>OY735209.1:39798069-40000569 GCA_963457665.1 Thysanoteuthis rhombus | reverse complement strand
AAACAATTTCGAAAATTCACATAAGCCTCTCACTTCATCTGGTGCGTGTCTATTGATTTCTCTTCTGAAATAAACTGACGCCATCCCACGGTGGCCCACAGAAGCCGAGTCATACGTCCCGGAGTTGGCTGAAAATGGACTGAAATAGCCGATTGAGTGGTCAACAGTATGAATTGATGTTTGACACTGAGTGTGCCTCAGTGCAATATCCAGAGATGAACGTGTCTCCCAAAGATATCTTGCTGCATTTTAGTTGATGGATCATCAAGTCCAACCTAGATATACTTCTGCTTGCTTGGTTTTATTTTGCTTTTTTTTTCAATGTAAATATTTCTTTTGTGGACACTGTACAGGTATATATATATATACATATATATATATATATATATATATATATATATATATATATATATATATATATATATATATATATATATATATGCTCTTTCAACATGGAATGGAGCACTCTGGTGGATGAGGAATACATACGATGAATATCTATATCTCTTAAATTCAATCTCACTGATCATCCAGTTCCGTGGAGTTGAGGGAGGATACCAGCCTCCAGGTCTGAATCTAAGGTTTCAATCCTGCCTCGTGATACTGGATGAGATGATGGATAGTCTATAGCCACACTGAAGAGTTGTAATATAACGAAACAGCTGTTTGTGGATGACACAATAATATATATATATATATATATATATATATATATATATATATGTACACATGTGTGTACGTATACATATATATAATCATGTAAGTACATGTGCCTGTGAGTGTGTGTGTTTGCCAAAGTATAAAGATACCAGTAAACAAGTGGCGATATTTGAAATGGGTTGAGCTTTTCTAAAAGAGTGACAACAGATGATGCAAAAGTTAAATTGGTTTGTACCCAAGAGAAAGTAAAAATAAGGAGAAAACCAGACTTGAGATAGAGAAGTGAAATATAAAAGTTTTGCGTCAAAAAATATCAGCACAGTCATGGTCAGCATGGAATGAGCTGAGAATGGATTTTGCCAAGCAGGGGACAAGATGGCTGATGACAATGTTCAGTAAATAATTGTTAAGTTTATACTCCTCATCATCATCATCGGCAGCAGCAGCAGATTTGGCGTTCTTTGCTGGATAACACATTATCCTACATTGGCCAGACATCAGTATCGAGGGCATCATGGAGCCAATATTTTCTAAAGTTTTCTAATTCGTCACGACATCTTATTTTCTGTCAGTCACAGTTTTGCATTTGATCTCTCGGAATCCATGTCGTGAGTTGTGATGTCCACTGGTAATCTGAAATTCTCGCTACATGACTTGCTTTTTGAGTTCTCTAATGGGTTCTATAATATGTCGGCGTCCTGTTTTTTTTTGTTTTGTTTTGTTATATACACTGCAGTCTTGAAATCTTTCCATGTGATGTTCAGCATGATTCTCCCCATGCATGCTACATGGTTCTCAGTTTGAGGGGTCATTTTTTTGGTCACGTTTCATGTTTAGGCTCCACAAGTGAATACCCTGAAGATGCATTGGTTATATACTGTGTATTTTAAGACTGATGGGATTCTCTTATTTTTCAAAGCTGATCTTGCTCTACTAAATGCATGCCAACCTAGAATGGTTATTTTTTTTTTGATTGCTTCTTTTATTGAAGATTTCATGGAGATTTGTTGTCCTATGTAAATATAGTGGTGTACTTTCTTCAGTTTTCAATTCAGAATTTTGTGTTTTGAGACAAGTTCTTTTGCACTCTTCAGAGGGGATAATTCTTTCGTGCTTTTTGATCTCAGTACAGGATCACCTTGCCTTGAAGGGTGCAGTTCAGATTAATGCAGGTTCAACGAGGGAAGAGATTACGTAAAACAAAATACAAGATACTCGCAAATCTATGTCCAATGCTACCATTACCGATTCTGACTATTCTATGGCACATCTCCATAACTCAACCTAAAGCTTCTTCGAGCTTGGCAACATTTTAAAATGAATTATGTGCTTTTGCAACGTTACAATGCAAGGCCTCATAATTGCTTCAGTGTCAGACAAGCAATCCTGTCGCATAAACTGAACAACCTTGCCTCATCCACCCTAAGGTTTGGATCTGGCACTCACAGACTTTTACCTGTTCTAGCCAATGAAGGGTGCTGAGTGGATGGCAGTTCTTCAATGATTATGAGTTAAAAGAAACAACTCACACATGACATTGATAGAGCAGCGAAGAAAATTTTACATGATAGGTATACCTGCCCTCATTCAATGATGGATAACCACGATTTAGAATATATATATATATATATATATATATATATATATATATATATATATGTGTGTGTGTGTGTGTGTGTGTGTGTGTGTGTGTGTGTGTGTACTTTGTAAAAGATTAAGGAAATTTGATAAATTCATAAAGAGGTATTCCGGTCCTTTTATAGCTAACAAAGTTCACCAAAATTAAATTTTGACAAAAGTTGGATGATATGTTAAAAGTGTGGAGGAAAAAAAAGGGTTGTGTATCGTAAATTGAATCAACAAATAGGATAAAGCAACTTTTGGCAACGCCTTTCTGTAAGTTTAGGAGAGTCAGAAAATCAGAAGATGGATTCCACCCTTCTCAGTATGAAAGAGCATTAGATTGACACAAGGGAAAAATTTTAGCTCTGGTTCATGTGTATGACTGATAAGTAGTTGGGTTGGGTGACAGATTGAAAATGCAATACTAAATAACAAATGCCTCAAGTATATTGATGAGAGTCCATATGGTGTTTCTTATTATTCAAATGCTATTTGGGTTTGTCCATTTATAAAAAGCAATTTTGATTCGAATAAAATCAAGATATTGATGGAAGAGAGGTGGTGATCTTAAAATATATTGTCAATTTTTTCAGTTGGATATATTAGTAGAGAATCAACTCGAGGATTTTTTTCACTGATTAACAAGTATCCTTTGAAATGATATCATAAGTTGGTGTACATACAGTCTGAATCATATTCAACATAAGAGATTCACTTAGATTGACATGCAACTAGGAGTGACAGAAACAAAAAGTCACTTCATTGTCACACTTAACGATCCTTCTACGTCAAATATGTTTTTTTGGTAACTTACATAGTTAAGGGCTTTGCTTCGAAAAATTTAAATGATGCATAAAATGAAATAATATCAATACAATACATTACGTGAATATCCTATATAAGATAATAAGCTATGTATATTATGGTATGGCCGTAAAAATAATAAAACAAAAGTAAGTATTAAATTTATAGCTTAAAGGGAGGTAATGTTTGACCATGTTTATGACTCTTTTTTTAAATCTCAAAACGGTTATATGGTCAAAAACTGATCCCAACAAAAAAATAAAAAGCGCCTATAGCACCATAGATATCTGATCATATATATATATATATATATATATTATCGTGTCATCCACAGAAAGCTGTTTCGTTGTATTATAACTCTTCAGCGTGGTTATAGACAATCCATTATCCCATCCGGTACCACGAGGCAGGATTGAAACCTTCGCTTCAGACCCGGTATCCTACCGCCGAGCCACGGAAGTGGGCGGTCAGTAAGGCTTAATTTAAGCAATATATCTATTTAGCTTAAATTCCCTAACTACCAGATTGCTCTATTCTTGTGGAAAAGCATTGCATAATGCTTACAATGAACGAGTTACCTCACTTAAAGAGTGCTGAACCCTGAATAAAGGAGCGTTAAATATATACATATATATAGATATATATATATATATATATATATATTGTGATTTATGCTTAATATAAGCATCGGTTTTTCGGAGTAGCTGGTTCTGTAAGGACCGATTCAAACACCATTCATTCTAACTTAGCAGCAGCGCTAACGTATTAGCATTTTTAAATCGAATCTACTAAAATAACTTAAAGTATTTCCCGTCATCAAAACACGTTTCTTTCAAATATTTGGAGCTTTCAACTCAAGGTAAATGTGGAATAGCCAAATGTTATGTTTTGGTTGTCCATGGAACCTTCCTTGCATTACTTATTGCTTCAAATAGTTCCTTTTTAAATATTCTTTAATAGAGAAGTCTTTTTTGTCCGGCTTAGCGGACAAGGCGGTTATTGTGCCTCTAATTATAATTCTTAGAGTATATATATATATATATATATATATATATATATATATATATATATATATATATATATAAGTGTGAGAAAAATCCGAAACATGGAGCACTTCACGAATTTTCATGTCATCTTTACTCAGAGACCATGCTAATCTCCTGAGTATTTTTCCAATTCAAAAGTGTGTACTGCTAGAACAACTTGATTTTAAAAACATTTTCGATTGTAATATATACTTGACAACATGTAAACAATACCTTACTCTGGATAGCTCATTTATGTATCTTATATAAGATGCAGAGCAATCCAATACAGGTTTGAGAAATATCTGTAGTAAACATGATTTATCATACTGATGATTAATACCAAGTAAATTTCATCTACAATCTGTTAATACTCGGGTACAATAATCATATATTGCGGACTGGGAAAATACGATTCATCTACCCACAAAAGAATATAATTGAACGTACATCAGATATCAACAGCAGCACTTTATTGAAGAAAGGTTGATCAAAGGTCCTTTTGTAGTATAATATTATATAGGTTATTTCTTCGTTTTGGGGGATATTTCGGACAACAGAACCAAGGTTGTGTGGGAAGAAAGATGGATAGATAGATAGATAGATAGATAGATAGAGAGAGAGAGAGAGAGAGAGAGAGAGAGAGAAAGAGGAACGGGGCTACGGGTCATATTGCTTGATCATTTGTCATGGTCATGGCTTTCAGGACAAACTGAGGGACGAGGAAAAGTAAATACCTCAATTTTGTACCATCTTGTTTCCCATGCATCGGGCTCCAGCCCAAGAGGCAGGAGGAGCCACAGTCTCACTCGTTCATAGTCGAATCTACAACTCTCTTCTTGAAATTATTTTAAAAATTACACAGAGAAAAAGGCTATGCTCCTCTTGGTGAGGAGAGATCATGTGATAAACTCTTCCAGCTCAAAGCTTCTGACGCAAAAAATATATACATCACCGGAGATGATATGACATCAAAATTCAAAACAAGATATCTGACGAGTTCAAATGATGACACTAGACACTCGCCCCTTGAAACGTCAGCAGGGGTCAAGTGCCTTGGTCTCTGCTAGGATCTGCATTTAGCCCTGTGATGTTTAGATATGGCAAAAAACTACTGAGTTCTGTGCCCTTTCTTGTTAATATCTTATCAAGTCACAGGGAACATGATCCGTAGCCCTAATTACCTTCACTATTCCTCAAATAAAATTGCTAACAACACGTTCTTCCTTTGCAGCAACCAGGGTTGCTTATTATAAAACCATCAATACTATCTAGGGATAGAAATTGTGGTTATGGTGAGTGAAAAGTTGGTTAGTCTCTCCTTTGCACATGCGCGCATGTGTGTGTGTGTATGTATGCATTCAATTTCCTGTGAGCATATGCGTGTGTGTGTGCTCATAGCACCACCCCCGTGAGTTTATTTGTACCTTTTCCGGTTTGGTTTGCCGAAATATAAAAGACTCCTTTACACGCTGTTTGTCAGTGTACACAAGCTGCCTGATATCTTTTAATTAAGCTTTTCGGATTATAGAGCACAAAAAGTCTCTACGCTTTATTTGATAACACATGCCCTTGGTCTGAAATTCACTCCCTGTTAGATCTTTATCAAAATAGTATGCAATATTAAAAAAGATAAAATTATTATCTTCATCAAAGTTTTATAGTCATTCGAAATATTTGAGATTTTCTCCCTGCTGTTACTCATTAAATATAGAATTCGATTCGTAACCACTACATTTGTCCGTCTCAACTTACGCTATAACTTACACTAAACGAAAATGCATTTATTAAGTTACCAATAAACAACTAGTTGTGGGGCTTCAGAGTTAAGTGTACTTCTGTTCGGTATTACTCAAAAAATCCCCCTTGGCTCCTGTTGAGAATCTCTTCATTAGAAACTTGGTTCATGGCCGTAAGCTGGGACACTTCAAGCTCTACGCCCACCCTTTCTCATATCCGTGTTCAGTACTGATTATTCGATTTTAGATGTTGACTCGAAATGAAGACTTAGGAGTGAAAACGTGCTCACCCACCCAATCGTTGCAAGCTGTCGCTCAGAGTGGAGACACACTCATAACACTTCAACGTTTCCTTTTAATCGGGGTTAGTGGGTCCTTATGCTGCAATATTCAATCTTGTTCTTACATCTTTCCCTGGGTTATTAACTTAAATGAAGAAGAAACATTGCTAATATTGGCAGTTAATGTGACCATATATGCACACTCACATTTACACACACACTCATAGATCTAAAACTTTAAGACTTACGAATTCGTATTTTCACGCATGTATATATCTTACAGACCCCTAAACAGTTGCCAGCTGTCTATAGGGGTAATGTCACCAGGATTGACACAGGGTGGATGATGCTGACTGCTAGAGTCTTTTTATGGCTAAAACAACTTTTTCCGATCTAATTTGTGAGTTTGGATGTTCATTTATTTCTGAAAAAAAAAAAAATCAAAACAAAAAACAAAAAAACATGACCAATAGTGACCATAATAGTCGAGTGGTTAGAATCACAGAAGAGGGAGTAGGATCACCATGTTTAATCTCCGTCAGACAAAATAAGAAAAAAAGTTGTTTTTTTTTATCTGAAATTTATCTGCTTTCCATCTATCTGACCTTCAAGCATTTTGAAAATGTTTTCAAATTTTTAGAATTTTTTCTATTAACGATTGAACGGGACACTTCGTAGAAAATCAGCTGATGTGAATATATCATTCCTTTTGTGCCTAGGCCAATCTGCAAATATTATCTTAAAGTAATCTGACCTTAGACAAACTAAAAAATCATGTTTTGCTTGAGCAAAAACCATTACCCTATCGTACAGCCTAACCACAACCCAATCACGATTGTTGAATAAGGACACAATTCAAATCCGATACTTTACTTTAACTAATTACTAACCTCAAACGTGAGACAGTTTTTAAAAAAAATTGAGGTTTCAGGATGTGAAATAATTTGCTTTAATATGTTGTCATATTCGATTTTTTCCCTGGGCAACGTCGGGTACTCCGGCTAGTGTACATATAAAAGTGATCAACAGCATATATTACTCCGGTCAAAGCAACCGTTTTGCTTTTAATTATTCAGTTACCGTGGTCTGAAAAGATGTGGTTCTATTGTTAATGCACCCCTTTGAATCCATCAACTGATCAACACGAATTCGTCTTCTACGAGAAAAAAATTGAACGAGTTGTGTATAACGGGGTTTGTTTATACTCTCTTTCTCCGCCACCGTCTCTCTTTCTACCCCCCTCTCTCTCTCTCTCTCGCTTTGTCTCTCCATATATATATATATATATATATATATATATATATATATATATATTTATATATATATATATATAACTACTGTCTATTTAAAGGATGAAGATCTATTGTAGTTATTTTCTATTGATTCTTTTGACCGCTCAACGCGAATACTTGAACGATCAAAGATTCGGACGAATTCATATCGAGAAACAGGGTTTACTTATGCAGAATAAAACTCACTCTCTCTCCCTCCGCCTCCCTACTCTTGGTTTTTGTATGCCCGTCAGTCTGTATGTATGTATGGATACATGTATGTATGCAAGGGATGATCAATTACGGAACTGTAATAAAAAGGATGATCATCATAGTTACTTCAACCCTTTGAATGAGTTATGATCACTATAAAATTTCGATTTTTCAAATATGAAATATATATATATATATATATATATATATATATATATATATATATATATATGTATATATATATATGTTCAGTCAGCAGACTTTTATTAATGCAAGCTCGGTGAAGTAGAAAGAGAGGGATTACTCTCTGGATTTTCAGTTAACTCTCACAGTATAAATACAACTGAAAGTCTGGCTGGATCCAATGAATGTAAGTATTGTCCAAACATTTGCAGAACAATGCTCTCAACCATACTTCTGGTCACCTCAAAGATCACGGAAAAACTGGTTATATCATCCGATTTTCAATTGTTTTAATACTTTTAAATTCAGTTTTTTTACGTTTGTGAGTTCTGATTTTGTTATGCAAAAGGAGACTATCTCACAGGGGCTCGACGTATCCATCGGCTGTTAAATACTTTTGAGTTAGCAGTTTCCAAACTGAAGTTTATCATATAAGTTTATTGATTTTATCACAATGGCTCAAACGAACGGAAGCTTTCGACGAAGAAATAAATTGTATAGTTCGAGCATATTGTTTACGAGTATTCAGTGTATACTTACAAAAATATCAGTGGCTAACATCCATTTCTTCAATTTGATAACTGAGATTTTGAATATGAATGCGCATAACATAATCCTTTTTATCCCTTTAAGTCCCATCTTAGAGAAGTATATATACATGCACGTGTGTGTGTGTGTGTGTGTGTGTGTGTGTGTGTGTGTGCGTGTGTGTGTGTGTGTTTAACAGGTTTGTTATCGTCATAGATTCATGTATATATATGAGTATTTTGGAAGAACTATAAGCTTATATCGAGGTAAGCATCAATTTTTTCTCCGTCGTAGATGATGGTAATAGATACGAGTGAATATTGAAACTTGCACATGTGTTATTTCTTTTGTCCTCTCCTAATTCCTCTCCGTGTATTAGGAACTGTCAACCATAAACTGTCAACATCAACATAAGGGTATTCAGTTTTTTAGTTGGTCAAGCTGACGGGCTGACTGGCTGACTGGCTTGTCTGCTATCCATGCAAGTGTCGTACATACTGACCGCTTCAATAGAACTAGGGGGTTGAAATTCAAATATTTATTCCTTATTGTGTCTGGAGAAAAAAAAACATTTACCCTCTCTCTACATCCTACGTTTGTGGCGGAGGAGGTTATTTACAAAGTAAATTTTCCCGTTATTCCGGTTCTTTTACAATTGATAACCTCCAACATGGCTTGCTATTGGTGACGTGACATTTTCTATTGAGCGACTAACCGGACTTGTGCCGAATGTAATGTGCAGTTCCTAAGGGTGACTCACAGGAATGGAGTATTTATATTTCTAGTTCTTGCCGTTTGCTCATCAACTTTATATTGATGGCATTAATATCACAGTGTGGGTTTCCTAGTAAATGGGCATTGTCAGGTTTACCTAAGAAATCAATGAACTTGTGTCAAGGTTTTCATATATATATATATGTGCGTGTGTGTGTGGTTGTGTGTGTGTACACATATGTATGTGTGTGTGAGGGTGAATATGTGTGTGAGGGTGAATGTGTGTGTGAGGGTGAATGCGTGTGTGTGTGCACATTTATGGATATACATATTTATATACAGTGAGGAAAAACAAGTATTTCGACACTTACAAAATATTGATCGAATATACTTCAAGTAAGCATGTGACGTATATTGTTGGAGAATCAAAAATTACTATAAAAAAAACATATTTCCGAAAATATAATGCAGAATGAAATATAAACAAAAGCAACCGGAGAAAAAGTATCCGGACGCTATTCAGAACTATTTGAGAAGAAATGTAGGTGTACACCATTCTTGCACCTGCATCGAAAAACCTTTGGAACGTTCCTGCAATACTTACCTGAGGTATGATTTTGTCACAGTTGTCATACATTGTTTTTAACTTTTTGAAACGATGTAATCATTGTTAAAGTAAAAGAGCACACAACCAAACAAAGAATATCGTAATGAAGCAACATAATCGAGGTGTGTGCAACAGAGTCATTGCCGAGATCTAAATATCTTTGTCAGTAACATACGATCGATTTTTCTCGAGTGGAAATTTTTTGGCAACATCAAAAACTTCCCTCGGACTTCTCCAGGAGAAGTGAGATCAAATGTAACTCTAAAGCGGGTCCATGATGAATTGAGAACTACTGGATACTAGAATACCTATTAATAATGATCTATACATGAAGAGCTGGAGGGCGACGTGACCGTTTAATGGGGCGTAGTTATTTTTTGGAAGAAGATTTCTGGTCAGATAAATAAAAAATTAAACATTTAAATAATAATCAAAATATAGAACATTTGAAAAATTGAGCAAAAGCTGATCAGGCATTGAGAAAAGATGAATATGCCCATGACCCGCCCCCAAATATCCTCTCAGTAAAGCACAGAGAGGGAAGTATTGAGGTTCGAGGATTTTTCCCTTTCAATAGTGATGGAGAACTCCAAGTGATTGAAGGAACCATCAATGGAGTGACGTATGGTAGTATTTTGAAAGGCAATATGTTCTCTTCGATGCAACAGCTGGAACTGTTGGATTTTTTTAACGAGATAACGGTCCGATTTATACATCTAAAATTACTCGCAAGTAATTGTCTAGAACAGTGTGGTGTTACTTGATTTGCCTCAGTCAAAGTCTTCGCTTGGATCCAATTGAGAATGTAGGCGATGCTTGAAAGGTCGGGTTAAACTGAAAGGACCGAAGAGATAATAATGATTTGAATTCGTTTTGTTTCTTTGCTTTTTTTTTTACAGAACGAAGGGCTAATATTCCGAAATAATATTGAAGAGGGCTTGCAAACATTTACGGCAAACATTTCCTCGCAGCAACTGTGAACCAGGACATTGCAACTAAGTATTAGAATATGAATGTGTCCAAATACTTTGTCCACTGTTACTTCTGTTCATATTCTATTCTGCATTATATGTTAGAAATTATGCATTGTTCTCAGTAATAGTTAACCTTTTATCACAATATATCACCTGTGTCTATTTGAAGTAAGCTTGCCATCACATTTAGTGAAGAACTATAGCATCAAAATTTGAATTAATGTAAAGACATTTCAAGACTAAATATGATCGTATTAAATTATATTCATGATATCACTGGCGTAATCCATTGGAATAAAAAACTAAGCTAGAATGAAAAAAATCATCTATAAATGTTTACATCCTGGAGAATCTAGATATAATTAATAAAATTGTCAAAATGAAGCTTCCAAAGGATTTTTGATAAAGTTTCTTCCCAAAAATCAGAAGATATCTTTAGAAGTGGTCAGATGGAGTTTTGATGATGACGAAGTTTTGAGTAGTCAAAACTGTGTGGTCAATAGGGCTGGTACACAAAAACACATGCAAGTATATAAAAGTAAAAAAAATTTTTTGTAACTTTTGACACATGATATTCTGCAGATAGATTTACCTCCACTTTTGACCCCAAAAAGCAGAATTATTTGTCTCCAATGTTGGCCTTTAAATGCGAAAAACAATTTTGTCTTTGCTTTTTGCCCCTTACAGAAAATGTTCTTACCTTTTGACACTTCAAAAGAATGATTGCATACAAGGAATGAAGTTTGTCTTCTAATATTGACCCCTAAAAAAAGAATTCCACTTCCATTTTGACCTTCTGAATGGGAAAAATATTTTCCCCTTATTAATGATGATTCTGAAGGAAGCTATGACGATGAACAGAAATGGAATCAAATATGAGGAAGCGAAAAAGTGTCAGTGTGTACAAAAAATCATTGTGCCACATTTAAAGTTATCATCTCTCAGGCTTTTGGGAACAGGTAGGTGGGGAAAATATGTAAGCAATTGAGTCTTTTGGTGATGAAAAGGTGTGAATTTAACATATACCAAATCGATTCCTTGTTATGCACAACATAGATGATTTTCTTTTTGGCATCCACAGCTTGGCGTTTTGGACAAAACACCTTTTTTCCAATCCAAGAGGGTAGATTGATCCCATTCATCATAAAAACTAGTTAACTATCAAAATAACTGATACAAAAGGGATGAGTATCTAGCAATATGGATTGGATAAGGAGTTTAGTTCGATAAGTCACTGTAGGTTACAGGATTTTAATTTGTTTTCATTTATAGGGTTCGAAATTGAGGGGTTATTGTTTTTTTTAAATTTCAGTTGTCAGAAGTAAAGGTATTCTATACTGAGACAAATATTTCTTCCACTTTCAAGGTTGGAAATTTATGGGAAGAATTTTTCCGATTTTGGAGGACAAAATCGACAAGGAACTCCCATTTTCCTAATTAAGGAGCCAATGTCAAAGGGGTCTATTTTTTCATTTTTTCAAGGGTTTTTTTTTTTGTTTTTCTCCTTCAAATTTAAGATGGACATTCTTGCTTTGTCTTTGTAACAACTGAAACGGAACGTTCATTTTCATTTTTAGAAGTCAAACTAAAGTGGGATTTATAAAAATTGCATTGTGAATTTTTCTCTTATTTTCAGGGGTCGAAATCGAAAGGTAACCTTCACTTTCATTTTTAGGGGACAGAAAAGGTTGGAACTGTTTCTTTACTTTTAAGGGAAATATTGCAGAGGAACTTTCCTTTCACTATGAGGGGGGTCTTCATCTTCCACTTTCAGGGTTTGGCATCAAGAATGGACTTTTTTTCAGGTTCAAAATTTGTGAATTTGCCTTTCCTTTTTTATTGATCAAAATTGACGTTGAACTTTCCCCTCTTTCAATATCTGCCCCCCTTTTCAAATATCACCCCCAAAACAACTGAGGGGGGGGGGTATTGAGTCAATCTTAAAAATAAATCATATTAAATACTATCTGATTCACATTTATCCATATTTTGATTTCTTTTTTCAACGGCCATTTGCACAACTCATTAAGGCAGGTATTTATTATAGTTTAGATAATTCATTGTTTCTTCAACATCTTGAACCTTCATACAATGCAGAATCCTAATGCCTATAATATCATCAACGTATGATTATATAAATCAGCGTATGCTTGCGAACGATGAAATCGAAGGACTTTAGCTTGCAAATTAGGCTTCTGAATATTTATATTAGTTAATTGCGATTATTTCTATGTAATTATTTTCATTATGAATTCTGTGTTACTCTGTGTCACATGCAACCAGTTCTGCCATTTTGGTCAAGCAGGCAAAAATTACCGGGCAGAAAAAAATGGATGTTATTTTCCAACTGATTCTAGATGACAGTTGACATTTAGAGAGTTGTTGAGCAGCAACAATACCTGATACCTGGTAGATTGTCCTTTGAAAATGTTATCTCTTTCGTTAACTCACCTAGTGGCATAGCTATTGGTAACATTGTTAGTCTTTCAGCCTCTCACAAAGAGATAATATTCCCAAAAACTATCTACGACGCAAAAAAAAACAAACAAAAAAACTGGGAAATATATGCCAAGGATAAAGAAAAAAATCCTTGTGCCTCATGACAGCCAATTCCAGAATGCCCGAAACCAGAAATTTAATGACATGGAGATAATACATATGTGTACTCTAATTGCCTTGGGACTATATCAAACTGTTCAGCAGAAATATTTCTTCTAATCTATTTTTCATCATTAGTTTCTTATCTCTCCATATCATTTGGAAGTATGCCCCTACAAGAGTGCAGAGAAGTTTAGGTTTCCAAACTTGTTTGATGGTTGCCGTATGTAGAATCACGGGGATCAAATCTCAAACTTAGGTCCTTTTTCTAAGTTGTTACTCATGAAAGTAAACTGTTTAATCGTTTTGAGTTTTGTGCTAATTTTTCCAACTGATACAAATTTATATCCATTTGAAATAAAAAAAAAAAACAGTTCATCATTGAGCTCTATAGGATGGCCCATTCGTTGTACATCTATGTACGAGCATTTTTGAAACTTTTGGAAAATCTTTGGCAATTCCATCAGTTCAAAAGAATCATAAACACTTTGAATATATCAGGTTGCTTTAAAGGCATTATAGCTCTAAAAACAATTTTTTCACATCTTATGTCCTCATAGACACATCGATCTTTGTGAAAGATGAATTAAAAGGTGATTGAATTGTACTGTGACGCGTAACTTACTCGTTTTATATTATGCAAACTCGATTTAGCATATATTGTTACGTAAACATATGAGAATAGACAGAATTTCATTCAATCAATTGCTATTAAATTTCTGACATTACTTGTGGGATGACATAAATGTTATCAGATTCATTGGTCTCGCATTTAATGGCGACGAATTAATTCAAGAAATGGTTGGCTTGACTCCATTTGCAAATGCTCTTTTTATTACGCAGATTTTGTGTATATTTGTGCAAGATTGAAGAAAATTAGTTATACCAGTGATGCAGACGGGTATCTCATTTTATTTACGAAGATAGCAACATTACTTATTATATCCACTTTTGGTTCCGCTAAATCAACACGACAATCACTACCTCCACAGTAGGTAAAAGACAAGCAATGGCTTTCAGCTTTGATTAATTCTTGTAAAATATGATATGAATCCTAATATCCAAGTATACGATTAAAGAAGGTAAGATATCAAAATCAATAATGGAAGTCATAGTAATACCTCGATATTGTTCAGCAATATTTTGTGACCATCATTATTTTGTTTAATGTATTTGGGCTTTTCATCAATGTAAAATAGCTATCTTGGAAAAAAATTTGTATGTAATAATTTTTCTCTGTCTTACTGGAAAAATCAGGGACAACTTTAGGTACTGTCAAAATGGGTAGTCCCCCCCCCTCGGGGACATGTCACGTAATTGAGACAATAGGACTTTCTAAATACTAATGGGAATTGGAAAATGAATAAATTGAATATATTGAAAACATTTAAAAAGTAAAATCCTTGATGTGAAGTCAGATTCTTTTAGGAATATAAGATATTACAATATTTCAAAGAGCGCTGAAATTCAACTTGCCTGAGTCACCGGACACCCTAGCAAATGTATATTCACTCACCCACTATATAAGAGAACTTGAGAATTTTAGCTGAAATGTCAGAATTTACGAAGTACTAAAATAGTATAAGTATTTTTATAACATTCGGATAAGCAAAAATAAAACAGCTTTGTTTCGGTAATGAGCTGTAAGCTAGTAAGTGAAAAAGAGAAAAACATTCGCTTTTGAGGACTCTGAATTAGCATTTTTGCATTATAAATAAAAGATCTGTTTATATCCTCTTCGATAATTTTCTCTCGAGAGCAGGCGAGTTCGTTATTCTTTTTTTTCAATACTTCTTTGTACTTACTAATGAGGGTGACGAGACAAGATTGTCTCTCCTCTCTAATTAAATCAGCATTTATCAATCTTTTTAGGTTGGAGGAATCCTTTGAAGAGAAGTGGGAGAGAGAGACAGCGAGAGTAAGCATAATTTTATGGATATCTATTAAGCTCAGCTTAATTTGGCATTAATGCCATTGAGAATATCACACTCATTGCACTAGCAATAGTCTGCTGAATATAATTATTTCTAACCATAGCCTTTCAGCAGATGGCCTAATTCTCAACTGCCAGCAAAACATGAATATTAGGGTCCTTTGCATATGTCAGTCTTTTTCAAACCGTCTTGATTGAAGAGCCCCTTGAATGAACCTAAAAAAATCTTTGTATAAAAATACTTGACTCGCAAACGATACATCAGTACCGTAAATTTTATCTCGCCATGACTCACCAAATGTCTGTTTTCACATGATTCAAAGATGACGAGAGCTATTGCCACCACCTTTTCTGCTGTTACTATGAGACACTGGAACATGTTTTTAGCGTATTAATTTTCTGAAAGTTCAAAAAGCTGTCAAGTTTTTAGGGCTTAAATTTTTACAATGTAAATATGATGCTTAACTGGAACTTTTACTTTGTAAACGCAAGATTATTTTTATTTACCATTGTATCGGTCAATTTACAGTTCAAGTTTGTGTTGGTTACCTTTATTGATATGTAAGTCTATATATATATATATATATATATATATATATATATATTGTGTCATCCATTACCTCTCTTCAATGTACCTATAGACTTTCCATAATCCCCCCCAGTACTACGAAGCAGAATTGAAACCTTCACTTCAGACCCGTAGGCTGATCCCCTACCTCTGGACTACAGATCTGGACAGGCAGATTTTAAATCACACGGAAATCTTCCATCCACCAGAGTGCTCAATTCCTATAGAAGAGCATTCCATAAGCTTACAGTAGACGAGTTACCTCACTTAAAGAATGCTCAATCCTGAATAGAGAAGCATTAATTATTGTGTCATCCACAAACAGCTGTTTCGATGTATTACATCTCCTCAGTGTGGTTATATATATATATATATATATATATATATATATATATATATATATATATATATATACATATATATATATATATATATATATATATATATATATATATATATATACATATATATATATATATATATATATATATATATATATATATATATATATATATATATATATATAATTTAAGCAATATATTTATTTACGGACAAAGTCCCCATCCAGCAGAATGCTCTATTCCTATGGTAGAGCATATATATATGTATATATATATATATATATATATATATATGTGTGTGTGTGTGTGTGTGTGTGTGTGTGTGTGCAATGGGTGCTACTTTCAGTTTTTCTTCAAAAACATTGCAACAATGAATATCCAAAGCACTTTATAATGTTCTTAATGAAATGGAACAGCGATCGATAAATAGATAGATAGATAGATAGACAGATAAATAAAATTTCACTATATAAACCATAATGAAAAAAAAAAAACATTATATATTTTTCTGCATGATTCCGTAAATGTCAGATTTGTTAATGAGAAACATAATAACAAATAATTGATCGTCATCCCTGCTGACAGAGATATTCATTCCACGCATGTCATCAACGGACCCTCATCGTGACGAATGCCTATATTGCATGTCATTTGATACACTGGCCTCCGCTCTCTGCAGGCATTAACTATTCTTACAAGATTCTGTCAATTCATGTAATACTTCTCCAGCCATCCCTGTTATTCCCGCTAGGGTGGTTTCCAGTAAAGGATGGATAATTACCTAAATCAATCACGTGTACGATCACTCGACTCAGTATTCGTAATAGATTATAGTGATCCTGTCACCCACGCTGTTTTGATTCGTCCTCATTTTTTCAACCAGAATAGTCGTAAATGCTCAGTGCAGCTCTGATGATCATAACCCTCAATTTTTTTCAACTAATCACTGTCTTTCAGTTTCCCTATGTGTTATGATACAATCGTATTATTGATTGACATTTCTGTTTAGGATGGCCAGATCTGATCTTTCAGCCCGGATTGGGATACCTATTTGAATTAATGTATAGTTTTACCAGCAGCAGTAATCAGCGTTGCCCAGAAAAAAAACGCTAAATCAAAGAAGACTAGAAAGCAAATGATATAAAATCAAACCAACGGATGCAAACGAGAGCTCCTCCGCCATCGGTATGGACAGCGTACACACCCGGGAATATCCACGCATTTGAAAATAGATTGAAAGCACATTGAATTGAAAGAAAAAAATTAAACTTTCTCCATAACAAACAGGCAATCAAGCGACCATAAAAATAAACGAATCTTCAAAAGGGAACTAGAATCTGATATATTTTTTCAGAACTACAAATTTCTAGAAATTTCGTGGGTCAAATACATTGGAAGCATACAAAATTGAAAAGAGAAAATCAAAATTTTTCCGGCGGCGTTTAAACTTGGTCCTACAATTACTTTTTTCCTTTGCCCTTAACCACTCAGCTATAGAGCTGTGATATTTTTGAGCTTACGGATCGTTGTCCAAAAAAAAAAAAAAAAAAGGGTCAGAAGAAGGCTCATATGTGAATAGGTTCAAACAAATGGTATAAAAGCCTGCTGATTAAGAAAATATTTAGTTCTTCGGATCAAACTACAAAATCATCTGAGGAAATCTCAGATGAAAGAGATATTTTCGGAGAGGAAAAACCCTCAACCCATTGAAATCTATGAGTTCTTTTTCGCAAAATTCCACCAAAATATGTGCTGTTGGTAATTTTGAGATCTGCCGATCTCGGATATGCCTGTATTTTTCTGTCGATTGTTCTCTATTTTTCACTGTATCAACATAATACTCTCGTACTTTATCAGTTTACATTTGACGTCAACAAATGATGGCATAGTTAAGTAATTTTCCAATTTTCTTTTACTTATAAACCGTCAAGAACAGGATGGTACTCAGCATATTATTGTTCATATTAAAAAAAAATTAAAGACGAGGAAACCGTAGAAAGGAAAATGATATCACTTCAGTTCTTAATTAAAGTTAATATAGACACGTGTTCAAATAATCAAATCGTGTTTTTGAATTCAATATATACCAGTTCTGTCACACTTACGTCATCACTGACGTCTACTGACGTAAGTGTGACAGATTATAAATGAACATAACTGATTATTACATGTGTAGATAATTGTAGATGAATTCATACACCTTAAGTATATGTTGGCTATGGGTAGTGTTTTAGTGACAGCAAGTCTCCCCTCTGCAACTCAATATAGGTTGGGCAACGACACGTCTTTTAGATATGAAAATCAAAACCATGCAAATGACATCCCTTCCCTGCTAGCGTCCTAGAGGCCAGCATCCATTCAAGTCATAAAAACAAACAGCCACTCCTTTTATCCACTGTTTGAAAGCTTAATAGTGATATGCGATGGCAGAAAAGTACAATGTGCAGAATATATTTCCATGAATATTAATGATTTTTTGAAAATCAATTCTTATGTAGCAATAGACTCAAAACTTGAAGTTTATTAAAGAAGCTTCAATTGTTGCTGCCAATCGTGTATAAGTGTCTTTGAATGTAAGTCGATTTTTTAATGAATAATACTTACGCGTGCAAACAAGTTTAAACCGATTGGAAAATTAATCTCATTAAAAAGGATTACATTTAGAACTCATTATTGACTGTACATCTTTATCGATAATGCATTTAACACTATAAAACTGATAGATGTCAGTTATCTTGGTTGTACAAGTCGTATAGACTACTGAACTGAGGCACTGGAGGGGCTGCTAATTTGTTTATAGGGTAACTTGTCCCCAGGAATATCATAGGACACGGGGCCCACACGTCTCGGGCCCCTATTTGTCAATTTATATGTTACTTGTTCGCCACCCTACCGTCTCTTTGTCACATAATATCGGTAACAGCCACCACCTGAGCCTATTGTTATGCATATGATAACCGTCAACGAAGTGACAGGTCGTGGTGTAGTCTTGAGAAAGTGACTCGAAAACGTACAATAAGTTGCCCTCTGCAAAGAAGAATTTATTATAGCTTACATTCCGTAAGTATTGGTTTGATACAGGAAAGAGCATCGGAACAGTTGGGCTTACGAAAAGAATCTGATTATTGATGAACAGAATTTTGCTATCTTTTTACTAAAGAAGAATCTTCTATCGTTCTGTTTGTCTGTCTCCTCTCTGATATCGGTCAGACATTTGCAAGCTCAAACCAAATGTGGAGTGTATAATTAATTGACCTAGATGTGGAATTTGAGCTACATAGTTTTAGCATAAGCATCAATTTCATTCAAATTTTGGTTTTGCGACGAGGATAGTGATAATTTAAAATCTTATTTTCGATCAGAGAACAGGCAAAACCCAACCAGACAGTTTACCCCCAAACTGAGAACCGTGCAACGTGAAAATGAGAGATTCATAATCAACCTCACATCAGAGAGATCATAAGATAGCACTGTATATCAGAGAAAAGGCAGGAGTTCAAGATATATAAATTGTTAAATTTCTCAAGTGGCTAGACATATTGCAAGAATGTCAAACAACCGCTGGACATCATAATTCACAACGTGGATCTCCTTATATCATTTCTGAAAACTGCGTTGGACAGAAAGTAAGTCGGCATGACGAGATAGACAAATTCAGAAAGTACTGGCTCCGCAATGCCTATGATAGATAGGCCTGGCAAATTTTGGGGAAGATCTATGTCCAACGACAGACGCTAACAGGCTGATGATGATAAAGATGATCAGGGGAGGAATATTGTTAATAAATATATCTGTCCTTGACACAAAAGATATTTTCGGAGGGAATAATAACTAATTTCTATCCCATTCACACAGTGGCAATTAGAAAACGACCCAGGAACAAAGATTGTGTGACAGGGTATTATTTATCATAGAACAACTTGCTCTGTTTGTCACCATTCCCTTTTAAGCATTGGCGCAACTCAACCAATTCAACACAAATTTTGCATGTATACTAACGGGATTTAGTTGGGGGGGATTTTCAAGAAGAAAAGTTTTGACGGAAACATTTTTAAGGGTTTTAGGAAAGTTCTATTTAGAATGTGAATATGAAGCTGAGCCAAATCATTGCTTATCGATATATATATATATATATATATATATATATATATATATATATATATACATATTGTTATTATATGCTTATATAAATGACTGCCTCTGTTTATGCCTCAGTCATCTCTTGAACTCTAGTCTGACATTGACTCAACTAAACCAAATTTGGCACAAACACTGAATACATACCCAATACACCTCGGGGAAACACTTAGACGATTTCATTTTCAACGGAAAGCATTTCAAAAGCTCTAGGGAGGTCTATATACTAAACAATATACTTAAGTGGAGATTTATACATACACAATCTAACCGAAACTGCCCAATGCCAATGGGATGATGGTCAGCCAAAAAAATGCATTTTCTTTTTCAAATCAATCTGCAGAGTCCTATTCAAGGGCCATCATCATCAACCTCGTTGCATTCCTTTATATCCAGTCTGTTATTTGAAATATGCTCTTTATCAATAAGGAAAAAAAGGTCTGAAATCACAAGAGGCTATATTTTGTCAGTATAGGGGCTGATCAATTCGGAAAACATCATGTTCTGCCAAAGAAACCGACATGAGCCATAAAGAATTGGCCGGCTTGGTCATTGTAAATGCAATGGTCACATGATATACAAGTTCATTTAGTGGCACCTGATTGATGATTGAGTAATCCTGAAATAAATAGTATGTTCATGCATGCACAGTAAGTCTCCCTCTGACTAGTTGCGAAATTGCATCAAGTTCACACAATCGGTTTTTGAGACATTAAAAATGGCTGGATACTCTTTGGACAGACTGCGTATGTATGTTTTGGTGTCTAAGTATGTTTCTGCATTTTAAACGTTACAACACCACTGGACTTCAAAAGCCACTAGAACGATGGCTACGTCCTGGAGAAGGGGTGACTGATGGGTTTCTGGTAGCTCATGTAACTCTCTATTTCGCTAATAGAAAGCTACATAAGTAGTAATGAGCAACCATTGTTCAGTTTGCCCCATGATGTTAGCAGCACCGTAGCTCTGTATCTTCCACAGTGTCGTAACATAGCTTGCTTGCTAATTACATATTTTAATCCTTACTTTTATCCTTCAGCCTCGATTTTTTCTCAGCTTAGATAACTTGCTAGCTAATTAAAGCAACTACAGATGATAACAATAATTCATTTCTAAGCGTTGTATGCGCACCGCTGCAAAGGGACGAAAAGTGCAAGAGTCATACAGAATTCAAAATCGAACCTTTCTTTTTCTTCTTCAGTCAACCGAAAATACATCAATAGTATTCGCTTTAAGACTGAACACAATCCTCACTCATGCATTAAACGAGGGGTTGAGAGAGTGAGTGGTTGATCAATCTCTCTACAGACTCCTGCCAGTGGCCATTGGCCCGTAAACTGTCCGTCCACTACTCCACTAGTCTGGTACTCTGGTAACCAACCTTCAGTCTCTTTTTTTAAAGGCAAGGGTTTCTTTTTATTACTACCTACTTTACAAAATTATCTCACCCTTGTCTTCTACCTGATAACGGAACTAAATGACCATTTACCCTTTTTCTTTCTATTTTCCTCTTTTCAATTCTCATACAACAATCTTACCGGCTATCTTTCTTACTTCTTACTTTCTCTTTTATCAACTGCTTTTTGATTTCTTTGCCTCAATGTTTTTTTGATTAAGTATAGGTGACTTGCTCTCTATCTGCGGGGGTTCCAAGCAAACACACTTTAGTTTGTCTATAAATCTACTTAAGATGTTTCTATTGTTCTTCCAGTGGCTGGAAAGGGTTATTCTGTAACATCTTAACTTTGACCAAGTATGTATATATACTTCATATATACCCACGCAAAAAACTATCTTCAACAAGATGATGCTATTTAGAAAATCTAATCAAATGGATTGGAATATTCGGATAAAGAGTCCCCATCAGCCCTCACATTGTAACATTGGCAAAGTTGTGTCAACACTGAGTTTTAGCAACTTATCGTTTGTGTGTCACCTATGATACGAGGGTAAAGTCTAAATACACTCACTGAGCAGGAAAATGCGAATTATGTCTTGAAGATTGGTTGTTATTCTTACTTATACATCTTGTAGAAATCGTACAAGGGCATAAGTTCATGGTCATAATCGTCTATATTAGGATCTTCCGCATAATATGCAAATCTGCTGTCTATCGTAGGCAAGGGATTCCAGGATACAGGACTGAGTGGACTTTGTGTATAGGCCGGGATCAAAGAGGGTTGAAAATACATAAAAGCTATAAGATTGCACAAGCGTATGGATTAAGCCCGAGTACGGTTTGTTTTTGAACAAGAATAACTATTTTTAGGGGCAGCGCATGGAATGGCTCTAAAATGGTCGATCGATCTACGATGTACGTTCAATATAAAACTTGATCCGGACCATTTTTCTGTTTCTGTGAAAGTGTTCAATTTTCAATACAAATATCTCCTAAATTAGACCTTGGCTTTCTGACTTTCAATAATGACTGCCTTTTTTTTCAATGCAACATAGACGGATAACCCTTGATTAGCACGATTGATTTATTCAAAACTTTTCCATGCTGTTTAAAACTTCACTGTTAAAGTTCATATTACTATTCAATATAATTTATCGCAGTCTATACTTACTTTTATTCAGCATTATCTTTCTTGTGCCAACCTTGACCCAAACCTAGTAGTAACCCTAATCCTTACCGTAGCATCAAATCCAATCCTGATCCTACCCCTATCCCTATCTTTAACCCCAAGTCCTACCCTTCTCCTGACCCTGACGCCAACCCTAACCCAACTTTTCTTCAGGAAATAGGCATTCAGGAGTTAGGGTATCATTTTCGACGTATTCATATTGAAATGTGACCCCTAAAGGTGGACAAAAATTTCTTGAACATTTTGACCCTTAAATGTGTGACTCTCTCACCCACTTTAACCTATGAAATGGAACAAGACTGGAAACGATTTTCAGCTTAATAATGACACTTACAGTGAAAAAGAAACTGTATTTTGACACCTTAAAGTGGAAAAAAGCTGGAAAAAAAACAAAACAAAAAGAAAAAACAAATTGTACTAAGACTGTAAAAGTGGAAAAGAGGTCCCACTCCCATTTTGAGCCCCGAAAGTGAAAGGAGAAGGTCACCTGCTATTTATTATCAATGTGAGTTGGAAAATTGATTTTTACTCAATAATCACCATGCAAAATGGAAAAAAACAAACGATTTCCCCTTTGATTATCACCCTTAGAAATTGAAAAAAAAAGTTCCCTTTCCACTTAGACCCCTAAAATTGGGGTAAAACAATGACCAGCATATTCGTCAAGCTGTAACAAACATGTTGAGGACAAAAACGCAACGATTGAAAGCAAAAACAGGGCTGAAAAATGTTGACTAGCGCATCCATCAAAAATAAAGAATATCAATGGAATCTCCAGAAGAAAGAGAAATCAAGAGAAGAATCACCCTAGGTTTACAATCTCTGGGTAGAGCAAGCTCAAATTTCAAGAACAATGTAAACCAATTTGTCTCTAAACAAGTGCCTACAGCCAATGAATATAGTCATTTATGGAGTTAAAACGTTGAGCCTATTCAGAAGATTGACACTCAAAAAGAAAACCACGCAACGTGCACCTGAGAGAATCAAACTCAACATCACATGTAGAGTACAGTATATTAGGGAAAAACAAATATGTGCCAAAGGTATGATAAAACCAAAATAGGAAACGAAACTCAAATAGCAATGGATTGGTTATGGTGACAGAATGTCAGACGACTGCTTGACATCCTTACAACGTGGATCCATCCCGAAAGATCAAACGCGAAACTTTGGCCGGTGGGTGGTTAGTTGGAGTGGCGCACAGACGGAAATTGAAAATTCCTGTAACATGATGGATACGATCGTACTTGTCATTACTACCGTAATTGAGAATCTCTCAGAGAGCCTTTCAAATGTAAGCAGAAGTAGAAATTTGAGGAAGAATCAAGACCACCACTGCGACAGAATTACTAAAATCAGCTTCAATACTGCGGAGTAGTCTTGAGTATTGAAAATTTTTGCTGTCACTTCTCCAGTGAAAACCACCTGATATGACAGGCGTGAAAATTCAATGGGTAGCAATAATAATAGTGATATACATAATGGTGTCGAACAAAGGGGTTGATTTTCTTCTCTTAGTCCGTGAAAACCACCGTCCCACCGTAAGAAATGAAAGAATTCAGAAGGCCTCGATCAATATTTAACCTGTCCATTGGGACTCAACGGGGTCGAACGGCTCTCCTCCAAAGTTTTGTCTCATAATAGTCCGGTCAGACCAATCCAGTAACTGAACACACGCTTCGTGGGTGTTTTTCAACGAGCAGTCGAGTGATAAAACGCTTTTGTATGGAGGCATTACTTATTTATGGATTTGTTGATTTAGATATGAAGAAATCAATATGCATGCGCGCATGTGCGTGGTAAACGTACTTTGACGTATCAGATGTTACCCAAAAATTCAGGGAATTGAAACAGTGCGTAGTAATCGAATGTAGCACGGAAATTCTGCTGCTATCCTTTTTGAGCGATACTTTTTGTGAGCTTGTTTGGATACAGTAGGCTAAGGGTTCCAAGCTGACGGGGAAATCTAGATGTTGGAGAACGTTTTGTTCTTTTTGTGGTAAAATCTACGGAACTCTGAATGGTAACGTGTACAAATGAACACGTGTAAACATGTATGTTAAAATTACATTTACATATAAGGTATTATCCCAAGATTCTTGGGATTTGAATCACTAGAACAAACCAAATATTGTATGGATTTTTGCTGCTTGTTATCGGTACCTTTTGCAAACCAGAGTACAAAATGCGGGTAACGAAGTACTTCCAAGCAGATGGTGAAAAACTCTAAGATAAATAATATTTTTTTCATATCATATTGCCTGAACATTAAGGTACTAATTCATATATATGCAAAAGCGAGTAATAGTTGTTATGACAAAATATTCGTTTCTTGGCTAGCTACAATGTTCAGCAAAGAAAAGAGTTAGTGACTAAACAACTATTCTACAACTACTCACCATACCCAGGCAGTCATAACAAAATCTGTGGCCCGTATTATCAACCTTGATAGAGGTCAACCATTTATACAAGGATCAAGCATTGGAAGAATTGTCATTCATTTTAGTAAATGATTTTAATTATATCTGTTGTCATCCCTCTTACCTTGAAATCTGTTCTCTGTTCCAATGAAAAAAACATGCACTTCAAAAACATATGCGAAAAAACTCAGGATAGTAGAAACGTTGGACTATTTTGATGTACTTTTAATAATGTGATCTCCAGATGAATATAGAAGCGCAAGTTGTTTTCCCATATAGCAACTAAGTTTACCAACCGTTATTGATAGATGTTTGCTCGAACTTAGCCATATTTGCCTCGTGACGATAATGACAATATTTGCCGGAGGGTAAGTTTGCTTGGTGGGTGAGATAGCTAGTGGTTGTTGTTTGATCCTATGTGAAGGAGAAAAAACAAATTTCAAATGCTCTTTCATTGACAACTTTCATTTCAACGTTTGATCCGCTAAAAAGTTACATTTGTTTACTAAGAGCAGTGAAAGAATCGTGTGCATGGTTATTCTTAAGTGATGAATCAGTAGTTCCTTGGCATCGAGCCAGAACGAAAAGTGTATTGCCCTGTGGATTTGTTTTGAGTCCGAAAAGCAAAAGAATATGAGAATCAGGAGAAAAAAATAAAGTCATTTACCAAGTTTGGGCGCAATTCTCCAAAAATGGTAATCTAGCTCATTAACTGGTAATAATGATCTGCCAAACAATTACACTATGTCAGAAGGCCATATCATTTAATGAACCATGCAGCTTCATTTCGACACAAGGCCAGCGGTATGGGGCACCTAGTGGGTATCAAACCAATTACTCGATAACAACGATCAACAAGACAAGCTAACTTACTCGTTAGCCTAGGGACACATATTGAGCCTGACCTAATTCTAGAGCAATCTTTTTGGCATTCAGCTAGGATCGAACCCACTACTCAGTAGTAGTAATCGGCGAAACCGTTTCGCTTATTTACTTAGCGGAGCTTCATTTCAACACAAGACCAGACTAATAGGACCCTAGTGAGTGCTGAACTTATTACTCGATAGCAATGATGAACAAGACTAGCTTTCTATCTTTTAAGCCTATCATCATCATCATCATCATCATCATCATCATCATCATCAACACCATCATCATTATCATCATCATCATCATCAGTAGTCTTTTAACGTCCGTCGTTGGACATAGACTTTCCCCAGGATTCGCTGCACTTCCCTCTCATGGGCTTTGCGGAGCCAGTGCTTCCTGAATTTATCCCGGCCCCAGCTCCGCATGTGATCTCAGGGGATCCATGACGTGAGTTGCAATGTCCATCGGTTGTCCACCATTCGTGCAACATGGCCGGCCAACTGCCAAGAGATTTTTAATGGATTCTATGAAGTCCGTGACTCTTGTCTTTTCCCAGATGTACTGTGCTGTCTTGCGGTCTCTCCATGTGAGGCCCAGTATATTTTTTTTCATGTGCACGTTGCATAGTTCCCAATTTGCGGATCTATCTCTTGGTTAGGTTCCATGTTTCAGCACCAAAAGTGACTATTACGAGGATGCATTGGTTATACACCCTTCTTTTTCAGATTAATGGGATTTACTTATTTTTAAAAGTTGAGCTTGCTCTGCCAAATCTTAGCCATCCTAATGTGATTCTTTTTTCGATTTCTTCTTTTTTTGAAGGTCTCATGGAGATTTGTTGTTCTGGGTAGATGATCTACTTTCTCCAGTTTTGTGTCTTCGATTCTGACCTAATTCTAGCGCAAACTACTTGGCATGTAGTGAGGATTGAACTCACTACTCAGTAATAGTGATCAGCAAAACCGATTCGCGAACCATTTTTCCCAAAAGAGTAAAAAAAAAAAAAATGTCATATCAAATCGATATGAAAGAGTTGCTTTACATTTTGCTCTCTATTCTTTTTCCTCTATAACAATAAGGTGTCCCTTCTCGGGGAGAGTTGTTATTTTCTACTTAAGCGCTTTTGGGTTCGAGCGTCGTATAATGGAGGCTCTGATGGTAAAATAACAAAAAAGACAAATAATAAAAAGTAAACGGGGCGTAATTTGATGGAGACGAAACGATTTGGTTGTGGTGGTTGTCGTTGTCGTTGTCTTTGTTACGGCAATGTTTTGTTCTTGCTTGTTTGGTTCTTCGATTTGTTATTTTTGCTAATGTATGTGTTCCTCCCCGCTATATCTCTTTTTTGCCTCTGCATTTCCCCCTAACACTTATCTCCCTTTTCTGTCTTCTTCTCTCTTCTTCCATCTCTACTCTACTCTCTCTCTCTCTCATACACGTTTCTTCTTTCTTCTATTTCTTCCTATATGCGTGAGATACCATGCTAATCTTCAGTAAAGAATAGTGAGTTCGTTCCTCACTGGGTTCTCTATACTCATGCCTTTGTGACAAAAACCAAGCAATCCATAGTTATTTACTAACTACATATGGCTTATCATTGTTTAACAGTTAGCAAATTGATCTTTACGACAGAGTAGTGGTTTTCATCTCTACTGGGTTTGCATGATTATACATATATATATATATATATATATATATATATATGTGTGTATAAAATTAACGCTCCCTTATTCAGGGTGGAGCACTCTACAAGTGAGGTAACTCATTTATTGTAAGCTTATGCAATGCTCTTCCATATGAATAGAGCACTCTGGTGGATGGGGAATATAAGCTAAATAAATATATCACTTACATTCAGACCGTCTAGTTCCGTGGAGCAGACGCTGGATATCGGCTTCGGAAGTGAAGGTTTCAATCCTGCCTCGTGGTACTGGTTGGGAAAATGGATAGTTTATAGCCACACTGAAGAGTTGTAATACAACTAAACAACTGTCTGCAGATGACACAATATATATATATATATATATATATATATAATATATATATATATATATATATATATATATATATATATATATATATATATATATATATATATATATATATATATATATTGCAACTTGATGAAAACGCTGTGTGATACAATTGGTTTTCATTTTTTCAATACCCAAAACTGTGAAATTTGTGGGTCAAATTCTTGCAAAGATTGCAAACATTTCTTCCGTGATTATATTGTAAAATATATTTCAAAAAATGATGATAAACTGATTGGTACGGATTAAAAATCCTTGAATTTAATTTGAATTCTGTCTATGGCTGCAAGTTTTTCAAAGAATAAGAGACAGCACACACTCTACGTGATACGACTCGTGATAACGTTTAATGATTTTGGAAAAGACCCAATAATAAATTAAGCTATCTTGGGTAATTTATCCCACAAAGTTACCCCTCTACAGAAAGTTGGAGGGATTTGGGTGTTTGATTTGTAAATATCAAAATTTATCTTAACAAATCAAAATATGCTGTTGTTACAGTGTAGCTGTCTTACTTATATTTGAAAATACCAAAACTGATGTGACCAAAAAATCCTTTAAAACGTTTTCAGAGATCATCATCTCAGATTCTATGTTCATGCTTTGGTCTACTCACGTTTGTACGACTCAAATAGTGCAGCTGCCTCTATTTGATATGAAAATGCAAAATAAAAATTGACTATTTTTGAAAACACTGAAACTGTCTGTTTTTGAAAAGGCAAAAACTGGCCCTTTCTGAAAATGTCAAAATGTACTGTTTTTAAAATCGTTAATATTGACATGACCTTAAATTGACCTGTACAGATCACCAGATCAGCACAATCAATCTAATGTTCCTCCAGGGGTCCGGATACTTTTGTATGCATATTTGCTGCACGTAGAGGGCAACTGTTTTGCAATCTACAAAACATAAATTTAGATGCAAAGGAACATTTGTCGCCTTTATAGTACTAATTTGTAGAATTAGATTTATAAAGGGCCTTTTTGTAAACTCAATCCAAAGTCCATCGATACCAATACCAATACCGACCGCAGCACCTCATTTGGTAAACTTTGATGAAAGCTTTAGAATCATCTGTAAATAAGCATCCCTGCAACACGAATACAAGTAAGAGTATGAAGATCATACAGCAAAAAAATTCTGATTAACAAGAAATTGCTTCCATTAGGAGTCAGTGTAAGTTTTCAGTTTTGAACTTTAAGAATCAAACTGGATACCATTTCACCCTCCGAGTCACCTCTTGATATATATATATATATATATATATATATATATATATATATATATATATATATATATATATGAAGATGGATTAGAAATTGTGAGAGAACCTGCGAATATGACAAAAAGAAAAAAAAAGTAAAGAAGATTACAGGGAGAAATAATGTTTGTAGATAAACTGATACCACGCACACTGAACCGATGTTTTAAGCCTTTAAGTGGAATACATACAATTTTCCACAATCAAATCACTTATCTGAGATTGAACTTGTCTCTAAAGAAAAGTAGACTTTCGAAGAAGCCAACCATCACCTCTTGCATAACAATACCTGACTATACAGCCGTTAAGCTCCATTTATTTGCTGCGAAAAAACATCTCTTTTCTACATTATTTGACGTTTTTACCAACCTAGACGAGAACGGTGTTTGCATTGTGATGAGGATGGCAAGATGATGGCTGGCTTCTAAGACAACCTTCTTAACTATAAAGCTATGCACGAAAGTTTGCGTGATCTGACTGGATCAGAAAGAGTGTTTTATAAGATAAGCCAGGCTCAACTGTCGATAAAAACAAGTTTGAAGATAACCATATGAGAGCTACTGAGAAAATGATTTAGGTAATAATGATGATTGCGACAACTGACAACATCTATAGCAAGCTGGTCTAGTAGCACAATTTGTTCTGTTAGTGACTTCAAAACTCATGGGTGTCTCGTTAGTTTAGTCTTTTGCCAGGTCAAGCTCATCTAGGAATGCTTTGCTAGCAATGTGATCTTAAAGACAGTAGTGAATTAATTCCCCAGTGAATGGCTTGCATGGTAGATTTTATTATTAAGCATCATCATCATCATCATCATCATCATCATCATCATGCTTTCATCGTCCGTTGTTGAACATAGACTCTCCCCAGGATTACTCAGTCTTCTCTATCCTGGACGTAGTGGAGCCAATACTTTCTGAACTTTTACTTCGTCTCCATCTCGTATTCTGCCGGCCTTGGTAACGCATGTGACCTCGCAGGATCCATGTGGTGAGTCGATTGGCTGTCTTCCATTCTTGTTGCATAATCAGCCGATCGCCATTTTGGTTTTCTAATGGATTCCATGGGGTATCCTTGTGATCGTTCAATGCGAGGTTGAACATGATTCTCTTATGTACACGTTTCATGCTTCTCCATCACTTAGTCACTTGGTTCCATGTCTGAGTTCCATATTTGGTTCCATATTTGAGCTCCATAGGTGACTACCAGGAGGATGCATTTTTTTTATAATCTTCTTTTAGGACTAATGGGACTGTCTTGGTTTTTGGAGGTTGAGGTTAATCTATCGACGGCTTGCTATCCTTGCTTGAATTCTTCTTTTTTAAGTATTTCATAGCGATTTGTTGTCGTAGGTTAATGAAGTAGTCTGTTTTCCCCAGTAATGCATTTTCAGTTCTGATCGCTGTAAGTTAATTTTCAACGAAATTGTTGCACATGACTTTGTTCCGTTGACATTTGCACAGAAGTCGAATTTCTTGCTTTCTTCATGCAGTTCATAGGACACTTGTTGGAGGTTTTGGAGGTTCTCTGCTAAAAAGACGATGCTATCTGTAAATCTGAGTTTGCTCAGATATTTGCCGCCTATTCTTATTCCTCCTTGTACCCAGATTAGGTTTCGAAAAACCATCTCAAAATAGGTAGTGAAGAGTTCGGATGAGCTAGTATCATCTTGCTTAACCCTTTTTTGAGCCTAAAGGGCACTATGTCTCTATGTAATCTGATAAAGGAGCCTCTGTGACTGTATATATGTTGTAGTACTCTGATTTATACGAGATGTACACCTTGTACAATGATAGTTTCTGTGACTATGGGAATTTCAATCGGATGTTCCGGGTCCCCACCTTGGCATGATAGCTAGCAACCTCATTTGTAACTTTTGCTTCCACTTAGTAAGTGTCATTAACAATTGATCTGCGCTTAAACACTTCATTTCCCTTGATTGTTGGTAATATATTCCCCAGCGTGGTTTGACTTCAGCATCCCATGGTGAGACGAGCTAATTTAACACGTCAATGGTAAGCTTAATCCAGTATCGTACGGTTATGTCACGCAATATCAATTATACGTGTAATTAAGTGTTTTAGACGATGAGTGCATGTGAAATAGGATATTCGGCCATGTCGGTTAATTGGTCCCGAGGAGTCGACTCTCGGGCATTTGCACAGTCGACACCCAAGTCAGCAAGACGTGCAGAACTGGACAGTGTACCAGGTCGGCGTCGATGGCTGCAGAATTATGATTGTCGGATTTTGTTGGATCCTTGTACTAGACTAAGTTAAGCTTTGGCGCCCCCCCCCGTCAGAGACTACAGTGGTCTTGTGTATAACGAAGCTAATTGAGTATAAGCTACACCAGTAATATCATTTAGTCATAATCACGGAAAACATCTGTTAAATAATTATAGAATATCTTTTTAGATTTGCTTATTTTAGATGGATACGGGTATAGAATAAAAGAATAGTCAAAGTTTTATTCAATGATCATTATAATATGTTTCGTAGACAATAAGTAATCTGAAAGTATAATTCTTGTCAAAAAGTATGATTGAACATTTTTAATCATTACAATATCACTGCATATGTACGTATGGCGTTACAACATGACGAGTTGATAGTATGCAATCTGATAAAGATGTGTTTTTGATTTCGTTATTGCGCTAATTGCTAGTGTGTGCTAATTATTTACTCTCCCACCAGAGCAAAATGTGACACAAAGTTGGGGCTTTACGTGGGGAAAATAGGAGACACCCTGGAAAGATAGCTCCATCCACCGCAGCTTTGATTTGCTAAGCAACTAAAGCAAAATCCGCAACGAAAGCGACAGGACAAGTCCTGACCAGTTCCGTTAAGTGCAATGGAACAGTGTTGCCCTTGGGTGCCGTAATCCCCGCGGCTGGGCCGTGTAATAAAAAGAGAACCCGAAGGTTCCCAATCCTCGTAACAATGTTCAACCTCAATGAAATCTCATTGGCTGACGCATAGCACTGGCGCACTCGGTCTTTGATACAAACCAACACCGGACCATTTGCCAGGGAATCGATACTACACTTTGATCCATGCCTGGTGTATACGTTGTGTTCGTCCAACTGTAAAGGTTTATGTTCGTCAAAGGGATATTACCCGGACTTGTTTTCAGAATCAAATCCGTTTCGAGATGTTATTTATAAGCATGGTTATATATAACAATTATTGTCATATTCTTCAACCAATTCGAAAACACTGAGAAACATTGAACATATCTAGGTACATCTATGTACATATCTTGATATTCATTTATAGTCATTTTTTACTAAGATTTTATTAGTATGAAACAAGGTGAGAGCAATGCAGTATAACTAATGATCAAATTCATTACACACGCAGACTCTACATTCGGCCCTAATTTGTACGTATGCATGGCTGTCTTTATCTACCAATTTATCTATATAGATTGATTTATCTATCGCCCCTTTTCTTAGAGTTTTGAAAACAGTTCTCTCTCTGTTGTAAACACCCAGCTCAAAATCTACCCTTTGCCCCGTGGGAAGCCGTAATCGGTTCTTCTGATCTTAGTAAGGGATCGAAACTGGTGTACTTCAATTCTATAGGACTGACTGCAATGCACTGGCTGCAACATTCTTTATTCAGAGGTCATACACAGATGAACGTATTCAGACTTGGTATTATTCAGAATTTAGAAGGATATATATGGGCGAAAAACATGCTCCAGGGTCCCATTGAAAATCGAAGAAAAATTCGATGGCCATAGCTGTGGCTCTTCTTGAGATTTGCCAACAGACGGTCGGACTCTAGGCGAGTATTAGTATCTGTTTTGGATACTGGATAGCTCTGGACACAAAATTAACGATCAATTTAGCACAAACGTCCATTACGTAAATTGAACCTCAAACTAAAAACTACCCATTAGATACAACTAAACATTGTTGGCGATATTTGTGTCTTTTTTTCCCTTGAGTTTTGCTGAAACGAACGGACTGACATTTGGTGGATTATAGTGAGATGATGAAGGCAGAAAATAAGATATATCAACTACACAGATAGGCCTAATATGAAAACAAACCATGCAAGCTGCAGAAAGAAAGAAATCTCTTCGTATGGTGATATCTCGACTAAATTAGTTCAAGATGTAAAAATCGGTATTTTGAATTTGCTAAACTTAACTTAGTTATGCGCGTTGTATAATTGGGGTGGGATAGTAGATTAATAAGGACTGCGATACACCAATGTTGGGGGGTTTCAAAAAACCTGCATGGTTTGCAAAAAAACAACCTGATTTGATTTAACCCGAGACTATTAATCATTTACAATTGTGTGAATTATACATTCAAGACTATTTGTAGTTTACTAATAACTACAACTCGCCCCTTTAGTGCAATGGAATGATGCTACCCCCAGGATTACTGATCCTCGAAAGAGTGAGTAAGGTAATTTTTCGAGGCCACAGGATGAACTCAACAATCATATGAGAGGATTAGAGGGATAATTTTTTTTTATCTATCCGTAAAACGGACACCTTCACTTAATTTTGTTACGTGTCCTTATGTAAAGATAATTATTGATGTATAGAGAAGGGATTATAAATTCTCTGTCTAATTCCAAATCCATTTAATCTACTGCAATCAGATTGGACTTACCCAGCTGTTCCCAGAGAGAAGGAGGTCGATTCATCGTTGGGTATTGCAAAAGTTCAAAAAATTGCTCCTCACCATGCAGTTGAGGTTGCCAAGGCACACCCTTACCTCCCTTTTAGTACAATGGAGAGATGTTGCTATCCGTATTACTGATACTTGAGAATGTGAATAAGGTATTTTATGAGGCCACAGGATGAACCCTGGGCATCTGCACATAGCATTACCGAGCTTCAGTACGCCATCATCGGCTACAGCATTGCACGTGTGCATATTCTTGCTAAACGCCTTCATTGGTATTATTTAACCCCCTCCCCACACCAAAAGAAAAATATTGTCGATATTTTGCTCAGGATAACTTATTTGCATTTATCGTATACAAAATGCAAAATCGATAAATACAGAATTGAAAGAAACAAAACAAGATCAAACATGATTCATCATCGAGTGGATTGTTATCATCTGATCCTTATCTAAAATTTATTGAAACGCGAGTGGAATAAACAAATAATGTCAACAAAACTATCATTTATTAACAATCGATTTAAAAATGACATGAAGAGGGAGCAGATATTGATATTATCAGCAGCAGTCTTAGTTACGTATCTATATAAAGTCCATTAGTAAGAGATATTTTCGTCTTTCGGTTTTTCTCCCATGTTCATATGATTCGCAAAAGTCTTACATTTGCCACGTTTTGACTATTCAAATATGTAGTTGAGCAAAGAAATATTTAAGAGAAGCAAAGAAATTGCCTCAGACTTATATACGAACACTAGGACCTCTGACACTAGGACATTTGAGACAGGATAGGTGTTATCTATGTATTTATAAGAAGCTTAGTTTCACTGATAACATTTACCCGACTATGTATCAAGAGTTAAAAATCAAATTTTTTGGGCCCAAAAATTGCTGAGTATCTTAGGCAATATGAACAAAGCTACGAGTAAGTGCCCACCGACAGGAAAAATTTCACCTATTATTACCCTTGGAAATGAATACATAGAACAGTAGTATAATATCAATTAAAACCTTCACAGTGATTCCCATCAACCTAATGTAAAGTCATTCACTTAAGAGAATTTTTATTCGTCAAAACACACGTTAACTTAGCATCTGTAGTGAAACAATATCAGTAGATTTAGGGACTTTAAATAATTCCATGCTTAATACCTATCGACATCGAAATAATATTGTTATTTGCATCAATAAACCAGTGGAGAGCACAGCAAGCCTGACCATTGCAAGGCCAAAATAGACAAATATTTCATAGCTGTCTTTGCACCATTCTTATTATTTATGGCTGAAGCTAATTTCTAGTCATTTTTCTTTAATCGTTTCTTCTGTTCATCTCACTATGTTTCCCACTTAATATTCGGTTATAGATTTATCAATATTACTTTTGTCGGAAATACAACCACACTTGATTGAGGTAAAATGCCTAATGTGACTAATTCGCTAATATTATGTATCAATGAATGTATTTCTTCTGATGCTTTTTGCTTGTATTCTGCTTTTGTTAGTCATGTCTTCTCATCACGTTTTCTTGTTTTTGATTCCAATTTGAAAATCATTAACAATATTTGTAATTCTGTATTTAAATGCTGAGAAAAAACAGGATGTTTTTTCAATTCGATATAATAAAAGAGCAACCAGCCTGCAAAGGTTGACAATGCATTAGCAACGTTTTTGCAGGTAATGGATTTTGACGTCGATCGTACAATGTTCAAACAATGGCATTTGCCCCGACCTCAAAAATGCAATATGTGAGCTTTTAATCAGCGACTATCGGTCACAATTATCACTCATTAAGCAGTTTTTCATAAAAGAATATACAATAGCATCTTAGATTAAAAAAATGATTGCGGCATCATAGATGATAAAGGAATATGAAAAATCGAACAAAAAGTAGCAGGATATCTTCTGGGGAAGTACAAATAAGTAGCCATCGGCTGGAGGGGTTAATTCCAGGACCAACCTGGGGAGAGTGTAAAAAAGATCCTGAAATGTAAGGTAAAATGCCCAACAAAGAACTTGTTTGACACCTTCTCTCAGAAAGAAAATCCATGGTATAGCTTTGGGGAATATACTAGGTGCTAGACCAATGTCCAACTGTGAGCAGGACACTTGAGATCCACATCCCTACCCTGTAAAAAAAGGAATTACTCAACCGTTCTTATATTTGAGAGGTGTCACGCTGTCTGTTTGTCTGTCTGTTTGTACATCTGTTCGTCCGTCTGTCTATCTGACACACCAAAAACATCTAAACATTGTGGCAGTCAAACCAAATTTTGCATAAACTGAGAATGGACAGCAGTAAACGTTGTAAATCAAATATTTCAATTGGGAAGACCCTTGTTAAAAGATTTGGAGTTTTTTTTCATTTACAATGTGAATAAAATGCGATTATGTCATTTCCCTTAACTATAAAGCTAAGAAAATTCGGGGTTTTGCATCACAAGCACATTTTAATCTGCCTCCCACTTAACAGTCAATCCACCAATCTCTACTTGCATACAAACATAGAAACCCTATCAGCTACGGGAAGGGATCATTCAGTCCTCCCACCCTCCAGAAAAAAAATTGAGAAAACTCGAAACCTTGAGACTTTTTCATCAAGAATTTCTTTATTTAAGGTCAATAATTTTAGATTTCACGAGTGTTTTAGCAGAAGTTGTCAGGCTTCAAAATATTCACATACCAGGGCAGTGACCGTTGAGAATTTCTTCGGTCGAATTTGATCGAATTCCCTGCGCAACCGTACGTGCATCGTTATATGTGCACATAAATATATATATAATGTCAAGGAAAACGTGTGTTGAGTTACGAATAGAATTGAGAGTATATAACCATGAAGACTCTATGCTACACTCTAGAATGCCACTTGATGAATGCAGTCGTAATAAGAAAGACACTAAACGTTGTTTAACTTGTTGGAAAGTTTATAGACTGTGTGTTCTAAATATTCCGATGTCTTATTTCAGAAGCCATAATTTGTATCAATAAACACACATAAATAAATATACATAGATAAATATACATGGCTGTACACATCTGTACCTAAGGGTCTGTGAGGTTCTTGGTTAAAAAGAAGACATTCAATTTCAACTCTTCATTCAGTTGATGGCCTGTTTTCCCCCACTTTACCCCAATCTTGCCGGAAAGCCTCACAGCAAAGATTGGCACATTTCCGTCGAACCATTCAAGCTGTACACTCCATAGGGCTCGGTTTCATGGGAAAAGGGCCATTGCTTAAAGAAAATAAATGAAATACGTTGATATTGCCCTGTCGAAAGCTCGCCATTCTAGTGTGGTTCTACCTTGGTCTTGAGATAATTGCTTTTATTGCACTGAATTGGATCACCGTTAATAGTGAATCTCTTTTTCTTCTGAGATTTCATTTCATTCTAATTCGTCTAAGTGTCTGTTTTTTTTTGTTTTTTTTTTTGGTCATTTATTCCAAAGTGATTGATCCCACTTTTGTTCCTTTGATGTTTACCTCCAACATCTACCTGCCATTACCAATCCTTGATAACTATGCATTGTAAAGTCCACATGACCTTTGATAACAAAGTCGTAACAATTTCCTATGCTTGAAGTGTCTTTCTCATCCACCTTTTCCTTCTCACACTCTGTTTATTAACACGTTCCTGTGCATGTATGGTGATCGGTTTCTTAATCTTTCCCTCCAAATTTTAGTTCTCCTGTTCAGTTTAGGAAAGCACCCAAATATCCCAAAATGGATACGACCAGATATTCATTCCTTTGACCAGATCTTCGTTTAGTTTCCAGACTCTTTCATGTTATCCTGGAGAATTCTATTCTTTTCATTGGGCCTACATCCAGGATTCTTTGGTTCTTGGAAATATCCCAATTCACCGTCACGATTATTCCATTGGTGAAGTTTGAGTGATAGCGATTCTTTTGCAGTCTTTTCTATAACTTCATAGATCTATACAGTGACTGAATCGTTTCAATACATCCAGTAAACGCTTCAAAATGTCATTGGTTTCTATCTTCATAATGATTATCATGTTTAGTATGTTTAGCCTGGGGCTGAGCAATTCCAGTTTTGGGGGATATATGAATTAAGAAGATTATGATTAGTAAATCTCTATAGTCCATAGTTCATACTTGTCTTTAAAATCAATGTTCAAAGTCTTAGTTTTTATCGAGGTTCTAACAGCATGAAAATTACGCAATTATCCCACCCATCAAGCAGGTAGTGATCATGAGTACAACGTTCATTTTCATGTTTCACATTTTCTGATATGTATTATCAAACCCATTTTGTTTGCGCAATTCACTGTGAGTCGCCGTTCCCACTTAACACAATCTGTTTTGCATCAGTTTCAGTTATATTGATGTCAGTTATGATTTATCGTCTTGTCTTGTTAGAAGTAGTAATCAGTTGTATCAGTGGGGATATGTCTGCAATAATATATCATGTTTGCAAAGGGTCTGGTGCAATTTCGATAAGAATCAAATTAAGTCTATCGTAAATAGACCCCTGCTTTGCCGAATTCCCTGTTCTCTAGGGGCAGCCAAACACATCCGGATATTCAGTGATTATTGATTGCATCAAACGACACACCTTGTGTTTCTACCGATGTTAATTAATGTTGACATCAGGTGTAAAATTCTGAAATGTAATGTCCTCATGAGTAGGATGATGTCATTACCAATACAATATTATCAAAGAATGAAAAAAGAAATCGAAAAAAAATGTGTAGCTGAATTTATTAACCGATTGTAGTTGATCATATTTATGCTGTCTTTTTACACATATAATTGTTTCGATGTGTGTATTGTGTGACTGATATTCTGTTGAACAATTAGCTCCAGTTTCAATCATTTCTTCTTTATGTTAATTGTTATATTAAGTTAGTGTAGAAATGATTGCTTTTTTGCGTTGTTGTTTAACGCATTTTAGATAGAATATTTCTCAACCATGTTCATGTGATATACCATTTCATAGCGTGATTTTTGTTCAACTTATTCAAGCTGAACATTTTTTTTTAACTGTTTGTTCTGGTTTATCCATGGCTGTCAAATCAACGATGGAAAAAATCAAATTCTAGCAATTTTGTTGCATGAGTTCAAAATGAAACTTAAAGCAGCAAAACTGCTCCTGATATCAATGAAGTATTTTGCAAGAGAATCATCAACCAACGTGTTTCTCAACATTGTTTCCAAAGACTTGACATAGAGACAAGAGTTTTAAAATGTAGATTTATTCTGTATTTATATTCAATTGAGGGCCATTATCAAGGTGGACTCACACAAAGCAACTGGTAAGCTTACAGAGGATATTTGCACCAAATTGGATTAGTAAAAAAAGCTAGAGTGACGTCGAATGAAGAGCAAAAAACATGCATGTCACGCAGATGATCTTTTAGGTAATTTAGCAAACTAGGCTGTGGAATTCTACTACACGCAGTTCACTCACGAGATCTCTTTTCAATTGACTATCAATTTTTCATGAAAAGGAAGGTCTTTAACAATCAGGTTGCAGCTCGAAACGCACACGAAGAATCCACTATCTCAAATATCCTACAATTCTATAGTTCCAGGAAAAATTGACTGGTTTCTAAGAGACAAAATTTAGCGATTCTTGAAGGTTCTAATTTGAATTGATTACTCATGTTCTAGGTTGAATTATGGAACTTTAACGTTAATGGTGTAAAACTGCTATTACATTTGCTCCAACCGAATACATTCATTACTTGAGTAAATATACACATACTGAGAAAGGGGGGAGAGGAAGAAAGAGAGGTGGAAAAAGAATCTATAGGCTTAGCTTGGCTAGACACAATATATATATATATATATATATATATATATATATATCATCGCCATCATCATTCTTTCAACGTCCATCGTTTGACATAGACCTTCCCCAGGATGTGCCACACTTCTCTATCGTGGGCGTCGCAGAGTCAGTACTTTCTGAATTTGTCTAGCTCGTCCCTCCATCTGATATTCTGCCGGCCTCGGTTGCGCATGTGATCACTGGGGATCCATGTCATGAGTCACGATGTCCATCGGTTGTCCACCATTCTTGCAGCATAGCCAGCCAACTGCCATTTTAGTTTTTTAATGGATTTTATGATGTCTCTGACTTTTGTCTTTCCCAGTATGTACTGTGCTGTCTTGTGGTCTCTCCATAATTCTTTCCAGCATAATTATTTCATGTTCATGTTGGTTAGTTCTCAGTTTGCGGATCTGTCTCTTGGTTAGGTTCCATGTTTCAGCTCCATAAGTGACTATTGGGAGGATTCATTGGTTACACACCCTTCCTTTTAAGATTAATGGGATTTACTCATTTTTGAAAGTTGAGCTTGCTCTGCCAAAGGCTTGCCATCCTAATGTGATTCTTTGCTTGATATTTTCTTCTTTTGAGGGTCTCATGGAGATTCATTGTCCCGGCTAGATGTAGTGATATACTTTTCTCCAGTTCTGTGTCCTTGATTTTTATTTTAGTGTTATTATCTCCGATGTGGTTGTGGTACATGAACTTTGTCTTGCTGAAGTTTATGTGTAGGCCGACTTTTTTGCTCTCTTCGTTTAGTTCATCTATCATTAGTTGGAGGTCGTGTAGGTTCTTTGCGAAAAGGGCGATGTTGTCCGCAAATCTGAGGTTGCTCAGATACTCGCAGTCTGTTTTGATTCTTTTACTCTCCCAGTTTGGTTTTCTGAAGATCATATCGAGGTAGGCTGTAAAGAGTTTGGATGAGCTGGTATCACCGTGTCTTAATCCTCTCTGAAGCTGAAAGGGGTCTGAGTCTTTATGTAACCTGCTAAAGGGGCTGCCTTGATTGTATATATGTTTTAGCACTTCGACATGTACTGGATCTACGCTTTGTTGAGTGATGGCTTGCACGACTTTAGGAATTTCTACTGAGTCGAACACTTTTTTGAAGTCGATAAATGCTATGGCGAGTGGTAGTTTATATTCTGCTGCTTTTTCTTCCAGCTGATTTTTCGAATGCAGGTGGTCCATGGACGAGTAGCTTCTTCTAAAGCCAGCCTACTCTGGTGGTTGATTCTCATCTAGTGTTTTTGTTTTTCGGTCAGTGATAATCTTTGTGAAAAGTTTGTATACACAGTTGAGTAGGCTTATAGGCCTGAAGTTGTTGAGGTATTTCGGATTTCCTTTTTTGTATAAAAGCATTATGATTGCAGTGTTCCAGTCACCTGGGACTTTATTGTGTTTTAGACACAAGTTGAAAAGGTCGGCCAGATTCCTGGTCATGATTTTACCTGCTTTCTGGAGTACGTCAATGGTAATGTTGTCTGGTCAGGAGCCGTTCCTTTCTTCGTCTGTTTGATAGCTTGTTTCGCCTCTTCACTACTTCTGAGAAATCTTCGAGTTGATTGCACCTATTCATTGTTTTGTAGTCCTTGTTTGGACGAATAAAGTTTTATGGTAAATTCTTTGATACATTCAACAGTCCTGTTTCGGTCTGTTGTTAGGTTTCCATTTTCCTTGAGTATGTTGGTTATTCGATTTTGTCCTGAGTTGAGGAGTTTGTTTATTGCTTTGAAGCCCCGACCTCTTTCAAGAGTGGATTCAATGACTGCCATCGAGTATCTCCTCCAGTTTTCATTTTGTTTCTTCTTGATTAATTTATTTAGTTCAGCTTCTTCAAATTTCTCTCTTGTTGTTGTCGTTGGCTTGAGGTTTCTGTATTTTTTCATAAGATTTCTGGCTTCATCTGAGATTTTACTAATGGCTTGTATGCTCATAGGTTTGAATATAGTGACGACTTCTATCATAGATGCTGTCATTTTGTTGTTAAGTTCGCTTATGTTGGTGTCGTCTTGTTCAGTAAGAATTCTAAATCTGTTTTTCAGTTCGAGCTTGAAAGATAGAGCGTGCTTTTTTGGTATGTTTAGAGGTTGCAGTTTTGTGTGGAACATTTTCTTGTGTTGTTTACGTGAAGGAGAAGCGGAGTTATATTCAAACTCGGTAGGTTTTAATTTATAAACAGTACGTCTTTTCCAAACTAATAGGCTGTGAGTGAGTGCACCCTCTATTAAATTCGATGAAATCTCTATAAAATACAATTTGCTTTCCAGTGGGGTTGAATTTGGAATTTTTTTCCCACTCGATCAACATCAGGTACGCCAGTTACACCAGCCTGTATGTGTGTATATGAGGATGTTACATCTAAAAAATGTATAACCCATACCAAAAATGATGAAATTGCTACACTTGAAGGATCTTTATCTAAGTTTGTCATTGGACAACAGATGAATAAATCAGGTATGATGCAAAAAGATTTTTGTCTAATACCCGATCAATCTCGTTTCGTTTAATACACTTGGAACATATTAAATTAACTTATTCAAATTATTGGGATATTTTTTTCCAAATGAACGACTAGAAATAATTACAGAATCCCTCCATTCTGAGTAAAATTATGGAATCACTTTTCAATTTACATTTCTAAAACAAATACCAACATAAGCACAAATATGTTAATCGGTTTTCAGTTGAAAGGAAGTGTATAGTCCATACACATATCCGATCTTACTTATGGTGCCTTTTTGTATATGTTTTTCATAAGTCTTCTTTATGTTTACGCAGACTTTTTCAGATCTAGTTAAAATTTGGGTTTGGAATGTTGTATTCCATACATAACATCTTCAACTTCGACTTTAATCTCCAAAAAAAGAAAAAAATAATCTTCTGATGGATCCAAGTAAACATCTGACTACATTTTTTGAAATCCTCATAACAATTTAATACCATAAAGGAACAAAATTCATTCGCCTTTCCGATAAAGCAAATCTGACACACGGCCAAGGTAAATGTGGGTCTCAGAAATGTATATTTATGGGAAATGACAGAAATTACCCAGTCCCCGTGAACGATGTCATGAAGGCATCAGGATTATCCTTGACGCTCCCCTTACAATGGAATGAGGAGGTACTGTCTTCCTGTCGAAATACCGAGGACCAGACTCACTTTGTTTATGCAGTGTCACGTGCAAATACAAGAAAATAAATGAGGAACAGATATTTCACTTTGGTCTTAGGCCAAAATCCAAGAAAGAAATCGAAAGATACAACGTACCGGAAGCAGCAATGAGGCATGCGACCATTTACCAAGGCCCAAATTCACTGAATCAGTATATAATCAGTATTTTGACTCAATGATCAATTAGTTCCTTCCTATTTTATATATTCACTCGATCTTCCATATTTATTTATCAGAAAGTTTTTTTCAGAGATTTAATTTCTCTGTAGCTAAATTGACCAAGTTCTTTTTATTCCCTTTTTAAATTTTATGTGAGTCTTCCATATCGATCCATCCACCAACCATGAAGTCGCTGCAAATTTCATGGTGAACGTCTAAAATACAATAACCTGAATAAATATTGTGAAGAAAAAGTAACAATTTTGGGGAAAAACAAAAATCATTCCAAACAATATTTTCCGTAATTCCTCGATACCAAAAGACGATAATCTCATTTCCTGATTTTTTCTCTGCTTATTTTCCTGTCAAAATTGTACTACATAGTTGCTGGTTTCCCTATCTCTCAAGTGAATGCCTGCATTTGCATCCGTATCCTTGTGCGTACGTATTTCTTATCGTTATATACGCATCATTTCAACGTACATTGAACAGTTTACATTTTGTACACGCAAAATGACACGGATTTTTTTATATCATAGAGGATTTTGCTTAATGTAACGTCATGGTTATACTTCTTAGAATACTAACTTGTTTAATAAAATCAACACTATGGTTGATTACGTGGTGAACTTGAAAGTTTTGTACTGGAGCTGACTTGTTTAAATAATCTTTGTATATTACTAGGGCACTTAATATTTATATGCTTCGCGTTTTTGTATTCATTTAAACTTATTTCTATCATTGTTATGAATTCAAAATCGGATAGTTTTGTCTTGATATCTTTATAGTCTTTAGATAATCATTGCGAAAATATATCAGAACAGAGAGAACTCAAGCGTATTAGTCATGGATATCCAGAAAGGTGTAGTGCTTTCAACTTGTCACATGAGTCTATTAGTTGGTTGACGTAGTTGCATATTTCTCTGCAGCACAAATATCCGGTCTTCTTGCCAAGGTAAATAGTAAGTCTTCAAGTGCTGATTATCAAAGCACTCTTCAATTAATCGGTTCATACGACATCATCTCTCTCATTCAGATCCTCAAAAACATCCTTAGAGACTAAGATAATATACGATTCTTTTCACGAAACAATATTTAGCAATCTAAACAACAAATTTACTCAAACTCTAGAGGACTGTGGTTTTACCGAAGTTGGTATTGAATATTATAAAAAAGTGAAAACCAGTAAAGTTAAACTCAGCAAAAACAAAAAGAGTTGATGTATGAAAATTATCTGGTATATACTATCATTTAATTGACAAATAGTCAAAACTTACACGATGAGATTCTTCCTTTAGGCTACCCATCATGTAAAATACTCAACAAAGACACACTGAAATTAAGCTATAGCTGTAAAGAAAGCCTAAAAGATCATAAAAAAGCATAACAACAAAGTGATAAGGAAAAATACATGTCATGAAAAAAAAAAGAAAAGGAAAACCAAACTGCAATCGTCCTAGTAGCGATAGTTGCCTTCTGTAAAAGAAATTCCCAAGATCTAATATTGTATATAAAACTGGAATATCAACCCTAAAGAAACTATTAAAAACAGATCATTACATATGGAATATCGGAAACAGCTTTTAAGTCAAGATTAGCCAACCAGAGTTCATCCTTTTCAAATGAATAATACAAAACAATACATTACCCAAAATGACAATCTAAGAACCAAATTAAAATGGAAAATATTAAGACAAGCACACACATACCAGAATATTGAAATTCCATGCTACCCATGTCTAAATGAAAGGTTCACTAAGACGATAGACTTTCTAAATAGTTGCCAAGTGTCAGCACTGCTCAAAATTTCTATTGGGAATCTTGTATAACCTCTATCATAAACATCTTGCATACAGGTACACCAAAATCAATCAGTATAGTCACCTTATAATCACACATTATCTAATCTTCTAAGACAAATCACGATATCTTCTTGTAATCATCTGTCAAAGAAGCCAGCCCACAAAGAACGTTAGGGACATTAAACATAAGCATCTAACGCCATATAAATGTGAACCATAAAATTAGTAAACATATCATAATTAGATTATATATCCCCTTTAACTAAACCCATCCCACTTGAATGACAGATCATCAAAACACCGGATAAAATGCCAGAAACAGTTCAAATACAACCAACAAAATTCATAACGACCAGCCACAAGCGCGGAGATCAAAACCTCACTTCCCGTACGGGGTATAGATAAACAAACAAATATTAAAGAAAAACAAATAAAATTATGAGAGTCACTAGTAAAAGACAGCAAAAAATACCAACAGACAGACTAATCGATATAACATCTAAAACAAATTTAAAACCAACGAACCAAGAACAAAAAGAACTGAATATTACGAAAACTAGCAGTATGATATCACAAACCACTGGCATTGTATCGAATCAAGAAAAGTCACGTGGCAGATGTCTCTACCATAACTACAGTTCTTATTATATTTACATTAGGAGGCAAAAAATGGACGAATTCATAAAATCAGTCAATTGTATTGGCAGTAATTCTTTAATCTTTAACTTAGTAATCCTTTTAATTTCTCCTACAAAGTGAAATGTATAATACGAGCCTCCAACCGAATCCTAACCACTAAAGCATATACTCGTTACTCTCTATTTACGTAAACACACCCACATACACCAACACATATTTACATTCACTGATCCCACGAAGTCCTCATACACCCACAATAACACCACACATATTTCTCAAGTATGAATTAAATTTCCATTGGAAATGCAGAGGTTTATTCATGATGGATGCTCAATAGGCACACGTATGGATTGGTTGCTGTAAATTTGTTATGATAGATCCTATGCCTTCTTGCAGATATATATTACCTGGACATGTACTCATACATAAGTATATCTACAGGCAAATAGATTAATTGATATGAACTGTCTAAGCTACTTATACGTGTTTAGATATCAAAACACAATATGTGCATAAACTGAATGAAAACACACTGAACTAGTTATATATGTTAATATAAATATATGCACATATATATATATATGTGTATAGTCATTAAATTCAATATCATGCATAGTTCTATCACTACACCATCATATCATTATAATTGTTGACACACATACACAAAACGTATGCTTGTACATAAAAGATAAACAGACTAAAATACACGATTATCATAGACATACAGCATACACAAATGTATGTAGATGTACTGCGTGCGCGCATTCTTATATCAAAATGTTTATAATGCAATTAATGTTTCATGTATCCATAGATATTTTGTTGCTGGAATGATAAATGGAATGATACGTTTGTACATATAGATAGATATATTGATAAACAGTTATATATAATATATATATATATATATATATATATATATATATATATATATATATATATATATATATATATATGTATATATATATCCGTCTGTTGTGTGTATGTGAGTCATAAATTGTATCATATCATATAGAAACTTATTTGAGATGATCATAATATAACGCTATTAATAATTCACTCAAATACATCTATTCCACATATATATATATATATATATATATATATATATATATATATATATATATATATATATATATATATATATATATATATATATATATATATATATATAATACACAGTGATATAAAGTGGTCTGGTGAATTTTTGGGAAGATATATGCCAAGAAAAGGATTCTAGAAGGTTACTGCTGCTGATGATGATGATGGCGATTTCTTTAAAAATTCTGCAAACATACATGATTTTCTACAAAGCATGCACCTGAAAACAGAGACATTTCATTTTATTTCGAAAACTTAATGGACATTTGGTTTTTGTTTTTCTATTTGCTTCTCTACAACCAAACATTTGCTGATACATAGTATTTCTTCGTAATTGATTCTTGCAAAATTTTTGTGCATGATTCTTTTTCTATCATGTTGTTGAAGCCTTCTCAGATTTCTATTTACTTTCTTTCGCCCGTCTATTTCTTATTTCTCTCCAAAGCCCTCCAGACTGTTATGGGGGAGTACTGTAGCACCCCTTATAGTTTTATTTTGGAATAAAATACGAAGCCCTCCTTTTAGCTAGATATCAATGCTCATTGTCGCCGGCACTTTAAGCTGGTTACGCGTTTTGGCCCCGGCACTCGTTGCCGGTTATTTGCTTACTTTCTTTCCCCCTAAGATCGGTATCATTTCGCCGTCTACCCATCCGATATGATCCTAACAATTTCCCCACTGTGACCAATCTCTGTGCTTACTTTACTGCCAATTTCAGCTCGTTTTGATGTTTCTCACATACGCTCTGCTACTTAACCTTGTCCTTACCACGTGCTCCGAACTCGCATACACCTCTCACTGTCGTGAATGAAATGGCAATGCCTTTTACTATCCAATAAATCCGACAATCTCTCCTAATTCTTTTTAGTTCGGGAAATACGCATGGATTAAATTCCGCTCTCTCTGTCTTTCATGGTCTGTCTGTCGAGTGCGTAACAGCAACAGAAAGTCACACATGCAACTTGACAGTTTGGCACACACACTGAACCCGGTCTCCATAATCATCCCTTGGTACGCTCCGAGCCATATGGATTCAAAAGCAGTTCAGACATCTCCACTTCGACTCCAACGCCTGTACTATCACTGAAAACAAAGCTCACACTTTTTAAAAATCTCTTTTCATCCCTTCACGCGATCAATCGTAATAATGTTATCATTATATGTATTTCATTTTCATTTGCAATTTGTCATTACTGTTCCTGTATGAAATGTACATTTTATTTGTCCATCCAAATACTTTTACCTGTCTTTTAACTTAGTTTCATATCCTGCGCCCACGTTCATACTTGGCGTACATTCTCTTCGTACATTTCCTTTCATCTTTGCACATCGCCTGTGACGATACTGCTAACAGCAAATCACCTGGAAGCAAAATCCTTTGTTTACGACTGCATCTTCTCACAAAATCTAACAAACACCCATTAGTTACTCTCTTATACGCTCAATATAAGGACAAAACCCTTCTAAATAGACAGTAGAAACTTGGGCACACAGATGATCATACATATTGACTTACCTGAATCACAGAAATTTTTGATACCAAAAACAACCTCAATGATAAATGTACGCATGTATATACGCACAGAGAAGAATATGCTTGTCATGCACGTATAGACATCATTAAGATGATGCTACCAACACAAATAATTACCGTAATGCTTGTAGGTATATATGTACTTGCTATGTGAGGTTGTACGAATGTAATCATTGCAATTGATGATATACACACCTACAAGCAGTCTGTTGCATTAACACACACACACACACACACACACGTATATATATATATATATATATATATATATATATATATAGCTGTTTTGTTGTATTGCAATACCACGAGGTAGGATCTGAACCATCGCTTTAAACCCAGCTGCAGACATTTCACCCTTGCCCTATATGGAACTGGACAGTCAGTAAAATAGAACTAAGCAATGTTTATTTACTCATGCATAATTCTCCATCTAACAAAGTGCTCTATTCCAGAGTTGACGCATGTAGTCATGGACATATACAAAAATGAGTAGATGAATACGAGCAGATCAAAATATACAATTATCATAGAAATGTAGCAAGTTCATACGCACTTGCATGTGGTTACATGCATTAATGTGTACGATATGCTCCCATTATTATCAATGTTTTTCTTACAGTAAATAACGTGTATGTCCATAATTATTTTGCTGTTTGAATATGCATACATATATAGATGGATAGAGAGAGAGAGAAGGAAAGAAAGAGAGAGAGATAGGGGGTAAGAGACAAATATAAACATATAGATAAAAAGATACATATATAGATGGATAGATTAATAGATAGATAAACAAACTAAAACATACAGATAGGTAATTAAATATGATTTACACATTATGTGTGTGTATTAATGTCGGTGTCCATGCTTACAAATATGAGTCTTAACCCTTTTATCATATAAACAAATAGAATTCCCCGCCCATCAAGTTTGGGCTAATGACATGACTGTCTTTAATTTCTGTAAACAAGTTTTAAATTTCTGTGACTCTTGACTACCTAAACACCTACCTAATCATATCACTATTTCCACATTCCTACTCTTATCCATCTATATTCATATTTACATCCGAAACTAGTCAAAACATACAACTGTTTCAGAGTGTACAAATCCATCCTATGACCTTACTGACCCACGATACAAATTCCATTTAAAAACAGCCGTTCCTTTGTCCTCTATCGCCATTTGTCTCGGGAAAGTTCAGGTATAAATGAAACGCCAAAAGAAAATATTTGATTTGTCATAACAAGACTTCCTATATTGTCATTTGTTTATTTGTGTGTGTACATATATGATTTTGAGTGTACGAATCATCCGTGCATCAATCACAGTATAAACATGTGATTGCAAAAAGTATGAAAATGTATTTTGACGTTTGACTTTGGAAGTGACGAATAACCATACACAAACACATAAATGTATGTATATACACACACATATACATGTATATACATATATATCATTTGATATTGAAATTATATAAAGCAGCTTTAAACATGCAAATACATTTGTGTACACACATCGTACATATGTGCAAATCGAAAATATCTGCGCAATAGATAAACACAGGGAAATTAAAAATTACAAAAAGAAAGACGGAAGAAAAAGCGGGGGAATATATACATATATACGTATAGGAAAACCGAGACACATTACTTCAAGCATGTCCCACTTACCGGCACTACAATTTATAAAATAGAACATATATGTATACATACACACACACACACACACACACACACACGCGCGCACACACACATACATATATAGATATAGATATAGATAAGCATGAGGGGTTGTTTATTCTCATATGCACGGACATATACACACTCGAACACACACACACACACACACACATTATATATATATATATATATATACGAACGTGCACACAAAGTAAGGATATCACTGGAAAGGTTTCTGATCTCTTTTAATTCGATTCGCTAATCTCAAACTTGAGTGAAAGGCATTTTTTAGACATTGGCAGAGGATACTGAAACAGGATACGCATGTTTAGCGTCTACTATTTCGTGTACCATTGCAAATGCCTGCACTGATATAAGTCAATTTCTACCTCACACACCTCTACATTCACAGGTATCAGCAGTTGTGCATGTACGTGAATTTTCAATATTTTTTCAGACCGTGTTAGCCTGTACGTTTCTTTCTTAAAATAATCTCAATATATATATATATATATATATATATATATATATATATATATATATATATATATATATATATATATATATATATATTCTTAAATGTCTTCAATTGGTTATCGTTTTTACTTTTACGTAATTCTTCTTTGCTTAAGTAGAGAGGGACTTGTTTAGACTTATCCGTCCTGTTCTGCCGTTACCCAAAATCCGTCTGCTATTCACTTTGTATTATATTTGAAACTTCTTTCATACCTACTTATTTTTAACTAAAAAAAGTGTGTGCGTGTGTGTATGTGTGTTTCTGTGCTCGTCTATTCTTTGAATTCTCTCTCTCTTTTTTTTTTATCTTGGTCGCATTTGATTTCGATATGGAATAGTAAATCTCAAATGCGATTTGTACATAAAGCCATCGGTGTAGCCTACATCCATTCAGACTTTATATTCATTTGATGGTATTTCCGTGAACTTGGTTGATTCGATTCCAGTCAGAGAAAGATTCGACTGTGGAATGTTTTACTTGAAATGCGAGCTGATGCATGATGCAAGAGAAAACAAACCATAGATTAGGTTGTATCTAGTCTCTAGATGTGGCTCAAAACCCCAATAATTGAGCACTCAACTTGACAAAAGTAGCTTCTTTATCATCCTCCTTCGAAAAGCTTTGTTTCTGTAATGAATATTTGCAAAGCTTTGTTTAATCAGGTACAGGTTCATGCACATCAAACACCCAGGAACGTGCACATAACTAACGTTACAAAGGTTTACCTGAACTGACATAAGGCTAATAAAATTTGGTATGCAATGAGTTTATATCTTGTTAGCAATGGCTTGTACTTGTCAGACTCTCCTACATAGCAATGTATGCATTTGTTTATATTTTCCTGCAGAAACAATACCGAAAAACAATACCGTTCTTGTTAATCTCTGTCTCTCTCTCTCTCTCTCTCCGTCTCTCTGTCTGTCTGTCTGTCTCTCACTCTCTCTTTCTCTCTCCCTTTTCTTCTAAATCACTTTATTCTTTTTTGTTTGAAACATCATCTTAGAAATCACTTTAAAAAAAAAACTTGAATTTTTGATCCAGACCTTCCGTTAGAAAATACATTTGTAATGACCATAGGATACAATTAAAAGCACCCATAAGCTCACAAAATTGAGTAAGACTTGTATGGTACAATAGAATATTAGTGAGGACCGAACTCACCACACCAGGGAATTTGCAAACAATACCACCACCGTATGCTCAAGTAAATGGCTCAGCAAGTACTATAGTTCTACTCAAAACAATGCTTCAAGGCATGAAAGCAACCTGTTGGCTTATGTTTCGATTGCAAGGATCAAGGAGAGACACGCCTCCAGTGTGTTTTTTAGTTTTGCTTTTTTTTTCAAATTGAGATAAGCCAGCGGGTGCGCTCTTAGGCTGGATTCACCTCCTTAGTAGCTCAACGGACAGAGCTGACCGAGCTGTGGACTTTTTGTCAGATAATCCCCTCTTAGATTAACTACCTTACAAAGCTGGGTACGATATCCCCCTCTAATTTACCCATAACTTGGACTTTTATTTTGCATGAAAACTCCAGGGATTTCAGAAACCTTTGGAGTTACTGAGTCCGTGATATCTCGTTGGAATCACACTTTGTGCGTGTATTTGTGCTTGTGGCCTTGTGCCCCATTGAACAGAAGTAAAAATCGGGAGTTTACTGAAGCACGATACTTCACAAGCTCTTCTTGCCGACCAGTTCCCCAGTGTATGGAGTTTGAACCTAACTGCGCATCCTGAAACTGTGACTTTGTGCCTTAGCTAAGGTTAATAAATGATAGAAAGCTATCGCTGAAAGATGGTTAGCAATTTTGTTCCACGTCCCAATTCACTATGATAGCAAGTTTGGTTCCTACTGGTTAACCCGTGCCTGAGGCCTTGCATTTGACCAAGCTTAGCTTTATAAATAACCATAATTTACAGTTCCTATGTCTGTGACTTTAAAATTAACCTATTACTGTCGATGACGTAAATTTCCGGCTTTCCGGTTCCATGGCTAACTCAATAAAAATTCCATTTTATTGTGATTGATGGCAACTCGGGACTATATGCGAATCAGTGCTTCAATCTTTCCAGGGATTACTTGCAATGATTAAATTGAAATATATTATTTTGCAATGAATAGCTATTACACTTGCCACCTTCGCTGTTAATGTGTTAAGACTCGCCATGAATCCAATTCCTTTCTTTTCCACCCTCTTTTCATCTGCTTTGCTTTTTCTGTTTTATTACTGAAAAGATGTTCAATGATTTGCCTTCTTTTCATCGCAGCCATTTTGTTGTCCCTGCTGTAATCTCTCATGTAATTTCGTTTTGAATTAAATTCGTTATCGGCTAATCAACTAATTAATTAAAGCTGGCAATCCTTTCAAATTTAACTTTCGAAATAATAGTGTCCTGCTGATTTCAACGCTATCATCGTTTGTATCATTTGCACTTATTTTTTTTTGGCTTTCTTTTCTCAAATTCTATTTCCTCCTCCTCCTCCTCCACCTCCTCCCCCTTCTTCTTCTTCTTCTTCATCTTCTTCTTCTTCTTCTTCTTCATCTTCTTCTTCTTCTGCTTCTTCTTCTTCTTCTTCTTCTTCTTCTTCTTCTTCTTCTTCTTCTTCTTCTTCTTCTTCTTCTTCTTCCCTTAATCTTTTTATCATCACCATCATCATTTCCTGATTTATTCGTCTACCCTCCCCCCATTTATTTTCTCCTCATTTCTTCACAACATTTTTAAATATTCACCTACTGTTTTGGAAATTTATCGAAAATTGATTGCAATCTTTCAGAATATTTACTTCGCTTGTCAGGACAATGGAAATCATTTACCCTTTTACTTTTCCCCTGTTAATATAACTAATTTGAATAAAGTGTGTATGCTACATATTGGTCGTTTTTTTTTGGTTTTGTTTCTTCTTTTTTTGCCAGGATATTTACCAGTAGTTAGTTGTATAGAATTTGTGGTTTTTTGTTACACGAACGCCTCGTTGTAAGCAAGTAAGTTTTGCAAAACAATTCACTGTTGTAGGACATTTGATCTCTACAAGGCACTTTACTACGGTAGTTTCGTGTAAAAGCAGATTAAGCTACGGTTAATATCTATATAAGGGTACACCTTACCACAATAATTAGTAGAGCCGTCCTGTAAGCCAATCCAGTATTGTAGTTCGATCATAATTGGGTGTTTTGCTCCGTGGCCTTGTGTCCGCCAAGGCTAACCTTATAAAATAACTATATCATATGATCAAAAAGATTTCATTGTTTGGAGACGCATTTATGCCATATGAATAGATCAATAGATGGATAGACATGGACATTTATGAAAAAATTGATATATATATATGAACGGACGGATTAATAAGTTGGTATGAAAGTTGGTACTTTATTAAACAGGTTGATCACATGAATGAATGAATGAATGAATATTAATGGCATAGTCAGTATCAACATCTTAGAAATGATACTTTTCCACCGGTTTGAGTGTTTTAGATTTTTAGGTTATCATTGAGTAAAACAATGACTACAAAAACCATTCTGAAACTTCCAATTGTAGGTTTTTTAGGGGGTTAGGTATTTTTTTTTTCATAAATCAAGCCGACTGATTCAGCAACTAACCTTGACGTGGTTTTGAAAATCATACTTTCCCAGTGGTCAAAAAGTAGTACACCTCTAATATGCTTTTGAGCATCCTTGGTACAATACAAAAAGCACCAGGAAAATTTAATGGGCACCTCAAATACCATCTTGGAATTAATACCTTTCCAGTGTCGGATTGTGTTGTACACATGATACAACAGAGAAAGGTTAAAGAAAACTTGTGTAGGATGAATTATGAAGGAGTGGTGGCCATCTAGGAAATTATAGCTCTGTAGCTGTCCGACTGCTTTAGACTATTCGTATGCCATTGGTAATACCTGATACTATAGAGAAACGTTGAGCACCTTTATGTACCGATCGTTTTCGGGGTAAGGAGTTGTTGTTCTTTTCATAAAAGCAGCCAAACAATTTTACAGCCATCTTTTATATCTTTCGAGTAGTCAGACCTTGGTAAAGTTTTGGTCAGACTTTGTACTACAAAACCATGTCACAAAAACCACTTCAGGCTAAATAATAGACGAGTAATCCCTATTTCAAAGATCAACGGCTATATTGAGCGGGAATTATAACTTTCTAGGGGCTAAAAACATTGGAGAAAACCTTTCCCTGATCAAGCATAGCTCAAACCTCCTAAAAATGAAGAAAAAAAGCATTCAAGTCTCACAGGTGCTTTTTTTCTATGCACACAATCGGATTACAAACTGATTTGACAAAAATCATTCATTTTCAATCTACATGAGTTAACTTCGGAGAAAAATCGAAAAAATGACCTGAACAGTAATATTGGTATTTTCCCTTCATATTTGGCTGCACATCATCTTTTGGAAGAATAAATCCCCCCAACCTCTTGCTGGTCTTAGTTTGGTGCAAAAATAATTGCAGTTTTTGTCGTTCTAAACTTTGATGCTTATTTTTTGAATAAATACTATTTAACTATGTTCATGTTATATACGAATTTAAAACGCGGATTTTGCTCTGTTTATTTGAGCTTAACGGTTTTTTCTGGTTTATCTGAGGTTCTCAAATCAAATATGGGGGAAAGTAAATTCAAGCAATATTGTTGTAATAATGAGTGATAAGACAGCAGAAACAGCTCTTAATATCAACAAAGTATTTGGCATAACGTACAGCTTATCATTATTCAATAAATTTCAATACTGAGACGACACCCGTGGAGATGCAGACATCCTTTTTATAAATGACAATAACTAATTGAAGGCACCCAGTGGGGCGGACCCACGCAAAACAACTCGAGACATCATAAAGGAACTGAACGTTGAGCACTCAACAGTTGTTTGACTCTTGCATCGAACTGGAAAAAGCAACAAATGAGAAGAAAAGACTTTGCATGTCATGCACATGACTCTGCAAAGATTGAACGTATTTCGAAACTCCACCTCACCCGACTTACAAGCTTTTCCGGTCATTTCGACCACTTTCTGCATTTATCATAAGCAGACAGCAGCTCAAAACGCTTTCAAAGAATTAATTGGATCCACACACCCATAATTCAACGATTCCAGAATAAATTGACTTATTTCTAGTTGACAAAAATGTGCAGATTCCGAGGATTCTTTTTCTGATGAATAATCTTCATTTAAAGATCAAATATACTGCATGTAGTGAAAAACTGCAATTGCTGTTGCATCAAGCTAATTGTTTCTCCTCTTGTACATTTTTTATCTATTCAAGCACTTGAATATTAGCAGCATACCTGTGGCGTATGATATGCAATGAAAGCATGACTCCAGATTTCTGCTTTCTCCAAGTACTTTCAATGGGACAAAAGTTAGGATTCATTACTTGCCCTTTTCAAACTTTCATTTTTTCTTTGAGATTTTGTAACATATAAACTAGAAGAAAAGTTGTTATTTTCTGTTAAATCACTGATGGAAGTCTTATTATTAAATCATTCTAATGACAATGGATTGATAGATTAACATACTTTTCTGAACCTAATTTTCCAACCTAATTCACACACACGCACACACACACACACACACACACACAAATATATGTATATATATATATATATATATATATATATATATATATATATTTCACGATTTTGAGCTTCAAACTACCGAAACAGTAGATTGATTGTCCCATCACATAACTGAATTCAATTATCTGACTTTAATAAAACTATTATTTTAATTGATTCATTCACTTTTATCTTTGCTTTTTTTTCTTTCTTCCTCTTTTGTATCGTCCTTTCTTTCTTTCTTTTTCCTCTCTGTGATTTTCTTTGTCTTTCTTTCTTTCATTTCCTATTTCATTACTTTTCGCATATCTTCCTGTTTCTTCCCTAATTATTTCCCTTTCCTCTTCTTTTCCTTCCGTTATTTTTACCTTCGATTCAAGTTCTCTTCCTTCTTTTCTTTCATTTTTTCTTTCTCTCTTTAGTTACATCTTTCTCTCGTTCAATATTTCTCTTTTTTTACATCTTTCAATTTGTTTTTATTTCTATTTTTGTTTCCTTTGATATTTTTTTCATTACATGTTTCTCCTTTCTTTCCGTCTTACTTCCCTTTTTTAGATGTAGTACTAAGTGAGCATTTTCATTCATCTTAGAATAGTCATTTTGCAATGTAAGTCTTTAGTGTTTCATTCAAAACAATCAAGAAATAATAATAAAACGGGAAAAATCACGAATCAAATAAAGTGCTTGATATCAAAGAATTTCAAAAGTAATTTCAGACCAATATTTCCCGGTAGAATATTTTTTCAAAGAATCGAAAAGAATGGAAAAAATGTCTCTTAATCAATAAAATCCATCGATTCACCTTAAATTTCAAGCACTTACCCTCTAAGCACTTCCATAACCCATTCTTCTACAAACTTCTATCGGAATTCATTGTGACCTTTTGGAGATATCCTATGGACAAACATCACATTTTTGTGATATTATTTGGTATGGACATATAACTACAATGTAGGGGAGATAGTTATGCATAGATTCACACAAAAACTTTATCACTTCTGATGTAGCTTATATCAGACCTTTTACACAGATTGTAATTGAAATTTCTGAGAACTTATGGACAGTCGTGAGCAATTTTTCTTTACTACATGATCAACTCTTCCACATTGTCATTCATGCAGTTCTTTTGAAGATGTCGCCTTAACAGAGAGACAGACAGAACCATTGTGCTAATTTTGTTCTCTTTTCCCACTCTTGTTCTTTCTTTCCTCAATTCTGCTTTTTTGTAATATTTTTCTCTTGTGTAAGTAATTTTCGTTACATCTATACAACTTGTTTATTCTTCACTGTAGCCATTTTAACTCTCCACAATTATTTTTTCTAGTTTTATTGAATGTACTTCTTTTTCTTATTCTTTCTCAACCGTCAATATCTTTCTTCTCTTACCTTTCTGCTATTTCTTTGACAAACTTTTCAGACACAATTTCCAACCAGCAATTATCTTTTTCGACCACATTTGCGTCCAGCTAATAAATATCTCTATTCTTGTTCGTTCAAAATTTGTTTGTTTTTTTTTAAAACCGTTTTGGCTTTCTGTCATGTGACCAAAACTTCCCTGACGTAACATATCCAGTAACATTTCTTTTTTCTAATTCTTCTTTATTCGTCTGTCTATTTTTTCCGAGATTATTTTCTCCTACATCATTAAAATGAATAAGGTAACAATTTCTCTGAGATTAGAATGACTTTCTCTCTTGAGATATCTACAAAAAGAAAAGGAAAAAAATAAGGCAGAAAAGAATGCACAGGAAAACCGTACCAAAAAAATTGAAGAGAAAAAAAATTGAGGGACAAGGTGTGAAATTACACCGTCGTGTATTTCTTTAATTGTTTGTCACAAAGTTGCCCCCTCCCCCATACACACACCAACAACATTTATTCTCACAATCTTTCTCATATAAAATCTGTCCATCTTCCCTGCTCTCTTTTTATATGCTGGTGAAAGCTGTTATCATTTCGAAAAATATAATTGAACATTTCCCAACAAAAAAGAAAGAAAGAATATCCAGACGTGTAAATATATATGCGATTATTTCATTTTTATTTTTTTTCAATTTCAATCGTAATTCTACTTTGGTGGTGTGGTTATTCATACATCCACTTAATTGTTGTTGTTTTTACTTTGATTATGTATTTTTCACCTGTAATAGTAATGTCAAAGAGAACGAAACAAAAAAGGTCGCACAAACTCACTATATACATACATACATTCATACATACATACATACATACATACATACATACATACGTGCATAAATATATACATATATACACTTATGCACACAAACACACAGACTCATGCAGACACACGCAGTCATACACACACACACACACACACACACACACATATATATGTATGTATATATATCCAAGAATGAACAAAAGCGGTATCAAATGGACAAACTAAGAAAAAAATCACCTAGATTAGATGTCTTTTACCATGCACAGAAAAAATGAAAATGAAAGGTTCAGTTCGTTATTCCTGGTAGATTTACAAATATGCAGATATCCAAAGTGTTCAATGACTGAAAAGCAACTATGAAAACCATCTTTCTTACTTGATGATCATACATGCAAATATGGAAACCTAGCCGTGGAGCAATGATTATTTATTGCCGACCAATACTAAGGTTGTCAGTGCGACCCACAACAAGTGCCACAAGCTGCTTAAGCTGTGCTAAACTAAGCAGAAAACACTTACTAGAGAGTGATGATTATTAATCTCGTTCTAACGGACCACTGGACGGTATATTCAGTGGCCTATACGTTACTGCGTTTCATTTAACCAAAGATATTCTTGCATTGCCCTGCAAGCAAGATGATGGAAGTGAGATCTCTAAGTTGCTGGTTTTCTGTTCGAGCATCTCCCTTATACTAAGTTGGTCGAGTGGATTTCAGAGGCCTGCCAACTGATGAAGTAACTCACGATAAGGCTGTCTGAAGCAGAAAACATGATGTAGTTCCGGGTACTTCACGAAACCACAGTTCAAATACAATGATGTTTCGAAGTTTGAGCTTAGTATAAGTCTTTACAGTATATACTAGTTAACTTTGGAGTCAACTGTGGTTCGTCTTTTGGACGACTCGGGCCTAACGACATCAACAGGAAAATAGCAAAGTCAGACAGGAATATTACCATATTCAAGCAGATTTTTTACTCCTCGCAAAGGCCGACACGTAGTATGCCAAGTGATTTCGTATTTATCTTTTAAGCAAGTCCAGTTCCCAAATGATGCTTTGAATTGAGTGAATTGATTCCTGCATATGTCTGTAAATCAATTTATATTCTTATTCTTACTATTTGCTCGTACATATCCACGCGTACGCATACACACATTTAAATTAAATCTAACAAAATATCCATATCACTCTATTAATTTTCTGCATGTCTTTTATGATAATCTATAGAGACATTCATCTAATGTATCTATCTACCTCTCTATTCCAGTCAAAGATTATACATGTGTGTGTGTGTCTGTAAAATCAATATTTTTAATCTATGATATTTCTGTTCCAACCAGTTGTTCTCGGCTGTCTCATTAAGGGACAGAAAATCACTCTCTGAATTCATCTAATAGTTCTATCTTTTTAATTATTCTATTTACTTTCCTTCTTTCTTTTGTTTTTGGTTTCACTACCTGTTGCATATCTCACCAGTTCTATCTAAACATTTTTCACACCATTACTCTCTCTATAATTCTTCTTTCTTTTTCTTTTCTTTAAAGTCCTCCGTTATTTCTCATGCTGCTTTCTTTCTTCTTTCCTCCAATCACTTCTTCTATCAGATATTTCTTCCCCTCTGTCCTTTTTCGTGCCTGGGTATCTGTTTCTTTTTACTATTTCTTATTTGTTTTCGCTTTATTCCTTATCAACATCTTTCCCTTTTATTGTGCATTTATTTGTTGTACCTGAGGTTCTTTCAAACTTCCATCTCCTTGTTTTATGCTTCTTCATTTCGTGCGCTTAATTTCTTCTTGGTCAAACTCCTACTGAGTTTTGACTTGATTTTCCTCGCCTACAAAATGTGTAAAAAGTGAAAAGTATAAGATAACGGAGAGAAAGAAGGGAAAAGGAGAGGGACAGAATTTATTCTTATTCATCCACCTATGAAAGAAAGGGAGAAAGACAGAGGAAAAGGAAGAAAGAGAGAAAATTTGGTAGAAACAGAAAGGAGAATGAGAGAGGATTACAGAGAAAAATAGAAAATGGAAAGCTATGGATTTGAATTTTCAATTGATATCTAAATTGCTTCATATCATTTGTAAAATTATGTAGATTTTCCTGAAACTTATCTAGAAAAATATGAATAATGGCCAAATTATAGGATCTTTTTCAGTTCAAGGAAACACGTTTTCACCAAAGTCGGAATATTTGGAAAACTTATAAGCTTGTCTGAGCAGAGTTTGACCCTGAGCAGCCAGTTTTATTTTTTTTTCATTTTCATTAAATATCTTTCTGTTTCTCCTACTTATCACCATTTCACTTCATTACATACGCTTCTGATTTATTCTTTTGTTACATAATACTCTATTCGTTTCTCTTTCTCTTCCTCTCTTGATACATTCAAATTTCTTTCACCATCGTCTTTTGTTAAATGTCCCATTTTCTTTCGTTCATTTTCCTTCCTCTTTTCTTCCTTTCTTTTCCCTTTCTCTTTTTTTCTTTCTTTTTTCCTTCTTTCCTTTGGCCAAACATTGTCCTATTTTTTTTTTCAAAATTTTTTCACCCTCTGTCTTAAGTGGATCTTCTTTCGGTTATTCCATTTTTTCTGTGTTCTCTTTCCTTTTTCTCTCATTCTTTTTTCTTCTTGTATCTCTTCCTCGATTTATTTCCCTTCGAAGTAGCACACTTTTTCTAATCACGACGGTGACCATCTTAGTTAATCATGTTTGACTGTCTATTCACATGATTGAATGCAATTCTTGTCGGCTCCATTCGAGCGGAACTTATTGCTCAATTTTTCTCATAATGACGTCAACAAAGAACCAATTGCAATCGAACCGAGAGAATGCAAAAATTCAAAAGAATAAAAATCCATCTATCTCTTTCTCTGTCCATCTCTGTCTCTGTCTCTTTGCATTCAACCATTACAATTATATTTTCAGTAACCGTAATGTTACCAACAACTCTACCAAACAGCACGACATTTTTTCTCTAATTTTCAAGCGAAAAAAACAACAACACTTTATTTCATCACCAGTACCATCGTTAACACCATCCTCATCATCATCAAATTATATCATCATTATAATCATCCTCATTGATTCCTTCGTCAATATAATTGCAATAATAATTACAACTGCAGCAATAACAGAAATTAAATTAAACAACAATAGTAGTGGTAATACTACAACTACTACTACTACTAATGATAATAATGATAATAATGAACCTTATAATAAACATCAGCAATTTGTGCATGAAGATAACCCTCTACTTAACTCGTTCTAAATCATGTGGAAATCTTATTAAGATATGTATAAATTTAACCCTCCATTCATCTAATATCTATTAACTCAGAAAGAAAGCATAATCGGTTAACCTGAATAATGCATGTATTTAAATATGCATTCAAAATCTGTATTGATTGGTTTTTCTCCTTATTCTTCTGTTGATTTTATTCTTCCCTTTTTTTCTTTGGCTCAAAAAAAAAAAAAGGAAAGGAAATTGTATTTAATCCTGTGATGCGTAGGCTATGATTAGTTAGCATAGAATATCATGTAAATTATGTCACTACAAAAAGTCAGCATAGCATTAAAACTTAGTCTCAGAGGTGATTGATCCGAACAAAAATCAGTTGGGAAAATTGAAAACTGCTTTTTCTCTTGTTGATGCCTGGATAAAGTCAAATTAATTTTGAATGTTTCTAAACCATGAACAAATAGTAGATTTGTGTGTTAACTAAACTTTCTACTCATTTAATAACTTTAGCACTGAAATACAGCAGATTCAGTTGACCTTAGTAGTATAAATGTTCACCGAAATTGAATTTTCTGTTGGTTTCCCCTAATTTTAATAATTGAGTCGTTAGCACAAGTCATCTTTATTTTATTTCTAACCCATGTTGACTCTTTTTAAGTTGTAATATGTTAGGTACTCTGAGATAAAAACTCGTGAATCTCATATATAATGCATCGATTGAATAATCTTTCGATGCAAACTGGTAGATAAGAACTTTATTCGTGGTAGAAGTTTATAAAAGTAGATGAAGCGACGTCAGCAACTGCTTTGTTGCCTGACAATACCATTTAAATACGTAATTATCCGCTCAATATTCGAGCACATGTCACGGGTAAGGGGAGCAGTTGGTTGAATAGACTTACAATAAACTGAACTACCTCCAGATAACGGGATTTTAAAAAATAGTGACATAATCTTACAAGTAATATCTAAATTGAATAGTTCCATGCTCAAATCCCTTACAAGACTTCGAACACCTAAGGTGTAACCCATCAAGGTGAAATACTACGGATGCTGAGAACATGTAGGGATCTAAGGTTACTCTGATTTAATTCAGTTCTGAACGACTCATCCGTGTACTTGGACGTAGAAAACAGCCCTCACCAGGAAAGATAAAATGGACCCCTTCGCCAGCAAAAAAAGGGTAATGGAACTTTAAAAAAACCCAAACTACATTGGCCATCATGCAGTATACCAAAGGTCACGTTGCTCAGAAAGGAACTAGGTTGTATGAAAGATGATAATAAATAAATTAGCTGCTGGTTCAAACTCCCCCCAAAATACTCTGTTAGGTCACCAGAACTGAGATAATCCAAATCCTGAACAAATATAGCAACCATCAAAAATTGAATCTGAAGAAAACGACTGGAATGGAAATGTGAAGAGTGCGTACAAGAGATGTCGGTTTTGTACACATCATTAAACAGAGCAGGAACGAGACAACACTGAACAAACTTACAATAGTGGAGAAACTCAATCGGATGTAACCATCATCAGTATATAAATGCTAAAAGAAATATCCGTAGACATATTACAGGATATGATGGACAAATACATGCAGATGTTTAACGGATTGAAGACAGCATTAATAGCAATAAAAGAAATGATGTAAATCATGAGGGTGGTGAAAATGATGAGGAAAGAGTAAATGATATCCATGGTAAGCGAACGACTGTTGCTAAACCTAACCTAGAATACATGGTACAAAACACCTCGAAATCGCAACGGATATGACAAATGATAACAACTATTGATTTGAATATGAAAACAGAGCGAAAATATCTGCGAAAAAAGATGATATCCTAAGAGAATTCAGGATAATCCAGCACTTGAACATGGCAAGCAGAGACCAACTAACTAAATTCCAAACAGACAGATCTAAAATACTCAGAATGCAGTCCTCACACGAATACTACAAGGATTGGACAGAGATATAACGTACTAAATGATATAAATCTACGCAACTTTCACTGCTGCTAACAAGAGGATCGTAGAATATTACGAAACAGAAAAATAATATACGGCAACAACCTACATGGAAAGCAGAAATACAAACAGAAATTGAGATCTTCAGAGGATAGTTATTGATACTGGATGGACTATTAAAAGGTAGCAATGTCACAACCAGTAAAGTTAGAATAGTCAAACAAAAGTACAAACTTAAGGACAGAAATTAAACCCTGAATGCCATAGAGATAGTCAAACAGAAGATACGGCTTCAGCCCCCCCCCCCCCAATAAGACGTTGTAATAAAAGAAACATGTTTGCAAGCAAAAGGAACATTTTTAAATAGATACCCAAAAATTTCCGGCCAATTTTATTCTCTTTGAACACAGTAATTAGATCTGAACCTCTTGGCTTGATAGGGTAATCCGTTTGAATCTCCAAGCCCCAGAGACTTTGATTTTTGTTTTCATTCATAGGTAGATTCTGGTTTGTGCATATATCATTGCTTTGTATCGCGAAATCATAGTCGTTTATTTCTCTCCAGTTTTCAAACTGCTAGTCATGCCTCTTTGTACATTTTTTCATAACTGATCTGCTTCAATTGCTTTGTACTGTCTATTTTAGCCTTTATATAATGGGTCCTTATGGCAATATTCTAAGCCACCATTTATAAGATTTCGGTTACTCTCTTTTGATGTCCTCTTTGCAAACACCCCCGTGTCGTTTAATCTGCAATTCCTTCGATTTAATTCCTGAAATACCCCTACAGTTTGTTTCCCTCCCCATTTTGGAAGCTTATTGCCTCTCTAATCGTCCTTCTGTGACTTTTATTTTAACATTCAGCTGTTTTAATCAACATTTCGATGCTCTGCTTTGCGTATTTTTCGAAGCCCTCGATAGAAAAAGTCGACAATTCAGCATTGTCTTTCGTTTTTTGGGGTTTTTTTTGTTTTTACTAGTGGTGACAATCAGTTTCACCGGAGATCAAATCACGGCAATTCTCAATTTAATCTGATTTTAGAAGTGCTGTTGGCTTGGTGATCTCGATTCTTCCCTAGATTTTCTGTTTCTCTGGGCTCTTTAGGGCTGTTTTCAGGACTCCAGTCACGATTGGAACAACTGTTAGATTCACGTTTGGTATCTTTTCAGTTCCCACGCAAGTATTTTTTTTTCAGTTTTCTAGTAAGATATTTATCAAGAATTTTATTTTCTATCAGTTTCCCTCTTTGGTCTATTAGACCAGAATAATAATTAATGTTTTTTGATGTTTAATATCTTTGTTGTTATTATTAGAGTAACGAACTCATTTTCACATCATAGATTGTACCCTTGTACACTTACTTGAGAACACTTTAAACTTTCGAAAGAGGTTTGGTCCTTTCACTCAGTTTCAATCTATGATCAACTGAAACAGAGATACCCGGAATGTGAAACCGTTTCTTCTCCTTGTATAATATGACCTAACTTAGTCTCCTGAGTTGACACTTGAGTCTCTTGTCTTCTTCTTGAAGACCAGCTGCTAATTAGAGCTCATATTTATTTGCGTAATAAAAACCGAATAATTGCATGGAGCGTCTAGATTTTTTATTAGTTTGTCAAAGTAACTTACCTCCACACCCTTTGAACGAAGTTGGGACCGAATGTTGATTTTAGGGATATCAAGGGTCAATCACTCCAGTAACAACTGTCATAACAACGTTTGATACCGTCTATTGAAATGTTTCCCCTTTTGGGCAATCTGTCAACTGTACCTCTTATCAGACATTATTAACGGCGAATTCTTTTGATAAGGTGTCTCTTGGGGTTTAGTGTAAAACACTATGAAATCGGTCAAAAGCTGTCCTGTGTTGTGTCGTCGTGAAGTGACTCTCTCTCTCTTTCTCCTCTCAAATATTCCCTGCGGGGTTTCCTTCCTAAAGTAAGTAGACGTCGAAAAAGGAAAAAAATGATGGAGAACTGTACAAACCGTGTTTTCATCATCAATTCTCTGTGTTGTTTTCGAAATAAGCTGGCTGCCGCTCTTGAAGACAGAAATACATCCCCACAAGCATTCTAGGCCCTATTATAAAGCTCCCTCCCTTTATCTTTACTACAAGTCACTCTTTTTTTTATTAACTATCAACTGTTATTTTGTTCCTTCCTCTGTCCGTTTATTAAGTCCAGTGCTACTGTTACACAAAACTTTGACAGTCTCTTCTGAGGGGAAACACCAGCAAAGTAATAAGAAGGGCCACAGACATTGGGGATTTTCTTCAAGTAGTTCTCTTAGCCTGAATTTGCCAAAAGAGTTGTATAAGTAATTTGAGATTCGTAAAATAAAATGTAAGTCAAAAATTCACGTAGTGCTCTTTCTTTTGAGCTTTTGCGTCTGCACCAAAGAAAAAAAGTGTATCAAAATCCTACTCTAATTATAAAAACTAAAATAAAACAAGAAAGCTCCCGAAGAGTGGACACTTCCGCCAAAGCTATTTTCACTAAAAAGTAGGTCTCAATAAAATCGACCCTCATCGGCTTGAGAAAAGAGCATACATACATGATTCTCATGATTCAATCTAATGGTATTGACTATTGTGTGTGTACACCACGCGAGATGTGCACAAACATAAATATTTACCACTTTTGTGGGGTTTGATGACTGATTTTGGGGTGAAAAGACCAGTGTGTTGGTATTGATTAGGGTCAATGAGAACCAAGGTATTTGTGTGGGACAATGTGAGAGTGAAATGACAATACCAAAAGGCCGACTTACAAATCATTTCTTCGTTTCCCTCAAAAAGCTTCTCGAAAAAAAAATGTAGAAATATACAAGAAATTGTATGTTTATAGTTGGTCTGTGATTTCTGGTGGATGAGGATAGTTATTAATTGCGTGGATGGCTGAGCTGGGATATGTCAAGTCCCCCAAGGTTAGTTGCTGATTTCTTTCCAGACATCTTTGATTGTGTGTGTTTATGTGAGTTACTTAATCAAAATTTGAGTGATGGATAATTGACGTCAAAACGGGGTATATTCCTTTTAGATAGGTGCAAAGACACCACATTGTGTGACGGGGAGATGTTTGATGAAAATGGATCATAGCTGGGTACTATGACCTGTGGTTAGGATAGATTATTATATTATTTTCGGGGGTTGTCATAATGAGTTTCTAGATATATGTATGGGTCAATTCAAGGATGAATGATTTTGGCTGCGTATACGTCTAGTGATTCTAAGAAAAAGCTTATCGACTTCTAGAAAATCAGCTACCAACCCTTCCATCTAAATGACATGAATATGACCAGCAAACGAGAACTCCAACAGTTACGCATACTTATAACCAAGTGGTCACGCACACATACACGCACATAAACACTCGTATGTGTACCTAAGATAATGAAATGAGTAGACAACTGCCCAATCCCAGCCTCTTTGCAGTTAAAACTTACTTATCAATTTTCCCCATTTCACTCCTACTGTGATACCAAACATTTAATCGTCGACTCCAATTACCACACCCAGAATAACCCCGCCTTTCCTCTCCTCCAACAACCAAAATCAGAAATGCTGTATACTTTTCCACAGGTTTAGTTCTACATCCGGGCTTGTGAAGACCTGCATTTTTGCAATGTTTTTTTCTGCTTCTTGAAAACACTGAGGAAATTTCGGTGAAATGCATCAAGCGTATCCTTATGGTAATGAAAATGTTTGAGATGTAACACATCCGTTTCCAAACCTTTCACTTGTACACTGTCAAATTACTACCACCTTATATATATATATATATATATATATATATATATATATATATATATATATATATATATATATATATATACTAAAGAGATGTTAGATAGACGCCTTTTCTTTGTTGATTTTGTATTAGCTGTAGACACATACAGAAATTCTGCTCTTAATACATCATGTATTCCATTTAATTTAGGGTGTAATGGTGTTCAAAAGAATTCAACTAATCAGTCCAGGGAGTGGGGGCTAATAGCGATTCAGATTCTGTTACGGTTCATGAGCGTTTATCTCACGATGAAACACAAACGGCGTCTCTCTTGCATTACACGTTATTCAACCTGATGAGTGGGCGTGTTTTTTGCAGATAAAACACTATTCAAAATGGAAGTGGTCGGATTGGCACCCCTAGCAAGTTGAGCATCATCTGATACACAGAAAAGAAAGAAAACGTGGGTTTGCCTCGAGGGTGACAGCAATGTAAGTTCGAACTACGCATCTAAACATCTTGTATAGTCTCTTCATCTCTCTCTCTCTTCCTCTCTCTCTCAAAACTCATCCTCCCTAATAATGACCACATAACGAAACTAGTGGGGTTCATAAACTTATTCTTATTTGTTTTCCATATATTCACAAACACACACACACACACGCACACACACACACTCATATATATGTGTGTGTGTATGTGTGCGTAGCAGAAAGCATAATAAGTCTACTGATGTATAACTTTCTCGTAAAGACCATGACCTCTACCGATCTTTATCGAAAAGATCCTCTATCTAATCTTTAAGTTTGGTCTTTTCATACTGTGTTTACTGTACAATAGGCGCCAATCAGTTGGCCTTTTGCTCTAAAAGTTGTCATCCTTTCTTGCCAAGTGCCCTGCCCATCATTGTGTTGCCTAATTATTTGTTTACTATATTTTACTCTGGTCTGCTTCTTCATCCATGTTGATCTCTTTCAATCCCATTGACTTATCCCTCGTATTTTTTCTACAGCTCTTTATGCGATTCTAAGTTTGCCTCATTTCGTTTTGTCAGTTTCAATGTTTTCCATCTGTGAGTCATAGCCAGAGTTATGTATTCATTGTATACTTACAGACTAACAGACACTTCCGATGGAAATCCATCATGTGAACAGGCTACTTTCCGATGTGTCTATTCAGCAACAGACCACCTGCTTACAATAAACGAACAAAGCGAGAAGCCATTAAAATGCAAAGCATTTGACTCAATAGAACACACAGAAGTCGTCAACTCAATGTGTGAGCAGGGTTTTAACGAAAATTGCATCATTAAAAACGAATACGAAAATGATCCTGTCATAATTAGACCACATAAAGATACAAACAAGATAAAAAAAACAAAAGAAAAGGAGTAAAACAAGGCGATACGATATCACATTACGGAGAATATTTGAGCCACTTGTTATTCGTCGATAACGTTTTCACGTCAGAAGTTTGCAAGAAAATGACTGATTTAAAAAGAGAAAGTAAAAAATTGGCTTAACGATGAACAGGACAAAGACAAAAGTAATGCTCAACGATAAAGGGCCCCCAAAAGACCAACAAATTGAGATTGAAGCTCTAGAACAGATTCAGGGCAGATAATAAAGATAGAGAAAGTCCATGAAAGCGAAATAAAACGATGCATAAGGACCGGATGGAAATCATTTGGTGTGAATATAGACACCTTTTTTTTTCTTGGTCAGATTCCCTTAACTTTGGAAAAACACTTCGTAACTAGGCAATATATTTCAATATCTTTTTTATACTGCATTTAGTATGTTTCAATACGTAGAGCAGTTATTTTAAATTAAGCGTAAATGACACTTAGCTGACAGCAAAGTTGGAGAGAATCTCATGAAACAAAAAATCATGCACTAAAAACAAAAAATCATGCAATAAAAACAAAAAAATCATGCACTAAAAGCAAAAAAAAATAATTATAGATTTACGTCTCAGAATGTCAAAATCAATATCATTGAGTGCTTGAAGTTTTAATCCACATATTTTGCAGCACTTTTCTATTCAAATATCACTTTTGATTTCTTCATTAAACTTTGAAATGTGTTTGTAGAGATGCTTATCTGTTAGATAAGCCAAAAAGTCCTTTTGTTCCTATCATTAGATGATATTAGGAACGTTCGGTTTGAATAAAGTTCATCCGAAAAGATTTGCTATTAAACTAGTTCATATTTTTATTTGAATTCTGAATTATCTCAATCGTTCCACATAGCTTTGTCTCCTTTGATTAACACAGGTATTTGAGCCTTAAAATAACCCTTAGTGACTCTAGATATGTTAGAATTTTTGCATGATACAGTTCATAAAGTGATACCATTGTAAAGAAAACAACCAACATGAAATAATCCCTTTTGATTTTATTGTTGAACATTATTTTTGTCTTTGTTCATTTCTAATCCTTCTCTTTCACCCTCTCAGTTAAGACCAGTCAACATATCGTGTAATTATTTCGAAGCTTCTGACGTTATCAGTGAATCTGAAAAGGCTTTGAATATTCTTGGTCAATGATCACTCCCAATCCTTCCCTGTCAGTCATCTGAGAGACGTTTACAAAGCTTGTTGTGAATTTGTGTGACATTGTATTCCCTTGCCGTATCCCTTCTCCTATCTTTATCTTCTTTAAGTCTAATTTTCCTTACGTTTTGAATGATCCTTATCAAATTTTCATTAAAGCCTTGATCCGGCAATAAGTTGAAGACTACCGTGTGTTCTTTCAAGTTGAATTCTTTCTTTATAACACAGAAAAACCAAACGGTTTTAATTGTATTTAATGACTTTTTGGATAGTTTATTATTGCATTTAGGTGGTCTATTATTGAATAGCCTCTCCTATTGCCTGTTTGTTCTCAAAACTGATTTCCATCTAGAGTTCCTCTTATCTTGTTTGTATGTATTGTTGTAAATATTTTTGGTAGTAGTGTAATAGGGTGCGGGTTGTCGGATCACAATTATATCCCTTGTTGTAAAATCGAATCACTATTCCTAGACAAAAGTTTTAATGTACCTTTTTTTCTTGAATGCACCGGAGAAGCCAAAATGGCACAACAAAAACGAAATCAACTTGATAGTTGTGAAGATCAATTTTATTGAAAACGTTACTGTTATAAACAAAGAAAACAAAGGAAATAATCAGAGCATGATAGTGAAGTAGAGTTGAATTCAACTGAAACCATGGGAGGAATTAAACGATTCTCAAAAAGAAAGTACATCACCAACGATGGAAAATAGATTACAGGCTTTATGAAACAGCGAAAGTAACACAAGGGAAAAGAGTAAAAGTCCAACAAATGCAATTAAGGGAGCAGCAGAAATAGAAGGCAATACAAATGAAAGAGATAAAAAGTGAAATACTCTTTAAAACTGATAGGAAAAGTGTAGAGATATAAACTAACAGAGCTAAACAAATTTTTAAAAATCGAAAGAATGGAGAAGAAGAAAAAAAGAAGAAATCCACAAAAAAATTTGTAGATTGGAAAATATTTGGAACACGCTCGAGCAACGGATCACACTGACGATAACAGATGCTTTCACTGAAGGACAGAAATAGCGAAATTACCAAATGTATGGACATGATGAAAAGGGTTACTAAGGAATATTATATATATATATATATATATATATATATATATATATATATATATATATATATATATATATATATGTGCATACTTCACGTATATATAGATATAGACCAGGGCTCTTAACCTGGGGTATCAATAACTCCTGGAAGCGTAGGAAGTAAATTTGGGTAGTGGGTATTGGGTGCAACGAGAAAAATTGAAAAATTGGAAAAAAAATGTTCACCCTTGCCCTTTGACCAGTGGGTGTAACCTTGTGTCCGCATCGGGCCACAGGGGGAAACATCTTTTTTGTCTGTTGTAGAAATTCACACGCGTCACACGTGATGAAAAAGAATTTGTTGAAAGTAATTTTCTGTTGTTCGTCAAAGTTGATAATTGTGTCATTAAATTTCACCCCTTTTACTATACTGGCGGTTCGAATCTAATCCAATTTTTTAAAGATTAGACTTGAGAAATAGAAAAAAAAAACCCATCGAAATGTACTTCTTTGATCTTGGAATTTTTATAATACTATTACTTTCTCATTTCACCTGATTTTAAAGCACGCTTATAATGAATTTTTTTTTGTGTGTTTTTAAATGACGTATTCGTATTTTTTTCAATTTCTGATTTCCGTGCAGATTTCATTTCTTTTCCCCTGATCAATTGTGCAATCTTTCAACTCTTAAGTTCTTTTAGGTATTATTTCCAAAATGAATATCAGTCACAAGAGCCAAACAAAACAAAAAAAAAAACAAAATGAATTTAAAAATCAAGTTGAAATCAAATAACATTAAAGGCAACTACAGGTGTTTAGCCGCTTTTGATGTTCCGTCTTGCATCAAATTTAGTTATTGTATAGTCCGGAAATGAAGATTGAAATTCCTTTTGATAAATGTCAATATTAGCTTTTATTTCAATCTGTATTATTTTTCAATCTTCCGACTCTTCACTCACGAAAACCTGCTGAACGAGAGAAACAACCCTTCTCTCTCTCTCTCTCTCTCTCTCTCTCTCTCTCTCTCTCTGGAAACTCTGAGTGCCTTCTAGGATGAACATATTGATTCATCCGTTCAAATTTTGGAACTTTGAGCAAGACAACACACACACACACTATATATATATATATATATATATATATCAACGAATACATAAACACAATAACCCAATCCCTAACAGAATTACACAATAGCAACATGATAGACAAAAGGACACAGAATATACTGAAACCCACTTCCACAAAACCCGCAAGGTTCTACCTACTCCCCAAAATCCACAAACCAAATAACCCAGGTAGACCAGTCATCTCCTCCACGAACTGCCACACTACCAAACTATCTAAATTTGTAGATCACTACATCCAACCCTTAGCAACACAAATCAAATCATACATACGTGACACCACAGACCTCCTAAACAAAATCAAACACATCACAGCAATCCCAGACAAAGCACTTCTAGTTAGTATGGATGTTAAATCCCTATACTCCAACATCAAACATGATGAAGGTATCCTAGCACTGACAGAAGCCTTAAAGAATAGAACTACCAAAGAACCTAGCACTAGAACAATCACCACTCTTATGCACCACATTCTAACTCTAAATAGCTTTAACTTTAATAATAGATACTTCCTCCAGGTGACGCAAATGACAAATACAGAGTTGGATGAATAGGCAGGCATTAAAGATTATCACAATACAATCAGGAAATGAACAAATAAGTCAAGGAAATTATATACTCATCTAAATTTGCGGCAATTTTAGTTAGTCTGGGGACTTCATTTTAGCAGTTGAAAAAGTTTCAATTTTTTCATCGTTCCTTGCTAAATAATTTGTGCCCGTTTCCCAGCAAGAATTTACTACTGACAATAGACACAGCCTGATCATACCCAACACTAGATTCGTTTGTTTTTTATAGCAAGTCAAAGTTAGGTCGAAGTTGTTTGAGGGGGAGGGAGTATGGGGTCAGTATAGCTTTTAGATATTTAGATTTCGGCATTTGGGGAGGGTTCTTTCTTTTTTTTTTCCTTGTAGAATGGGCACAGTAGCGGCCCCATCCTATGCCAATATCTTCATGGGTAAATTTGAAGAAACCTACATTTACCCAGAGATTTATAATGACTGCATCTTTTATGGTAGATACATAGACGACATTTTTTTTCATATATACAGGCGAAAAAACCAAACTAGATAACTTCTTTATACATCTAAACTCGGCACATGACTCTATTAAGTTTGACTTCACAACATCCACTGACTCCATAGCCTTCTTAGACACACGCATATATGTAGATGACAACAGAAACCTCCAAACCACCCTCTACACTAAACCCACGAACACCCACAATTACCTCCACTCCAAATCAGCCCATCCCCAACACTTAAAAAGAAGCCTACCATTTTCACAAGCTCTTAGAATTAGAAGAATCTGCTCCACCAATAGTGAACTTAACAGACACGAACATAACCTAATTCAATATTTCACCCAACGAGGTTATCCGCTAGATGACACAAAGAAATAAATAAAAAAGCGACTGGAATACCCAGGGATGAAACCCTTTTACTGTCCCATAATAACAAACCCAACCGCATACCCCTTATAACAACCTTCAACAACACACTCCCACCCTTAGCACACATCATCAATAATAGATGGAACATTCTCACGATCAAAACAGATCTAAAAGAAACATTCACAGACCCATGCGTCATCTCCTACCGCAGACCCAAAAACATCAGAGACATGATTAGTAGCAATAATATCGTTAACAATAAAGTCGTACACAAAAATACACCTAGAACAATTAAATTCTGCACACCTTGCAACATAAGAAACAGTCTATGTTGCAATCACCTCAAGTACACCAACACATTCACAAGCACCACCACAAAAGAGAGTTACCACATATATCACAATAGCAACTGCCGCAGTAAGAACATTATATACCTTCTACAGTGCAATAGATGTAAGTTACAGTACATAGGCAAGTCCGAGTGGCAATTTAATATTAGACTCAACAATTATTGACATAGGATTAAGTCAAAAAATAATCGTAGCTCACTTCCTGTAGAACTACACTTTCGCACACCTGACCACAATTTTGCCACTGACGCTAGCTTCACCATCATAGAAAAAATTGAAAAAACTACTCCAATTGACATAACTAAAGTTCTAGAAAAACACGGAGACATGTGGATCAACAAACTTAAAACCCTATATCCTAATGGATTAAATACTAAACTGAACAACCCTCACCACACAGAACACTAATACACACAACTCCTACCATTAACATCCTCACACCCACATCTTAGACACATTCAATAATGGAAGCTTCAAAGTCACCCAGACCCATAGGAAAAACTTCACCTTAGCCTGTTATAACCCCTGTCCAAATCATAGCCAAAACATTTTCAGTAACTTTTAAGGTTGATACCTATGTAGCTCCTTGACCCCACCACCCCTCCTTCTACACTATCCCAAACATACCAAAAAATCCACCTCCACAACACTACCCCCTACCTTGACACACTCTGCCCTCCCCAAGACCAACTGCTGCTCCTTTACCAAAATCCCAATACCTGCTGGTCATTCTTACATTCAGCAGGAGACCTCTAGTAGCCCTGACAAAAAAACTTACCCACAATGCATAACCCCTGGCAGTGGACTCTGGTTCCACATGGTACATTTTGATTCACACTCACACAACACACACCACTGATGATGGGAGAAATCCCGAAACATGTATGGACTATTGACATATAAGGATTAATAAACCTTACCACCAAAAACTTCACTCCCGAGTCTGTCTCACTCTCTAAAGTACACATTATATATATATATATATATATATATATATATATATATATATATATATATATATATATATATAATCAAGAAATGGACATATTTGCTTTGACAGAATTAATGAATAATTATGTTATATTATATTATTGAGGGTGTATCAATCGTGTGACGACAGGGGATCATTTCAAGATAGTTTCCGTATGATATAATGCAATTTATAATTCATTCGGTCGACCAAATATGTCCATTTCTCAAATACATACCTATCGCGTTGATAGAGACGAAGAAGCCTAAAATAAACAAAATCAGAAATTGGGTTGACGGCAATTATCTTGCCTTCTCATTACCACCATCTGTTTAGCTCAATGGCAAGAGCATTGCTACGTTGAAGCAGCTGCCATATCGGTGCCAAGTTCGATTCCTGCAGCAGCCCCATTTCCTCAATCGTTTATACTATTTACGCTGTCTGAATTGAGTGGTATATTGACTGTGTAACGACGGGAGATCATTTCAAATAAGCTTCTATATACTATAACGCTATATACGTACATTAGATTGATATACCTGCCTAGCAATCACATAGGATCTGCCTCCCAAATAGGTAGGTGGAGTTGAAATTTCCGAATAAGTGTATAGATTTGAAAAGAATATCTCCGAAGCTTTCATTTGAAAATATTTTCAAATGAAGCAGAATGTACAATGTGTAATAAACAATTGTTAAAAAATCTTTACTCATCAGATGTATGTAAATAGAGAAAGATATTATTTAGAAATGGGTATATAATCCGATAGAATAAATACGAATGCATTATGTTATTTCAAGCTCAATTTGGAATGATAAACTATTATCGAAAAAATAAAAAAAAGAATGTGTCACTTAGCTTTGAGAGCGTAAGTAGATTAAACAATTTAAGTAAATTGGCTGATGCCGAAATCGAATCTGCATCCGATTAGGTAACTGCTTTAACATAGCGTTGCTCCTATCATGGAGCTAAAATTGAAGTCAAGCAGCCACCTAAAACCCTTGGGTCCTCCTCTCTAAACATCCCACATCACCAGTGCATTTCCATTTACTGGCTCGGAACGACCTTATCTACCGAAAATGATATCCACTTGTCTATAGACCCAACTTACGTATATCAGAAAAGCCCTGCCCCTCCACTACAGAGTAATATCAAAAACCATTTTGTCTCAACCAATACATAACAATTTCTCTACCTCAACTACCATCCTGGCATTTATTTAATTTTCTCTCAAACAAATCTTCGCTCTCAAAGTTCTGACAACTCTGGGGTCCACGAGTGAAACGTACGTAAGCTATTATACTCTTTTTCGAAAAGAAAAATTGAGGTATGCTAAGTAATCTTTTTCCTTTTTCCATATTGTCAAATTTTCCACAACACACACACACACACACACACACACACACATATATATATATATATATATATATATATATATATATATATATATATATATATCGAAAGAGAGAGATAGGGAGAGAGAGTGAGTTTGAGAAAGAGACGTAGACAGACTATCAGACGGGGGGATAGGTACATATATACACGAGATGATACCAAAATGCTTAGGGAATTTGAGCCACAAAGTAACATCCTCAGAGATGGAGAGAAATTATAGAAAATTTGTTCCCGTAGTTCTGGTACAGTGATTTCGAGTGAAGCGAAACAATATCTGGCCTGACTAGGGAAACGCTGTGCAAATTGACAGATGAAGAGACTAATCAATCTGCTCAGATTTTCCAAACTTTTGAGTAGGACCTGGTGCATGAAAACTCCCACGAATGCATGCAAGTGTTGTTAACTCAAGTACGTTTATAAGGAACTTTTTTTCTCATCGGAAGATATAGTCCGATTACCATGAAATTAGATATCTGATTATTTCGAATACCCAATTGTAAAATGAAATGATCCAATGATTAGAATTAAACATTTGATTTATTCTATCTATTTATTTCCGATAGAAATCAATTCCGCTTCTTTAGCCTATTAGAATAATCCAAATGGAATGTGATTGAATGGGACCCACTGTAAATATTTATTTTGCCGCACTTGATTACTTCCAAGGTGTGTATTTGTTCAAACTTTGATAATAAACAAATAATGACATAAAATATTCAGTAGAACATTTTATTACAGTCCGCTTTCTTGAGTACGCTCTTTTTTCTAACCAACGATTGCAGATTTCAGAATTGAAACATAAGGGTAAATTTGAAAAAAAAAATCAGAACATTTTTTGAATACATCATTGTCCCGTATCAAAAATTCATTATTATTTGAACTACTTCTTTCTGTACAACGAGAGACAACTGGTTAGTATCCAGCTATCTTGAATATCTCTTGAACACGTTGTGCAGCCTTGATGTAACCCGGCAATCAGAGTGGACCTTACTTCCAAGACCGTACAGTGAAATAATAATGAAATTTAGAAAAATTATACTCCAAAATTTGTCCAGCCACATCGGTGCAACAATATTTCTTGACTTCAAAAGATGGAAATTGAAACGAACTTATCAAAAAGGCAATTCAAGAAGTCTCTCCAGAACAGTTCACTTATCTTTATTGAGTTTATTGATTTCGTTCGGTTATCTCAGCTGGTACAGATACCTTTACGGATCATCATCATCATCATCATCATCATCATCATCATCATCATCATCATCATCATCATCATCGTCATCATCATCATCATCATCATCATCACAATGATCTGTAAGATACGTGACACTGATCGAAACGAAAATATGTACAAGACAATCAATAGATTTGTAAGTTTCACATGAAATAAACAGATAAAGTTCTTCGTGTCAATAAATACATAAGTTAGAGTGTGTAAGCTGGTGAGAGGTCACGCATGCACGCGTGTGTGTATGCGCATCAAGTTCCGAACAAGTTTCAGCGGGTAAGAAACCGGTGGCATTCCACTACCCCAATATCAGGTCACTGCCTGTTCATGCCTGATATGATAACGATTTATGAAAATACATTTATTGAAAATTTATAAATCTGCTATTTATATACGATAAGATTTAGGTGGCATTTACAATCTTTCAACAAAAACGCCAGTTGACATTATTTGTTTATCAATATTAGTGGAATGAGCATATGTTTACGATTTATGAAAAATGCACGCATTATTAAATTTGCAAGTGAACTATTTATATACGATAAAACTTAGCTTGCAATTCTAGGTATTCAAAATAAAATTGCTTTTTCGTTTGAGAAGGTTTTTTTTTTTCACTCAAAAGTCTTTGATGCTTTTTTATTATTTATCGTGAACAAATATTTGCGAAGAAATTCTAATTGGGAATCGAGAGCATATTATCGTTCATAAAAAACATTTTTTTTTATAAAACTTATATATGGTCTACACTGTAAATACTGAATCTTATCGCAAATAATTAGTACATTTAAATATTTTACAGTGGATGATTTCTTTTCATCAATCATAAACATACCCCCGTCCTCTAATTTCATAAAGTCAGCCGGTGTTTTTTGTTAATTTTGACGATTAAAGAGTTGTCCTCATATTGTCTTGGCTTGATTTTTCTGGAAATTTCAGATTTGACCAATCGGGGACAAGCAAATGAACAGGCAATGATCTGAGATTCGGGAAATTGATACAAACCCATACTGAAACAGTTCCATTCGACTCGAAAATGGGCAGTTCATTTCACCGAAAATATGGCCTGTTTTCTAGGGTTCTGATATCAAGTATTTTCCCATATTCCATATATTCTCAGACTATTTTCTTCATCTTTATTGTTTTTAGTTGATACATTTTGATAAATATATCTTCGTTCAGACATGAAAAAACAGAAAAACATTATCTTTTGTAATTTAACTCAATTAAGCATGCCCAAGCACGTGGAGATAGAGAGAAAGAAAGAGAGAGAGAGAGGCAGAGAGACAGACAGACAGATAGGGGGATAGTTGGGGTAAAGTTACGGAATGAAAATTAGTGCTCAGATTAAAACAAATATTAACTTCAGCTATTGGACTGGTGAACACCTCCCATAACAGAGGTCAAAGGAAGACCGATTTCTTGATGAGGCTAGACAGAGCTCTCCTAGTCTACCTTATTCTCACGATAACACGATTGACATGAGACCATGACTCTCGATCATGTGACTTTGTTACATTGTGGTGATCAAACTGAGGTGAAGGAGAGAAAACAAATACAGGGCAACTTTCATAGGCCACCTCATACAATATATACCCAAAGAAGTCCGGGGAATATATTGATGAAGATAATAGTCCAAAGAAAATGAAACAATGGGGCCTTTAGGAGTCCTATGATATTCTAACCACCAAATTTCATCCATTTGACGAAAAATCCTTCCAGTCCTCTTTTTCAAACTTCTCTTTCATTTTCATTAATTGCTTTTTTTGCCCCTCTCTATACTGATTCATATTCTGTTTGCCATGCAGCATATTTTCCAGACAGGTTCCGTGCAGACGGTTTTGTTCTTTCAAGAGTAACCAGAACATCCTCTGTTGTAAGGGTGTCGAGTTTTATGTTAAGGTCTTGACCTGAAACAGAAAGTTTACAAAAATGTTAACTAAGTAGGTGTATCTAATGAAATAGGCTTTTAGAGTTTTATTTGATTTATTTTCAGTCAAATACACCGATAAATGTACAAAAACGTTTGGTCAAAAAAAAAAATCAAAGTAGTCGAAGAACTATCAGAAATAATACAAGAGCAACAACAAAAATAGCTTGATTACAATTGTGAATGTTTTCAAAATTATTTTTTCTCTCTCAAAAAAATCATTTTCGTAAGGCTCTTCATACGGTCTCTTAGTAGGAGTGTGATTTGTGCTAAATTTGACTTATTACCAGTCAGAGGACTTTGTTTAACTCTCTTTTGAACATTGGCCTTTTTATCTTTTTATTATTAGGATATTTTTTAAATCCTTTTTCGTGGATTAGAATGAAATTTTAAAAAAATATCTATAGCAGTCAACATTTCGTCAGTAATTTTAATAATTTTTAGGAGAAATATGTTGACCTTAAAACAAACTTTTGTGGAGCCTGTCTCAAAATTATCCAGACAAATTTGTCACTCGTGTCTTACATAGCTGGGATTAGATCTCAACAAACATTAGAGACTCGCCAAAAAAGGAAAAAAAAAGAAGAAATATGTCGGTCTGTGTTTGCACACAGCTGTGAGTGAGTGTGCCAAAGAAAAACAGAGATGGTAATATCAGAGAACAACAACACGTAACATTCTTGGGATAGAAATTTCAAATGCAGAATTAGTGTGGCATCGGTCATTGGGGGGCGGATAGAATCGACTATGAAATGTCTGCTGGTAGGAAGAAGGAGAACCATCTTTTTGCCTCCCCGGCAAAACTGTTACTTAAGCTTTAATCATTGTGGGAGAAATGAAGTCCACACTTTTCGTGCTCAATTCAGTACTGCCTGATTTTCATTTCTTGTTAACAATCTGTCACCCCTTCCACTCGTAATACCGTTTCTTGACTAGTCCATTCTTTTGATCTCTATCAAAAACTTACATTTCGAACTTAGGGGGAGATCGGGGATCATCACACGGCATTTCGGATTTTTACTTGCACTTGAACGTTAACCACAAAAACTGATGGTGAATAAGCAGCTACCTCACCCATAAAATGGAAACCCAGTTTTCCCCATCGTAAATACAATTGTGCATTATAATGTATAGTTGGTGTAGTTACTTTTTGGGTTAGAGTAATCAGCCTCCGGAGTCGTCTCGTATTAAACTATCGATATCAGAATCCCGTATTGTAGGAAGTGTGATATTTATAATAATTGCAGAATTACTATTGGTACAGAAGCATGAAACTTCAAGATAATCAAAAAGAAAGACAGGATGCAGTTTTGTAAAAATATAGACATATTTCTATTTGGTACAGTTTCAAGTGGTGTCTGGAGAACGGACGAAGAGAATAGTGCTCAGAACGACGGATGGGCACACGGGAGTTGTGTTGGTGTCTTGTGGTCAACGATCCTCCGAGAATCTGGTCTGTCCAAGACGGCAATTATCACTTTCTTATTGGGGATCTACACCCGCACGTTTTCCGGATCCTCCCACACTTTTTGGTGTCTACGTTCACTTAGCTAATGATAAAGTCAGAACTGTACCAAAGACACTCACGTGAAAAAAAAAACAAACTTTCATTGCTAAAGAAATCAATGGAAGTGCCAATATACCAATGTTTAGAATAAAGTTCAATACAAACAGCATACCGAGTTCAAAAACCTGGCAGGGGAAAAAAAATTTTTCCATTTAATTCCCTGCTCTTTTGAACTATTTGGTCTTATTAGAAGGTGTTTACTATATAAAATGTTTAACTGTTTAACTGCACCCTTACTTTCCATTCAATGTAGGTAACTGCAGATTTGAATTTCTATTTCTCTCTGTTCTTATGCCAGTTGGGTAGTATTTCTTAATGAATTTAAGACTAACCTGAGAATAAAAGTTTTTTTTAAGTAAAAACCCTGAACCATACCTTAAACCATAATACCAACCCAAATGCAACAATAAAACATAGACACAATATAAATCTGATGGTCCACTTTGACATGCAATCTACCGACACCAAAAGAGGTTACCACATGAATTATCAGTTTTGAGAAAAAAATGATTTTTAAGCTTTTAGGAGGGGGTACGCAGAACTGCCCTGGGATGCTTATTGTCATGCATAGCTCTGCCCATGACTGTGTGCATATCCATCCCTATTTGGTTTCATGAAATCTCTGATAAATATCATTTGCTTCCCTGTGTTGTTAGATTTGGAGTTTTTTTCCCCGGGCAATTGTGGGTACTGCAGTAAGCCTATATTGTAAAGTAGTAATGTATGTATGCAGATTTGTACCCTTTCAAGTCAAGAACTACACATTACAGAGAGGAATCAAGGCACATTTAGAATCAACATGTCACAAGTAACCTACCACATACATTTTTAAATCGAATTTCTCCAAAAGAAATATCTGCAGTTTTTAATGGGGTCAGCATTCATGCTCACATAGAAAAATACTTTTATTACTATTAAAATCGATGGATGCAACAATGCATCAGTGTTTAGAAACAAGGTAAATACAATTAGCATACCAAGTTCAAAATCCAATGGAGAAAATATTTCTTTCTTTTAAATGAACCCTTTTCTCTCATTGAGAACATATTGAAAATACAAAATCAGATGATTTTTTTTAAATTTTGATAATTGGCGTGAGCTTGGCCCCAGTTTTTAGTGTAAAATACCTGGATTATTTCTGATTATAATTAATTCTCATTGCCTTCATTTCTCTTCCTCCCAATCCATTTCAAAACAAAATGAACAAAAAAAAGATGTAAGTGCCCACTAAGTTAGCAACTGGCACGTAGTTGTTTTTTTCAAGTTACTACTGACATATGTTTCCTTTACAAACACTCAGGAATTGTGATCTACTGACCCTAATCTGACCTGGGACATTGATCAAACATCGTTAAAGTCTATATACAAAAATCATCATTCTAACAGTAGCACTTGTATGTACAATTATATGAATGAAACCATTGATTTTGTATTCTTTATCTAAAATTTGAGCGAATTAAGGCAATTCTCACATCCATTTGACCTGGAAATTCATTGTCTTGTGAGAAATCGAGAAAGATTATAAACAAAATTAAAACAACATTTCTTGTCCTTAGTGTTCAATCAGTCTTGAGCATCAATTAGCTGGAGACTTGGGTATTGGTGTGAGGGAGTTGTACATACCAGGGGGTCAGTGCACAAAGTATTAGCTCCAATCACCAAGCAAAGCAATGTGGCTCAGTCTCAGAAGTGATCCACCATGCCCCATACATACCATTTGGGAGGTTAACCTTAGATTTCCCCTGAGAGTAAGCACAGCTATTGCACTTTGGACAAGAAATAATTCTAATACAATCCTAATTCCACCTCTAATAGCACAATTAAAAAACTTGGAATTCCAACTTTTGAGTGGTGGCTCTATAATGAAAGTAGGATTTTCCCAAGATATTACTTTTGGCTTAAAATTATGATCCTTTGTTTACACACTGTACATCAATGTTCAAGTAGCAAGTCTTTTTTTAAAATGGCTGATGTATTGACTTGTAGAGAGGAAATAGTAGGCATTTTCTTGCGTATTTGTTATTTGTTAAAATATACAATGACTCCATTTGTACTGTAATCAACTGTGGCCTAGTTTCCCTATATATATATATATATATATATATATATGTGTGTGTGTGTGTTTGTGTGTGTATGTGCTTGTGTATATACATACTCACACACACACACACACACGTATATCTATATATATATATATATATAAACACACACACATATATATAAATATATATAATATATATATATATATATATATATATATATATATATATATATGTATGTATATATATATATATATATATATATATATATATATATATATATATATATATATATATATAGTCTTTTTTTGTTCTTAATTAATGCTCACATTAATTCTAAACCGCTGAAAATCAAATTCTTCCTGTTTTTTAAAGAGCAACAATACCAATTACCTAAATTTGCTTAAACAAATTTTAGGTGAAAAATACAAAATCAACGGTTTAATTATCAGATCCTACTTGCAAGTGTGACTGTTACTATGGCAATTTTTATTATTCATAGCATCGGCAACAACGTTTCAACTTTTGCATAGATTACTTTTTTGTGGTTTGGAAAAGAAAGTGGAGATACTTTTATTCCAAAACTTTTGAAGGTCGACTTTTCTCTCCTTGCATTGAGTAATATTCCACTAGTTCTGTTGATAAAATTTGTATTGGTCATTGTTTATAGAACTTTCTTTGGTTTTTACTATTCTTTCATTGTTCCTTGACTTTAGAGTCTGTTTATTTTTGGGGTTTAGTACACAGGCTAATGTTTGATCATACGCTGGACTAAACTAAGTCTACTCAAGGATTGCTGTCAGTATTTCATATTCAGATCCCATCCATGAATGAGAATGATGCTCTGAAGCCTAGTGAACGACTTTTATTTTTTGATACCAAACCAACACTTATCGAAAGAGAAGTAACAAAAATGTTTCGGGCACAGGGCAATAAACACATGTTCGTCAATGCTAGATTGATAGAAAAATTGCAGCACTATATTCTGCACAAAGTTAGGGAAAATTTAATAAAAATCGGCTTTGTTAAATTCATATACGTCAGTCTCTCATCCTAATTTTGGTTGCTTTTCAAGTGATTGAATGAAAGATAAGTTTAAGGAATTTTGTTCATCTTCTGTCAACTATAAAAGACCAGATAGTTCAATTGGTGGAGCAGTTGCTACATATAAATAGGCTTCCTGAGGTAAAGGGATGCTAATTTAAGTCTTACTAAAAGTTTATTCTTTGTTTCTGAAGTTTGGTCTGACAGCCTGAATGATAGCAATGAAAAGCAACTATAATTTAGATAATATAAATACTAGTCAAAAATAAATAATGATTGTCAGTGCCTCGTCGATTAAAAAAAATCAAGATAATATTACTAGTGTTTGAAATTCAATATCAATTCATCACTTTCACTTTCCCTCTGTGCATATCTAAAAGTTTCATGAATGTAGAAGGTAAACTGAGTATAACAAGAAAAAATGATCCTGATATGAATTTATTTCCACATTGTAAATGATAAAAAATGCTCAAAGGTCAAAGATCGACAGATATAGACAGGTTTAAACAAAAGTCAAGTTTCACAAAATAAGGCTGGATTTCTTAAGAAACTGCTTCACTGAGCAACTTACCTTCTGGTAAAATGCCTCATTGTGGGATAATGATTAGCAGGCTTGTCTCACAGATCATAACTACTGAGCACTGAGTTTAATCCTTACTGAGTGCCCTATTCTTGTGGCCTTGCATCAAAACTAAACTACTCTAAGTAAATAACAACTTACCTTCTGTATGATTCTCAAGAATGTTGAATATTTTCCGCACAGGTCTCATTGCAGCCTCTTTACATACAAGTTTTATGTCAGAACCAGAATAACCTTCAGTTTTCTGCAAAAAAAATAGAGTTTTGAAAAATAAATGACTGCCGAGAGACTAGAATATATTTAAATCTTATAAACAACTTTTGTAATGTGAGGGTTGGCAAACTCTTCTAGCAGACCAAATCAAGTACTGAAGTGGGTCTGATCCTCGGCAAACTCTTCTAGCAGACCAAATCAAGTACTGAAGTGGGTCTGATCCTCGCTAGTATCCACTACCATGGCCTTGAGCCAAACTTGAATGTGTAAAAACTTAGATTGATAGATAGATAGATGGATGGATGGATACAAACGAATAGACACAGGTGTGAACAAACAGGAATAGCTGTTTAATTTCAATATATATGAGTGAATCTTGTATGAGTAGGAAGATGGAAAGGCTTTTTGGGGGGGGTCAATTCTTTCTGATCTAATATTGTCTCAAGCCCAGTTACTGTTGTCTTTACAAAAAGATCCCAACAATATTTTAGATATCTTTCCCCTTTAAAATGTGCTCTCTATGATCTGTTTCAATCAAATGTGAACAAGTGTGAGTAAAAGATTAGAAAAAGGTGCATAGTATATTTATAAAAGAATTTATGCTGTGCTTCATCCAATTAGATGATTATGCCTCTGACCAACCCATTTCACTGGTCATAAAATGTGTTTTGTAACTGTGTCACAAAACATAAGTGTGGATACAGTGAAATAGGGATCTCTACATACCAAAGTATGTATGGGTAAATATAGAAAAAAAATTGATCCAGAGCAACAATGTAAAAGAAATATAAGTAAACAATACAAATATGAGGCAATGACGAAAAGTGATTAAAACCAGAGAGAATCACAGTCATTTAAAACAAAAATTGAACAAAGAAGCCATGAGGAACACCAACATGAGAGAGAACTACATATCAGTTTTAAGAATAGCCAATAATCATGGTGTTATTGAGTGGATGTAACCCAGAGAATATTTCTTATTCAGGGATCATATCATAAGTGTTGAAATAGAATAAATCTTTTTAATCAGTGCGATAAGAATGTACCTTTGCCAGAAGTTCATAATCTAAATCTGTTAAAAGTTCCAGTCCTCCTTCTTTGGGAATGACAACTTTGGGAAGATGCAGGTTAAACATAGCCTTCCGAGCTTTTATGGTTGGCAGGTCTACAAGAATCCGTTTCTCAAGGCGGCGAAGCATTGCATGATCCAATTCCCTGTAAAAAAATGTCAAGTTAATTATTCAGAAACATGTATTGAAATATTTCTGAAAATAAAATGTGTATTCATTTCTGCGTCATCTAGTCTAAACAGATTACTTCTATGTAACAGTTTACCTTAATGATACAATGCAAAGAATACTTCATTTTGATTAATTTTACGTGGTTCAGAGATGTTTTGAGCATCACTCATAGCCTTCAAAGCCCTTCGGTTTGGATTAGCTTTAGCTTATCTTCAGCATCCAACTGATCGCAGGCCCTTTAGCCATGTGGTTGGGATTAGCTTTGAATCGCTTTGGCCTGGAAGGGCATAAAATTTATGCAGATGTGGGTAGTCCCTAGAAACTCAGGCACGGCTTCTCTTCATTGCATTAAAAGGGAGGTGGAATACTCTGAAAACTTTGTGGCACGGGTTACTGGGGAGTCAACATTTCTGCCTCTACTTGCATGTATGCATGTTGTGTCACACATTAAACCTGACAGGCCCCAGATTAATCCTTACCCTATGTCATATTTCCCTTAGTAGAGGGTTGGGTAAAAACCTTGTTTACTTTTCTTAACTGATTCTGAAGTCAAATAGTAATATCAGGTGGATTCAAAGGTTCAAATACATAGTTGAGAAAACCTTAGAAATGTCTTTGAAGTTTCATTGTCATCATCATGTCTTTTAATGTCCATTGTTGGACGTAAACTTTTCCCTCAATTTGCCACACCTCTCTATCATGGGCGACACGGAGCCAATATTTTCTGAATTTGTCTCTCTATTTTATATTGTAATTGTTTTTGTGAGAATCTTGAGCAAAAAGTGATAATTTTACTTAATTTTGTTGAAATGACTGAAAATAGAATTTATTTTGCTGAAATGACTGAATATAAAATGCACCTTTGATAAAATTTTATATATTTCAAATTTGTCTCGTTTTCATAAATTTCACTTGTATAGTGATATCAATAATTCATAATTCCTTTCCGTAGTAAAGTTATCAATGATGCATTTCCACAGTGCATATGATAGCCTTATTCTGTCATTATTCTCTCTTTCTTTCAGGACAACAGATGATTCCTGATTTTCCATATGCACCATACAGACTATCTGACAAAACTGCTAAAAAACATTAAGACAATAACTACAAAATTTTGGTACTTATCACGATTATCTTTTTGCGTATTTCAGAAATATTCAGTTTGTTAGTATATAACAAATTTCAAGCTGAGGAATGGTAGAGTATTAGTTAAGCCAGTGGTCCATAAAAACATAATCTGAAATCTAGCCTACATCAACTAATTTAGTAACTACTAAAATATGATGGTGATTAGTTTTTTTTTTTTTCGCCTCCTGCCAGAATTTGCTTTGTGACTGTATATGTAATCATTAAAATGGATGAGGGTGTTATGTATCTATATGATACATCTTACCCTAATAACGGACTATGAAAAAACAGATATCTATTAAACAGGTCTGGTCAGTCACTCAATAGAAATTGTCATGTGTCTGACGTCTTCTGGCGGCATGTGGTGTTAGGGGTGATCAATTGAAAAATTGGAAAAGTGGGGGATCAATGAATAACTCACTCCTCTTGCATTTTGGTGAGCAGTGATCACAAAAAAAGTCAGAAATTTCTAAAAACAAGTTCGAATGCTACCAGATACAAACAAAGGAATCATTTGAGCATTAACTTACATTGCAAATTAAACACCCAACAAATTTATTTAGATTTATTTAGGGGATGAATTTTCAAAAAAAGCAAAAAACGTTTTTTCTAGACATAATAATGAGTAAATGACTAAATTTTCAGTCCTTTACCCCGATTGATACAGTCTGTAAGCATAGCACATTTATATATAGCTAGCCACTTACACCAGCTTAAAAACTAGAAAAACTTATGTTGACAGTTTAGGTCAAGTGATTCTAATAAAAGAAACAGAACTGACCAGGGTATGTTCGAAGCAGCCAAGAGGAAGACCAGGTCATCGGTTTTAGCCAGGCCATCCATCTGGACGAGAAGTTCTGTTTTCATCCTTCTGCTTCCTTCATGTTCACTGAAAGAGAAATCATCAATATGCAAAGGAATACAAACTGTGGAAGTTTCCATGCTGCTGCCTTTCACTGCATATACATTAAATTCTAAAACAAAAATTGAATAACATCAAACAAGGACATTAGTGCAAGGATGGAACCATATCTTACCTGTCATTACTACAATGCAATAAATCTTTTAATGATATCACTCTTCTGTAACCGACTGAGAAGTATCACATTCAATATGAGGTCAGGTAAAAAAAACTTACTTCGTATGGAAAGAATGTCAGATCAGATGATATGATTCTTTGAATTTTTATGACATCATCAGTGAATTTTTTTGATTCTCTGAATGAAGTAATATTAAGTTGTCATAAAGTCAGGGTGCAGTTCTGCATAGTAATTTTATACCAAATTGGAAGCCTATTGCTAAAACATGATGTAATGGGTGAAAACTACCCAACTTAGTTTTATTCTAGAGCTTGGTGGAGATGCTGGGTGCTGAGAATCAATTTTGAATATATAGGGGATGGATGGACCAACCTAGAGACCCTCTTGAAGAGATGTGTGTGGACTCATCTAAAAAAGCTGAGAAAGTTTCTGACTAAATCGATTCTGAAAGAAAAGATATCAGGTTCAATAGAGAAATGGCCTAGCAGATGAACTCATCCATTAGGTGGATCTAAATGACTGGTGTTAAGAGTTTAGTCTTTGAGTCAGGCAATGAAAGCTATATACTTTGGTCAGAGTGAAAAGTAAAAGTGACATCACATGGATGAATCAACTAGAAAGAATAAATAATTATGAGATATTCCCCAGCATTGACAGCAAAATACAAACAATCTATCCCCAGAGATTGAACGAAGGATTCAGTTTAAAATTGCAAGAAGGTTAATGAACATAGCAAAAACCTAAACAAGACTAGAGAGGTACAACAGTTGTGACTATAACAATCAAGATAAGAACACTTGTCTAAATAGGCCAATATTTCAAGATATTATAAAGGGGGATCTCAAATAGTCTTGAGCAGTTTCTTTTATATCATTTTTGTTGCTATTTTTATCTTAATGCTCTAGTCATTTTTATAACTAGTAAGAAAGCAGTATTGATTTGGAATAAAAATCAGTTTCAACTAGTTTATGTTCTAATCCATGCTACTTACCTAATAGTCGCTGAATGACCGGAGCATTGCGATAAAAAGCAATTATCAAAAAAAGGAAGAAGAGCCAGACAAAAAATGATAATGATAATGCTTGAACAAGAAATTTGGATAACATAAGAATATTATGTCTACTCTACAAGGTTTAAACAAACAATACGGCATGTGTGAAATCATATAAGGAAGTATGTAAAACTAAATTTCAATTTTGTCTGCAGATGTAGCCAAATTGGTAAGGTGTTGTACATGCAAGAGTGGTTCTCAATGATACAGGAAACACAGAGTTCAAGTAACATTGTGTGTTCATTGCTGCTTACTTTACAGTCATAGACCACAGAAAAAAAACCCTCAGCATTGCAATAAAGACTGTTTTATTAGTACAGAAATAAATTAAAGGTAAACATGTGAGAGGTAGAATGGTTGCAAAGCTAGCAGACAGCAATAAGGAAAGTCAAACACAAACTGTTAAAAATGCAGTTTGCATTAAGAGAAAACTGATCATTATTTACTTTTTTCTCCACTCCACAGGAATTCACATATGTAATCACTTGAGTGAATGAATATGTTGACATCATTGTCTACTAAATCCTACTAATGATATCATAAGTTACATAAATATCTAGTACATGGGTATTTGCAGGAAAAACTGCCAAGACTGGAACTCAGTGTTGCCACTTCAAAAACTTTTACAACTACTAGTTTTTACTAACAAACACAAAACAGAGGCTAAAACTGGTCAGAAGTTTTCCCGAAAATTGCCAAAATGTTCAAGTGCTTCCATGCTAATCAAAAGATTTTCACACTGACGAATAAAAAACACTCATTTCATATGTCGATGATGAAATCCTATCCAAATGATGGAGATTTAACGTGTAGCATGATAGAGAATAACAAAAATTTTTCATAAAATAAAATCCAGTACAGAGAAATCAAATACTTGGATCAGCTAAAAAGCTGAAAATGATCAACTTCCTAAACAATTTACAAACCAGACAGAAACTAAGACAAGAACTGACTTTGATTCAAAAAGTATTGCGGAAAATCCAATTTCCAGTACTGTGCTTGGGAATTTACCTTTTTTTTATTCAATCTGTTTTTCTAGGAATTATTAGTGATTATATATAAGAATACAAATTGCGTATATTGTCATTTTGTTTTTTAAATGATATATTATTTCCATATTATTAAGTAAACTTTTCAACTTGTTCCATTGATTTTCATCATAGTTTCTTTCGTAAACATGGGAAGTCTTTGGACTCATGATTTCAGCATTACATATTTGCACAAGTTTAAGTAGAGCCATAAAGAAGCTGAAACTGCAAAGAACATGAACACTGCATTTAGTGACATAGCACTGTTGATAAATGAGCAGGATGATTTTGTTTCTAAAAATTGCACGGGATTACAGTTTAAAAAAAGAGGGGTTACCTGAAACGATCAGTCAAAGAAGATTTGAAAGCTGTATTGGGAAATCATTCAAAAATCTGTCAAAGGTAGACTTATAGCAAACTCGAATGTGTTAGTTGGAACGATTTCAAAGTGATCTCCAAATGATAGGCATGGGAAAAAAGCTTGATAGATGACTTCCATTGGGTTAAATGGGGAACAAAATGTCAGACTTCTGAATGCTTGTATTAATCATGTTCAAAGAGATGAAATCGATCAGTTATTGCATTGTATTGGGTAATCTAAAAAGTTTCCTTTGTTTTTGTTGTTAAATGGTATTAGGGATGTTTAGCTTTAGCTCACATAGAAAGATTGCTTTTGATTTTATTGTGAAAGCTTCCATATGAGCACGCAGTAAAAAAAAAAATTGGGAAACTTGCTCTTAATGCCATCTAACAGCAACAACAGAATGATTTTTTGGGGATAATTCAGTTGTTGCAGAAGTCTTGAGATGCTTTGTATCGAGAAAAAAAAGGGCGAAATCAGAAAAAAAGAAATAGCATCTCATGAGACTAGATTCATAGGATACATCTTCAAATCTTGGCAAAGGCTACTTCATTATTCTGATCTCACATTGCATCAACAGTTGAAGAGAGTGTTGATCGAGAACACTGTGATAAAAAGTAACAAGAAAATGGAAAGAATCAGTGGAAAACACGGAAATCATGAACCACTGACAACAACCCGAGGAAAAATTGAAGCAACCAAATTAAAATGAAACATCTATAACAAAGAAAAGATAAAAGTTCCATGACAGCAGAAATCAAAGCATGTCTTGGAAAAAGTAGGGGATTCAAAGTTGTTAACAAAACTCTTAATGCAGAAAGAAAACAAATAACCAGTGTGTTTGAAGATAATGAAGACCTAACAACAAACAGGGAGTTGATTGTCAAATGTATCCAGAAATTCTACAAAAACCTTGATTCCTGCAAACAAGGGAATATATATATATCATGAGCAACCTGTTTGAGATTTCCCAGAAGTTAATTTGAGGGAAGTGAAGCAAGCCATCAAAATGAGAAAGAAAGGAAAGACCCCTGAATCAGTTAACATCACCATCAACCTACATAAAAGCAAAGTTGAATCCCAGAAGATTGAAGCACAATCATAATTCTTTTATATAAAAAGAGGGAACCGAGAGACCTCAATAACTATGAATCAATGAGCCTACTTGACTGATCAAATTGATTTTTTACCAGTGTGATCACCAGAGCACTGGATGAGAACCAACGAAAAGAACAAGCTGGCTTAAGAAGAAGTTAGTCAATCATTGACCATCTCAATTTGCTAAATCAACTAACAGAGAGAGCAGCAGAATTCAAAATGCCGCTCGCTATAACATTCGCTGACTTCAAGATGACCTTCAATTCAGTGGAAGTTCCCAAGTTCATTAATGCTATCATTCAACAAACCCCGGATATGTCAGGGTATTGCATCATAATCACTTCCAGATGATGTTGGACTGACTGAATGGAGATGACAAGAAAGTTGGTCTCTACCATGAAGTTCAGCAAAATAAACATCATGTACAAAAAACATGTTGAAGACAGAGACAGGGTAATCAAAAACAAAGACATAGAACTGGAGAAAGTAAATCCTTACATCTACTTAAGATAACATCTCCATGAAATCTTTACAAAAATCACTTTAGGTTGGCAAGCTTCAAGCCAGGCAAGTTCAATCTACAAGAACAAGAGAAATTCTCCAAGTGCTAAAAGGAGGAATATACAATGGATGCATTCTCTTGATAGTCACCTATTGAGCTGAAACATGGAACTTAACCTAGAGACTGACTCCCCAAAATGAGAACCGTGCAAAGTGCACATGAGAGAATCATGCTCGACCTCACATGGAAAGATCACAAGACAGCACAATATATCAGGGAGAAAATAGGAGTCTGAGACATCATAGAACTCATAAGAAAACTCGGATGGCAATGGGCTGGTCATGTTGCAAGAATGGCTGACAACCGATCGACATCACAACTCACATCATGGATCCCCAGATATCACAGGCACAACCGAGGCTGATAGAATATAAGATGGAGAGACAAAATAGACAAATTAAGATAGTATACAGAGGTGTGGCGGAACCTAGGGAACATTCATGATAAAAGACTGATGATGTTGATGATGATGATGATGATGATGATGATGAATATTGATCAATAATCAAAGATTGAGCTGTTAATCAGAAAAAGAATGTAAACCCCAAGAATTTCTAAAAGACCAAATTGAGTTCCTAATGCAATTTAAAGGCATTCATATCTTTTTTTATCAAAAGTCCAGGCTTGATTTTCTAATGAGATGAGATCAACCTTCGCACAAATGAATTTCGTAACTATCAATAAATATTACCATGAATTAAAAAAAAAATCTTCAACTTAAATGAGTAATCTAAAATTACCAACAGAGGATCGTAAAGAAGACATAATGTAACTAACTCACATTCCCTGACCATTTGAGCCCCTTTGGCTCATCACAGAATCCAGTTCATCCAAGAAGATTGTAGATGGGGCATGGAACCTGGCAAGTTCAAACAAAACCTGAAAGAAAGGAAGGAAAATTCAATTAACAAGAAATAAAATGAAATATCTTTTTTTAAAAGACAGTCCTTCAAGATCTAATTTTCACATACCTTTGTTGAGTGGATAGTTAGTGCCTAAAAGTTGTTCAGAACCACGTCAGACTTTTAACTTTCATGGCATCACAGAAAGAAGGGATATTACTCTGTAGAGCCATTTTCCTCATTATCAACAAAAAAAATAATCTACTCGGACAATAGTGTTATTCAAAAAGCAAACAAACCAACTGCTCACTGTAATGTTGCACAGTAACTGTTTGCCAAGATTCCAACAATTTATTATAGAAAAATTCCCTTTGAATCTTACTCAACACAGAGAATGGATGTTCCCCATTTAGACTGTCCTGAATGTACCCAGGATATTATTCGTTTTGGATTATCGTAATTGATCCATTTTTAATTCTCAGAGATTATGTTGCTCAAAAGTGGTATTGATCTGTGTTAAGCAAAAGAAAAAGTGCAAGTGTTTAAACTCAAACTGATATTCATTTCATACATTCATACTTTTTTGCACAATGATGCTTGGGTGGATAGATACAAAAATTAGTGACTTTCTCGTAGTATTTGACAACCCTGACTGAACAATCATCACACAGACTGGAAATAGTATGTATTTTCCAGTTATAGAGAAAACATTAACAGGATCTAACATAAAAAAAACATTGCAAGATTGTAACCATCAGCAAATGATGTGATTCTTACTCGAACAAGCTTTTCTGAGTCGCCTCTCCACTTGCTCACGATACTGGAAGCTGATATATTGAAGAATGTTGTCTTGCAAACAGTAGCCACAGCTTTTGCCAATAGGGTCTTGCCAGTTCCTGGAAAAAAAGTTTACAAAACATGATTATCAAATAGTCAGCAATAAGATCTTTCAATTCCATGTCGAGCTTCGAATCGTACTATGTAAAGCTGCTGCCTGAGATATACTTGCTTCAAAGACTATTTGCAGTGAGTTCATTATCTACTGGGTGATCCATGACTCTGGCCTTAGATTAAGGTTGACATTTTTTCGAAGGGAAATATCTAAAATAGTTTCTGAGGCACATTCATTTTGATTCACATATCTCTCTGTTGCATTCATATCTTGTTTGGTGTGAACATTTGCATTCGTTGTATTGTCTGTTTTATGTATGAACAAATTTCCTTTCATTTTATCATCTATTATTGGAATTTCCTAAGGATTTTGAATACAGATTTTCAAGGTGAGCACTTTCCCCCATGCATATGATATGAGATTTGAGCTATACAATCTTCCTATATCTTTTTCACATCATCCTACTTGCCCTTGTGCAAGATTAAAGCAAGATCAGGCAATATACATACACACACACACACACATATATATGTGTATATATATATATATATATGTATATATATGTATATATATATGTATATATATATGTATATAAATGTATATATACATATGTATATATATATATATATATATATATATATATATATATATAAATACCATGTATACTCATGTTAAAAGACTACTTTCAAGCTTGAATTTGTGGAGTTGACAATTACTTGGATACTATTTTCAAGAGGCTGAAATTCACACTTCTGTCCAAAATACCATTTCAATTAGCAGAAGCCCAAATGGTCTCAAAATGAATGAAAAAAACCCAGTGAATTGCAATAATGAAACAGATATTTCTACGCATCAAAGCATATATCCCACAAACAAAACACATAGATAAGACTGCACAGCTCTTATTGATATTTACATTTGCTCCTTCACTCCATTTCACTCAGTAAAATAACTCAATAAAGGTTTATAGCTTATAATCACAGTATATTATCTTTACTTACCGCAATACTGTGTGCATGACGGGTACCTGCTCAGGGTGTCTCTCTGTGATAACATTTTCATATCTATGGTTAAAGTCACACATCACAAGTGTGTTGATGGATTGTATATCAATGCAACATTTTTTATTTATTCGATGCAACTTAAGGCTATACCAAGCTATACCATAGCTGTGTATACACCTGCAAACAGCAGGTAGACTTGTGTTAAAGTGGGTTCAAGTTACTGAAATACTGTAATTACTGTAAGTACCCATTCAGTGATACAGTAATCACAGTGAAGTACCTGTGAATACGTATCAACCTAGCTTATATAATTGAGTCTGTGATATACTGACCAAGTAATAATTTATTCTTAATGAATTTTGGCCTAGCTGCATTGCTACCAGTGATTGCTTATACAACCAGTGAGCAGACAAAGTAAAAATGGAAGATTTCTTAAGAAATACACATCACTCCTAAATTCAGGGGTAATGGCTTATATAGAAAATACAGATTAATATTAAGTGCAATGACCGGTATTTATGATAGCAATGCAGCTTTAATCATGATTTCTCTGTGAAGTATTTAGTTGGACATGTGTTTTGATGCATACATTAGAAACATAATGGCATAGAAAAATTAATTTCCCCGATGTAACATTTATGTTCAGGATAATATCTTGATCCACAAATGATGACCTGTTGTCTGTGAAGAACTGAGGTTGACTTTTACATAAGATACATGGGAAAATCCAATTCTTTTGGCAAAAATATGGGTTCAACTCTTAGATGAGATCTACTTTTACATTTGTATAGGGTAAATGTATACATATATACATATATACTTATGTATATATATATATATATATATATATATACACATTCATATACCAATGAATGTGAACGATGTTCACATCAATCAATATAAACTCGTTTACATCAATCCATAGTTTGAAATCATACTTGCTCATGTCTTTTCACTAATATTTTGTCCAACAAGTGGCCTTGAAACTGGTAACTTCAAGACATTCAACAAGAAATCATATCTTTCTCAAACAAAGAATTTGTCCAACCACCAGAAAGCTTGTTCAAGAGATGAAAAAAGATATACTCAAATATCTAGCAATTGCATTGCAGGCAACTCATCTCATGACAACTACAAAGAAGTCTTTGAACTCTCCCTACTCTTTCTAGGGAAAAAAATTGAGAGTCAAACCCATTTTCGCTCCAGGTTCAAACCACCTCAATGGGTGGACGGGAAAGGAGTGTTATGCTCTAAACGTTTACTTTTTCCAGAGCCAGTTCCATCTTACGTCATGTAAGGAACAAAATGCTTTACTTGTCAGTTTGATCTATGTCAAATACTGACTTCAAGTCAATGGGGATGGAAACACAGGCTCCACTCGATGAACATCTAATGTTGGGCATTTAGGAGAGGATATTCCAACAGAGGTTTAAAAAAGATGGAGAAGCAGCTTCGTGTTGTCATCTGCACTACTTGTGGAAGCATCTGATTGTACAGGTCTTTTTTGATCAGAGATAAATGGTGTGAAACCCGCAACACCACCAAAGGATCATTCTCTTTGATGCATCAATATGTCAGTAGATTGTATGGATAATGACATGGCATCATTCATCACAAAGAGAACATCGATCCAGTTCCATATCTAGAAAATTACCTTAAGGAAGAGGCACACCAGTTCCTTCAAAGTACAGACATATACATATACATACATATATACATACACACACACGCATATATATATATATATATATATATATATATATGGAAATATTCTAATGATGAGTAGGATAAATAGCATAAATATGTTGCTTAGAATTTCAAAATTCAAATTTAAAACACTAGTGGTAAAAAACAACTTACAAAATAGGGTATATATATAAGATATCCTATTGATTGTCAATGACAGCACACTTGATGATTGTAAAGAAGCTTGAAGCAAATTTGCAGTTGAGATTCCATAAGTATATATATATATATATGCATATATATATATATATATATATATATATATATATATATATATATATATATATATAATCATATGTAGATAGCAGGACAGTGAACTTCAATATTTATATATATATACATATATATATATATATATATATATATATGTTTATATTGATGCATGCATTCATATATGTGTATACATATTTATACATGTATAGATAGAGAGAGAAATAGACTGATAGTATACTTTACTAACCATTTGTATGTACATATTTGTGAGTGAGTATTGTCAATATTCATCAACATAGTTGGATGCAGGGCCTTAGAAAGGAATTTAATAAGGTGTTGCAAAGCTGTTTTCGTCCCCTGGGAAAGATTTTGATACACAGATCTAACAAAGAATCCCTTGGAATTACCTCAGGGTTCTGAGCCCCTATGCAATGTATCAGACCAGTTTGTTTTTTGTTTTTTGCACATGTCGAGGTATGCATTGACTTATGTATTTACTTATCAATATAGTTTTGTATTTGTGTGTGTGTGTGTAAAGTATCAATCTTACCAGGGGGTCCATACAGTAATAAACCTTTCCAGGGTGATAGAATTCCTTTGAATAATGCTGGGTACTGGAAAGAGAAATGAAATGTACATGTCACTGATGAAGAAAAAAAAAAGAAGTTTTTGCTTCATAGAGATCAATGACTCAAAAGAAGAAGAAATCAAGCAAAGAATCACACCAAGATGGCTAGCGTTTGGCAGAGCAAGCTCAACCTTCAAGTTCAAGAAAATCCTATTAGCCCTTAAAAGAAAGAGGATATATCCAATCCATCCTCCTGATAGTTACGAATGAAACTGAAACATGAGACCTAACCAACAGAATGAGAACTGTGCCACAGGTGCATGAGAGAATCACGTTCAACATCACATGGAGAGATCATAAGACAGCACAGTATATTAGGGAAAAAAACAGTAGTCTGAGACATCATAGAAAACCATTAAGAAACCAAAAGGGCGATGGGCTGGTCATGGAGCAAGAATGGCAGACAACCAATGGACATCACAACTCATAGCATGGATCCCCAGAGATTCTATGCAGATGGCAGACATACTGGACAGGTTCAGAAAATATTGGCTCCGCAATATTCATGATAGATAGGTATGGCAAATCCTGGAGATGATGCATGTCACTAAAAGACTGATGATGATGATGATTCTTATGAAAAAAAATGATTTTTGCATATTAGACTCCATCAGCCATTTTAACCTGAAATATTCATTGTTTACTGGTAATCTATATAAGTAGAGATTAGGTATTAACCTACAAGGAATTTTGAATAATTTTTTCAACCATTAAATTGCAGGGCTCTTTTCAAAGTGTTATTTTTTATTTAGTTCATATATGCTTTCAGATTTGAAAACCATAATGTCATCTACTCACACTTGTGCATATTTACATGTTTTGTTCGCAGCTTACCATGAATTTTTGAAAGCTAAGTCAAACTTTGAACGTTCATGAATAAACTAATCAATTTTTTTGCAAGATATTTGTAATGGTCTCTGCTACAAAAACCTCAGTCTAGCTAAAAAAAATTGTCAGCAAAGAACACATGACTTTTGTTGTCCTTCATGAATCTGTTTACAGCACAAAGTAGTTGCTTCTTGCCACATTTTTATGAGGAACTAGCTTAACAAAAATATCGAATTCTAGAGGTCCTAAGAACATTAGCTTGTTATTTTCAACCTCTCATGGTTTTTGTTTCATGAATTATTTGGACTTTTATCCTTGTCTGTTTTGTTTTGATCACCACATTTCTCATTCTTGTCCTTCGGCCTTCCTCAGGTCACATCCAGTTATCGTTGAAACAGAAACCCTTATCATGTTTAATATTTCTACCAGCTACTCCAATACCAATTTTTTTTTCCCGTTTTTGCTGGCAGTCCTTTTCAATGAATAAATATCAAAATATTACCAAAATCAATCTTTCAATTAAATAAGTTTATGTGCATTTTGATCTGATAAGTAAGCTTCAAAAAAGATTCAAACTCTTATCTCATACCAAGTATGCGTGCTCTGTCATGTGCCATTATCTTCATCGGTTTGACCAGCAAAGCCAAAGGTGATACATTATCTTTCAAATGATGCTTTTAATCGCTGAGCAGCAATTGAAAGCAATCAATAAAACTGCTCTGGAATTTATAATCTACCGTAAAGAACTGGAATGTACGCATTAGATTTACAATCTAACTGCAACAAAAATACCTTGGAAAGTATTGTTTTAATCATTTGCATTAGGCTGAAGTTGTTTTTTATTTGTTCTAGATAGTCGTAAAATCTTAAATTCATATAATTTTTGTGTGGTAACTTGAAAATGGACAATTTGCAATAATATCAAGTTCTAATTTATGTCTTGAAAAATCAGAAGTATCAAAAATATTAATTTTTTTCTAAGCTTTGCTTGAGTAAATTGTGATTTAAAGCAAGAATTAAAAAATAACTGGTCTTATTATTCACTTATTAAAACAGTCACATTACCAACATCTTTTGGTAACATGCCATGTTGAAAGTGCAGGAAATAAACTAAGGAATAAATTTAGCATAAACTTACATTGCTAATCGAACTTCACATTGAAAACTTTTCAAAGGAGATGTTCAGTTTTTTTTTTCTGGACATAGCTCCGCTGGTGCATCCTGTATAGGTGATACATACATATATACAGAGCCAGCCAGACCAGCTTGAAAACTGAAGTAACCCACATATGGTAACAGTTTTGTTTGACAGTTTGTAATAAATACCAAAGCAATACTTTCTTATGTATAGTCATAAGTTGCAACAGGAATCACACCAGAAAAGAGAAATATAATTTAGTTGCTTGAAAAGTTACCCCTGAAGAAGAGTCACAACTGTGTATTCAGTGTCTGGTCTTCAAGAAAGAGAGCTGGGAACGTTTGTGCATGTGTAATAATACCTACCAATGTGGTCTTTATTAAAATAAAACTTTGTCTTAGAGAACGGTGTTTTTCATCAATTTTGATTGTGGCAAAAGGGAGACAATTCAAAAACTAATTTGCATTTTTTTATCCTATAACTAATAGTTTTTTCATCAACTCTAGATAATTAAGTATCAATATGCAAGAAAAAAATCATCAATATGTTCACCGCTACCTTGGATACTTGAATTCTTATATAATCATCGAATTTTGTCTGGCTCACCAATACAGCCAAGCAATGCTGAGTAATCATTTTCTCTGAAGAGAGCAATTATGGTTGTTAGTCGCAACATCATCATCATCATCATCATCATCATCATCATCATCATCATCATCATCATCAGCAGCAGCAGCAGCAGCAGCAGCAGCTGTCTTTGAGCATCCAATTGGACATAAACCTTCCCTGGGATTCACCTGACCTCTCTATCACAGGCATCACAGTGCCAATACTTTCTGAACTTCTTTAGTTCATCATGCCATCTTTTATTTTGCTGGTCACAGTTTCGCAGATGATCTCTGGGAATTCACGTGAGTCATAATGTCCATTGGTTGTCTGCCATGACCAGCCCATTGTCATTTAAGTTTTCTAATGGATTCATGATATCCTTGACTACTATTTTTTTTCCTCAAATATACTGTGCTATTTTGGGATCTCTCTTTGTGATGTTGAACACAATTCTCTCATGTGCATGATTCTTAGTTTGTATGTCAATCTTCTGCTTGAGTTCCATGTTTCAGCTTCGCAGGTGACTATCTGAAGGATGCATTGGTTGTAGTCTCTTAACTTTTCCTTTATGATACTTTTTGACACTTTCAAGTTTCTTATAGATATCAGTATTCTTACGTAGGCATTTGTGAGACCATGTAAGACACACCACTTTTATTGCATTGAAGTCACTTAAGCTGTAACGTGCAGAGAATGCTCTTATCAATTCTATTACACCACTATAAACTTTTATTTCTCTATTACTTATGGATATTGTGAATAAAATCTTTTATCATAATTTCAAAGAGTGCATTACCCGTCAACTTTACAGTTTATATCAATTGAGGCCCTCTGTCTACTTAAGTTTCTCAGCTAAACATAACTCTTATTTTAGATAATGCAGCAAGATACCTTTTTTTGTAAAATATTGCCCCAACTCCATAAAATAATAACTTTTTATAGAGAATATATTATCTTGGGTAGCACTGCTTCATGGCTGATGATGTTGTGTATTTCTCACCTACCCCAGTGGTTGGTGTTCAATCCTAGGCAAAAGCAGACTTCCAAAGTAGGTAGGCAGGCATATAGGACGGCCCTCAAAAGTTGAATGATGAGCATAAAACACAATATTCTCAGTCTGTATCCCTTCATCTCTGTTTGGCCTTGTGCCAGATTAAGCTTTGCTTTGTAAATATCAAGAACATATTTGTAAATAATCATTTTTAATTTGTGATTAGGTTTTATGATGTTTCTAAAAAAATGTGTCAATGTTATCTTCTTTTGAATAGATGTGCATTTCCCACCAATGCCAGTGATCAATTTTCAAGATAATGTGAAAGTCAAGATTTTGAAAGCTCATTTTCAAGACAAGATCCTTCCAGTTGGAAGATTGGTGCAACACAATGTTCTTATTCAGTGTTTCTCCCTTGTCTGGCCTTAGACCAGGCTAAGCTAAGCAGATATCAAAACCACATAAATTAGGAAGCATTTTAGTTTTCTGTATTCCATGCATTGATATTAGAACTTAATCATACTTGCTATTGCAGTTCCCAAAAGATGACAAAAACTGATATGCAATTTTGGTAGACTCACTTTAATTGGATAAACCACAGCCTCCTTGACTAGTCGTTTTGCTTCATCTAAACCAATGATATCATCCCATCTGAGATTAGGATTCTGTAGATATATTTCCTGATGAAGAGAGAAGAAAAGAAAAATTGAAAAGACTTCTTTCAGAGTATATGAGTGCAATGAACATAAGTTAAAATCATTTGAAGTTAGTTCACTTACAAATTACTATTTTATCCTTGCTGTCAAAAATCATGGCATATATGAAATATATGGATTCGCATAGTGTCTTACATATGTGGATAAAAGATATTTGAATTGCAGTGAGTTTCAAGAATAGTGTTCTATTGACCACAAATGGATTTTTATGATTCTTTGTTTTCATTAAAACAATTCGATGAAAATTTCATTGCATTTACAGGAACAAATACAGAGTAAAGTATATGTCCAAAACAAAAAGTTAGTTTTTAGTATCCTGTTCTAATGACCTTTCAGCTAAAGTGTACATTTCATTATCATGAAAGAAGCAATTGGAATTCTGATTTGATGAATATTTCAACTTGAACTTGTTGAAATTTCTGACAAGGTGGCGGGGAGGGAAACAAATGATAATCTGAACATAACAGAAAAAGTGGAAGTAATTCCCATCCCTACCTCTTGATTGTTTGTTGCTTTTCTTTTACCACGTGAGGACAAATGGTGTAATGCAACAAAATCAATGGCTGACCATCTCGTCTAGAAAGAGATTTTTTCTGATCCATTTTATCATTGAAAAAACCCAATTGGTCAGTGCAGCATTGTACTGTAACAGTTTCTCCATGTCCAAGTGATTCATTATAGAGGATTTCTTTTTCATCACACCAAACAAAGAGAACAAATTTTCGCCTTCTAAAAATTCAATTTAGATTGAGATTCTGAAACCTGCCCTGGATGGTGACAGGTTGATTGCATTCTGGAAAAAGTTATATTTTCCACAACTTTTTCTTATCTACTAAGTCATTTTTAAAAGTTTTTATGCAGTTATCCTTGTATTGTATGATGCATTTTATTGATAAAAAGATTTACTTTCGTAAATCCAAATTTAAAAAGTAAGACTATTGGATGTTACCCCTGATGAGAAAAGTGGGACACAAATAAGCATGAGATGCAAACAATACCAGACACAAATCTCTAGGAACACCAATGATTGGGACTTTGTTGTCCAGAATGCGAATACCCTTGTACCATCTTTGATGTAGCCACATTTCTTCTCATTTGTTAATTCATTCTATAATTTACCAAGATTCCAATTATTTCCTACGGCTCAATGTACTATGGTTGACTGATTGTACAAGCAATTAGGAGCTAAGTAAACTTCAAAACTACTTTCTCAACATTGTGCTAAAGATTACACTGAAAACTTTTGCATCAACCTAATAGGAGAAAAATGAAAAATAGTTGTGATAAAAAATGAGAGAAAAGTCGATAATAGAAACATCAAGTGAAGAAAGTTTTGTGTTTGAAAAGCAAGGGGACTTACCCGACTGATAAGCTGTGCCAGATCCCTCCATTCACTGTTGTATGCAAGGTAACCACCTAGGGGTTTTAGGAGACGATCTTGCTGCAAGATACGCAGAGACACAAAACAGAAATTCAATAAGGAAAAGCAGTTATCACAAACAGCTTTTATAAACCCATCACTAATATAGATTTTGCTAAAAAGTTGCTGTGTCTCTGCCGTAATGATTTTTTTTTAGCATTCATCACTTTTATTTTACTTCTACATTTTCTTCTAGTTTTTTTCATCTTTTTATTTTTGAATAGTATCTTCTTTGTCTTTTTTTATTCCAGTTTCTGACTCCATTTTCTTACTCTACTAAGCATAGCATTGATTTCTATATTGTCTGTGCTTAGGCAGTTTTTCTACTTCAATGAATGGAAATGAGTCAGCACGTATTAGAAAGGACAACTGGACACAAGTGTATTTATGACAGAACCGTTTATTTATTCAGGTGTGCTGGTTTCGTACCCAACTATTGCAACGTATCCATGTGCACTAGCTGCGTACACAGATATCTAATGATTCCGCCATGTTTAATCAAAACTAGTTTAATAGTGCAGGAGTGAAACCTACCCCTAATAGAATGGTTCAGAAATCATTAAACCCTGTGGTTGAAAATTTGTATTTCATTGGAAAAAATTACTTCAGTAGTTGTTAGTTTTTCTTTTTTCTTTTTTTTTTTTTTGCTAATCACATGTCTCGTCTCTGAGGAGGATTTCTTTCCTGAGCTGGATGATGTCTTTTGAGGACAGACGTCAATGTTCCCGTCACAGCTAAATCTATGGTAGTGTCCTCTACCCTGGCCTCCTGACAACTGTGACACAGTTGGTGGATCTTACTGGTACTGTCTCGAAATGGGGATTGTCTCAGATAAAATGTCCTGTTCACTCTAAATATGTCCAGAAGATTCTGTGATTTGGTCTATATACAGTTTCTACCGTGTGTTTTTGGCCACTTCAATTTATTCAAGGAACTGAGTCGCTTGATTACCGTTTGAAATATCCACCTCTGGTTTGCCTTATAGTCAGGCACCAGAACTTTCTGCCCATCTGTGAAGTCATACAATGTGCCATCATTACCAGTTCCAGGAGAGCGTTTGCTGGTCACCAAGCATCAAATATCCACTTTCAAGATATCAGGTCTCCTATGTAAGGGCTGTTTTGAAAGCAGTATAACTGGGCTTTCAACTGTTGTAGCATGAGGCATGTTTCTGCACATTAACAGGAAATTTGCCAAATTTTTCTCTGCTTATTCTCCTCCCCCCATTGCTTTGATGCTATGCTCAGGCATTTCTACTAATCGCTCTGCTAGTCCATTAGTGGATACATGGAATGGGGCCGATTGAATGTGTCTGATGCCATTCCACCAAATGAACCCAGAGGATTCATCTCGAAAGAAATTGAGGACCATTTTCTGATGCAAGTTGCAACGTCACTCTGTTGCAAGCAAAAATTTTACATAGCGCTTGGATTGTTTGTTCAGTGGTTGTGCTCTTAATGAAATAAAATGTAAAAGATGCATTCACATAGTGGTGACGGTATTACCGCCCCGATTCTCTTTCTTTGTTTTTCTTGTTCTCCCTTCTGGTGTATGTGCGAAATGTAAAGTTTGTTTCAACAATTTTTTACGTGTGAAAATTTCTTCTACGAGATTTGTTGTGGCAGGACTGAAACAGCTAATCTGATGTCCAACTCTATCTTCATGGGCTGCCCTGCAATGCTGGGTGTAACACACATCACATCATTTTTGTTAGCACTCACGCTGTTTATGGTGAAATTAGCCACAAACAGATCCTCTTTACCACTACTGACATGTGTGAAGGTACAATTTTCAGTCCGATTGTCTCTACAGCATTCATTGACAGATTCGTTTTGTTAAAGAAAAATTGTTTATTTGACTTGATGTGGCATCTCTTTTTGATGTGCCCCTTTTTTAAACAATGCCTGCAAACAGTGTCTGTAAAACGTTCTCCACACTGGCAACACTGAGTTAACTGGCAGTCAGACACTATCTTTCACTGGATGTCCTTAACTTTCATGCCTGGCTGACTTGGAGTAGGGTACCTCTTATGGTTTGATACTTCTCAATTCACATATGTCTGTCACTGTAGTTTCTGTAGCAACTGTTAAGCTCACGGCTTTGGTACATGTCAATTTCATCTCAGAAAGTAATCTTTTCTGTGTATGATCTGACCTTAGTCTACAGTTTAGAACTGTTTTATAAACTGTCATTTAAATTGACACCAAAGTCAGTTTTGTGGCTGTTTCTTTAAGTGCCACATATAGGTTTTCATTTTTACCTTCTCTTTGGTCCCATTTGTGAAATCAGAATCTTTCCCTAATTACACTAATTTTTACTGATAGAAGTTCTTTTAACAATTGTATGAGCTCATCAAAAGTTTTTTTTCTGGATTTTTCTGGTGTGGTTAAATTGCAAAGTAGTCCATACATTTTTCTTCTGAAAAGGCTTAATAATGCTGCTACTTTCTTGCAATCATCAATGTTTACTTCAAGGAACTGTTTAAGTCTCTTGATGTAAGATGTAAAGTTTTCTACTGATTCATCATAGACTACAATATTTCCTATGTAATCTGCCACTTTCTTGTTTTTTCTACATATGTTGCAGTCACTGTATAATCACTGTTTATTGGCTCAAATTTTAAAAAAAATTATTTCTACTTATGCTGGTCATGGAGTTTGTAATTCATAAAATTTTCATTGCCATTTTGTTGATTATCATTTCTACTTCATTAAATTGAAATGAGTTTGCACGTACTAAAAAGGACAACCAAAACAAGTTTGTTTGTTATGGAACTGTTTATTTATTCAGGAGTGCTGGTTTTGTACCCAGTTATCGCAATGTAATCATGTACGCTAGTTTTGTACATGGATATCAATCAGTCTGCATCTGAAGACGACTAATGGACCCAGCTGAAATGTTGTGATAAGAACAGCAGAGAAGAAAACACTAGTTTAAATAATTTGTAGAATAAATGAATCTCAATTCAGCTTCATTCCTCATACAATAACATGTCAGAACCCTATAGCATGGATATGTTGGATAATGCCAAGGACAACACGGAACTCCTGTGTAGATTTAATGGCAATTGTTATAACAAGAAAAGAAAAACTCACCTGGTGTAGTGCTGAACCTTCTTCAGAATTCATTCGTGTGGCATCATTTAGCATCGAGCGGATATCAATCACCTGTCCAAACTGCAAAAGCAAACCAATTAGTTGGAAGGTTTTCAAATACAAATAATATCCAACAGAATAAGAGTCTAATTTCTACCGCTGCACCATAAGTTGTATATTATGAATAGTTTCTAACTTATACCACACTCTCTAATAATGTATAACAAGCTATACAGGATGTGGCTATTAACAAGACTGGGGTTATTTAAGTCAAAACACAATGCCTATTTGTGAACCACATTGTTCACATTGACCAATGGATCAGCATAAACTGAAAATCTCAATCAGCTTATAACATCAGTTTGTTGTTCTGTATTAAGTGAAGTAGACATGTTTTTCTGAAGTGTCATAAAATTGAGCAATGCATCTTTTAGAAATTTTTAGTGTTATTGAACAATGTTGCTACGTAATCTTTTTGTATGCTAACTGAAGTTTACAGGGAAGAATCCATGTCACATGCCAATATATTCCAGTAGCACAAGATTACAAAGGTTAAGAGGACGTAAAATGTTATCAATGTTGTGAATACCAATGTGCATCAAGAACCAGTGAGAATGTTTGAGAAATCAAACAAAACTTTTTAAATATCAATAATTCAGTATCAGAATGATTGCAGATATTCTCTCCATTGATAGAGTGAGTATTTTAGTGGTGCTTTCATCCAGATGGTTTCAGTCCTTTCAATCTTTTTTCCTAAGCTCTTTAGGACTTTTCCAAGTGGTCCAATAATGATGGGTACAACTATCAACTTTACATTACACAATATTTTTCAAATGTCTCTGGCAAAGCTCAGATATTTTTTTCAGCTTTTCATACTCATCTTCATACCATGTATCAATAGTATATTCATGTTTCATGTAAATTACAGCAAAAATGAAATAAATATTTGCCAGTGTGCGTATGTTTCTGTCAGAGCATAACATATTCCAAAAGATTACCAGAGTATTATTTCAGTGAACAATAAAAGTCAAAACTCAACAAAGTAAGTTTGATCATTTCAAAGAAGAATAAAGCTGTCATAACTGACAGTTGACATAGTAGGATGACGTACGGGGAGGATAGTAAAGAAAAAGGAGGAGGAGAAAAAGTGATGAAAAGAGGGGAAAAGAGGAATGAAGAAGAGCAGAGAAAGAAGAAGGAGAAAGAGGTAGAGGAGGAAGAGAAGGAAAAGAAATGAAAGAAAAAAGGTGTAATATAAAATGATTAGGAAGGAAAAAGAGGAAGAAGAAGATTGAGAAAGGAATAAAAACAGAGGATGAGAAAGCAAAGAAATATTAGAGAGAAGGAGGAGTAAGAGGAAGGTAGAAGAAGAATAAATGAGGAAGAACAAGAAAAAGTAAGGAGGGAGAGGAATAAAAGAGGAGAGAACTGCCAAAATATAATTCACAGTAGTGTCTAAATAGTAAAACCAAGCAAAATTAAAAAAAAAGATAGATTACGAAACAAGAACTACAGACAATCAAAGAAATTTCAGAAGCAATCAAGCTGACCTGTCCGCCAAAAGGTGATTTCTGTTTCTTACAGTTGGAAACAGGTTCTCCATTACCTCCTTCTTGGAGAAGAGATGTTACTTGCAAGCTTAGAGACATATTGTTCTCCGCTGGCTCTGATGTTGAAGGGGAGGAAGTGGCATTTGACTTGAAAGGAAAAAAAACAAAAACATATGAAAAAGGAGAAACAAAAGTAAATTTCATTCGAATACCATGAGTACCACACATTAAAAGTTTCAATTTCTAAGCTTTCTTTCTATCCTTAATCTGTTATATTGTCCAGAAAGTAATGTTGCTGCTTTTGAGAGAGAACAAATTCTGTCAAAAAGAAGTTAAAGTTGTATTTATTTCTTAATAACATAATCACCATTACTTGCAATTACAAAATTCTATTTTGAAACTAATTCTTCAATTCTCTGTATGACGAATTTTGGCTTCTGGACAAAAAAAAAAACAAACATTTTGATGATGCTGAATTAATATTTTCTCTCTTTTAAAAAGTTTTGCTTCAAAGAACGTATTTCTCAGATCTGAATGAATGATATCTTGAAGGTGTTGAATCATATGAATAGGGATGCTTAGGTGAAGCCTCCCAACATAACAATTGAAGTTTCCGAGTTCATTTTGCTGAAAGAAGACTTGCATTTTCATAAGATTTCATGGTTGATTCTTTTTAATAGTCTTCCTTCCATCTTATTCCTGATACTTTTAATCAAAACTCACAGATCAATATTCATCATCATCAGTCTTTTATCATCTGCTGTTGGACATAGACTTTTCCCAGGATTTGCCATATCTCTTTCTATCATGGACATTGCAGAGCCAATATTTTCTGAACCTGTCCAGATCATCTTGCCGTTTCATATTTTGCCGGCCTCGGTTGAGGCCAACAGAAAGTAAGATGACGTGAGGAGCTAAATAAATTCAGAACGTACCGGCTCTGCAATGCCAATGATAGAGAGATCGGGAAAATTTGGGGGAAGGTTTCTATCCAACAACGGACGCTAAAGAGTTGCTAGTGCTACTGCTGCTGTTGGTGATGATGATATTGAAAATGTAGGTGACCAACTGTTCTCCAAACTATTTGGGGGGGGGAGCCAGATTATAGTTTTGTCCAGATTCTTCCAATAAGAAATAGAAGTACTAATTTCTTTTCAAGACTTTAAGTATCTACATTTGTATAAAAGGTCTCTGGTTTGATCTTTGGCATCTCCAGAAAGTTAGTGATTGTACTATAATTTAGCAAATACCTGTCTGCCTGTCCATGCAAAACTTTGTAAAGTTGTTAATGAGCAGGTTATTTGCCAGGAAATTTAGGAAAGTTCTCCACAAGGAAAGGTTTAAATGGGGAGGGGGTTAAGTTTATTTTTAGCCAGGAAATTTTGGAAAGTTCTCTACCAAGAAAGGTTTACATGGGGAGGGGGCTTAAGTTTACTATTAAAATCTCCATTAAGGTGTTCCAGTGACTGATTAGTCAGTAGTACAGGAAATGGACCCAGGAACTCGAGTTAAAACTCTACTGAGACTTGACCCAGGCTCTAATGCTTTTATTTACCAAAAAATTTACTACAATCCACCAAATGTCTGTCTGTCTCTGATTGCAAACCACAAGAACTGCCACTGATATGTTGTTACTCCAGAGTAGAATTCTAACAAGTTGGATACTGAACAATCCCATTCAAAATACGGGTGGGGGCATTTACAATAGAAGTTTATGCTAAATCCCTTAGTTTATGACAAGTAGCTTTCATGCTTACTGAGAAATTCACTATGTATACATCTAGGGAAAAGTGTATGCATCTTTATTCTCTTATAACTCATTTTTAGCAATTTGTATATAGACAACTTCTACGATGACTTGAAATCAAAACTCCAAGATACAAGAAAAATACTTCAACAATATTATGGAAGGACATGGAAACGAATGCTGCCTGCACCAGAAAGTTTGGATGCAAAATACAGAATAAAACAGGTGCAGATCTTGTGAATTTTGTAACTGGAAACGGGTTCAAGTAGAAACCCAATAAGAAATCAACTTGAAAGAGACCATCATAAAACCCAGAGCAATATAGTCCACATCCAAGTAGTCAAAAGCAACATTATCAAAGATATCCAGGACCTAAATCAAGTCAATGTAGGAAGCAACTTCTGAATGGTAAGATGTAAAATCCAAATTGACACTAAGAAAGAACACAAGAAAATGTTCTACAGCAAACTGTGACCACTGAACACACCAAAAGAGCTGACTTGATCCTTGAAGCTTGATCAGAATTTAGAGTTCTTTGATCTGGTTTCAAATTGCATTTAGGACTTATAAATTTGATTTAAAGAGTTGGTTTATAAACAGCTAAATTATGGTTTAGACCATGCTTTGAGACTGTACTGGAGAATTCTACTGACAAATCCACAAATCAATGGCAGCAGATTTTGAAAAATGATAGACCATAGAAGTTGCCAGACCACAGAGCACCAGATCAAATAGACAGAACCTGTAGTTATATATCTCCTATTGGTGCTAGTGCTTAGAGTCCAAGTTGGTTGCATAAATAGCCGTGCATTTCTCTTCAATGGTAATGGTTAGCGTCCAGGAAAAGCCAGTATTTTTAACTTCAACTGATTCCCCTAACAACGCCTGCCCAGCCCTGATCATGGCATTGCTTAACCAGGTATTAAATGCATAACTTCCAAGAAGTGATACCAGTTCAGGATTACAGGAGCTCAATAAAGAAATCATACCAGTAATATGAGGGAAAAAGTGTCAATTACTACATGTACTTTGTCTGGTTAGGCTGTCAGACATGATGAAAATTTAAAAAGATATATATCCCACTGGGCAATAGCAACAGTGTTGTGGGCCAATGCTTGGTGAGGTAGTCAAGCAAGTCTTCATTGCTGTGAAGTGAGATCAATTCTTACAAGGTGATCCACAATTGTGGCCTTATATTAGATGAAGCTAACATTAGGAAACACTTTGGGGCACCTGGACATATAGCAGTGGTCAGCAAGCAGGTCTCACAGATCATCACTTCTTTTCAGAAAAAAGCTGCTCTTTTGACTTTTTTAAGGCCTTATTTTATAAATGGATTGATTAAAATACCAACTAAATTCTCCAGAATCTAGATGTTTCTAGATGTTTTTTTTCACTCAGTTTTAGATGCTGTCCAATGTAAAATGCCAGTGATGTCATTGATAGAATTTATTCTGATCATCTTTATTGTTCCATGGAATTTTCTTCCATGATTTTAAATTCTGATGCTATAGTTGTGCAATTATTAGCTGTGACGGCAAGCTTTCCCTTTTTTTTATTAAAAAAAATTTCCTATTTATCTATCTACATATAAGTATAAATAAAAATTATAGAATGAACACTAAATGATGTGCAGAGAAAAATAAAACTTCTATTATAAAAAATATTCAGAATAAAATGGTTACTAATTAGGATAAAAGGAGACTACCAGATGATATGAAACAATTGATTGTGGAGAAATATTTACGAGATAATGGTATATCAAACTTATGATGACCTTAACCATTCAAGATCAACCAGTCACATCAATCACTAGAAAATACCTTGACAGTGATACAATTGAAAATGACTATAAAGATAGGTCTGGTTAGTCACTTGATAGAAACCATGATGAAACCTACTTCTTCTGACAACATGCTATGTTGTGGGTGATCAATTAAAAATCTGCAGAAAGGGGTGATCAGCAAATAATCTTCTCTTGCCTTCTGTTGGACAGGGATCTCTAACAATTTTCCAGAACAAGTGAGAATGCAGGAATACACAAAACAAGGGACCAACGTAGCATAAAACTTACATCACAAATTGAAACTCAACTAAAAACCTATTGGGCCGAGGGACAATTTTCAAAAAACTAAATAACTATTTTTTTTAGACATAATACAGAGTGAATGTTCGAATTTTCAGCCCTCTAGATCCATTAGCCTGTATGTACTATACATATATAGCCAGCCAGACTAAAACTGAAGAAAATTATGTTGATATTAATTGTGGTTTGATGTACATTATTAATTATATTTTTATAAATTATTTCTTTGGTACTATGCTATTTCAGGAGTCTGGAAATGCACAAAAAAATCCTGTACAAAATCTTATGCTTGTGATAACAAAAAACGTTATTTATTTTTCCCGTTATGTAGTAAAAACTTAATAATGATTTTATTTCTACTGTTCTTCATGAATTGTTTCAGTTCTTTAGTTTAATGAAATGAACAATAAGTTACATGCATATAGATTTACATACATATAAAAAAAATCAACCTTTTCCTTTTGGAATTGTAACATGACCTGCATTTTGAATGTCGGGTACTCTTAATCAAGTTCTGAATTTACGTTTTACTTTCCCAATCAAAATAAAATTACTCATAATCAAACTGTATTAATATTTTCTATCTTATGCGGAAAAAATATGTACAGCACGGGAAATTATTTAATAATTGTTAAAAATTGATCCAAAATTAGCTGAAAATTTCTAATGTAAATTGTTCAACACATTTTACGTTTTTGTCATCTTGTAAATAATTTTCAGTACAGTACATGTTATTTACATAAAATAGACATAAAAATACAGTTTGATTATCATTAATTCCTTTTAATAGGGAAGATGAATTGAGGATTCAAATAATTTGAATTGAAAAAATTTCAATAAGAGTCCAGAAAATATTGCCAATTTTTCTCACATCACCCAAAAAGCTAGCACGTATCAGTGCAAAACTAATTTTGGTTTAGTTAATACCTATACCCCACTGAAAAAAGGGATTAAAGTTAACTATGCTAGTAGCTTACTGTGATAGTCACCTGAGAAAGGCCTGGGCAGTGACTTTCTAAGGGTTGGTGTCAACCCCTCTGTTGCCAACTTAAGAATTTTTTAGCACTACATTATCTTAAAAATGACATAAAACACCAAAACGCCCCCAACCTAACTATTAGCCTTTTTATGGCCATTTTTTATAGTTGGAAATTGCTGAATTCTAAAATGGCTTGAAAATAGCTAGAAGTTAGCTAAAAATCGGTGAATGATAGTGTTGAAAGTAGTGGTAAGTATTGCATTGTTATGCAGCCAAAACACCATCTTATCACTCCACAGATAGTGACACCTACAGTGGGATGCCATCTCCCCCGACAGTATGCCATTGGGCCTTGAGATATAGTGGTCAAAACACTGCGATAAAAAGAATGCTTGTCCAATAACAACAGTCGTAAAATCCATATTGAAACTGGGTAGGTCCCTGAAATTCTAAGATAGACACATTTTTTATTCTATCACACACATCATGCTGCTAAAATCCACATGAAATTTTGACGGAAAATTCCAATGATCTTGTAATATGTTGAATGTATTAAAATGTTCATCAAACTTCAAACAATTGATTGGGAATGAATCCTAAATGTGAATGCTACACAAGTAATTGCAGTTACAGATCATAAAAATGAAAAAAGTTAGGTGCTCAATCCAAGGGAAACAACTTCATCAACCAGACCTTACTCGCAGAAATCTCTTCTTCCAGACACCCGTTATTTCATGCATGAATCATTTATCATTGGTTGTGTAGAAACTAAACTCACCCTAATGAAGAGGTAATAAAAACTCGTTCAAATGTATTTGCTCTCATTTTTTGACTCATTTGATTTTATCACAACTTTTACATTATACAACAGGTAAATCAGTACCATGGATCAGAAAAAAAGAAGTCGACTTTGAATTTGCATCCTTGGGTGCCCACTTGACACGTACAATGCCTTACCAATTTGGATACAAAGACCAGGTGACATTAAATCATCCTATATCTACACTTGTTCTCATTTTATAAAAAGCAACAATAGTAAGATGAAGAGTAAACTATTGAAAATTGAAAAAATAAAAAAATGTATTATCTGACAAATTCAGACAAATTGGGATCGTTAAGTTTATTTGTCAAGAAAGTAATCATTATTAGCAATGGAAGATACCCACCACAAATTTATTCTTTTATTCCTTGCTTAAATAATTTAAGATCTAAGATATAATTTCTCCAGATTGGAAGTGACTTTACATTGAGCCTAATGGGCTTGAAGCAATTATGAAATATAATTAAAAATCCTCATATCGAGATTGACCAGATATGAATGTTAATTGATAGGATAAAATTACAATGATTTTCAAATTCCTTCAATCAGTTTTATTACATAATCAGAGAAGCATTGGATAATTAGTTGTTGAACTCACAGAGTTGGTCTTTTTATTTGCTGATGTTGGGGCTTTCTGTTTGCATACAACTGGTTTTGATTGACTTGGAGGAGCAGGAGAACTGGGAGGTCTGGAAGCACATGGAATTTTGGGTAGAGTTCCAGCTGTTCGGTAAGAATTATTGCTGAAAGAACAAAAACCGAGGTTGTCTACATTGATGGTTTTATGATAGTTTTGGAGAAAACGATACAGTATAGATTGGGAGAAGTCACATGGTTTGTTGTTAATTCATTTGTATATTACCAGACAAATCAGATTGATGCAAAAGTATGCAGCATTAAGCTTGAAAGAATATTTTATACATATAAACTCATAAGATTATTATTCAACCAGTGCCTTTAAGTACACTTATTTCTAACATTGTTGGATATTGTTTCTTTTAAGGAGTTGTATATTAACCTAGTTTCTAATTGTTTTTGGATCTTTTTGTAATGATTCGGGTAATTATTTTTTAGATGTTAGTTTTAATCTAAGTAGTAACACCCATGAGCAACATAGAAAAGAAAATTCTGTGATTACATAGATCAATACAAGATCTAACCACACAAACAAAATCACTAAAAGATCCCCTGAATAAATAGAAATTGGGCTAATATGTAACACCCAAAAAAACGATACTCAAGGATGTTAGAAATGAACATACTAAAGCTCTAAAGGACAGCGGTTTTACTGAAACAAGCTTTAAATATGATGAAAAATAAGATCCAACAGAGTAGAATACAGCAATAACAAAAAAAAATTGAGGTAGGAAAATCATCTGGTATACATTGCCATTCAACTTACAAGTAAAAACCAACATAGAGAAAATATTTCTCCAATTGATAGAAAAACACTCCCTGCCAAGCAGTCCACCAAGTGAAATATTCAACAAATACAAACTGAAAATCAGCTATAGTTGTGTAGATAATTTTAATAAGTTTCTAACAAAACAAAACAAGATAGTAGTTAGGAATACTACTAATTCAGAAAGCATGAATAAATCAGATTGTAATTTCACAAATAGAAACAGATGCCCTTCACAAAATGAATTTCTAAAAGCAAATATTATGTAGGAATAACTAAAACCTCTCATAAACTAAGATTAGCCAACCATCTATCCAAAAAATACAAAAATAGTACATCACTCTCAGTATATCATTGGAGTTTAACCAATTGCAACCTCACACCCACAGTAAAATAGGAAATATCAGAACAAACACCTATATGCTATAACATTGAAACCCCATGTTACATCTGCTTAAATGAGACATTTGAAATTCTCACCTTTGCAAATAGAACAAAAACCAAAAAGTAGAATTATCAAAGAGAAAAAATGATGTTGCATGAAAATGCCAGCACCGCTCAAAATTTCTATTACAAAACATAATTTAACACCCGTCACAAAGGTATACAAAAAAATAACCACCATAGGTATCTTATTACCCTAATTATTATCAACAATAGTCAAGGCAACATTACTAGTAAAGTTAACATTATTATTATCATTTCATACCTACAGTCACTTCAAGAACAACCAAATCACCTTTAATTATCTTAGATATGTAGACTCATACAAAACCAGGAATAATTAAAGTAACAATTAAGATTATGTAACCATGAATTTTAACTCCAGGAAACATAATTAAGTAAAGGTAAAATACTCCCAGAGAGGGTACATATTACAAAGAGCTGAAGTTTCAACAACATACTGATAAGGAAAATGTCTACATTATCTGCTAAACTATCATTTATAACAACCAGCAAATAAAGTATCTCTACAATGTAAAACAAAAAACATAACAAGCTGTGACTAACAATAAAACAAGGAAAAGAAAAAGAATAGATATATGAATGAAATAAGAGAAATGTCCTACACCCTAGAAAAAAAAAAATCTTAACTAAAGCAAACCATTCACCAGAAGAAGCCAAAATAGGGCTGAAACATGATCGTATTTGTGTGGTGAATCCTTCATTTCACCATATTTTAAGATCTAATCTATTCTACCTCAGCCTAATGTTTAATGTTGAATTTATCAAGCTTTGTATAAAATAGACCCCTCAGTCATTGGATATTGCATTATATTATATCATAGTGTATTTCTGATTTGTGTTGTATATATATATATATATATATATATATATATATATATATATATATATATGTTTGTAGGTGTTTGTGTGTGTATGTATCTAAATAGATATAAGTAAACACCTATACATTAAAGAGACACAAATTTATAAGTTGAAATTTGATCTAATATTTTTGCTTTATAATGTTCAAATCATGTGATTAAAATTCAGCTGTTTTAATAAAAATGGAGATTATGATATTTACATGGAATAAATGAATTTTTATCGTTAAGCTACAGATTCACTGATTTATTTACATATATATTGGAAGACTGGAACATAATACTTTTACACAAAAAAGGAAACCTGAAAGATCTTAACAACTACAGACCCATAAGCCTACTCAACTGCGTATACAAACTTTTCACAAAAATCATCACCAACCAAATTACAAAAGTCCTAGATGAAAACCAACCATGGGAACAAGCTGGCCTTAAAAGAAACTACTTGACCATGGACCATCTCTATTCAATAAATCCGCTGTAAGAAAAAGCAGCAAAATACAAAATACCACTAGCTGTAACATTTATAAACTTTAAAAAAACCATTCACTCGGTGGAAATTTCCATGATCATGAAGGCCATCACTCTACAAGATGTAGACCCGTATATGTCAGAGTACTGCAATGTATATACAGCCCTTTCAGCAACAAAAACGGGGAAGGCAAGACGACACCAGCTCATCCATTTCCTGCGCAGCTTATCTCGAGATGATTTTCAGAAACCTAAACTGGGAAAATAAAGGAATCAAAATAGATGACAAATATCTAACAAACTCAGATTTGCTGAAAACATCCCCCTTCACGCAGAAAACTGACACAACCTCCAACTAATGCTAGATGAACTAAATGGAGGGGGCATAAAAGTAAGCCTACACATAAACTTCAGTAAAACAAAAAATCATGTGCAACAATCAAATCATGAATAAGAACAAAACGATCAAAACTGAAGATTCAGAATTGGAGAAAGTTGACCACTACATCTATTCAGGACAACAAATCTCCATGGAACCTTCAAAAGGAGAAGAAATCAAACAAAGAATCACTCTATGATGCCAAGCTTTTGCTAGAGCAAGCTCGATCCCATAAATCTTAAAAAGAAGGGTATACAACCAATGCATCCTCCCAATCCACCTACTGAGCTGAAATATGGAACCTAACCAAGAGACTGATCCACAAACTGAGAAGCATGCAAGGAGCACGAGAGAATCAAGCTCAAAATCATACTGAGGGACAGCACAGAATATCAGGGAGAAAACAAGAGTCTAAGACATCATAGAATCCATTAGAAAACTCAAATGGCAATGAACTGGTCATGTGGCAAGAATGGCAGAAAAAACGATGGTCATCATGACTCACAACATGGATCCGCAGAGATCACATGCACAACTGAGGCCGGCAGAACACAAAATGGAGAAATGAACAAGACAAATTCTGAAAGTATCGGCTCTGTGACTCCACAATAGAAAGGTGTGGTGAATCTTAGGGAAGGTTTATGCCCAATGACAAACATTAAAAAACTGATGATCATGATGATCATATACAAATGATTATAAATTGTGTTAGATTATATTGAAACTCATTTTTGAAATGATCTCCTGTTATAACACATTCAATGTATCAATTATCCTGAATGTAAATAGAAGTATTAATTAAAGAAAATGGAATTGAACCTGCAATTGATAGAGCAGCCAATTCTAAGTAGCATTGCTCCTTCCGTTGAGTTAAAAAGTTGCCGGCAATGCAAAAGCCAAAATAACTGTTTTAACTCTAAATTCTCCTTTTGCTTATTCTTGGTCTATATCAGCCCTATTTGTTTCATTCATTCCTTAATGATATAACTGTTGCATCAGACAAAGAAAGCAGTTATAGACTTAGAATGAGCAAAATGAGAATCTGCAGCTAAAACATACATTTACTGTGCAATAACGGTAGATCGTTTCAAATAAGATTTTCAATATAATATTACATAATGCAATTTATAATCATTCTATATAAATGGAATATATATATTCAATACAGTCAAAGTATGTATAAAAAAATACTTACATACTGTTGACCTTGTTTTCAAATGATCTCCGCTCTCCTGCTAAAATAAAACAATCAGTAAAAAGTTGATTCCAGAATTAATTGGTTGCATGAAAAAACTGGCCATACTAACTCAATTTGTGTATATACTTCCACATATAACAAATTATTGATTTGTCTTTCAGAATGTAATAGATGCTGTCAAATAAATAAGTAGAATTTCTCAAGTCATGTAAAGTGTTATTCTGTAAATAATAGCACAAATCAATCCAATCAAGGCCGCTGCCTTATTTGATCAGACCCACAGACTTCATTAAACGTGTGATGTTGCATATTAAATTCTTTCTTTACCTTATTCATCTTTAATAAAATTCTGTGTGGAAAAATAGAGCAAAATCTCATTTTTTCTGGAGCCTCAAAAAGAATCTAAATTTTATCGCTAAAAATACTTTCAAGACAACACATCATTGCTTTTCTATTATTATAAACAAAATTTAAACCACAAAAAATTCCACTGTTCTCATTGGTCGATGGAATGTAGGAATTTATTGAGATACATACCCCTTGAATAGAAAAGACATGAAAGTATTTTAAAAACAAGCTGTTTCTATAGTCTCATATGACCATTGTTTCATTTTTATTTGTCTGGGCCCGCAAGATAAAGAAGTATTTCTAATCTGGTCCACTTTTAGAGAAAGTTTGCTGACCCCTGGCATTGATGATGGGTCAAATATTGATTATTCATAATCAACGATTCTGTTTTGAAATTAATGAAAGACAATTACCACATCGATATTTGAAAGACATCTGTTGAAGAAATATCTAACAAAATTTGGTCAAAGCTGTGTCATGTCCGGTAGATTTAATCATAAAAGTTTATACCTTCTTTATTCATATTCAGCATGAAAAAATATTCATGTAGCAAAAGAATATCAATAATGAACAACAATGTTCAAATGGAAGAAACAAAGAAAATATAGATGAGTAGAAGATGTGATAATTTTTTTAAAGTTCTTTTCATTATTCATTGAAATATGATGACTGGTGTCCCTTGGGAGGAATTAAGTTATTTTTAAGTGTTCAATGCTAAAGAAAGTATAACACCCATCTTATATGATTAGGTGAAAAGGATAGAAGTCAGGTCTTTATTGTGACCAACAAAATAAGCAGGAAGGTTCTCATTGGATCATAGAAGTGGCAATAGTTTTGTGTCCTTTAGGTATTCATGTCTAGACTGACCTCTCGCCCATGGGCTGTTTTGCCTAAACTCTATTCATATTCAAGGGCTTCACCCTTGGACTGCTAGATTATTTTTAATTGCAATCTATTACATTTTGCTGGGACATAAGTATAAAGCTGTGCATGGCTCATGAACACATTCACTGATCTAAGCTTAGTTTAGTCTGGCACCAATATTGTTGACATAGGTTTCTTCAGTTTTTGAGTGATTCTAGCTGAGTTTATGACTATGCACGTGTTGCAGATACATGCTACATCAATGAAACTTGAGGGCTTAAAATTTAAACATTTACTCCTTATTATGGCCAGAAAAAACATTTTTTTTTTTTCTGAAAATTACCCCCAAAATAAGTTTTTGAAGGATTTCAATTTGCAATTCAAGTTAAAGCTAAATTGGTACCTTGGTTTGTGTCTGTTTTCTTTAAAATTCAAACTTTTTAGTGATCCAACAAATTGTTATTCAACTGAGAATGGCCTTTATTTGTTTCCTGATCACTGTAACAAAACATAAATGTACTTGTTGAAGAGTGCATAAGGCATAAACTGTTACATCCACCGGGAAAATTTCCTTTCAAATTTCATTTAATAAACATATATATACATGTACATATATATATGTATATATGTTTATATGTATGTATATGTATGTATGTATATATATATATATATATATATTTATATATATATATATATATATATATACATGCATAAAATGAAAAAATATTTTTTCAATGGTTCATTTTGAATGGTACGTTCTATTTCACTTGAAAAAGATTTTCAAATCAAAGGTTAAGAGATATTCAAATGAAAGATTGAGAGATATTCCAACTCAACCAACATATTTTATGGGGCTGATCCGCAGAATGAAGTAATAGGTCAGCCTGGCTTATCTGCCTTGTGGTCATCTATGGGATGGGAGGAGGGAAGACTCAAGGTCAGATGTCCTTTTGGTTTTGTGATCTTGATAGAGTCTAAACTTTTCTTCTTTTCCTATTTTATCTGTTTTTTTCAACTTCAAATTTATTCATTCTTTTGTCTTATACTATTTCACTGATTTATTCAATTTCTATCCTAGTTTTAATTTTTTTTCTCCACATTTTCCTTAGATATTTCGATTTGCTGTTTTTTGGTATGTTTCAATTTCTTTTTCAATATCAAGAATTCAATTTTTGCACTTGTCACATTTGTTACACTTAAAAGCCAGCCTAGGTATCCAATTTCATTTTTATGATTTTACTATAATGTCAGGTCCATAATTGAGCCTGCTAGTATACTTACTATCTAAATTTAGTTTAATCCTAAACCTCCCTCAATCATATGATGTGTGTATAAATTCAGCTCATACGGAGACCATCCCTTTATTGAATCTGGATATGCATTCTCTTTGACGTAAAAAAGAAAACTATATATATATATATATATATATATATATATATATATATATATAATGTGAACTATTGAGAGTGAAACAGACTTAGGAGTGAAAGTGTGTGGAAGTCAGGTTTATTTATCCGTAAATGTTTTCATTGATGGTATAGACATGTTTTGGGAGATATTCCCATCTTCTGTAGTAGTGTGTGTGGTAGTGTGTGTGTTAGTGAGTGTGTGTGTGTGTTAGTGAGTGTGTGTGTGTGTATGTGTGTGTGTGTACACCTTTAGAGGTTTTAAGTTTGATGTTGAACATAAGTCCACCATCAGGAGCTTTATTTTGAGAGCAAAAAATGGGATCCCATCTGCTAGGGGCATCCTGTTGTATGAGAGAAACATCAGTCTGTGATGAAGTCTGTGGTATAAGCAGCAGTAGTGGGGCTCGGAGACGACATAGGATATCAGGGTAGGAGGGAAATGCTTTGTTGTTAGATTGTGTGGGTAGTTTAGGGATAGTATAAATGGAGAGGTTATTAGGTTAAAGAACTACATAGGTTTTAACCTTACAGGTCATTGGATATGTTGGTTCTGATTTGTACTAGTGAGATGACTAACTAAGGTAGTGGTTGTTATGGGTCTGAGTGACTTTGAAGTTCCCAGTATTAGATGTATCTGAGAGGGGGTAGATGTGGATATGAGGTTATCGGTAGTAAGAGGTTTATGATTGAAAGATCTGTGTGACTAGTGTTGTTAAGTTTGTTGTTAAGTCTATTAGGGGAGAGAGTTTTGATATATATATATATATATATATATATATATATATATATATATATATATATATGTATATATATATATATATATATATATATATATATATGTATATATATATATATATATATATATATATATATATATATATATATATATATATATATATATATATATATAATTATACTGGAAGGCTAAGTGATAGTACTAATGTTCACACCAAAAAATAAGAAAGAAATGAATTCAAATAGCTTCTCACCACTTTGGCATATTTTTTTTGCAATCCGTGGATATTTGGAAAATTTAAGGTGGTAATAGTTCTCAAAATCCATGACAATGGTCTCCAGATCAATATTGTCGCATACTTCATATCGGCTGACGTCAATGCTTGCCTCAGATGAAAGACAACTGGCCGTTTCCCGGTAGCTAAAAGGTAAACATATTCAGGTAAAGGACTCAGATTTCGATCTGCCAACCTATTGATCAGTGAAATATGTGGTTGTCTGGGAATGGTAATGATTAGAAAGTTGATAGATAAAACATTTCCTATGTTTTCCATTGTGATAATATCAATTTGATGAACCCACACTAAATGTAATATGACAAAGTTTATGTAAAAACTGGTAATCTAGAGTTTACAAGCAGAAAGATACAACACAATTCACTGTCAGTAGTTGAGAGACTTCTTTTTATTTAGATATAAAATGGAAAGAGAAAGAAGTGTCAAACAAGGAACAAATTTCCTTCAATTTGAAATGAAAAAAAAAGGACCAATTTTCCTTCTTTCAAACTGTTTTTGCCAAACACAAGACAAGGTTTCTTTATATTTAATCATCTAGGTGGATCAAGGGGTAAGGGTTGTTTTTTTTTAAATCATTGCGGTCAAACATGGGACAAGGTCTCTTTATTCTTTGTCATCAAGATCAAACAATGGTAATTTTTTCTACATTTCAAATTGTGTAGACACTTCCAACAGTGTGAGAAGCAGCTAACTTTACCCTAGAGAGAGCAGGGCACTTTGAAAGCAGAGATTTCACCGAATGATTTCTGTGCAAATGCTCTCTTTTGAATTCTTTTACGGGCACATTTATACATGCTTTTCCTGGCTAAATCCATATCAGCACTTTGACATGTACTTAATTGGTCATTTATTTCCATAACATATAGTCATATTATTCAAGAAATATTTTGTTTCCACTTCATCATTTAGTGCTACTGAATATGAAAGATATGTTCTGCCAGCCATGATATTTTGGAGGCAAGTCATATTACTAAATACATAACATCATTGTCTAGCGGATGGACTGAAGTCACATTCATCTCAATGCTTACGCATATTTGATAAACTTTGTATCCAACAAGAATCTTTTTGACCAGACTCTATCTAAAATGCAAGAAATGCCAAGTGCACCATTTGTCTTTTCAAATGCAAATCTTTGCATTAACTTCATCAAGTTCACTGCGAACTTTTTAATCTAATCCTGAGACTTTCGTAAACTGGGGAGCTGTTTTTTCATAGATGAAAAAGAAGAAAACTAGTGTCTCTCGGAGACCAACAGATACAATATACACCCATGAAAAGCCAGAGAATATGTCTGCTTTGAAGGTAAGTTAACGATAACAAAGATGATGACAATAGTTGTAGTGTAATGAGCTAGCTAGGGAAATGATGCAGCAGTTAACAGGTACGACCCATGATTTGCGTGTCTGCAGTAAAGATGAAAAGTTGCAGAGACAAAAAAAGAAGAAGAAAATGTCAAAGTGTCTGGTTCATTCAGTGTCTGGTTTATTTTTTTCTTTTCTCAACCACAAGGTTCTGCAGTTTATATATGATGTCAGGAAAGTAACACGGCAGATGCAAGGTATAGGGCGGGGAAAACTGACAAAAAGACAAGAAGGACAAAAAGTCAGCTGAGGTGTGAGAGAAAGGTGGACAAGTATATATGTATGTATGATTCAAGTATATACTTGCAAAAAGTATCTTTTAAAAAAAATGCTATTTAAAAATAAAATCAAATATTCAAGAATAAAATGAGATATTCAATCAAAGATTCCCCATCAGCTTTCATATTGTAATATTGTCCAAAATAAGTCATCATCATCAGTCTTTTATCGTCCATTGTTAGACGGACCTCTTCCAGGATTCTCCTCACTTCTCTATTGTAGGCGTTGCATAGCTAGAACTTTCTGAATTTGTCTAGTTTATCCCTCCATCTCATATTCTGTCAGTCTCAGTTGTGCATATGATCTCTGGGGATCCATATTGTACGTCATGATGTCCATTGGTAGTCTGTCACTCTTGTAACATGACAAGCCCATTGCCATTTAAGTTTTCTGATAGATTTTATGATGTCCTAGACTAATATACTGTGCTGTCATGTGATCTCTCCATGTGAGGTTGAGCATTATTCTCTCATGTGCACATTGCATGCTTCTCAGTCTGTGGGTTCGTCTCTTGGGTAGGTTCCATGTTTCAGCTCTCAGGTGGATTAGGAGGATGTATTGGTTATACACCCTTCTTTTTAGGACCAATGGGATCTTCTTGTTTTTGAAGTTTGAGCTTGCTCTGCTGAAGCTTTGTCATCCTAGAGTGATTCTTTACTTTATTTCTTCTTCTGTGGGTTTTATGGAGATTCATTGTCCATAGTAGATGTAGTGGTCTTCGATTTTGATGGTTGTGTTCTTATTTCCGACATGGTTGTTGCACATGACCTACGTTTTGCTGAACATCAGCTGACTTTCTTGCTCTCTTTGTTCAGTCCATCTAGCATTTGTTGGAGGTTGTGTAGGTTCTCTGCAAAAAGGGAGGTGTTATCTGCTAATGTGAGGGTTGTTCAGTTATTCGCTGTTTACTTAAAAAAAAATAATTAGGAATTACTCAAGTTCTTTTGTGTGAAAAGAAAATGCTCAATTACACAAGCAATTTGAAAGAATGAATCTTTAAAACCAACTGCAATCAGTCAGAGAAAAAGAGAAAGATTGTGAAAGTTTCTTGGGAGACTGGACAGCTGAAATCACATGTTAACTTACCCTTCCTCTTGAAGATAATGCAAAACAAGAAGGAGAAGATTTCTCCGACGTTCGGTTGTTCTGTGTTCCTCCTAGATTTGCAAAGAAAACAAAAGAGAAAAGTTTGTATAAAATAATGATATACCAAAGTTTTTCATGTCTGCATAATCTTCCTGTAAAATTTGCTGAAGAATTACCATCACCCTGAAAGAAGCACACTCTAAAGCCATCAAATTGTGATTTTCCTCACTGAGTGTTTTATCCTTTTGCAGCTCATCTTATTTAAATCTGACAAACCTTATCCAAAAAGCAACAAGTTTGAAATTATGCAGATTGTTAATCTGTCTTTGATGAAAAGTGACTTAACTCTTTAAGCAAGAATATTCGGAAAATTTTCAAATCATGACAAGAAACAAGATCTCCGGTCTTTAAATTTGTATATGTGAAGTTTAGTCATACATCAATCTTATTAAAAGCAAAACCAATACAAATATTTGAAGAGACTAAATTAGAAATTCCTTAGTTTCGAATGAGAAAAATGTTTTAATTAAAATTCTCTTTCTAATGATGTAATTATTGTTTAAATGAAGAAAACTGGAGACCTGATTCTGAGTCATTATTACAGAGACTGCAAAGCTACCAGACGGATTTATGTGAAATTTGGCACACACATACAAGCATATGATACACATATACATGTTTGGCGTACAGGGCTCATGCTAAATTGTCAAGAATAGAATTTATTTTTAACAGAATCTGCTGAATCAGTAGTTAATTATTGAGCCCACATCACATATCAAGAAGGCTCAATTTGAAATGTTATGGTGAAAAATAACAATAGAATGAAAAAAGTCAAAACAAAAATTAACAATGAAAATACTTCATCTCAGAATTTGAAGTAACTTTGAAAATTCTTGTCTGAAGTTCTGAGACAAAGTATTATCTACTTGTTATTGTCAGCCTTGTAGATTTTAGCACGTTATTTTGGGGAGTACATTGGGAGAAAGTATTCATTTGAACAACTATCTAATGAAAAAACTCTAGCTTAAATACAACTACTGCAGTTGAACACTTCTCTATAATGCAATTATCATTAAATTTTTACTTGTACTTCTTTCATCTAATTTCGTCAGTTTATTTACACCCTGTGGTAATGAGATGTAATGGTCCTAATTGGTCCAAATTTCTTAAATGAAACATCATCAAATATTAATTTTGACTGTATCTTTTCCTGGGTGAATTAAAGGAAAACGTTAAGTCAGAATTATTGTTTGATGATGTCGCTGACATAAAAAGCTTATTTCAGTAATTCTGATACCAAGGTCAAAACTAAAAATGAACCATGATTTGAACTAAAGATGGGGGGCATGTTTTGATTGGTTTTGCTTAAAAAGAAATAACTGTCACAGTGTCTGTAGAAGCAACTGTACATATATATATATATATATATATATATATATATATATATATATATATATATATATATATATATATATATATATATATATGTATATATATATATCTATATATCTATATATATCTATATATATATACATATATATACATACATATATATATATATATATATATATATATATATATATATATATATATATATATATACATATATATATATTTATATACATATTTACTAATGTTCGATATTTAGTTCACCTGTCTTTCTAATTAGTATTTTAAATTTACTTGTCATATCTTTTAATTTGCTTACCTTACTTTTTAATTTGCTTGGAAAAGATAGTAGTTTTTTTTCATCTTACTTTTATTGCTATTATAGAGTTTATGAGCCATGATATATATGCAGTGAAGGGCAGGAGTTTAGGCCAAGCATTCAAAGTCTTTTATAAATTATTCTTTATACAGTGCAATCAGTTACTATTGAGAAGAAAAATATATATTTAGCAGTTATTCAAAGAAAGAATAAATGAATGAGAAAATGAATGAATAAATACAGAAACTTCAATGTACTCATCCAAATTTGCAGCAGCATAGCCGTCCTGGAGACTTCATTTTAGCAGTTGAAAAAGTTTGAATTTTCCACCTTTCTATGCTAAATATTTCATGTTCGTCCCCCAGCAAGAATTTACTACTTGGATGTGTCCGTCTTCAATCTGATCTAACATTTGATCGGTTTATTTTTATAGCCAATGAAGCCCCAGTTGAGGCAATAGCGGGGATGGGGTGTGGGGGAGTTTTGGGTTTTGTTTTTAGAGTTTGTTTTTTCTCTTGGAGGGGGTGTCAATTTTGGGGTTCATTGAAATATCATATACGAAATTGGTGCACATTCAAAGAGAGAAAACATCTTCAAACTAGTGACTTGGAAAACTTCCAAATACTTTTCTAGTATTTGGCTAGTTTGATTCCATGCAGAAGGCAGCGCTTACATCTCCTTGTCACATATCGCTAGTCCTTTTTTTTTCTTTTTTAGCTTTAAATGCATTCTTTCTGCTAAAACCTGAAAAGCTATACAGGTTAAATTCTTCTCTCTAATAGCTTCTTCACTGATGCAGAAAAGAAATCATTTTGTACTAGTCTAAGCTTTTAATCTGATTAAATACTTCAAAAAACAAGTAAATGTTTTAAAAGTAGACATACATGGAACAAGTAGATTTTTTTTTCTTTTCGGATTTACTCGGAGGCAAACAGAATATTAACTGAGATACGCAAGTAGAAGAATCAATAGCCGAACACAGCCAGATTTGTGTAATGCAGTGGCACATTTTATTTGTGTCATATAAATGGTTAAATCATGCATCAATCAAAAAAAAAGTATTTACATTTTAGGTCTTCTTCTGATTTAAAACGAAAATAGGTTGTTTTAAAGTCAAGAAGATGCTATGTAATTAATTGGTTTATTGACAAAAATAAACCAATGATTTAAACTTTGTACCCGGTAACACCTCTGGGGAGGGCTGGAGAATGGACTAGCTGAATCAGTTCAAAAATAGGCAGCCTACTTGAGGACAATAATCTGAAAATCAATTTATATTATTAATAACTCATCTCAAAGTCTCACACAAATATCATATATTCAATAATTTCTTTTCAACTATCCTAAGTTTAAAGGGATGTGAGTCAAGAATTATCACCGTTTTAGCATCCGTCTTTGGACAAAGACCTTCCCCTGGATTTGCCAGATCTCTCTTTTGTAGGTATCATGGAGCTGGTACTTTCTGAACTTGTCAGGTTAGTCACACCATCTTATGCTCTGCCAGCCACAGTTTTGCATAAGATCTCTGGAATTTTATGAATTAAGTTGCAATGTCCATCAGTTGTCTGCCATTCTTGCAACATGACCAGCACATTGCAATGGATTCTAGGATAGTCCTAACTTTTGTTTTTTCTTATGATGTTGAGCATGAGTCTCTCATGTGCATGTTGCATGGTTCTCAATTTGAAGGTCAATCTTTAAGTTTGGGTCAATGTTTCAGCTCCATTGGTGACTATCGGGAGGATTCACTGGCTGTAGACCTTTTTTTTAAAAAAACTAATGGGATTTTCTTGTTCTTAAAGGTTCAGTTTGTTCTATAGAAAGATTGCCATCCTAAAGTGATTCTTTGCTTCATTTCTTCTTCTTCTTTTAAGAATTTCATATGAAAATCATATAACTGAGTTTATTACTCACAGTATGAATTCATAATTTCATAAATTGTCTTTATAAGAATTCGGTTCTAGCATTATCATTCATTATGTCTTTCCATACCTAGTCTCTATTGAATATTGGAATCCACATTAGATTTGTCTGATTAATACACACAGTTGACATATTGATGTGGACTGTCCATTTGATTTTTAAAAAAAAAGAAAGATCTGGGATGGCTGTCATGTCTGGAGAAGAAAAAATGAACACTATCCAGATTATAGACCAGATAAGCTGTTGGAAACTTGGGAAGAGTTAGAGAGCCAGAAAATTTCCAGCATTGTCAAGCAGACATGGACCTTTTCTGTTGCACAGCAATGCCAGACCACAAATTGGCAATCCAATCAAAACAGAAAACATTGCAACTCACTGACAAAATCTAATATTATCATTCATTTCATCTCCATAAGATTATCACCTATTCCAACACCCTGAGCCTTTTCTTTGCTCTAAAAAAAACATGCCAGCAAAGAAACGTTAACGATAGTATTCTAACAAATTTTAGCTTTAAAAGACCCTGATTTCAGTAAAATTGGGATCTTTACATTTGAAGCCCAATAGAAAGAAGTTATTGAAGCAAACAGGGCCTATTTTCATTAATAAGTGGGTTTGTTTACATTTTTAATTTGTTTTTATTTTTTCTTTCCTAAACGGCCATTTCATGTGGGACTATCTGATATACAAAAAGGAGACAGATCCAATAATGTCATTATATCATTATGGTCTTTTCTTCATCTTGTTTCTGTTGCTTTTTATCATACCTCTCAGATTATTATTATTAAACCATCGGATAAGCAGCATGGATTGGAAGTAAAGAATAATCCTCCAGTCAGATTTCAACATACTTATCCATGAGAACCAGTCTTTCTGTGGAAGTGCTGTTACTGGCTTGGTCTCAAAGGCATTACTGGTCATTGCTGCTCCACTAAACCATATAGTATTATCCCTCAATACTCTGAATGTTATACCACTGTCTTTTGTGTTTATTTACACTATTAGCAATGATGGGGTTACTTATGTATGGATCAGCATTAGGAAGCCTAAAGCTGTTTTATTGGGTAACTTCTTTTTGAATATTTCAAGTGATCTTAATTAAGGCATTTTTTTTAAATCTCAAAACTCATGCTATTTTGTTGTGTGATCAAAATCTCATTCCTCCAGAATAAATAGATTATCCATTTCAAAATTAATGCCATATTTTTAAGCAATTGTTTAAGCACTTTCAGTCATAGCAAATATCTGAGGCAAGATTTTTCAAAGGCCTTGGAACACAAAAAAACTGCTTCCATTAAAAATCAATGGTAATTACTAGCTTGCATTATCCCATATTGGCTTTTGAAAGGTTTTATAAGAATGCCCTAGAGTCATATGGTGGTAAAAACCTAAATATTCATTATATTGTGTATTTTTCAGACTACAATTTCCATCTATGTTGATTTTTAACACAAGGTTTTTGCTAATATATTTTTCAGTCATCCATTCTGCATTTGATTGTCTTTATTAAAAACATTAACAGATATATAACACTTATGATTGATTAAAAAATTATTATAGAATATATTACACTTAGGATTGAGCTCGAGATAATTATAGAATATATTACACTTATAATTAAGTATAAAATCATTATTGAATATATAATATTTATAATTGCGTATAAAATAATTATAGGATATATTGCACTTCTAATCAAGTATAAAATAGTATAGAATGTATTACATTCATAATAAGTATAAAATCATTATATAATATACTATACTTATAATTAAGTATAAAATCATTATAGAATATATTACACTTATAATTAAGTATAATATCATACTCGAATATATTATACATATAATCAAGAATAAATTCATTATAGAATATGATACACTTATAATCGAGTATAAAATCATCATAGAATGTATTACACCTATTACTAATTAGAAAATTGTCATGTAATATATCACATTTATAAATGATAAAACAATTACAAAATGTAAGACACTTATAATTCAATATAAAATCACCATAGAATATGTCTATGATCAACAATAAAATAATAATAAGATGTTTTGCATTTAAAATTAACAAGAAATCATTTTAAAATGAATTTTTCCATATCTTTTTCCCAAGAGACATATGCTATTAACCATATTTAATCCATGTTTCTGTAAGAGACTGTTTTTTCTGGTTTAGAATTGTCAGTACCATTCCAACTCCTTAATCTTGCACAGCGGTGAAACCCTAAATACCCTAAATACTACTCTTTTAGCTGAGAGGCAGAGAGTATCATTTTAAAAGAAGTTACCTATGGAGCTGAAACATGATACCAAACCAAAAGTTTGGCTCTTGAACTCAGAACCTTGCACCGCCGACCATTTTCAATATTAAGTAAAATTTGACATCGCAATCCATCTGAATGGCAAGCAAACAATATGCAAATACTCTACTAAAGCTGTGCTGTAACGGCAAGAAAAGGTGAGTACAAAAGCTTTCAACCACATCCATGTATGCAATTCTCATGCAGAAACTATGTCTTGGAAAATGTAATTCATTTTTTGACTTAATACATTATAACTCTTATGAGGTAAAAAATATGTATTCTTCATTGAGAAATGGTAATCACCAAAGTTAAGATAACAACCCTTAATCTGAAGATAGTATTGAGAGGTTTCTCAATTGAGCATAAAGCTGTGCCTCATGCATAAAGCTTGTTGCTTTAATTTCTAATCAATTTATTTTTATAGCTGGACTAGGGTTATAAATAACCGTAGATGTTTTAGCATATTAGTTACCTGTCAGAACTATTAATGAATTCTCAGTTTACTACAACTTCAAGTGAATTTGTTTGAAAAGCAAGGCAACAGAAGTGTGGGCAAGAAAATTTCTTCTTTGAAGAAAAGTGAATCACCTTTTTAGTGACCATTTATGATTTTCAAAATCTCCAATAAATAGAAAGAAAACAGTAATTTGATAATGCCTAAAGAATTAAAAATTGATTGAGCATTAATGATGCCTAATATCATTCAAGAATTTCCAAAGTGCATAATCAATGCTCTATTTTTCTCCTTTCATAGGTTTATGTATATTTCATTTCCTATTTTGAAACATTTCAATTGCGGCTCTGTATAAAAACTGTGTACTTTTGTTAATATCATCATAATTTTACAAGATTATTAATCTGATCCTTCGTGTACCTTTTGTTGTTACCATGTTCTGGTTGATGAATTCTACAGCCATCTACAGGTGTACATAGATACCTTATGTGAATTTAAGAAGAATCATTACTATTCCTAGATTCGTTCAGACTATTTAAGACATTCTATGTACTGCTTCTTTTGTTATCATAACATTTTAGCTGATTCTTTCCACAGCTTTCTTCAGGCACATTGACATGGTGCAAATGATTTTTAAGTACAACTATGTTACTAGGTTAGACTCAGAGTGTGATTTGTTTCTGTTTCAAACAGTATTTTGACAAGGACCAGAGATATTACTCCATCTCTGGAAACACAGTTATTTTTTTAGCATTATTGTGACATACTCTATGTATTATTGCTTATAAATAAGAGATTTCAAGAAAAAAAAATCCTTTGTGATTTGGGAGCTGTACATGTTCAAAAACCCAATAAACGTTTTAAGGTTGTAAAAAACTGTTCAGCCACCGTCTGCTTCTGTTTGTATGACATTTGGATGTTGAGAACTGTTCTTGGAACGTTTGCAAACAAACATTACTTGTCCTCGTTTCAACATTAGTTCACTGTTTGGATACTGTTCAGGTGCCATTTGCGAAGAGTTGTGTGCAAATGTTACATGAATGTTCAGAAAAGTATGCCTATTTTGAGTGGGTTTTTATAAATTTAAAAATTTCTAACATGCCTAAAAAAATTACTCAGCTTGATTGGACTTGACTACAATACTTTTTAGGTCACTGTTGAATGATTTAAACACTGTGATAAGATTCCAATTTTTAGTGCGAGAAACATTCTTTTTTAACCTGCTAAAAATAGGACTCAGTTGTGTTTCAATTAGGTTTGTGTGAATACAAGGTCTTTCGGGAAAGTTACCAGCCATTCAATATTAATGAAAGAAAAGCTCGCCTAAATTGATAATGCCTTATGTCTCTACACAAAATTTCCCTTGTGACATCATACATTTATCAGACCATTTGCAAAGTCCTCTTTCGCGATCAACTCCAATTGCCTCATTGCGTTCCCCCTATCTAGATTGTAGGGTGGCTAACAGAGTGATTGGTGTGATGTTTTGCTTAAAATCCCCTCATGAGACGTTGTGTTTATCAATGTTAATATGATGGTCACACAGTACACAAGCTCACTCAACAGCATCTCACTGCTGAGTGAGTAATCGTTATCAAAAGTGTCTTTTCACAATTGTAGTAGGCTGTATTTTATTCACCAAAATAGGGATAAATACAATTGGTTTTGAAAATATAAAATGAAATGAAAAAACTTATGACAATTATTTATGCGATTAATTGTTTCTATCACATATTCACTTAATACACTTCTCACTATCATATGCCAATGGAAGGGGGGTTCTCAAGAGGAACTTTGTCCTCCATGGTTGGGGGATGTGAGTGAATCTATTTTGAATTCTAAAAGCTCTAAATAGCTATTTCAGGGCATTGAAAACCTACTTTAACATAATTTTAAACAACCAAATGAGGAATGGAGGGCTAAGTAAGGCCGCAAATTTTTCTACTGGTATGTTTTTATAAATTTTTTCCGATGAGGCAGGGAGTCCACAGTAAAATGCAGGAGACTTGTATGGTCTGCAATACATTTGAACCTTGCGTACACACATGCATATACACTCTGTCTCACTCACACACACACACTCACGCACACACACAGAAAGGCTCTCTCTCTCTCTCTCTCTCTCTCTCTCTCTTTCTCTCTCTCCCTCTTTCTCACACACACACACACACACACAGATTATGTGTACATATTTTTTATTAACTGCTCTTCTGGTGAGGGTGAAGTGTCTGGGATTATTTTTAGAGCTGGGATTAAGACGATAAACATTATATACACATCTCTCCCACATATATATATATATGTATATATATATGTTTATATGAGACAGACTTCGTCACAAGCAGAAGAAAGTTTCATACAACATGATGACCCAAAAGGAATCCACTTTCCATTCTTGCTTTCAAAGCAAAACATCTGATGTTTGATTTATTCTACACAGAATCCTTTTAACCACAAAAAGGTACATGCACACACACACCACGGGCTAGTGAAGATGCAAACCCCTCCCAAAACATGTGTAGCGCACTAATTAATTAATTCATGGATCAATCAATTATTAGACAATGTCTCAATATAGTTTTACTCCTGAGTTTGACACAGTCCCTATATATACATATATACATTATATATATATATATATATATATATATATATATATATATATATATATATATATATATATATATATACTTATGTGAGTGCGTTTTTGTCTAAACTGTACAAAAGTTAAGAAGCAATTGAAGTTTTTTTAAAGAAAAAGTCTTCCTTAGCAACCGTTGCTAAGAAAGCCATGTTAGTTTAAATTCGCTCAAATATGTAAACAATGAGAAAAATACGTTAAATGAAATAATAGTAATGCATTACATACCATACTTAATAATCATGAAAAAAAAATAAAGAAGATCAGAACATTTTCAACTGATATCATTGCTACGATTGATAATATGAAACGTTTAAAAAACAAACGATACTGAATGAATCACGAATTTAGATAGAAAAAAAATGATCTTGCTTACCGCTTCTCTGGCTTGGTGAGCACATCGTAATGCTTGGTAACTAAGACCGGCTGACATTGTGAACAGGAAATATTCAAGAAGATATCATAAGAAAACATAGAGAAATTGAAATAGGAAAGTAAGCATTATTTGTTATCCCTTCGTACACGCAACGTGTTTGTTTTGAGAGGGTTATGATCTGACGGAGTTAGTTCCCTTATTCAGGATGGATGAATTATTTCCCTTGATTTTGTAGATGTACCGTTGAAGAAGCAACTACCTACTTCGAGCGAAGCTAGTATACAAAATAGATATGTATAACTTTTTATTTGATCTCAGTATTCATTTGCAAATAATAGAATATAGTTTCATTCATCTATTAAAAAAAAAAAAAAAAAAAAAAAGCTCGGAGAGCTCATCTATCAGATAACCCTTTTAGCACTAATAACTGAATTAAAATAACGTGACAAATCGTGACAATCTGGGGCGGGTAGTGGGGGCAAAATTCTTGCATTTGACCCTGATCTAATAAACTTTTCTTTAGCCCGTGCCCAGCACTTCCACAAAGTGTCTTTTGGATTAAGCGATAACTTTTGGAGATACTGTATACTCAAACGAGGATGAATACGCACGCACGCACGGGCGCACGTGCACACACACACACACACACACACACGAACACACACACACACACATACTCACACATATATATATATATAAGAAAAATGTAAAAAAGGAAAGTCAAAATTTTTGTTATATGTATATATGCATGTATATTCTCCAATTGATCACTGATTATTGAGTCTGCTCCGAAAGTGAATCACTTCTTTTTTACCCTTTAGTACACCCTTCTAGAAAATTTCAGCGGAATTCATTGAGAACTTTTTCGATTATTGTGTGGACATATTGCTTCGATGCAGGTATAGTAACGGTGGAAACTTTATTGATTCGGCAAATATCTTAATAGTTTCATCCGTTGCTCATTGCCCAACCTTTCACAGAATTTCGAAATTTATTCTCAACTTTCGGAAATATTGTTTGGCAGAGACATAAAACTATGATATAGGGGGTTGGGGGATAAGTGTGATGAATTTTCAACAAAACTTTCATTTATTATCCCCGCATAGTACTTGGTATCTATCCATGCCAAGATTTTTTGAGTTATAGAATTGGGAGAAAAAATTACTGCGACGTAGGGGAATTAATTATGAAAGAAAGGGTGTACAAATTACATTGGGAATCCTCAAAGATACCTGGTATCAATGCCAATTTAGATTTAGCTCAAGTAGTTCCTGAGCTATTTTTTTGGGGAAAAATTATTGGATAACGGGGAGGTAACTGTGCACAGATCCACTCAAAAATTAATTCATTTTTTTCAGTAACCCATTTCCTAATCTTATACAAAGTTTCGATGAAATTCATCGATAATTTTGCGAGTTATTATGTAACTCTTAAGAATAGGACCGATTTACACAGTACGTATAAAGCAGAACTTTATTCTGGCGGGGAGGTACTGTTTTTTCTGCAGCCTACGACATTCCTTGGTTCCTATTACAAATACCTATTGAAATTCGTCTACCTTGATTACATGGACCAGACATGCATAGCCTTTTAGAGGACATCACAATTATATATCAGAGTATTCGATTTGGTCATATCCAACGTCTATCTGGATAAATAAGTAAATACACTGTTTTTTATTATAGGAGGAGACTCATCATCATCATCATCATCATCATCATCATCATCATCATCATCAGCAGCAGCAGCAGCAGCAGCAGCAGCAGCAGCCTTTTAACGTCCGTTGTTGGACATAGACCTTCCCCAAGATTTGCCACAATTCTCTATCATGGGCCTCGCGGAGCCAGTATTTCCCGAATTCGTCTAGATCATCTCTCCATCTTGTGTTCGATTGGCCTCGGTTTCTTAAGTGATCTTTGGGGATCCATGTTGTGAGACGTGATGTCCATCGGTTGTCTTTCATTCTTGCAATATGGCCTGCACATTACCATTTTAGTTTTTCAAATAGTTTCTGTGATGTCACGGACGCTTGTTCTCTTCCTTCCCATGGTTTGCACAATGAAAGGAGGAGACCATTGGTGAATTAATAATATCATTAATTATTCTGATATTAGGATGAAAAAAAAATCCAATTTCTCAAAATCAATATTGAAATAATATTGATATATCATTCGTGATCATATTGTATGAATGATATTTTTGTATAAGCATCTTATTCATGATATCATGTGGAAAAAGAAGGTCTCTTCTCATATCAATATCATTAGATAATAATAATTTTAAACAATTACATAATTTTGAGAAATCAAATATTTTTACAAAATTAAATGAAAGTTATTTTTTGCGATTCTGAAATATATTAATTTAATTTTCATCTGTTCTTGAGACTTCAAATTCCTAAATGAAAGTTGTTTTAAACGAAGTTGAATCCTAATCAAAATAACAGCATCACTTGACATTTCCAGGGAGGTAACTGAAATGTGATATAGCGTATTAGCCTCCCTTTATAGAAGCATAACCAGTGTCTGTTTTATGCCCTTTATTCCAACAACGGGTGCTAAGAGGCTGACGAAGATGTTGTTTCCTTCAGCCCTTTATATCTGTTTCTCCTATCATGTCTGTGTCGGCTGAATCTAACCTTCATTCTTTTCAAGAAATTTTCACTTTTTAGAACGATTCAATTTCAAAGAGGAACCAAATCAAGTGGCTGTATGGCGTGTATATGAGTGTGGGGGTCGATTTAAAAGCTACCTGTTATGCAAAACTGGTCTCTTACTTCTTGTCCAAAATTCTGACAGCAGATGAGCGATTTACGATGTAAATTTACTGCTAAACTGGTTTTAGTTTGTGTCCATAGATGTAATTTTTCAAAGGCACATAGAATGCAAAACCGAATTGGAAACCTAATAATGTCCGTTCTAAATCAATGGCAACCATATTTGTTTTTTTGAATAGCAAAAATGTTTGCCACTAAATTAATTTTTTCATGAATGAGAAGAATCACTTTATTTTCTGAAAAAAATATCAATTTTTATATTTCCTCTTATTTCTTACTGTTTTGAATCCGTCCAGAGTAGCAGGTTAAGACTAAGTTTTAAAAAATCGCTACTTTGTTCTTGCAGTTCTTTCTGAAGATTTCTCCTCAATTTAGGTAGCTTTCAATCCATTACAGCCTTAAAACTTCCATCTTTGCTGTCTTACCAAGATGTAACTATAATGCTTAAATGCTATTTTATAGCTTTTCAACTTACATTGATTATCCTTAATTAAAAAAATAACTGTATTCAATAATAGTTCAAAACTTGATATTTCCACAAAAATTCCGCTTGAAATGAAGATTAACGTCGAAATCATCAAAATTTAAGGAAAAATCTTTTCGAAGTTCTCACCTTACAATTCTTTATTTTTTGAGTTAAAAAAAATGTTGATGTAGGATACAGTGAATTAAGACATAACAATATATAGTGCATTTTTAGATAATTGTTATGAGTTTTTGCATCAGCTAAATATTTGGGAATTTTCGCATCTCAATTTTGGACCTAAGAATTTCAAAAGTGTTGGCAACGCTGGGTTGTGAAAACCAGTGTGAGCAAATTGGATTGTTACAGGAAGATGCTTTTAGATACATTTGATACCTTTAAATCGGGTTTGATGATATCTTAAACCACTTGAAGTCCACCAATCCATCTTCCCAAGTCAGGCAGACATAGTGGAACTATGGTAATATGAAAATTGATAGTTGAACTTTGAGTTTGCGATATCCTTCATTAAACTGTTTTTGAAAGAACAACAGTTTTATGGAAATAGTCCCTTCGTTGTGAGGATTCGATGCTTTAGCCACTTGAGTAGAGAATAAATTCTCTCCCAGCTCAGTGGATGGAGTTTTTGACCATGCCCTCGGGTTTATGTAGATAACGATGCTGTAAACACGTGCTTGTGAGGACATAAAGAGCAGAGACGAATTAAGTCCATGGTTTGGATGTTATCCTGAATACAATAGACCTTCAATATATCAGCACGATTACGGCGGAGATCCAAAGTCCCTAGAATAAGTTTTTGAAAACATTATTATACTTGATCATTTATTAAATGAGAATTGACTTGGCCTTGTTAACTCTGAATCAATGCACAATGATTTGCTTTTCATAATAAACCCGATCATTCAAACTGGAACAGAAAAACAGATAAAAACCCACCAGACCAGAAGAGAACATCAACTAAGTCAGCAATAATATGACAATCTCCTTCAATGAAGTCATCAATATGTTTGAGCAAAAGACCACACAAACCATAATAAAACTCTCAAAAGAAACCAAAAATCTCATGGAAAAACGCAGAAACCTCAAACCAACCACCGACAACAACAATAGAAAAGATTGATGCAACAGAACTGAACAAAACCATCCAAAAGAAACGAAGAGGAAATAAAAGAAAAAACACTACAGCAGTCATTGGAAACAGTCTTTGAGAAAATAAGGGGCTTCAAAACTACTGGAAAATATGTCGGTACTGGAATAAAGCAGATAACTAGTGATTGAATTGTCTAATAACTAGGGACCTAATTGTCAAACGTGCCCAGGAATTTTACAAAAAAAATCTATTCTACCAAACCAATGACTCAGAAAAATTATGTGGAAACACAAGCTGATATTAATGAATTCGAAGATTTCCCTAAAGTCACTTTGTGGAAAGTGAAGCAAGCCGTCAATTAAAGAAAGAAAAGGAAAAGCTCCTGGACCCGATAACATCACCATCGACATACTCAAAAAAGCTGGAAAAACCATGATAACAACGAAACTAAATGAATAAATAAAAGCACTGGAGGCAGAAATATCTACAGTCGTCACTTCCTTCTGGCTCGGGGTTAAAAAAGCCCTCACTTCTGTCGATCTTTTTTCATTCACCAGCTCATTTTGGCCGTATGCAGCCTCCGTTGGAAGACTTTTGTTTCAACTTCACCTTTCTTTTCTCTATTATTTTTGCCTTATTTCTGGACATAAGGATGGTTTAGACCAGCCATGCATACCCATTTTTTTCACTGTGACACACATACCGAAACTAGCTATCTGTCTTACTAGCATGCGATCTCTTGATCACCAAGTTCCATGCCATGAGCTTTCAGTAAGATATTTGGAGTCTAATATCACGCCTTGAGAGCCAATGTTTTCTATTGTGCTTGCTCCCAGCAAATATTTGGAGTGTTATATTAAACCTTGAGAGCTTTGCCCATTTTCTTTATCTTTTTATTCAATATCCGTCCGATATAACATAATGGTATTCCAGGATCCATATCAATCAGAACTCATTCAGAGCCTTCACTTTTCTCCGCAGCATGATAGCTCCTACGCAGAGCCATGTCATATCCATTTTTTCTTTCTACCCAGTTCCGATTTACGTGACTACTTTGGTTATAATATTTACTGGCGTTGAAAATCTTGTAAGCTCAATAGAGTCTCACTGTGTCTGCCCAATATTTGCCCCCTAAGCTCTTACGTATTAACCTGATTCTTCAATATTATCGCATGGTTATTTTATTCTAAACTTATTAGAGACACCACTTTCAAATGCCATCGTTACATAAAACATATGACTGGAGTTTGTAGATCAAATATCATTCATATCTCTTTCCTCATGAAAATTTTTGCTACCTATCACCCGTCAACTAACTTATCCTCAGTTACTAATCATACGTCCTCTTTATTGAGTTTTAAATGTACATATAACCTTTTTTTATTTGTTCATTGAATGTCTGTTTTATTGTTTGTCTAAAAGTCTGCATTTGTCTTGATTTTTATTCTTAAAAAAAACTCTCGCATTTATTCCGTTAACTTTCTTTGTTCAATCTTGTTTTTATCCGCATATTTGGAACTTGTGGGTTTCAACAAACTGGTCGACTTTAGGGACTTTTTGCATCCTCTAAGCAACGTAGTGACTCCCACTCTCTTCTTCAATTTTTCTCCGTATAATTATGTAATGTATTGATCACAGATTAACACAGTAAAGAGAATGAATAAGTGTAATTCACTGATTTCTTTATACGTAAAACAACTTTAAAAATAATCTAATTTATAACAACTAAATCTATTAAATTCTGTCAAAGTCAGATAAAGTAAAAGGTATGGGTATAACAAATTGGATACTTTGTTTAAGTTGGTTTATGTAACCTTTTTCCAAGTTAGATGTAATGTATTGATCCGAAATTAAGACGGTAAAGAAACTGAATAAAAAAAAATAATCATTGAATTTATTGATCCGAAATTAATGGAGTAAACGCATAGTTAAACAACATATTGATCAGAAATTGACACAATGATGGAAATAAAGATATGATTTTTTGAGCCTACTTGACATTTCTAACTATAAAGTCAACTGGAATAATATATATGTCAGCATTAATGCCCAACAAGTAAATTATGATAATATTGACAAGTATTTGCCTTCTATTCAGATTCCTTTATTCTCTCAGTCAAGGTCTGTAAAGATCATTTTGAGGCTGGCTGTGAAGGCTAAGTGAGCTAGTATAACCTTGCTTCAGCCCTTTTTGGAGCTGAAAGGGCCCAGAGTCTTTATGTGGCCTGATTGAGGGACTTCTGTGTCGGTTGATATGTTGCAAAATCTAACATATGCAGGGTCAACACCTCATGGTGCGATAGCATTAATGACTTAAGGGATTTCAACTGAGTCAAAGGCCATCTTAAAGTGAACAAATCCTACAACAAGTCGTATTTTTTATGCTGCTGTTTTCTCTTTTAGTTGATTTACCATGTGGAGATGGTCGATGGTTGTGTAGTTTCTCCTGAAACCAGATTGTTCCCCTGGTCTTTATCTAGCGTTTTGGCGATTCGGTCGGTGATTACTTCAGTAAAAAGTTTATAGATGCCTATTGTTGTTTAGATCTTTTAGGTTCCTTTGTTTAAAGAAAGAATTATGATTTCGGTGTTTTTATATTCGAGGATTTTACTTTGTTTTAGACATAAGTTGAATTGAATGATTAGTTTCCTAGTGATTACTTTACCTGCTTTTCTAAATAGATCGATGTTGATATTATCTAGCCTCGGGTTTATCCTTTCTTGATATGATGGCTTCTTTCACCTCCCAAAGAGTGACGTCTGGGGAATCTTCAATCTAATTACTCTTGGCTAGTATATATTGTTCATTGTTCTGTGTGGTAGAATTGGGGTTTTTGTAAAATTTTCGGTTACGTTCGACAATGCAACCCCTTATCCGTTGTAGGGTCCTCATTATACTCGAACACTGGTCATTTGCTTTCTTCCTGTACTGAGAGTCTGTTAAACCGTCTTGACGTCCTTGCCTTTTTCGAGAATGCTTTTCATGACAGCTGTCATGTATCTTTCATTTTCTATACGTTTTCTCTTTGGATGGTGTTGTTGTTTCAATCTTTGTATGCTTTTTGGCTTAAACATATCGGTGACATCATTTAAAGAGGTTGCTACGTTGTTGATGAGCTCATTTAACTTCTCTCCTGTTTCGGAGAGAAGTTCATTTCTATTTTTCTATTCGAGCTTGAAGGGACGAGTAAGCACCTTTTTACGCTAAGTCGTTACAGTTTGGCGCAGAAGATTTTCCCATGTTCTCTCTTGGCGTTAATTTGCATCTTGCATCTTCTCCTGGGGTTGCATCTTACATTGACTTGATTGAGGAGCTGAATATATATCCAATGGTGTCACTCTCGTCTGCTATACACCTATTCGATCTGGAAAATGAAATAAAAAACATTAAATGGAATTATCGGTATGAGCGAAATGAGAAGATCCAGAGAAGATCTAATTGAATTAAAGTGTCAGTACCGTCTGTACAGCTATGGAAAAGAAAAAGGAAAGCAAAGCTGTGTTGACTTTCTAATTCATGAAAGAAACCCTCGAACACAACGTTGTGGGATCGCGCAGCCAGTGTCACTGTACAGCTCTCAACAAAGTTCAAACTCAATATTATTCAAGAATTCCTGTAAATTACTGGTAAGATCGGTTGGGTGTTGACCGGGCCATCCTCTGGCAAAAGGTTGTGAAGTGAATTCTCATCCAGAACTCATTCCTGAGGGAAAGGAGCATTAGATAGTTTGATGAGCCGGTAAAAAAGAGTGGGGAAGACACGTAGATAGTTTACAGAGAGAGTTGAAAGAGAACAGTGAGATTAGATGGAGTCAGTTTAATAAGAAGGGGAAGAAGTAAGAGAAGAATAGAAAAATAGTCAATAAGATTGTAGAAAAGAGAGTTGTAGTGTGCGTAAGAAAAGATGGAAAAAGCAAGGTTGCAACCGGGATGTGTCACGATAAAAGGAGAAGATTGTCCCGGTCGGGTGGCTAGGCGAAATACCTGGTCCTAGACAGTAGCCAGCCTTGGCAGATAAGAAGGAAGGGAAGATAACTGGCTGGTATCCGGGGTCAGAGTGACCGTATTCACTCGCTCCCTTACAAGAGCAAGATGTGACGCGAGTTTTTTTTCAATGTGGGATCTCAGTTGCGGTAGCTCTACAAGAATAACTCCAGTCTCTGCAAGTACTGTTGCAAAGGCGTCAGAGCAAGTCCAACCCTTTCCTCCTGGTGCAATGAGACTGTACTGCCCCGGGGCATAGTTCTTGAGGGCACAGAACGAATCCTAGGCCTCTTGCACTTAGCAAAAACGAATCTCAGTAAGTAAACAAAGACCCAATCATTGCAACGGTGCATAGCGTGAACTGCGAACAGATACTCCGCTCTGACCTTTGGCAACCAGTGATATCCGGGGTTTATTTATCCTCACTCTCACCGGAGCGAAATACGACACAAAGTCAAAGGTTAACGTGGGAAAATGGAGCACCCAATCAAAAGATAGCTCCAGCCGACGCAACTGAAGTTACTGAAGCATTCTAGGTCGCTAAAGCACCTATTTATTCGCACTCCCATCGGAGCAAAATGCGACACAAGGTCAAGGTTAACACGGGGAAGAAAAAACCATCAAAAATAGCCCTAGCAGACGCGACAGTGGTTGCCAGAGCAACTGCAGTTGTGAAAGCGTCTGGACGTGCCCAACCTGTCCCTCTTAGTGCAATGGGACAGCGCCACCCAGGGTGGGCTGCTTCCCTGCAGTTGGGCCGAGTAATAGAAAGAGAACTCAAAGCACCCCATCGGCTCTTAGCAATGCGCAGCCTCAGTGTCCCCTCATTGGCTGAAGCATTGCACCTGCACACTCAGTCTTTGATGCTAAACAACACACAATCTCCGGCCCATTCAGCAGGCACGTGTCAGTAGCGGTGCCTCGGGCTATGCCGTAGAACAGATGCTTCACTTTAATCCATGCCAAAAAAGCCAGAGTGAGTTATCATTAATGAATGCTATTGCTTTTATAGCTGGGTGCTAAAAGCAAGTGACGTCATTGAATGTGAGTTCAGTTTTCAAGATTCATATTCAAAGCTATATACTTATTTTTGTTTATTTTCGTATATTTTTACAGGTTGAAAATTCAGCAACTTTTCGCCCTAAAGGCAGATAACTTTTGCGGCATTCACTTTGCTGTCGATTTTAGATCCAGATCAGCAAATCTGGTCTCAGATTGATTTCGCAAGGGAGTTTTTTCAGAATTAATCACCCGTAGACTTTAGACGAGCTAGACAAATTCAGGAAGTACTGGCTCCGTGACGCCCATGATAGAGAAGTGTGGCAAATCCTGGGGAATTTTTATGTCCAACGATGGACGTTAAAAGACTGATGATGAGAAGACTTTTGCTTAGCGCAGAGCCTTATCAAAAATTCCACCTTAGAAAGAGCAAAGGGAGATAACTATCTTAAAAAGGAGTTGAGATTATCTCCCCTTCAACCTAAATCCTGATGGTGTTTTTGTTCGTTTTTTATTTTTGTAAATGATAAACTATCCTCGTATCCATCATTTTCATTTTTTTGTTAACAACGAGAAATCTTATGTATATTTCAATTCCAAACTAAATCTACTGCCTGCTTAGAGGCCTTTTCCTTTTATTTTCTTTGTGAGTTTTCATATTTTTCCTTTCTTATGAAGATGACAAGTCCTATGGTGTTTTGGCAATGATTTATTTTCTTTACTTATGTGAGAAGAGAAAAAAATTGAATACATAAATGAACAAAACAACTCGAAATTGGAAACAGAGAACGAGAGAAAATTCTCTTCGAGAAGGAAGGTTTCACAGTAAAAGGAAGAGAAACAGAAATATTTTTCAAAAGTAGGACATATTTAGTTGATTTAATTATTTAAAATTTGAGAAGTTCTATAAATGAAGAAATGAGAAAAAAAATCATTATTAACGATTTTCTACAACTGTTTTCCATTATTTCGATTTTTTTAGTTGTTTTTTTTTTCGCCCCAACAAAACTCACTTCACCCTGTAGAACTACGACTGTGAGTTAACTGCACATATAAGAAATAAAGAATAAGTTTTTGATGAAGCTTCATTCCTAATTTCTAATCCGCACTCTTTACTCAATGCCATGGATAGTTTGAGTTGAATTGTAATGAAAAACAATTTCAACACAAATTAAGTTTAAAGTAAATAGCAGTTAAAAAAAAGAATTGTTTACAATGCTTTATAAAATGAAACATGAAGGATATAATCAACATTGTTATCTCCATTTGTGCCCAGAATTAATCCGAAGGGGGAAAATATTTCCCGTATAGAATTATTACTCATTCCTTAAAGAACTATATTTCAGGAGGTAACTGCTTTTTTGTAAAGAGATGGAAAAGTTTACTAAAGGGAGGCTAACACGATAAATAATTCATTTGTTACCTCCCTTCTGTCGAAATTGTTCCTTGTATTTTCTGTAATAGATTTAAAATTGAGAAATTCTCAAATTTTGAGCGTTTTTTTTTTTTTGACAATAATTTTTTGTGTGAGTATTATTAGAGATAATAGTCTTAAGTTGCTCGAATCTCTTGAATGAAACGTTGTCTCTAATTTTGAACTGGTTTTTCTTCCAACTTATTTTTGTTGCATTTTATCGCAACACCGAATCAACATGGACCGGAGAAGAAATTAGCTTCAAACGTTGCATTGTGGGAAGAAAAAATGACCCAAACATTGTGGCGGCAAAAATTAAATAAAAATAAGATGGAAAAAAAAACCTAGTCAAATTCTAATAACTACACCACCTTCTGATCAGTGCTGGATTTTCATACGGACTGAGTGGGCTGCAGCCATGGGCCTCATAATCTAAGTGGAGTCTCAGCATCCGGCCAACGGAACCCCCCCCCCAAAAAAACCCACCAATATTTTGTTACATACCTGTAATAGTAAATTGTTTCCTGAAAGATAAGTGACTAAAATCTATCAAAACCAAAATTCATAAGGAAAAATGCACTGCGAAATCTTTACAATAAGCTCCAAAGGGAGTATATTTTTGCACAGAGATGATAAGAAAAAACAACAACAAACAAACAAACATTAATTTCATAATCAAGCTGTAAAAAACATTTTCAAATATTTCGAAAACTACTAGTGACATTAATGCAATTCAAGAGGATACCTACACCAACTTTGAGGATTTCAATCTTAGCTCGGAACCTCCGGTCCCATTAATCTGGCAGTAACTGACCCATTATTCAAAAATTCTTCATGGGCACAGAAGAATATTTTTAAGAGAATAAAAAAAGAATAAAATGACGGGGAATTCATTTACAATGTTATAACATATAATGTTAAGGTATACAATGTTCCAGTATATAATGTTAAACTGTATTAATAATAATAATAATAATAATAATAATAATAATAATAATAATAATAAGACCCCCACAGTAAACTATGCACCAGAGGGTGACGACGAGGCACCAACAGCAGAAGAGAAAACCAAAATACAAGCTTTGAAAGAGATCATGCGAGGAGAGAAAACAACACTCCCCTCCCTAAGAGACAAAGACAGAAAGAAAGTCGGAGAAGTGACCGAGCAGGTCAACTGCCTCTTACAGCACATAGAAACAAACACCCTCCTAGAACTTAACAACCTAATTTACGCAGGGGCGAAAATGGTAGCACAAAGCTTTACAACACAAGATAGGAACCCGAGCAATAATAGGGAAGGGAAACCCAACTGGGAGAGAAGGTTACAAAGGCAGATCTCCCTACTACAGAGAGATGAAGTACTGCTTAGAAATACACCACACACAGACAGACCACGAGTAAGACTTTATAACAAATACAAGGTAACGCAAAAAGGCATCGCAACTGTAGTCGAAGAGTTACACCAGAAAAGACTAGCCAAAGAGGCAAGACTAAAAAGATACAGACTAAGAACGGCCCAATACACACAAAACCGCACATTCCAAAACAATGAGAAAAAGTTTTACCAAGATTTAAATGGGGAAAGAAGGCAGGACATGAAACCTGATGCCACAGAGGCCAAGAACTATTGGAATAGCATATGGGGGCACCCAAAAAGACACAACGTAACACCGCAATGGTTAGGAAACATGAGAAAAGAACTAGAAGATATAGACAAGGGGGAACCAATAATACTGAATGAAAACACATTGAAACATACTCTTAGGAAAGTAGCCAACTGGAAAGCACCGGGGCCCGACGGGATCCATGGGTATTGGTTCAAAAAATTCACCACGTTACACGGCAGACTCACTCACCTACTCCAAAATTGTCTAAATGAAGGCAAAGCACCAGAATGGATGACTAAAGGCAGAACCACCCTCATCCTAAAAGACCCGGGAAAGGGGAACATAGCAAGCAACTATAGACCAATCACGTGCCTACCACTTATGTGGAAAATCCTGACCGGGCAAATAGCAGAGAGAATATACATGTCAATGGATAGAAGGGGACTACTACCAGAAGAACAGAAAGGGTGTAGGATAGGAACCAAAGGGGCAAACGATTTACTCTACATAGACCAGATGATCTTAAAAGAAGTAAGGAAAAGGAGAAAGAATATCGCAATGGGATGGATAGATTACAAAAAAGCATACGATATGATTCCACATAGCTGGATACTCAAATGCCTTAGAATGTTCAAAATTAGTGAACCGGTGGTTAAATTCATTGGTAATTCAATGAAAGACTGGAAAGTAGATTTGACAGCCGGAGGGGACAAACTAGCCGAGGTAGGGATAAAAAGGGGAATCTTCCAAGGAGACTCATTGTCCCCTCTATTATTTGTTCTAACAATGATACCGCTTAACAGAATCCTGAAAAACAGCAAAGGATACCACTTCTCTAAAACAAAAGGAAAGGTCAACCACTTAATGTACATGGACGATATTAAATTGTTTGCAAAAAACAGGGGAGAGCTTGAGACTCTGTTCAACGAAGTAAGGGAATATAGTGAGGACATAGGAATGGAGTTTGGGATAGAAAAATGCGCAATCATGGTGATGCATAAAGGAAGGCTTTCAATGACTGAGGGAATTGAACTTCCGGACAACAACAAGATTAGGGCATTGACTGCACAAGACCGATATAAGTACCTAGGTGTCCTTGAATGTGACACGATAAAACGGGAAGAGATGAAGGAGAAAATTAAGAGAATACCTCAGAAGGATAAGGAAAATATTAGAAACCAAATTAAATAGCAGAAATCTAATAAAAGGAATGAACACCTGGGCTGTGTCAGTAGTTAGGTATACAGGACCATTCCTAGGATGGACAAAGGAAGAGCTCCAATCAATGGATAGGCGAACAAGGAAACTTATGACGATGCATAAAGCATTACATCCTAGGGATGATACAGATAGGCTATACGTTAAGAGAAAAGAAGGTGGTAGGGGGCTCATCAGCATAGAAGATTGTGTCCAGAGAGCTAAAGTAGTCCTAGATAGATATGTGCAAACAAATAGTGAAGAAATCATAAAGAGCGCGAGGGATAGTGCGACAAACAATAAAGTAGAAAACAATGGAACAGTACAGCAAACTAGAAAAGAAAAGTGGGAAGGGAAAAAATTGTACGGCGAGTTTAAAAGACAGATACAAGATGTAGCCGACGAGAAATCATGGACGTGGTTACGAATAGGGAACCTTAAGAGAGAAACAGAATCGCTCATCATGGCAGCCCAAAACAAAAGCATAAGGACAAACTACATAAAAGCAAAAATCGACAGAACACAGACAAACAGCAAATGCCGCATGTGCGGTGAAAGAGATGAGACAGTAAACCACATAACTAGTGAATGTAGCCAACTCGCCCAGAAGGAGTATAAGCATAGACACGATAGAGTAGCAACGATGATACACTGGGAACTAAGTAAACAAATGGGATTCAACCATGGGGAAAAGTGGTATCAGCACAAGCCAGAGGCAGTTTTGGAGAATGACAACCACAAACTACTGTGGGACTTCGACATCCAAACTGACCACCTCATCCAGGCAAGAAGGCCAGACTTAGTAATAGTAGACAAAAAAAGGAGGGCCTGCCAAACAGTAGACGTTGCTGTACCTGCAGACCATAGAGTAAAAAAGAAGGAGGGTGAGAAAAGGGAAAAATACCAGGACCTAGCAAGGGAGTTAAAGAAAATGTGGAACATGAAAACCAGGGTAGTACCGGTCATAGTGGGAGCACTAGGAACTGTCCCCAAAACGCTGAGGGAGAGACTGGAGGAGATCGGGATTAGGGGGAGGATAGAGACCGTACAGACCACAGCACTGCTGAGCACTGGACGGATACTGAGGAAGGTGCTAGAGATATAAGGACTGCAACGAATCGTAGCTCTGTCATGATATGCGAAAGAGAGAGGAGACGTTAGCTGAAGACCTGGGGAGACTTATTGTCACTCAGCCTTCAGCGATAACCACTGGGCAACCGGTGTGAAACTGTAAATCGCAGAATTACTGCGATCTATGAGTACGAGGAGAGGAGGGCTGGAGACTTGAGGAGACTTGCTGTCACTCAAACTCCAGCGGTTACCACCAGGCAACTGGTGTGAGATTAATAATAATAATAATAATAATAATAATCATCATCATCATCATCATCATCATCATCATCATCATCATCATCATCATCATCATCATCATCATCATCGGTCTTTCAACGTCCGTCGTTGGACATAGACCTTCCCCAGGATTCGCCACATTTCTCTATCGTGGGTGTCGCGGAGCCAGTACTTTCTGAATTTGTCTGGCTCGTCTCTCCATCTAATACTCTGCCGGGCTCGGTTGTGCATGTGATCTCGGGGGATCCATGTCGTGAGTTGCAATGTCCATCGGTTGTCTAAACTGTATTTTTACTTCTCATTTAATATACATATAAACATACCTTATTTTGATTATCATATATAATTCTTTATATAGTCAAAAGTGGAGAAAAAGATTTTTCAAACTTTTTGGGGTCAAACGTGCGTTTGGGAAATTTGCCCCCTTTCAGAAATTATCACCCCTGAAAAATAAAAGCATATTCCCTGTCAAGAGGTCAAATTTGAAGAGAAACTTTTCTCCATTTAAAGGGGTCAAACTAGGTGGAAACCTTTTTGATTTCAAGGGTACAAAAATGAAACGAAACCTCTTCCCTCTTTGACTGGTCAATAGTAAAGGGAGAGAATTGTTCCCTTTCAAGGGATCAAGACAGGAGGGAAGCTTCATCTCCCCTTTGAGTGACCAAACGTGTAAGTAGACTCTCTCCCTTACGGGGTCAATAATGATTCAAGACTTTTTTTCACCCTTAAGGATTCAAAAGTGAAGGACAATCTTTCCCTTTTCATGGGTCAAAGTTAAAAGTCCGAAAGCTTTAATCCTCATTTCATTCCTAGAATATTTAACCCAGCGTAGACGGGTACTTCATTCAGTATATTTATAAATACATATAAAGTATAGAAATATTCTAATCTCTATTATTTCTATTAATATTCGGACCACCTTCATCTTGGTTGTTTTTCATACGACGTTTCGGCACTCATCAGGTATCATCTGGTAGGTGTGGGGAAGTAGCGAACCGAACCATTTATTTAACCGACGAGGGTATATTGACCGCACTCCCCTCTTAGCATTAATAGTATTATTATTGTCTCACACTATGATTGAACCTAGAACCATTAGATTACTTTGCAGTAATTTGTCTGATGCTGTAACCACTGAGCTATGTGTCCATATGGACAAAAGGTGCTCATTTTTTTAAAACCTCCGGTGACAGTTTTGATATTTTTTATGTTATTGTTTTCTGTCTTTCATTATTAGAAGTTCCCATATGGTATCCATTTCAATGCTAGGATTACCGAGGCAGTTTTTCTTGCCTATCATATGGGCTGACTCTTTCAATTTCCGAATTTTCCAGTGTTCTTCCTGATCAATTATCTCAACCTTGTTCCAGAGGGGTAGGTGGTCTACCCTTTCTTTCCATACGTGATCAGCTATACCCGATTCGTTAGTTTCACCTTTGCTCACCGCTTTTCGGTGTTCTTCCACCCGAACCTTCAAGGGGCAAAATGTTTCACTTGTGTATTCGTGGCCACAGCTGCACGGTATTGAGTATACACAGTTCTTGGTGTTCGATAACACAGTGGGTGGTTTGGTGCGGGAGAGGTAGCTGCGTAGCGTTGATCTACTTCTGAATACAGCCCGGATATTATATGCGGCGCAGATCTTCTGGATCCTCTCAGACACATTCTTAAGGTAGGGGAGACAGACTGTAGTTAGTTTATGATTCTCATCCTCCTCCTCCATCACTCTCCTTTCTTTAGTGGTGACAGTTAAACCTTTGGGGTAACCATTTTTCTGGAGATTCTTGCTTATGTTACGCATATCACAGAGATATATACGTATGTATGTATGTATATGTATGTGTTTGTGTGTGTGTGTGTGTATTCCAAAACGGATTAATAGTGTTAAATATAAAGAAAATTGTAAAATAAATGTTTATGTCTATATACTATACAAAAGATAGTAACATTTTAGTATTTACTACATGTCACCAATCTATCGATATAGCGAGATGTGTCACATAATTAACATTGACAAAATATTTGTTCATTTAGCATTAAACATCCTTCATAAATCGATCCCCCGTGAAACATATTGGTGCAGAATCAGAAAAATATTTCGCAAAATATCTTCCACCGCAGCGCCCATGATTATGGCGCTTATACAGCGTGACAGACAAACACTGTGATACCTCTCGCATATATGCACAGATGACGTAAGAAACGTTTGTATTTTGAGTCAATTTTTCAAAAATCTCTTAACGGTACTAAATCATTCGTTTCTTTCAATCGATTGGAAAATTACGCACGGACTCAAATTACAATCATTTGCATTCTTTAAAATTGCTTTTTCGAAGCTCCCCCTATTCCTCCCTTGTGGCCCCTCCAATCTTTTAGCCACTTCTCTTCTCAACAAAAAAAAATCAGCGGTGTTCAATTTCTTAGTTATGAATCCCATTTGTTTCAAGTTCTATAGATGATTGATTCTATTTTTACCACGTTAATAGGCTAAGGGAGACCTGATCGAATTTTGACTCCTCGCCCGGCAAAAATTGCGTGAAGATAAAACAATGACTGATTTGAGGGGAATATCTAAAGAACAGAAAAGTTATGTCGAGACAGTTATTCGGGAAGATTCTGACGAATAAAAAAAGATTCGGGATAAAGCGGAAAAGATAAGACAAAAAGTTAGATCTATGCATGTTATAAATAGATGACACAAGATGGAGATGGATATATAAATACATTGATAGATGCATAGATGGATAGATGAGAACAGATCGAGATATCAATATAGATGAGAATGGACTGAGAGATACATGAGATTGAAGGATATGAATGGATTGAGAGATAGATAGAAATAGATATCAATAGACTGGTATAGATGGGAAAAGACAAATAGCAATCAATAGACTGAGAAATAGATATCAATCGATACATATCATTAAACTGAGAGAAAGATATCGATATATATAGATATTAATAAACTGAAATAGATATCAATTAACAGGAAATATATTTGTGTAGACTGAGGTAGATAGATATGGATATACTATGATGGAAAGACAAACATATGAATATAGATATAAATAGAGGTGAATAGACATGAATAGGCAGATGGATAGACATTAAGAGAGAGAGAGAGAGAGAGAGAGAGAGAGAGAGAGAGAGAGAGAGAGAGAGAGACTTGGGTAGATAGATTTGAGACGTGTCAAGAAGTTCCTAGCGAAAACCTGTCTTAAATTGTGCACGGCTAACTGAAATTAACCTTGAATCATAGAATTCACTGACTATGTGGCGTAAAATTTGGAAATCTCTTTCACACAGGGCAGTCGAATTGGCCATTGATAGATAAATACATATAATAAACATGGATGTGTAGATAGAGATGGATAGATAGGTATGAATAAACTGAAATAGATATGAATACACTGAGATAGATAGATATGGACGGAAATGGATATGAATGGACTGATAGATAGACGGATATATATGAATAGACTGAAAGATTCATTGATATCAATTGAGATGTACCGATATCAATAGACCGAGAGAAATTATACATAGATTGAGATACATATTAAGAGACTGAGATGGATAGATATCAATAGAGCAGGATAGATAGATAGATAGATAGATAGATAGATAGATAGATAGATAGATATCAGTAAACTAAGACCAATAGATAGATATATATAAACTGACATAGATATTTATAAACCGTGGTAGATGGATATGTACAGAGGTAGATATGTATAGATATGTATATATACTGAGAGATATCAAGTAACTTGAAAGTTGCCAGCATAAAACCTGAGAGAGAGAGAGAGAGACAGACAGACAGACAGACAGACAGACAGAGACAGAGAGACAGAGAGAGAGAGAGAGAGAGAGAGAGAGAGAGAGAGTGAGAGAAGATATTGTAGAATTGTTAATTTTTCACATGACCAAACCCAGGTTTAGGCATTCATGGAAACGTCGCTTCAGCCCTTTCTATAAACGCATTCCCTTACTACGCACTTCCTTCCAGTGCGAGTTTCCACCTGTTTCGGTGCACAATGGACGGAATCAGACTATAAAGACAGAGAGAAGATACCTGAAAGGCACAGAACAGAACAGAATGGGGGAATGGGTGCCATTTTCCAAAGCAGTATTGGGTCGTTGTTGTTTTCTTCAAGATCATCTCTGCTTGAAAGGACAATTCGTTGCCCTGTGCCACTTAGGACCATATTTCAATTAGCTTATCGAATTAATGTCGACAGAGGGCGCACTTTCCAATATCTTCCTTTTGTGGTACTCGATTGCTTTGGCTCTTATGCGAAAACGCCATCGGGAGGGAGAAAGGAAGGTTACAACGATGATCAACTTGAGTACCTATTCATCTATTCTGTATCAATCCAAATCACCCTGCAAGCCGAATATGTGAAAACTCCAGAGTGTATCGTCACAATTCGGGGTACAGAACGTAATTCATACATTTTAAACGTTGTAAGAGAGAGAGAGAGAGAGAGAGAGAGAGAGAGAGAGAGAGAGAGAGAGAGAGAGGGGGTGGTGGTGAAGGAAGAGACATTTAAGAAAAAATAAGGACATTAGAGTGAATTGAACGCAAAATATCACAATACAATTCTGTCAGAGAGACTGCCTAACAGGGAAAAAAGGTCTTGAACCTCCCTACTATTTACCTACAAATGAAAGGGGGTTGGATTCATCCCTTTTTCATGAAGTGAACAAAAACAGCCACGGTGGGAATTCGAAATCAGTTCACGCTATCCTGTACTCCTATAAGTCAAAGTAATGCTTACACTCACTCACTTCCAGGCTAAACTTCTATTAACCAAGCATTTTGATTTAGGTCATTGATACACAAGTTTCATGTCTTATAGTATACTCCTAAGTGCGATTTGACTTGCAATCACTTTTAATTATGTGTAATAACTACTGATCAAAAAAATAATTTGAATCATATCAAATGTTAGAACGTACGAAGGTTGGCCACTTGAATTCATGTCCCTCATTGTGACCATGTTCGGATTGTGGTAAATAACATTATCCCATTAACCACAGCCGATTCTGGACAGAATGTCTCAATGACTGATCAATATGAATTAGGGGAAATAGAAGACGGTGCATAAGGTATTTGGTATCAATAGAGACACACTGAGGAGCAAACTGCCAATATACTTGAAACGTAAATCATACAATCGGTGCACGATACCAGCTATGACATTCCTGTTACTTACTTACGAAACCATCCAGAAATAAGCTCAAAATAGCACAGAGAGCAATGAAAAGAGCAATGTTAGGAATAACTCTTAGTAATCTTAGATCAACATGGATCCGAGGGAGGACCAGGGTGAAGGATATTGTACAAGCAAATAAGCAACAAAAAGGGAGAGTAAAGGAGCATATAGTAAGAAAAATAGACAACAGTTGGAACAAAAAGCTTACTGAATGGTGACTGCAGGAAAGTGAACGTAGTAGGATAATACCAGGCATAAGATGGAGAGATGGGACGGTGAAGTTCACCAGTAAGACATGGAGGAGATTAAAACAATCATGCTCGTCATGGAAGTTGTTGAAAAGGCATTTGTCCAGCAGCTGACTTATAACTGGCGATATTGAATGGTGTATCAGCTCTGCGATTAAATTAGCAGAAACTACAACGCCGTGATGCCAGAATTAATTTCCCAGTAGATTTACATAAAGAGAAAAGAACAAGCCAGGTCTTAACATATTCAAAACCTTAACCAATTTTCCATCCATCAAGTGGGAAATGAAGTAAAACATTCAGTGTTTAGCTCAAATGTTTTAATCACCTTTTTTAAAAAAAGATCTTTTCTCCTATGACACTATACTGAACCAAAACAATTTTCTTCCCACCGACTGTCTCAACAATTTCCATATTTATAGCGTCGAAATTTGTCTCGTTTATGTAGATCTTTCAGAAACGCCTACTTTGGAGTGGCTCAAGTTTTTAGTTAGCATTCATGTACCACGGTTAATTACTCAAACTGTTATAAAACCTGTCTTTTACTTCCCGCTGTTTACTCTTATATCTGAGGTGTTACTTTTCTCTGTCAAACTGTTTATGACTGAGTGTTTTGCTTTGACGGTCTACTCTCAGTAGCATCTCTTTCTCTCTCTGTCTCTCTGTCTCTGTCTGTCTGTCTCTCTCTCTCTTCGCGAACGTGTGTATGTGTCTGTCTGTCTGTCTGTCTCTCTCTCTCTCTCAAGGACATGGCAACAATCTGTAACAATCTGTAGGCTCTCTAAGATTGGTTTTGTTTTGACGATTTACTCTCAGTAACATCTCTCTCTCTCTCTCTCTCTCTCTCTCTCTCTGCCCCCCTTCTTTCTGTCTCTTCGCGTGCACGTCTCTCTCTCTCTCTTTCTTTCAGGGAGATGGCAACTATCTATTAATATCTGTAATCTTTCTAAGATAGATAATTTTACGAATAATTTAAAGACTGAAACGAAACAAATGGAAAAATGTCTGAATTTTATTAGGTGGAAGAAAGATTTTTCAAATATCGGTTATAGTCTTAAATAAAAATCATATTACACGCCTACGATTAATGATACCGAGCAATCTGTTCGATTATAGTGCGGATGGTCTAAGGGTTGATTGCACAGTTAATGTAATCCACGAGTCGAATTCAACTTCTGACCAGGGAAGTTTGTATTCAGGACACAGCAATGCCAAAGGGGAAGAATTCACTTCTCCCAGCCATGGGTAAATAGCAGAGAAGCTGGAACCCTTTAGGCGTGTATAGCAAACTTCCCTAAAAGCCTACAATTGCTGCAGACAATCGCTGGGTCTCCGTGGACCGTTCAAGAAATGAAGGATCGTCTGATATTACGCGTGACACGGGATCCGTGGGACTGAGCTGGGCTAGTTTGATCACCGGAAGGCTTCGAAGGTGAAAGTAATTAGCAAATTATCGTTTATTGATGGAAACAAATTTCTAAACATTTGGTAGGGGTCGATTGAACCATATCAAGGTCAAATATGGCCGTAACAGATTTCAGATGTAAATGCCTGGCAGGTAAGGTAAAGTGGTTTGGTGAAGTGGTCACTAAACCACTCTCCACCGTCACCCACCATGGCATGCTAGTAACAAGTTCTGGTAAGGGGAAAGATTGCAGAGAAGAGATCTATGTTTTTCTTAAGGGGTATCAGGGCGAAGTTTACATAACCAGTCTGAGCCTAATGTCAAACTTACTCTTCCGCGTGGATGATTGTTGCTTTATTTCAGGGAAATCATGGATGGATATGATATGCTCTTTCGTGACTGTTTACTCTTTATGTTTGATACGGAGAAAGGTGCCGCAGATGCTAGGGAATTATTCATTGTAGCTAATGGTAGTAGGTGCAAGCACATGTCGTGAATGGCTTACCAAGTTTTTAAAAAAAACAACGAACCTAGAAAACTGATGGCCTGGTGTGAAATTTGACAGATGATGCAACACTAAACACGTGAACTTGTAGGAGAGCTAGATGCAAGTATGCATACCTGTTTGAAGGACACATTCAAGCAGGAAAACATTTTTTTGATGAGGAAATCAAATGGTTTTGTATCAAAGCACTCTTCCCCGAATTTCGAATGTTACTGTAATACTTGAGACAGTCTTTTCGTCAGGACTGATCTTTCAATACTGGCGTCCTCTGATTGTTTGTTTGTCCCGATGTTACGGTTTCCCGGTAGAAACCAAGAATAAGCGACGGATATTTTTATATCCATCATATTTGCCAAGTTGTTCGGGTGAGGGTATAAGACGAGTTACATTCGTTGTTTTATAATTTGTTTCATATTGTGTTAACGGCCCTTTTTCTCAGATGTACCTGTATCCCCAGGAAATTGAAAACTGGGTACTGTTTGATATCATTGACAGGAAAAAGAGTATTCAATTTGACACGGTTTGATTTCAATAACTTGGCAATGCAACGTACTTAGTTAAACAGCCTCCCACAAAAATTGTATGTGGTGCACAGTGCTATGCATTTGTACATCGGTGAGTGCAGATATTTTCATTATATAGTATGAGTTGATTAGTGTACATTTTCTGCGGTGGGTACAGCAGCCCGTATGTTATATATATCAATCGATTTCAAGTAATTAATGTTACTCCGAAAAACATACTTGTAATTGAACAAAATAGAGCTAATAAAGGAGAGTCTGGGGTGGACTCAATTCAGATATTTCAATGTTGATTATAGTCGCCCACTGATATCTACTGTCACTTGGATAGCCAAGTGACAGTAGATATCAGTGGACGACTATAATCAACATTTATAGCCTTTATTATGAATTCTCCAACTTTCGTTGCAGTTTCTGTAAGGGCCTCCTTGTTTACGTAGGCTACATTTAGCTCACCTTGGAATGCCTTGGATTCCCTCACAACTAATTGAGGCCTTTTAGTTGTTCAATTGTCTGTCATCAGAATCAACATCATCTATGTCTACTTCAGAGAGATGCATTCTACTGTTGGTAAAGTGTTTCCTTCTTTTAGCGCGTATTTTGCGTATTTCAGTTCAGGATACTAAAACTGTTCTGCACTAAAAGATATTGCCAAGGTGTCCATGACTTGGATGCAGTTCTTAGAGCTGAGTTCAGTTTTAAGGATAGCTCAAACCCCACTGAAGTACTTTTTTAAAATTCTTTCTTTCATGAATGCATGCTGAGTTCCATTGCCTTCATCAATTCTGATATGTTTATATGTACCCTCCTGTTCAAGTTCCTGTATGGTTGTGTCCAAGGCTGAATAAATATCTCTTGTTGCTGCTAGTTTCCCAACTACATTTCATTCCAATATCACATCAGAACTCTTTAACAGAACCCTTCACTCGGTCATCTTGTGTATACAGCTTAAGATTATCCATGAAGAACACGTAATTTATTCCGTTTATTTATTTTGTATCTATAGATGGTGTTAGTACCCTTTGAAGCAGGATGGGAGCTGGACAGAAAATGGAAGCAGAAGTGAAAAATAATATTCTTAGCTATATTCCTGAATCAAGAAGAGCCAATATTGTGGTTGAAAAGGAGTTTCGTATTCCATAGTGTAATGCTACGTTTATGGAAATCAACTATAGTTTGTCTCAATCCTTCCTTCTATTCTTTGCTCTTCCAATCTCGCTTTCAGTGTCTTTGGTATAGTTCAGGGTGCACCCTACTATTATTGGTACTCCCCTGACTTTCATGTTCCGCACCTTTTGTATCTCCCTTTACAAAGTCCAGGTATCCTCCAAGCTTTTCACTCTCTTTCCTATTCACTTTGTGGTCTGAAGGAACAGCCATGTCTATCATTTGGCAAGTTCTCCTCTTCTTGTTCAAGATTACTAGGTGCAATCATCTCACTATGATGGGGTGGTTGGTTTGGATTGTAAAGTCCCAGAGGGATTTGTGATTTCCATTCTCTAGGGCTGACTCTGGTTTGTGCTGGTACCACTTTTCCGCGTGGTTGAATCACCTTCGTTCGCTCAGTGTATCACTGTTGCTTCTCTATCATGTCTCTATTTATATTCCTTCTGGGCGAATCGACTACATTCACTAGTTATGTGGTTTGAAGTCTCATCTCTCTCCCAACATAAGTGGCATTTGCTGTTTGTGTTCTTTCGATTTTGGCTTTGATCTAGTTTGTCCTGATCATTATTATCATCATTGATATCATCATTATTATCATCATTGATATCATCATTATTATCATCATTATGAACAACAGTAATAATAATCACAATCATCATTATTATCATTTCTTCTTTCTTTATTGTTATTGCTATTATCTTTATTATTTAATATCAATTATTATTAATACTATTTTATGATTATTAGTATTTTTATCATTTCTATTCTTCTTCTCCTTCTTCTTCTTCTTATTCTTCTTCTTAATAATAATAATAATAATAATAATAATAATAATAATAATAATAATAATAGTAATAATAATAATAATAATTACTAGAAAAATGCTAAGATCCAGCGAGAGAACTGAAGAAGGTGAGGAACATGGAAGTCAGGGTAGTACCAGTCATAATAGGCGCTGAGGATGAGACTAAAGGAAATCAGGTTTAAAAGAAAGGATTGAGACTGTACAGACCACAGCACTGCTTGGAACAGCATGGATACTGAGGAGAGTGCTAGAAATATAAGGACTGCGACACTAATTCTCAGCACTGGTCTAACAGAGGAAGGAAAATGGAAGCGGAGATGTGAACCACAGCACTGGCGTGATAGGTGACGGAGGGAAGAGATGCAGGCTAAAGACCTGAGGAGATTTACTGTCACTCAGTCTTCAGTGATGACCTCAGGGCAACTGGTGTGATACTGTAAACCACAGTATTGCTGTGGTCTATGAAAATGTAGAGAGGAGGGCTGGAGATTTGAGGAGACTTGCTGTCACTCAACCTCCAACAGTAACCACCAGGCAACTGGTGTGAGATCGCTAATTATTATTATTATTATTATTATTATTATTATTATTATTATTATTATTATTATTATCTTTTTCAACTTCAAAGCTTATGGAACCCATGTTGTGACATTAGCATGGACCTTGGAGATAACCTTACTTTTTTTCTTATCTTTTTCTATCTTACTCCTTTTTCCCTTACATCCACTTCAACTAATTTTTGAGACTGAATCTATCAAAATGCCATTCAAAATATTTCTATGCCGTCGGGAAAGGCAGCCAATTTTTTCATTTTATGCATGAAAGCACAGAGACACGTATCTCATTTAATGATGAAGCGTCTCAAGCGAATTCCTAAGTGAAATAGCCAGAGGAACTTTCTACAGGTAATGATAAAATTTCCCGCAAAATCATCTTCATGGAATATCCTGAGGAATTTTTTTTTCATATCGTTAGTGGATCATACAAACAGAAAGTAGTCCATCTGTCAGCATTTTACCGATCTTAAAATATGTTGACGTTCTTCTCTCCTTGTTGGCGATAGAACTCCTTTGATATCATTCAGGATCTTTTCTTCCCATCTCTCATAATTAAATACCTGTTAAATGAACTAGATATACAAATCACGAGCAAGCTCAAAGATTTCCCAGGAGGTACGCTATGGGGAATGAAGCAAGCCATGGAAAAAAAATCGAAAAAAATATAAATACCCCAGGACTAGATAACATCACCATCGACCTACTCAAAAAAGCTGGTAAAGTCATTACAAGGAAGATGGACATCCTATTCAATTTATGACATAAAGTCAAGTCCAAGAAGATTGAATTACTGCAATCATAATGCTTTGATATGAAAAAAGGAACCCAAGAGATCTCAACCACTACAGGCCAATAACTGCATCAACAAACTTTCCACCAAAGGGATCACTAACCAAATCACCAAAACACTTGATCAAAACCAACCATAAGAACTATCTGGCTCCAAAAGAAGCTTCTCAACCATTAACCACCACCATTCAGCAAATGAACTAAAATAGAAAGCAGTAGAATATGAAATAAAATGTAAAATACAAAACCCCACCAATGCTGAGAAGAAAGGTATATAAACAATGCATCCTTCAGATGGTCACCTATGGGGCTGGAACATGGAACCAACCAAACAGACAGACCATTAAACTGAGAACCATACAACGTTTGCGAAAGAGAATTATGCTCTGCATAGGATGGAGAGACCACAAGACAGCACAATACATTAGAGGAAAGAAAAGGAGATATAAAATCAACGAAAAAACTTAAATGGTAATGGGCTAGCCATGCTGTATACCGCACAACGTGAATCCCAAGAGATCACATGCGAAACCAGGGTCGACAAAATATGAGACGGTGTAATGAACTAGGTAAGTTCAGAAAGTACTGGCTGCGGGACGCTCACGATGGAGACGTCTGGCGAATCTTGGGGAAGGTCTGTGTCAAACAACAGACGCTAAAAGACTGATGATGATTGATGATATGTCGTGAGCAGTGTCACATTTACTTAACCCACACCGTGTGAAAAGATATTAGGCGTTCAGGAGCTGTAATCACTGCTACCGATGGGCTCATCGTGACAAGCCAACAGAGTACGAATTGACACAATAGGCGCTTTGAGTGGGTGTTTCAGTAGTCATCAGACAATGATGTTCGTGTAAATGAATTCGTGACGCCGGAGAAAAGACTTCTCTGTTGTATTTGATTTTGATGCAAGAAGCGTTCATTGAAGAACTGGGACGATGCTGAAGATAGAGGCAATAAAAACGTGACTAACAGAGAACTCTGATTAAAACCCTTGACCTCATTTTTCTAAGCAGGACTTGATTGGAAAAAAAAAGAAAAAAAAAGCAAGCATCCCAAATCGTTTGTTGTAAAAAAAAAAAAAAAAGCATGAACTGGTACCGTTTTCTGTGGTTAGTGGTAGAGATAGTGGTTGTTGTAGTAGTAGTAATGACGGATGTAGAACTTATAATTGTGGTAAAGTTGATATTGTTGAAACTTCCCTCTCAGCATGCAGTATTGTGGCACTATGAGTAATAACGATGATTGTGTTGCAGAAGTGTTTTGGGGTTATAAAGAAATAATTATGCTCAGGAATATAATCCTTCTAATCTGCCAGTCGCAACATGATAGATTGTAATAACAGGGTAGCAAGTAAGAATATAAATTGTGACTGATTGAAATCCGTCTTTTCGGTTAGCTAGCTTTATGGTCTTTTTTTTGGTTCTGGTACTCAGAATCGATCTCAGTGGTTTTAAAATACTGTGGAGTTGGCAAATTTACTGAGGTAAAGAAAAAGTGGGTCTGTCTCTCAAGATAATGTGAACAATAATTCCAAGGGTTGTATCAGTTTTGATTTTCTATTCATTTTTTGCTGTATTGGAGAAAATGCTTAATCTGTGAAACGGTCTGAATCCTAATTTCGAAAAGACTCGGTTTTGTCGTTTTAGCAGTCTCTTTTTGTTCTTTAGTCATGTCATTTTTAAGTATGCTGATAATCAAACTGTCTTATACGTTCCCCACTGACTTGTTTCCTGTACCCCCTCTCTAAATGGCTGTCCTCTCGCTGGAGAAAATGATTAATTGGGTAACAGTTTCATTTTTCTCTTCTACTGATCGTATTACTGTGGTAAATTATCCTGTCTCACTGATAAGAAACTCTTAGTACCATTTCTTGCTTCTTTCAAATTCGTGTTCTGTGCCTCCCTCAAGCAATCTGCTAGACATGCTTTGTGTTGAACATTTTATTACAATGACAATTATTTAACAATTCTAAATATTGTGATCATCTATGTTCGCGATTTCACTTTCTGTTGTTTTATGTATCCGTGGTCAACCAAAGAAATATTCAACTCATACGCTGTTCTCAATAATACCTCGAGCGGTGCAATCATGATGCTAGCAATACAGATAAGCCAGGAAGAAGTCGTAAAGTGATTTCTTTAAGTGAAAATATTGAAGCTATCGACTGAATGAGGAAAGAAAATGCCGTATGCTGAAGATGTTGAAATCTATGGTTGTCTAAAATGACAACTCTTATACCAGTATATCGATTATACTAGCTCTTTTTTACTACTGGATTTGGTTAATCTCTCCTCATGCCTTATTTATATAGTGAACTTCATAATCAGTATGTATGCACAGAAAAACATTATATACTGGTGTTGGTATTATATCATCGGTTTTGGCATCCGCTAGGGCTCTTTGAACATACTCCCTGCTGATGAGAGAAGACTAACGTATTCTGGATTTTCAGACATTCCCAAGAAAGGTTTATGTAGTTATTTTCCTTTATATTCAACTTGTGCTACGGTAGAACTGCACTAGCTTTTCTACATGTACTTAATTCGTCCGAATTTCTTCAATCAAGCTTTAACATTTTCATGAATTTTTGCATTTCAAGTCATATAGGGAAAGGTGTAACAGTAAGAATAAATGTAAACAATGTCTTTTTAAGAATAATTGAAAGTGATAAATTTCGATGATTCGTTTACTTTTCTTGAGGGAGTAAAGTTACGTACCATTGTCTAAAGATTTTGCTACCCCTTTTATAAGCAGTCATACACATAGCCAAACAATCTGCTAAAATAACTTGCTATGTTGAATTGATATTTATTACCCCTGGCTAAATTTGTTACCAAGTCAAATAAGAAAAATGAAAATCTGAAAATTGCGTTTCTAAGTGGGATGGCTGCGCCTGCCCGCCTCAGAATTAGAATTCAAAACTGTTTGAACTCGACTCAAACACGAACAACTGGGATCAACATATCCAAGCTGACCTATAGAAAGAAAGTAACATTCTGTTGAGCCCCGAAATTCGAACAGATCTCCCTATCCAGGCTAGGTGATTTAAGATCATCTGAAGGTGATAGTTATACCCAAAACCACTGATGAAACTCCTGCAAGAATATTAGAGAACCTGGAAATCAAAGAAAGAAAAAAACCCACCCAGATAATTGCGTCACTACAATTGGTAAGAATACTGAGGAGTGTGTAAGGCTTTTTGAAATACTTGCTGTTTCTTTATTCCTGACTAGAGCCATCAGGTACCATTTATGGAAATTCTAAAAGAAGATTTCAATAACTTTGATTATTAGAATAATGATGAAAATAGCAATAATCATGTTGACAATATAGCAGCAATCGTCCATATTGAGATTACGAAAGATATAACAGTAATGATCGGAGGGAGAAATTCTTAATGAGGCCAGCGTTCAGATTCTGGATGAAAAGGACTTAACCAATTTTCTTAATCCTAAAAAGGACTTAATATCTAAGCTACTCTCCGGATTTCAAACAGCTGATATCAGGGATGGCTCAAGCCTTTAAATAAGACTGTGAGTTGTTCCTGGTGACGGCAGGATCTTTAATCTAAGCTCAATGCAGATGTTTGTCTAAAGGTAGCATTTATTCCTTTCTTGTTCATATAAGTTGATAAACTAGGATGGAGAGACTTCAAATGGAGATCAACATTTGCCTGTCGCCGTAAGTATAGAGAGGATATTAGTAGGATTAAGCTCCAGTCATCAATATGGCTGAAATGGAGAGCTTCTAATGGTCGCTGTTACAGTCCAAGTCGTATATTCTATGAAGAGAAATCAATTTGGATTTTACATGAAGAGAAAGTACGGAACTGAAATCCAGCGACAAAAAGGAAGAAAATAAATAAAAAAAGATTTGCTAATATTACAAATAATACCAGTCAATTGTGTCAGTGAGGTTTAGACTAAAGATGTTATTTGAATAAAAAATTCCCTTATGTAGGCTATGGCTTCAGTCATCCTTGTTGGAATTCAACAGATCACACCACCACCCACTCAGCCTGCGATATTTCATTTAAACATAGAAAAGACAAGCACCCAAAGGGGTGTCATTCAGTTCACCCTTCGCTATTTTACCTCAGGTAGGTGAGAAAAGTGACATATCCATGAATTTCCCATGGGCATTAGTGCAAAGTGAAGTCAAACTGCCTCAGCCAGTGTTTGAACTCGATTTGCCGCTTCCAGACAATCAGAAGACATTTCGATCTTTGATAGTTATAAAAAAACATATGAATAAAAATATATAATATAAATATATATAAATAAAGAAATATGAAATATAAGTATAAGAACATATTTGTATCTATACAATATACGTTGACAGTATGAAGTATCAGTAGATGGACAATTTATATCTGACAGAATGTGACAATTATCGAGTCATTTTTGTTGAAACTTATCAAGCTTGGCACGATGTTACTCGGTTGCTTATTGAGCGACCCCAGGTCATGTAAATAAATGGAGAAATGAGCGTCGGTCAACGATCGAACTAACGTCCAACGGCTGCTCCCTTGTGATCCCGAGTTTATGGGGAATTCCAACTGGACAGAAGTGGAGAAATGTCGAAAAGAGAATTTCCAAAGCAAACCTTTAGGGACTAGCATCGTATTTCTCGAACTCTACTATCGTTTATTATTGGTCATTCAGTCTCCCTCCTCATGTGGACGGAAGCCTGCTAACACCCCAACTGTCCCTTCACCCTCATCTGTAGGCCTGCTCGCCTGTTGGCGAGAGATGTTTGCTTTTATCTTGTCTGCAACTAGCTACAATTCTCATTCCTCTCTCCATGACATTGTGGCTCAGTTTGTCTTTGTTTGATAAGTCAACCAATGAGAAAAGAGGGCTACTCTCAAGCTGCGTACTGATTGGATAGGTGAGTCGTCGTGATGGATACTGTGATTGTCTGATCATCCCCAGAACAAATTCCGGCTAAAATTTCCTCTGTTCGATGAGGCAAGTCAAAACTAACTGTAAAGGAGACTCTAAGCGATCGATCGACATCACTTGAAATTCTGACGACACTATTTTGTTGCTTGAATTTTTGTTGTTGTGAGTACTTGGGAATCAAATTCCCAGATCACGAAATGTATTTTTGTGGGAGGGTTTGTGGCATTCTACTCGCGATGACCAACGATACATAATTTGCCCCATTCAAACCATCCATCTATCGAAGCTACGGCTCCAAAATAATATTGTCCCACCATTAAGAAATCATCTTCTAAAATCACCATTTTTGTGGATTAAGAGTTCCATTTAAGATTTGGTCATACTACTCAACTGGACACCCATTTTCCAACATTTAGAAATACAGCTTTGAAATATTTTAGTAATTTTTTTTCTCCATTGAGAAGTCATTTATTCCCCAAACACGGCATTCGGGATGGGGAGTTCTACGTATAATGATACTATAATTGCAGCAGTACTCTTTGCCCTTCTTACGAAACTATGGCTGGTGAGTATATTGGTTATTTCAGTGAGAAATATTTTTTCCAAAACACAAAATTTATGGTTTTAATCGAGATACCCCTAAAATGCACTTATCCGAGGCTTACAAAAATCTAGATGATCTACAATTGGAGTATAATACTGTGGGGTCTCTGTTCATGTTTACATAGATCATTTACCTGATTGGTCAGGGCATTGTTTAATGCAACACTAAACCTCTGATTCTGTTTCTTTGTTTTTGCCTTCTCAGCAGCCAAAACAGTGCATCATAGCCAGAGGATCTGAATAAAAAGTAATTACAAAATTGACCCTGACTTATTCAAGGTTTAAGGGTTTTAAAGGGCGTATTCTATTTACTATATTGGTATAATGCTGAACTAGGCACCCAGTTTGGGTCTGCCATGTGAAAAAGCTGTGATGTCATAATCATATCAAGATAGAACATTTATACTGCATACACTCATTCTTTGACATATTTTCCCACATAATTCCATATTCTGACGACACTTTCTAAAATAAAAAAAATATTTTTACATGGAATTCTATTTTGAACTCGTTATCAAAAAAATCCTCTTCTCCACCTGTTCTCATTTTCTGAAGACGCTATCCAATCATTTTTCCACAGCACAATTTTTTTAGTGGGGGAGGATAGAAGGGTTCTATTTACGATGTTACTATACTGCTGAACTAGATCCACTACTATTGCTCCAGAATAATGCGCTCAATTCCTTTTGAATTAATCGAGAAGTCATTTTTTTCGAAACAAGAATTTCGTTTTTTGGTGGGAAGATTCATTTGATGAAGCGACTATATTGCAACTGTTTTCTGTTAATCATAAGACACTATGACTCCGAAGTATTTCTTTTATATTTCTCCTTTCCAAGAGAAATCATTTGTCCGAAGCACAATAAAGTGAGGCGGGGCAAGGCTTTTATTAACAATTAAACTATATTGCTGAACTAGATTCTCTTTTTTTGTTTATCGGAAGAAACTACATCTCTGAAGTATTTTGCTCATTTGCCTTCACTTCATTGAGGAATGATTTTTTCATCAAATACGAATTGAACATCTTAATTTTTTTATTGGGTGTTCTATTTACTCTTAACTATGCAGTTGAACTTGCATCCCAACTATCCAGTCATCGTACAAAACAACGGCATTGAAGTATTTTGGCTACTTATCTTTAGTTCATTGATTAATTATTTTCCCAAAACATGAATTAAAAAAAAAAAAAAGAAAAAAAAAATTAGGTTGCAAGTTCTATTTATGATGTATCTAAAAACAGGTTGGTGCCCTTTGGAGAGTGAATACAATATGAAAAGACACAATATGGCTGGATGAAATAGAAATGTATACCAGTAATACATTTCAGAGGTCAGTGAAGTCGCAGTCGTCTTGGAAGGAGAAATACCATTGTTTAGCAGTTGAATTGTAATGACTGCAGTCCCTTTCTATCCATTGTACGAACCTTCGGTTTCAGATTACTGAAGTTGGTTGTCTGACTTCATTTAGGGATCATTTCTCCAAAGCACAATTTTGTACGCGAGTTCTACAATGTAACTATACCGCTGAACTGGACACTCAGTTTTTAATCAATCGTGCAAAATTGCGACTCCGTAGTATTTCGGATACTTATTTTTACTTCATTTGGGAAACATCACCCGAAAATGCCACATTTTGGAGATGGGGTTCTAGCTGTAGTTAAACGATGATACTGAACTGGAATGTAACTTTTTTGTCTTTTGTACGAAAATACGGTTTTGGGATTGGTTACTTATCTCCCCTTCGTTTAAGGAATCGTTTTCCCAAACAGAATGTGGGTGTGGGGGTGGTTTCTATTTATTGTGTAACTAAATTAGCCGACTCAGACTCTCACTTTCCGTCGAACGAGAATACTACGAGTTTGAAGTATTTAAGGTTATTTCTCTCAACCTAAGTGAGATATCATTGCCCCCAAACACAATTTTTTTAAGGGTCTATTTACGATTTATCCCATACTGCTGAAGTGGCCAGTCCCTCTCCGTTTATTTGCATAATTGAGAAATCATTTTCCCAAATGGCAAAATTTACATTTTGGATTGACAAAACTCTAAGATCCTCCGAATCAAGAAAAAAAACTTCAAAAAGTCCAGGTGACTTGAAGTTGTAAAATATTATTGCTGAATCTGTATTTGCACCTACGCCAATTAATGAACCATTTAATTTCGAGATTGTGTAACTTTTACATCAAATGCCTGCAACATAATCATCAGCCCTTATTAGTCCCCTGTTGAGCAAAAGCTTTTCCTTCCATGTCGAACGTCTCCCCAACAAACCTATTTATCTTGTCCTTCCATCTTGTGTCATGTCTTCCTACTGCGTTTATTGTCCTATGTAGCATAACTTGGTTAGACCTTTGCTCCATTCAATTGTCCCTTCTATCGCTATGTTCTCTGCCTATCTCAGTTCTTTTGTACGGAATCTTTAATCCTGATCCTCTCTGAGATCCATGTTTATCTTTTTCGATTCTCAAGAGTTAGTCCCAACATTGCTCTTTCCATCATCCTCTGTAGTATTCTGTTTGTTTTGTAAGTTTTCAGAATTTGAACGTGTACCTAATAGCTGACCTTATGCATTGAGAGTATAATCTAGGCTTTAAGCATATTGGCAATCAGCTTTTCATTTTATCTCTATTTGCACAAAATGCTTTGAAGCCAATCATTATGCACTGTCTTATTTAATTTCTGTGGTCTTCTTCTAGCTTTATTGTCTTACATGGGTAAATGTGTTACCTTACTCTTAGGAAAACATTTCCATCTATTCTCGTGGTCTTTTACCTATCTGAGGTCATATCATCTGCAAACACAAAAACAGTCAACATATTTGAGGGATGAATTCGCCAAGATGGTGAATGACAGGCAACAAATAATCATCAACCAAGTCAATACGATGAAAGAAGTTGCATCAAAGCCAGTTCGGCACGACAATCTGGAGGGCAAAATGGAAGAGAAGCTTTGAACTGCATGCCAGGGTGCATGGGCTGATCTATCCTGACAACACACTCTCGATTAGAAATCAGTCTTTGAAGAAGAGAGAGAGAGAGAGAGGACAAGAGCAGATGGACTTGGTATGACTGGAGTTTTGAAAAACTGGGACAGAGAGGAATATTGATCAGGTTAAGATGATAATTCAGAAGAAGCTAAGCAATGATGAAGAGAAGATGGACCGACTTGACAGCTAGCGAAGCAACAGGAAGCCGAGATCTCTCAAACTTTGTAAACAGAGTCATAGGGATAGAAGAAGCACCCATGAAGATGTGGTGGAGTTTAGAGAATCCACAAACCAGCATATCAAGTAGAATATTTATACAAATAGAGCCATGATACCCAAACCACGACTTGTGGCAAAAAACGGTAAGAGACCCCTGTAAAGTATTGGAGATTCAGGAACGAGAGAAGTTGTCAATGATAGTCAAAAGAGGAGTAACAGAAGTCCAAAGAACAGTGACAAACTAACTCCCACCGGAGGAGGAATAAGTAACGATCTTTGTACTACATGGACACAAATAATTCACCTCTGTTCAAGCTTGATGGATTAAAATAGCTAGCATATATGAATGTATGGTGTGATCCTGGTAAATTTAATTAAACCCCCAAATTGTAAAAATCGACCGATGAATTCTATAAGAAAACCAGGATTTACACAGCATATCAATGATCTGAATGCACCCAATACACAAGACAAATGTATACATGGGAACAATGAATACAAATCCAGCAAGATAACCCTAAGAAACCCCAACTACCAGGATTCAGTATGTGTTTAAATCACAGGTCTGAACAATACCCATCTTCTCTTCATCTGCATCTACGGAATAGGAACACCTACCAGAGCCATTCAGAGCGATGACGAACATTATCGGCTCATGAGGTCAGTTGCCTAAGAACCTAGATTCCGATGAAAGCTTGTAACGGGAGTCTTTAATCTAAACAAAATTAATTAGGACCCTGACCTACAGTTACCGAATTCTGTGGAATACAGGTTCGCAGACACAGTAAGTGATACCTTCTTCAACAAACATATGGAACCAACTAGATTTGATGAAGTACAAAGCCTCGCATGTGATGACCTTATGGTCACCACACATGAATCGAATATAAATAAATTGAAATATTATTCCCCATTAGGTAAAAGTGACCACGTTGCTATCTCATTCCAGATACACACCGTCCTTAAACCTGTATCGACTAATAAAGTAATATACAACTAAAATAAAGCTGAATATTCAAAGATGAGAAATATATTTTACCTAAAATAGAGAGGAAACCTAGAAGGAAATTCGTACAGGGAATTATGAACATCGATGAAAAGATATGTTACAAGTGTGTTGATGAGTGTTGTTCACATAGGAATCTGATAGCAAACCCAATTCCTAAGCCACCTTGGCAAACCTGTTACTCTTTCCAAAGAAGTAACTTTCAATGTAGATAAAGTTAATTAAAATGTACAGTACTATAAAGACTACATTACGAAGAGAAACGAAGCTGCTCATGTCACGATGTTTGTAATTAGGTACGAAAAAAATGAAAAATCACCAGTAAAGGTAAGTCACTAAAACAATAAATAAGGTGAGATGTGTACCAATGTCCCCTGTCTGAGGAACAGTGGTGGAAATTAGACAAATACAGATGAAGAGATAGTGGAAACATTTAAACAATTCTACGAATCTTTCATGGTTGAATATACTTCAAGTATACCTTATATACCTCACAAAACAATAGAGATACCTCTCCTCGGTGCTATTTCAATAACAAATGAGGATGAGGAGAACTATACAAACCCTGAAACCAAATAAAGCTTTGATAACATCCACCCGAAAATACTCAATGAAATGTCTGATATACTATCAACACCCATAGCTCTCATTTATCAAAGACGTTTGGAGACTGGATAATTACCATCACACTGAAGAGAAGATGTTAATACACAGATATTCAAGAAAAGTAATCGTAATAACCCTTGTATAACCGGTATCTCTGACCTTGGTCATCTGCAAGATCCTTGATCGTACCATACTGACCAGAATCATAAAGCATCTGAAAGACAACAATTTGAATTGCAAGGAAGAGCATGGATTTACAACAGGGAAAAGTGTAACCAACCACCTGCTCGAGACTATACACATTTAGTCAGGAGCTTTGATGCACAACATTCCATCGACGTCTTATACCTCGACTAAAAGAAGGCCTTTGACACTGTGCCTCACCTAAGACTAATCAAACAAATAGAGAGTTTTGGGATAACTGAACGAGTGCTGTGGTGGATAAATTCATTTTTTACAGATCAATGACAAAGGCTTCATCAGTTATAGATGACATACCCCAGGGCTCCATAATGAAACTAATATTGTTCCTACTCTTTGTAAACTACCTGCCAAGCAAATTAAGATCCTACATAGCTGTGTTTGAAGATGATATAAAATTCCACAGCCCACTGGGGTTTGATTATCCAACTTTGCAACTTCAGGAAAATCTTGATATTTTACACAGCAGGCAAATGACATGGAGATAATAGTGTATCCAAAAAAAGTGTAAATCCATGCAACTATGTGAAACCAACAAAAGATAAAACTATGAAGTGAGAAACGACGGTGGCCCATTGCATGCAATGGAGAAGACCGAAACGGAGCGAGACATAAAACATAGCCAACAAAAAGTTAACACTGCTAGCAGAATGCTTGGATATATAGAGCATATCTTTAGATATATGATGGCAAAAACTTCTGCTATTCTACAAAACTATTGCCCGCACTATGTAGAGTTCACATCAAGCATCTAGTCGCCTCACTTGAGGTACACAATTGATGCAAAAGAAAGAGTTAAAAAAAAAACCCAAAACAACTACTATGATTGTATTCTAAATCAAAAAAAGAGAGGTTAGGTAAGCTCTATCTAGAAAGACTCGAATTCAACTCTTTCCGTGCTGATCGATTGGAGGTCTAACAAATTCGAAATAGCATCCATACTTTCGACCAAAGCTGTTGCTGCTCTTAGTATCATGACAAAAACATGCCTACTGTATCTCTATCTCCAAAAACACATGACACAGAAACTCCGGGGACAGACATCCACTTGGCTAAGAAAGAATTTCTTCTCAATTTGAATGCCCGAACAATGGAATGTTTTCAGTGAAGATACTATTTCCTCCATACCAATCAGTGTATCCAAAAATAATTTTTTGGAGGATATAGGAGACTAAGTCCAAAAATCAATTTTCATATTAGTATAGACCCAACGTACCATCTAGCCAAGACTGATTGGTGAACCGCATATGGTTTTATGATGCTATCCAGCTGTCACAAAATACTAAAGGTATTAAAGGTATTTAACCATATTTTTGGCTTTTTCTCTCTATTGAGTTACAATACATTTTATAGATCTTTTACAGTTTCTGATATTGAAGCATAATAATCTTAGTACCTTAAATTGTTGAAAAATTCTCCATCTAAGTTTATTCCCACGTTGTCCCAATCTGTTTTCCGGGGAATGCTCGTAATGCAAACTAAGAAAAGAGTTTCGTTGATCTTGTACACCCTTGCTTTGAATTTCTCCCAATCTTTATCTTGATAGTATCTGTATGGAATCTGATTATTGCAGTGCCGTTTTCGCATTTAGTATTAGTTAATAATTTGCTTTATATTGTGTCAAAAACTTTTCATTGTCTACATAAGCTACGGTTTTATAAAAGATGTTGGATTAGTCGTATGATTGATACTTAGTTCCCATCCTGTGTTATATTGAGTCAAAAGTTTTTCATAGTCTACGTAAGCTAGGATTTCGTGAAAGAAGTTGATTAAATTGCATAATTGATACCTAGTTCTCATCGTGTGTATAGTCGACGTAAGGTACAATTCTGTAAAAGAGATTGATTAAGTAGCGTGATTATCACCTGGTTCTAGAGTGTTCTATTGTATCAGAAACTTTTCATAGTCTACGTAAGGTACAGTTTCGTGAAAGAGTTTGAATAAGTTGGATGATTGATATCTTGTTTACGTCATGTGTTTTATTCAGTCGATAACTTCTGATAGTCCACGTAAGCTATGGTTTTGTAAAAGAGGTTGATCAAGTTGTATGATTTATACCTATTTCTCGTAGTGCGTTCTATTGAGTCAATAACTTTTCTGAGTCGATGTAAACAATGGTTTCGTAAAAGAGGTTGATCAAGTTGTATGATTAATACTTAGTTCTCGTAGTGTGTTCTATTGAGTCAATAACTTCTTATAGTCTACGTAAGATACGGTTGTGTAAAACAGATAGATCAAGTTTCATAATTATTACCTAGTTTTCGTCGTCTTCTAATTAGTCAAACACTTTTCATACATTATGTGTGCTACAGCACTATAAAATAGGTTGAATAAGTTGGATGATTACTCAAATGTAGCAAACTTGGCTACACTAAGGTCAAACTCTGTTGCTTCATTAAAATCCAAAAAGCAAACAAAACAGAATTCATTTCTCCGTACAATATTTTTCCAAAACTGTTTATATTATTTCAACTCCTTTAATAGTATTTTTTGTTGATGGGACTTGCTAACTTCAGCTGAACAAGTCAACCTGAGTCGGGCTCTAAGAATTCGTCATCATTTTTGTATAAAATTTGTATAAATCACTGTATCACTGTTATTCATGCATGACGTCCCTCTTTTTTTCTGATCAATTTAATCTCTCATTATTTTGTACGGAAATAAGAACAAAACCTATTTGGAAGAGTTCGATAAAAGAGAGAAAGAAAAAAGCCAACTCAGTCTAACGATAGAACCACCATTGACTACAAAAGCAAAGAAGAAATGTTTTGTTCGATTCGATCCCCAAATCTACTACAGAACGTCTTAGACCACTGAGCCACGTAAACCATTCAGTATATGGTAGTTTTCTTGAAATTATAAACAACATCTAAACCATATTGTCGGACGAATATCTCAAAATCATGGACGGAAGTTTACTGCCTTTTTGAAATTCTTATGTTTTCATATTGTTTAATGGTTCTATGATTATATCAACTATTTTACTGACATCCTTAGTAATAAGATGATTTTTACCAAGAAATAATATTTCTCATAACAGGTATTCAATGTTTACGAGAAAAATAACGAGTACTCGGAAATGCGATTTGACAAGACATGACGTCATGGAATCACTCAATCTTTTTTACCCTCTTCTTTTATTCATGTTTCAAATTCAAGCATCTTAAATTCCGGGCCTGACTCATTGCGATAATGAAGACAACACGCTGAGAGTTTGACAACAAAAGGCAGGTTTCCCTCACTATTTGAAAGAAGAGTGCACCAATACAAAGAAACAAGTCTCCGCGAGTGTACCGGAATATCTGCAGTCACAACTTTAGGAAGGAAGTATGTGTCATTTAAATGATTGTTATCTTATTCACGGCAAAGAAAATAGGTAAACATTCAGTGGAAATGTTTTCAATTTTCAAGTCTTAACATTTGCTGGAATTAATTCGACATAATCACTCGACATATAGCATCAATGCTACGACGACTGTCGTCATGGGCTGCATGGCTAACCCTTCCAAGATTTTCGTTATTTCGGCACGTTAAAGGTTGCCCAGATTGTGGCCGGTTTTCAAGTGGAATTCCATCACGTTTTAAATTTGAATATCACTTGTACCAAAATCCTTTCTTTGATAGCCTTCTGGAACATTTCGACGGTTTAAGATTCACCTCCCCTGAAAGAACAATTCACGTAAATTCATTTTTTCACCACTCATCGTGAACATCACAAATATGCTTGTAAACCCAAGAAAAAGCCATTTGATAACTTGGCTATGTACAGTGTGATGGAATCTGCTTTGTGGTTGAATTAGATGCATATTTACCAAAAAGCACTACTGATAAGCTTTTGAACCGCAGTGAAAGTCAGAATTTCCAATGTCGATTTTAAAAGCAGGATCCATCTCTCTGGAGAAAGTGGCCCAGCTCAATCCTCCTTACCTTTAATTACGCTTCCTTTGCCCCTATACCTGACTCGGGTAAGTTTAGTATATTTCCTCATCGGTAACTGCAGAGTATCAAGTCTCTCAATTTATGACAATGCTTTCTGACCATTATTTAGTGTGGTGAATGCAACTATCACAGGTGCTCTTCAGTTGTAGTCTTGCACTAAACTAAGCTAACCTTAGTGAATACCTATCAGTGGCTCGTTGTCATATACCAGACTCAAGTAAGCTTAATGAGTTCAATCCTCATTGGGATGTTCCATATCGGCCTTGTGCTATAGAAATGTTGAATGTGTACATATAATTTTTGTAACGACCATTCAAAAGCGAAGATTAATATTATTGTTCAATTCATACATCAATACGTAGATGAAACAATTTTACTGACATGCATATTTTCGTGCCAGTTTTAAGACTTCCTGACAGTTGACCATCCATCTCAAATAAGGCAGAATTCATGATACTACCATAGCTTTTCTCGGTCAATGAATCGGCAGCATTCTTATCTCTGTTCCAATTGATCACTATTCGAATGCAATTAGTTCCGAAGGCTGATTATTTTGTGAAACTACTTTGGCAATTTCTAACCGTATCCTTGCTATCAGTAACTTAACTGAGTTAATGGCCTAACCCTAATAGAAATCAAAACAATAGAAAAAACGATTATGTTCGGAAATAATTATTGGAATCATTTTACGAATCATATTTACATTTGGTTAAAAATTAAAACCTTATTAAAAGGGGTTAACTTAAGTAATAACCTCTACGAACCTTTGAAAAATGACCAAACAATTTGCGGTTCATGTACAATGTAAATACACCTACATCCTTAACCAATAACCTCTAACAATTTAAACTCTTATATTCTTTAAAGAATTTAAACACCGACCCCCAATCAATGAAAAACAAACGAAACAGGAGGATAATTTGGTTCGAACTACCATTTAATTTGAACATAGAAACAAACATAAAGAGTATGGGGAGCTTTTCTCTTGTTTAACCCTTAATATATATATATATATATATATATATATATATATATATATATATATATATATATATATATATATATATATATGTATATATATGTATATATATATATATATATATATATATATATATATATATATATATATATGTATATATATGTATATATATATATATATATATATATATATATATATATATATATATATATATATATATATATATATATATATATATATATAATGAGAAGATCAGTAAATTGGACGGAGAGCAAGGTTCCACTTTGGTATTATAGTTAGATTGTCAATAGAAACCTCTTCTAAAAGATTTTATATGAAGATAGCTGAAATACCCGTCTTTGCAAGATAAACTATTTGAGGAGTAAGAAAAATATTCTGATCACTTTTGACCTCAATGAAAAAGAGGGATCCTATACTTAGGATCCTTTCGAGAAGTATATAAAAAACATAAATGAGAAGATATGCATGTGAAAATTCGGCTCGGCTTCGGCATTATAGTTACATTATAGATAGAACCCCCTTTCTAAAACCGATTTTTCCTGAAAACTGACTTTTTGCACTTGAAAAATGATTTCTTTGCAAAAAAACGCAATCACTTTTTTTCTAATGGAAATATATCCGTAGTAGCAGAGACATGCATGAAGGCATTAATTTGTTGGTTCAATTTTTAATTTGATTGCAAATTAACATATCTGTTGATTTGCAAACACCAATTTTTAAGTAGCTCGGGCAAAGGTATGTATGTTTGAGAGAAATATTCAAATGAACCTTTTCCTAGCAAAGGAGTCGGGTGTAAGACTCTTTTGGCGTTGTCCCTGGATACGTATATGTATTCCATTATTCATTTTATCGATTGACCTGCATATATTTTTAATTTGCTGGAGTTTTTTTTTTTGATTTGCTCGGCGTATCTTTTATTTTGTTCGGTTATTCTCAAATTTGAGTGCCTTATAATCAAATTTGATAGCCTTGGTTTTTAATTTGCGTGGCGTAATTCAAAATTCGGATGCTGTATTTCTCTATTTGATTTCCGAATTTTCAATTGCTTTGCGTTACTTTTAGATTTATTTGTGTAAAGATCTAGTGTTTCTTTATGTTTGACTCCTTCGTATTCAAATACATTGCAAAACGATGTTCAAACAGAGAGTCGTGAATTAAGGGGAAAGTACGAATAAATCGAGTCAATTATAAAATTCCATCATCTATCATTTACGTCAAGTCAAGCGAGAAAAAAAGATAAGATATTTTGTAGGACAACAATATAAGTAAATTTCCCTCGGGGAAATAATTCATTCATGTTTATACAACGAAGTAATTGAAAAAGGAAAAGACAAACCAACACAAATTGGGACTTGATCAGGCAGAAAAAAAAAATCTTTTAGTCACAGAAGGATCATCACAAACTGATGCGTTGTAAGTATATATACATATATATATATATATATATATATATATATATATATATATATATATATATATATATATGCATATATATATATACATACATACATACATATATATATATATATATATATATTGAGAGAGAGAGGGGGAGATAGAGAGACATACAGAGTGACATACAGAGTGACATACAGAGAGACAGAGTGGGAGGGAGGGAGGGAGAGATGTATATAAATATATAAGTAGATAGATAGAAAAAGAGGGGGGGATATGTAGGCTTATCGTATGTCCCAGTTTTGCCAGGATATTTCCGGGTCGTGTATTCGTTTTTTGTGTCTAGAACAATGCAAGATCAAAAAAAAAAAATAATAAAAATAAAAAATGATACATTGAAGAAAAATGCTGATATCACAAAAGAGCATGGTATGTTAGAGAGAAAAACATGAGTGAGGAATATCATTGAATCCGATAGAAAAATCAAATGGCAATGGATATGCACTGTTGCAAGATTGTCAAACAACCAATAGACATCACTGCTCACCATGTGGATCCCTACAGATCATGTAAGAAACTGTGACCGGCACAATATAAGATTGCATGACGAACTAAACAAGTTCCGCAATACCCATGATACAGGACTCTGAAGAATCATGGGAAAGGTCTATTTTCAACAATAGACCTTGAAAGGCAACTACTGATGATGACGACGATGACTACGGGCTTCGGTTATGGAAGTACTTCTCCATTCTACAAATGCCGGTACTTATCATAAAAATCATAAACTGTCATGGTTTGAGAAGATCATATCAAACAAATCACACACACATATATATATATATATATATATATATATATATATATATATATATATATATATATATATATATATATATATATTTATGTATATATAAATGTATATATATTATTGTGTCATCCACAGACAGCTGTTTCAATGTATTACATCTCTTCAGTGTGGCTATAGACATTATCCCATCCAGTACCGTGAGGCGGAATGGAAACCCTCACATCGGAGCCAGAGGCCGTTATCCTACCTCTGGATTACGGAACTGGATGGTCAGTAAGGCTGAATTTAAGCGATTTATTCATTTTACACATAAACTCCTCATCCACCAGAGTGCTCTATTCCTATGGAAGAGATGTATGTATATATACATGTAAGTATATATATATGTAAATATATGTGTATATATACATATGTGTATACATATGTATATGTATAAATGTATATATATATATGTATACATATATACGTATATATTTATATGCACGTGTATATATATATGTATTGTGTTTAAAAGTTGTATTATTAAAAAAAAGTGTACTCAGTATCTCGGAATGAGCGTATGCAGGTGTAGACAATGTTACAGATATCACCCCACCCATTTCAACCAGTGGTTTCACGCTTCAATGACCATCAGTCGATTAATACACTATTATGTACATAGCTAGGAGATAGAAAATATTTGGTAAAAAACTTGAGCTTTGGTTCGAAGCTGGATTAACGTCATACATTTTAAAAGTAAGTCCTTTGAACGATAGTAGCAACGGGAATTGTTTCGACAAAGATCCAATATATCTCTAATGAACTTGAATCAATTTCAAGTTCTTAATTGTTGTTTTTTTCTATAATTATTAACATGAGTAAAAAGTACTGGTCTACTGCTCTATTGCCGTGTTGTAATGTTGTGTAGGGGAGAGGTTTGAATCTTTTCTGTGCTATGCAAGAAGAAATAGTCAAGTTTTGAGCTTTGATCGATGTTCTTTTCTGTGAGTTCATGTCGGATCCATTCTTATGGCTACAGATTTGTTTGCCAAAGCTTGCAAACTACGTATTACTGTTGATTGATTGCACAAACAATGAAAAGCTGAAAAACTTTGAAGGACATTTGTGAGATTTCATGTATAAGAGGACGCTTGGCACCTTTGGAGCCATATAATACGATCACTGGCATGTATGAAGAAATTTTATATATTTTGCATTTTTTTTTTTGGCAAATAACACTGACCCAATATATATATATATATATATATATATATATATATATATATATATATATATATATATGTGCATGCGTGTGTGCGTGCATGTGTGTGTTTCCAGCTCTACTAATATATAGTATTTCTATTGGAAGTAAACTGTATGAAGCTAAATAGCAGTTTCTATCTATTTATATGGGAGATTTTTTTCCATAGAAGTCTAAGATTCAAAGAATGGTGATTTTGCAATGTTAGATATAGGTGATAAAAAGTTACAGGGTACTGGGTGTCGAAGAGGGAGAAAGAGTTTGAGCACTGCATATATATATATATATATATATATATATATATATATATATATATATATATATACATACATATATATATATATGTATATATATATATATATATATACATATATATATATATATATATATATATATATATATATATATATATATATATATATGTGCATTTTGCAAAACGAGCGCTATTTTTCATTTTTGTATTTCTTTGTAAAAGTGAAAAAAAAAACCCGTACTGCAAAAAAGTAATAGATACCATTATATACAAGAACAAGGTCAATCCGGAGATCATCCATAAACTAATTCGTTTCTTGAGAAGCATGCCAGTTGATAATTGAATGTACAGTTCTATTTTATTTTTCTATGGCACCAATATCATTTATAAATGTTTCAAGACGAATTTGTTTCCACCGCTGAAATATTGACTGGCTGATTGAATTAGGATTCGCAATCTGCAGATAATAGAAATTCAGCCAATATCAAACGGGCAGAATCGTTGCACGTTATTAATCATCAGAGGAGTAATTTTAACACACACTGTTTCATTCGAACTTTTCTCTGTTGCATATCAGAATATATAATATGAGTCCGTCATGGGGCGTTGATAGAATTGTCTATCATTAAAAGTGCTGTATTTTTGTCGGGATGGTAACTACATATCGAGTCTTCATACTCCGCCTGAAATCGCTTATGTCACTTAAGCTGTATTACCTGAGAGAATGGAATAGCTCCCGTTCTCTTATTGCCGATCATCTCGATCACGGTCTAATCACTGGTCAGCCACTTGTGCAGGAATCGAACATGCATCCACTTTAGAAGTAACCTTAGACGAAGGCTCTGTTCTTGCCAACTGAACTTAGAACGCTATGAGTAATAAGTGTTTTCCGAACTTACGCTCAGTATTGACAGCTGATATGAATCGTCCATTTACTGATATTTCATACCGTCAGAGTAGGGAACATTATGATTTGGACAAAGATAGTGAAAAGCGGAAATCAGTAATATAAGCGCATTTCCAACTACTGCCTACATAAACACATACGCACACGCACACAAACATATCTATCTATCTATCTATCTATCTATCTATCTATCTATTATATATATATATGTATACAAATATATATATATATATATGTGTGCGTGTGTGTGTGTGTGTGTGCGTGTGTGTGAGTGTGTGTGTGTGTGTGTGTGTGTGTGTGTGTGTGTGTGTGAGTGCATTTAGAAATTGATATGCAATCCGACAGAATGATTGAAAATTGCGTTATAATTTGTGGAAACTCTCCTTTCATTGTACGGTTAATATATCACTTGGCCCAAACAACATAAATAGATTGAACAATTGGAAAAAAATCCCTGTAGTAGCCCCATTCTCTTAAATTGTTCATTTTATTCATGTTGTCTTCACCAGGTAATATATTAACCGTGTAATCACGAGAAAACATTTCGAATAAGAGTTTCAATATAATATACAGCAATTCATGATCACACACACACACACACACACACACACATATATATATATATATATATATATATGTATATATATATATATATATATATATATATATGCAATGCTCTTCCATAGGAATAGTGCACTCTGGTGAGGAGTTTCTGCATAAATGAATATATCGCTTAAATTCAGCCTTACTGACCACCCAGTTCCGTTGTCCAGAGGTAGGATATCGGCCTCCGTGCCCGATGCGAGGGTTTCAATTCTTCCACGCGGTACTTGATGGGATAAAGTCTGTAGCCCCACTGAAGAGATGTAATACATCGAAACATCTGTCTGATGATGACACAATTATATATATATATATATATATATATATATACATATATATATATATATATACATATATATATATATATATATATATGAAAGTAAAAATGATACTATGATGATATATGAGATATACTAATATGTGGGGCGTTTACTTGTTTATTTTCCGTGCTTTTCTTTCAGAAAATCTTGGGAAAGACTTATGTCCATTGACTGACGTTAAAAGGATAATGATGATGATGATGATTATCATGAATTTATCTATCAAAGATGTTTTTAAATGTTCATGAACTGGTATATTTTCTGTTTCTCTGTACATATTTATTGCTTTATTGACAAAAATACAGTTAATAACCATCATTTTATCATTTTACTAGAACCAATTTTGGTACTACATCCTAATTTTTAGATCTTCATTCGGTTATTCTATCATCAATTCTCTTGTTTCTTCTATTCATGTGCCATTTTCAATATCAAGTATGTACAGGTATGACAATGTGACACGCCTAATGTTAGAAATGGTGCATAAATTGAAAAATAAAGAAATAAAGACATTCATGAAAGAAACGTCAAGTTCCAAAATCTGTTACATTCTGAGACTCCAGTGACGATGATTGTCTTATTTCAAATAAAGCATAGCATTGTTTGATATTCTATTGATGAGGAATTCAACCAATGCATCATCATGATAGTCATCTATGGAGCTGAAACATGGAACCTGACCAAGAGACTGTCTCCAAACTGTGAACCATGCAATGTGCATATGAAAGAATGAAGGTCAATCTCACATAGGGAGATCATAAGATACCACAATATAGCAGAGAAAAAACAAGAGTCCGAAGTATGAAATTCATTGAAAAAAAACTCAAATAGAATGTTGCAAGAATAGCTGACAACCAATAGACATCACGACTCAAAACATAGATCCGTAAAGATCACATGCATAACAGAGATCGATGGAATACAAATGAAGAGACGGACTATACAAGTTCAGAAATCATTGGCTCTGGCAATGATTTCTGAACTTGTATGCTCATGATGAAAAGGTATGACGATTCCTGGGGAGGGTCTATATCCAACAACAGATGATAAAAAACTGATGATGATGATGATATGCACATTCAGGTACATATTGTATTCCAGATGGTACAGAATAGTTCAGGAATAGCTTTTGCCAAGAACTATTTGCAAAACTGAAATTTCGCGAGGGGTCTGCAACTTGAACTTTCACAAAAATGGAGGGTCAACTTCACTTATCATTTATTCACAGCAGATTAAGATTGTATATATAACTCCTTCGCTCCATAAAACCTAAAACATTACTATTCAACATTGACATTTTTTTTTATTGGTAACCAAGGTCTTATAGATAGGAATCACAAACTTTTCCTTCGGCAAAAAAATGTAAATCCGGTTTTAGACCTTTATTGGTCAAACGAATATTGGCTATTTTTTTTGTAACAAATTTACACAAGCCATCAATCTATGACAGTGAGTAAACATTACACATCGAAAGTAAAGAATATCCTCTCAGCCTGAGCAAACTCCTTCATTGGTTGTGTTGTGTAAGAAGCAAGTTAATAAAGAAACAAACTTTACACTGTGTTGTCAAATTTGAACTTATTTTCCCTCTGCGACCGTCAGTTTGTTTATATCGTACTAGGTACTTATATGTTGACCTATATTTCTAATCTCTCTATCTATCAATCTATTAATCTTTTTCTGTGTCGAATGCAAAGATTTGTATCTAAATCTGAGCAGAAATAGTAATGATTGTGCTATACCCGAATATATGCAAAAGCGTTTTTATTCGTTACTAAAATTTATACTTTTAACAGTAGTTCAACTATAACTTCTCAACGTTGATTTAATTCCTGTGAAACACATGCGTAGCAGATATAGTGAGAGAGTGATTGATTATTTGATCTAATCTGACCCTATGATGATTAGTAATTAATAATTTTTTTTACTTTGACCCAATGCCGAACTAATGTAAGCTTCTGAACTGATTTTGCTGGTAGCAATGCCTTATGTGTGAATAAGTGAAGGGAAAGTCACAGTTCAAAGGCAATGCAAAGCAACAGTGGCCATGTCAGTAAAAACAATAGTGTGTATACGCCAGAATGAAAAAAATATTGAAAAAGATGAAACAGACAAATACATATGTCAAAATATAAATGAATACAAAGAGGCTCGTGTAACATAGAATAACAAGGTATATTTATTCAGAGAGGCACGAGTTAGATGAAGAGTTACTGCTTGAAAAGGTTTGAATTCAAGATGGTTTGATATAGTCATGCGTATCGTTGACAATATAAAAGTTCTGAGGGAAGTACAAATTCTGTATTATTTTCATGTACGTGTGAGTCTGTATAAAGTGAGTGTGTTGAGTTAGTATCTGACGACAGGGAGGTGAGTGTACTTGTACATGGATTTTGTTAGTGTGTGTATGCATGTGTTACATTGCATGCACATTTGAATGTGTGTACACGTGAAGATCAGCCATTGTGAGATCTGCGTATCGAGGGTTAGATGGAATCAGACTGTTCTTGAGAGTGGTGTTGAGTGCTTGCTTTTATGATAAATATATCCGTGTTTTGATTAACTATTTCGTGCTTCCAATTACGTCTGCGTCTTGAGATAGTTGATTCAAGTCTTTGGAACAGACCGTCAACACATTTTGGCTTCAATTGTATGGGAGAACGAAATATTGTTGGTAGAAATTCCTTGACTCTGCTTACGGCATATTCCAATGGGTAAGACATGTGCAACATAAATAACCTAGAAATAAAAATAAGTAGAAATTTTTTCACACGTCCTGAACAATGACAACAAGGAGTCAACAGGGTGTACATATGTAGGTACCTTTGTTTTGATATTTCCTTTTGTTATTTCATTTGATGTGGAATTGAAACAATGACCGTTGCGAGAGTATACAATATAAAAATTATCGCCACTTATTATATGAATGTACTATTGCAGTACATAAATTCGTATAATCGAAATAGAGAAACACGTATAATAGCCAAACTTAGGCGCCAAATCATAGCTAAATGTAGTGTTATACATGAGGGTACGATCCCATATCTATTTTTCACCCCAAATTCTAGTATTTGTATGAAAAGAATATCGTATCATCAACAAAAAATACGATATCTATCTATGTTGTTAGGGTAATATCAAAATCTACAGACGCTGAAATACAACTCGACAGTTACATAAAAAATTCGACCCCACAGGAAGCAACACTGGTCGTTTTTTTAATGTAGACCAAGTCAGTACCAATTCTCAAAACTTGGAATACGGTTCCGTCTTCACCTAATATACCAATTTGGATCAAAAATCCGTATCCTGACACGAAGTTAAAAGTAGGATTTCGATCTGAAATTTGCACTATATTGTTCGATATGTGTGATTCTTATTCATCAGTGAATTTGATGCATTGTCTAGAAGGATATTGAATAGATATTTGCTGTGTGCTTTATTTTCATCAGACTCTGGACTTATTGATGTAACCACACGTATATTTACTGACCTTTGGTTAGTCTGGAAGTTAGATAAAGCAATAGAGCCAACAGTGAGCATCAGACTCACGGGAATAGAGCTCTATGGCCCTATTGGGCGGTTCCGATATAAAAGGAATCGTGAAATCTCAGTTTTAGTATGGCATATGCATATTGAAGAATATACATGATGTCCCCTGCTCAATCTGTTGAAAAAAAAATAACATTCGCTTAACAAACAAATGTAGTGGGAAACGTGTATACGTGTTTGCACAGCGAGCAAAAGAAAATAAACCAGCAGTTTTAGCGGAACTAGTTGTGGGATCAGTCGATCAAACACAGACTCCGTTATGGAGAGTTTAGGTTCACATAGCCGATCAGTGTACGGACTGAAATACCCTCTCTAATCATTGGTTGACTCTACAAACGAAAATGCTGTGATGACTGAGCGTCATCAGTAGGATAATTTCGATTGTAGCTGGAGTTCGAGACAATCATGGGTAGTGTTCACATCTCTTTCAGCAGCTGGATCGTGAGGGAGTGGGAAAAGCTGAAGTCAGACTACCGATCAGGTTAAATGATATGCAAACTAAGTGACCAACTATTAACGAGAAAATCGGTTTCGCTGTTCCATCAATTTGGTTGCAAGAAGTTTCCCTCCGAAGTCTCTTTCTTCAGCTTGATTGAACTCTCCATTCCCTCCTGAAATGTTTGTCCATTTTTTCCAGTTGTTTTTTTTTTCGTCTTTGTTTTTTTGGAAGCTGCTCTGTTGACTTCAGCGAGGTTGTTCAAATCACAATGACTCCACCTCGAACTTTTGCCGATGTAAATACGTTTGCTTTTGGTTACATTACAAAACACTGAAAACTATTTCAGCAATGCTTATACGAAATTCTTCAAAACATTATAGGTTTAATAATATGTTCACCAATAGCGACAGCATATAAATAAATTCTAAGCTTGGTCTGCTGAAGATAATGGACCATCTTCATTACAGAAAAAATGCATCGGTACCCAACAACGCGCTTAATTACTTCCCTATTTGATACCTCGTATTTTCAGAGATTTTGAGTTTTCCATACACATAATGAGATCTAGAAGTATGTTCATAATCGTACCATCACACTGGAAAACAACATAACTGACACAGCAAAAGGAATGGATGTTCGAATGAGACCAACGCATGATGCAATACGTTTCCTTAGGGTACAATCTTGCAATGAGTACAATGTTGCCATTGCAATATAAATTTATGTGTGCTCATACGCTACCGTTTCTTCTACAGGCCTAAATCCCTTACGAACCACCACGTATATATAAGTTACACAGCCACGAAACATCAATACTGTACAAATATTCTAAAAAAAGTTTCAACAATATCATGAATATACTGTTACTGAGGATAGTGAGATGCAGACATCACTAGGCTGAGTAATTTGTAGCGGTTATCTACAACAGACAATCACTTACCATGGAAATACCCTACCAAACCACTTACCATTTCTGGTTAGACAGTATGAATACCAGATTATTTAATAGCGTCAGAGAATGAATGACTGTAGACTATTGACGGAATTACTTACGTCAATTCCCCTGGGCTGGAATTTCAGTAGATTTCGGAAAAGAATAACTCAGATTGATATAATTACCGATATTTTACGTGATTTTCCACTTCAGCCGTTCAAAAGCCCTCTGCAAATAGACGAGCGATAAGCAACCACAATGTAAACCGAGAGAAATGCGATTATCAAAAGGGATAATAATAATAATAATAATAATAATAACAACAACAACAACAATAATAATAATAATTATTATTATTATTATTACTATTATTATTATTCAACAAGGATCAAATTTAGTAAAATGAAAATAGATAGAATATAGCAAAATAGTGAATGCGGAGATAATGATGAGACAGTCACTGCAGAGCGTGTGCATAACTTGATGGAGTTGATCCATTGAGAACTGTGCAAACGATAAAAATTTGAGCATACACACCTCTGAGCAAATCGAAATCTAAGTGCGATATACGTATATATCGAGCTTGATTGACAACAAAAAAAGGGAGATAAAATCTGGTGGAGGAGATTGCCTATTGATTGAACCCGTGGGTTGACATTAAAATCTCATCCAAATGAAAATAATGCCCAGGTATAGATCGACCTCCATTTTCTTTGCGGCAAATATATGTCTTTTTTCTTACTATTATAAATAAATAATTATCTCAGCAGGAACACATGGGGTCGTGTTAAGTCCTTTAGGAACTTCAGGTTCAGTTGGCCCCTTACACACAGAAATCAAAATGTATGGCAAATCACAAAATGTACGCATTAATGTTGGTTTATTCAAATATACATAGATCGAAAGGTTTGTCTAAGTTACACATACATAACGTTCACGTGAGCTATAAATACATAGAAAAGTTGCAGAAGTCATATATCTGGAGTAAAAACATGTATATATCTAACTAGATGCCAGCAGAAAGTAGAATTTAGTTAAGGCAAATTGCTTTTTTAAAATCTGTCTTTTCATAGTTTACAATGGCCGACGGAACAATTTGCACGACAAAATCAAACTCTGAACCTGTCAATGTAGAAAGTTATCCACACTAAGCAAAGTATGTTTTATTAACTTATAGCTATATGCATCATACTATACAATCTACAAAAAGTCTTTCAGTTGGCATCTAAAAATCTCGAAAATCCTCTGAAATGAACTGTTCAAACTGTGTATTCTTTAGAACACCGTTCTTTACATCAAGTAGATACAGAGCATTTAGTCTTGCATGGGTCATTGGGGTTCTCAGTAGTATCTGTATCAGGGTCAATGCACAGAATAGTTTCTCCGTTGAACTAAAATTGCCTATCATAACGGTATCGCACATTCCTTCATTGTATACTTAAACAATCTGTTGTGATGGAGTGAATTATGGCCTGAGTTTGGTTCAGGATTGAAAATTGGACGATTCCCTTGACGAACACATTACTGAAATACCGAGGAAATGAGTGATAGGTTTTATTAGATTCTATTCTCATCCTTGCCTTAGGTAAATTGCCAAAGTTGACTTTCTCTCTGAACCTATCGTATACTGATAAGTAAACTACAGAGGGCTTTTGTAAGGCAATCGGCAACTCATCCAGAAAAGACATTGAAAGTTCTACATCTTAATATTTCGTTCGGAGAAAAACTCATTGAAAAATCTATTAAATTGCTGTTGAACGGGGCAAGAATAAGGTTCAAAATTTTGGTCATCAGAGCAGTTTCAAGATAGTTTAATATTGTCTGCTAATGTTTGCACTTCGTATCTTGCTACATTTATTTGCTTCAAGTCACTTTCAATAGCTTTGGATTGCCACCTTTTAAACCCGGTCCTGGGAACACGTCCGAAAGAAGAAAGTGAAAGTTGATCGAAATAGATACAAATTATGAAGATTGATGGATTGGCTCATCCAGATAAAATTAATCGGAAGAAACGATAAACTAAATGAAAATCAGACGACAGAATAAACACAGACAAATTATTGGGAAGGAAACAAATGAAAAATAATTGGCTGAAATCAAAAAGATGACAGGGATATACAGTCACTGAATAAAAACTGTCGTGTCACTGATATCTTTTCACAGTAGGCTGTGTTGTGGATGATCAATTGAAATATTAGGAAAAAGGGGATGATTAATGAATGACTAAAAGGGTTCAAATTTTCAAAAAATGTAAATTGAACTTCAACCTGGAAACCTATTGGAGAACAAAGGATTTCCCCCCTCCCTCAAAACAAGAATATCTTTTTTTCTAGACATAATGAGACATAATGAGGAATACTAATTTCTAGCCTTCGAACTATATTGAGGCAGACTGTACAACTGATACATACGTAGCCAGCCAGCCAACTGACCAGCTCACCAGCAAAACTAACTTGAAAATCGAAGCAACTTATGTTGGCAGTTCCAGTTGACTGTTTCTAACATACAACTTAGTAACGCTGGTAATCTGAGCCTCACAAAATAACCCAATAAGGTTCAAATCTGTGCTAACCTGACATAAGTGCCCAATGTAACACAGTGGGAAGCAGGCTCGTCTCGCAGATCATTAGTTAGTCTACTTGGTTCACCTAGTATCCCATTCATTTCATTCTGGCACCTTTGTAGGGGGTTATATGATTGGATGTAGTGATCCACTTTCTCCAGTTCTGTGTTGTCGATTTTGATCTCAGTGTTTTTATCTCCTATGTGGTTGTTGCATATAATCTTCATTTTGCTGAAGTTCATGAATTGGTCGACTTTCTTGCTCTATTCATTCAATTCATCTATCAATAGTTAGAGGTCGTGTTGGCTCTCTGCAAAATAAGCAATGTCGTCTGCAACTACGTAGGACGACAAATCTTCATGAGACCCTCAAAAGAAGAAGAAAACAAGCGAAGAATCAGGCTAGGATGGCAAGCTTTTGGCAGAGCAAGCTCAACCTTCAAAATCAAGTCGATCTCGTTAATCCTAAAAAGAACAGTGTATAACCAATCCATCATCCCAATAGTCGCTTATGGAGCTGACATATAGAACCTAACCAACGGACAGATCAGCAAATTGAGAACTATGCAACATGAACAAGAGAAAATGCTGGGCCTCACATGGAGAGACCACATGACAGAACAGTACATTCGGGAAAAGACAAGAGTCAGGGGCATCACAGAATCCATTAAAAAGCTCAAATGGCAGTTGGCTGGCCATGTTGCAAGAGTGGCAGACAACTGATGAACATCGTGACTCATAACATTGATCCCCCTGGATCACATGCTCAACCGAGGCCGGCAGAAAATTAGCTGAAGAGATGAGCTAGACAAATACAGAAAGTACTGACTCCGCAACGCCCATGATAGAGAAATGTGGCAATTCCTGGGGAAAGTCAATAGCCAACGACGGACGCTAAAAGACTGATGATGATGATGATGATGATGATGGTGATGATGATGATGATTGGATATTTGCCTCTTACACCAGTGGTTGCTGTTCAGATCTCGATAAAGGATATAATTTTGAAGACAAAAAACGTCTTCTGGCAATAATTGCAAACCAGGTATTATGCAACTGCGTAAATTTGTGTGTCCAAATACTTTTCTCCATTGTTACTTTTGTTCATATTTCAATCTGCATCGTATGTTTGGAAATATGTGTTTCTTCCTTAGTCACTGTCAATCTCATATAAAATTACAGCGCCTGTTTGAATTTAAAGTGGATCGAAAGTATGGCAAATGAATATTATGTCGAAATCCTCACTGAATATGTTGTCAAACCCACAAACTGGAGTTGACTTTATTTTCTACGGAAACATCTACGCATCATCATCATCATCATCAGCAGCAGCAGCACCAGCACCAGCAGCAGCAGCAGCAGCAACAGCTGTCCCCATTATAAGTCACTGCTGAACAAAGACTTTCCCATTTCTTTCCATAACGAGAGTGATGGCGCTAATATCTCACCGGCCAATCGTGTGTCTCCATCTTGCGGCAGGTCTGGTCTTACTACGTCTTTTCCTGCATCTGTTGTCCATTCTTCTTGGTAAGCGCCCTGTCCATCTCCATTTTTGTTTAATAATCACTTGTACGATATTTTTCTTCCGAGTCTTCTTCCACATCCATGATGATCTTTTTCTATCGCCAAAGGGTATTTCAAACATTTCTCCATCTATCGACCCCACCCCGTGCTATTCCGAGTTTGTTTTCGAGTGGTTTTGTAATTGGTAAGGTTCGCCCACGTAAATAACAGCGGGTATTATGCATTGGATTTTATCTTTTATGCTTGAAGCATATCAGCGGTTCGCTTTTTAGTAAGCCTCTATTATTACAAATTGCTTTCAAGTCAATCGTTATATGCCGTCTCGTATCATTTCTGTAGTCTTTCACCTATCCTAGTTAAATGCATTCTTTAGTTTCTTCTAAGGCTTTGCCGTTTATTCTTTTGGTCTTTTAAGGACTTAGTGATTGAACATTATTTTCGTATTTGTCTTGTTCATCTTGAAGCCTTCTGTTCTTTTGGCTTTCCCTATTTAGATCACTTAACACGTTTTGTAAATGCCTGCAGTTTCTTCTATTTGTGCATACTATCAAAGTAACTTGATATGTTCCAATATTCCCTGTTTATGTTTACTCTTGATAAAGGTCGAATGCGTTTCATATTCTTCCCTATTCTGACAGCTTTTTACTATCTTCTCTATTTTTCTCCCTTTCCCCTCGTTTCATTTTTTTGATCTATTTATTCTTTGAGTTCTGCTCGTTTAGTTTCGTCTTATCTAGTCGTTGTTACCGTATTTATCCTCTTTCTAATTTGTTCTAACGTCATCTCTGCGTACGTCCTTGCGTTGTTTTCGACTACTATTTCTGCTGCTCTTTCCAATATTCTCACCATGCTTCAAACCCTCGAAATACCACAAGGCCAAAAATCTGTTGTCCGCCTCTACCGAGAAATCAAAGATTGTTTTTGGGTGCATTTTTGCTCAAGTATCATTTTGTTCTTTTCTGTTTCAGAGTCAAATCTAATTCTGCTTGCTAACATTCTAAGGTCACTTCTTATATTCATTCTATTGGTACAGTAAGAGTTTTATGTTTCTTACTAGATTCAATATCATCAGTAAATTTCTGGTAAGTAATTTTGCATTAGAATGATGTATTGGAATACTGAAATCTATCATCAGCAACAACCAGGAAAATGTTTGAATTATCACGTACGTCGGTCCACGAGAGGACACTTTGGATTGAGCGAAAAAAATATAGCGTTACAAAGGAGTTTGGGTGAGACAGACTGGCCATTTTTGATAAACCCACGTGTTGATCACCATCTTGATTCAATGAACTAACACGTGAATAAAATAACACTGAGCACAGTAAGTCCAGGAAAAAAGCATAAAAGCAGGAAGTTCACGGATATAAAATGGAGACAAAAATACAGATGGAAGCAAGCATACTGAAACATACGTTTAATAAACGACAAAAGAAACTTATGTTCATGGTATGTTGAAGAGAAGAACATAAAATATTTACTAGATGATCGTAAGAGGCGGCATTATTACAAGATGATTACGTATAGGAAAGAAGAAATGAAGGAAAGGTATAGCTATGAGTTTAGTCAAAAGAAATGGAGAATGAAAAATAATACAAATCTGTGATAAAGAAAAGGTCCTCGTAATGGGTATTTCTATCAAATGATAAAGGCTGAAGTACTTGTTTTGCTACGGGGTTGGTGATTTATGGACTAAGATGCTACCATTAGAACGGATAAATTGAGGTAAAATGCAATATAGTAAATGAAACGAGGAAAGCGCGCTATTGAAGCCGTAGATAAATTCAACACCAATAAATGCTAATGACAGAAACTTTAATGTGAATCTCAGTAAAAGGAATTGACCGACTGAGCAGTTGGAACATTCACTGCTTTAACCTAGTGCGAAGCGGAACGAAGCCCAAGGAAACGGTGATCCTTTTTTATAGTTGGGAACAAGAATGGAGTGACGTCAGTAGATATAGGCCAGCTTTAGTATATTCGTATTCAGATACATGTAGTCATTTTAATTAGGTAGTTCCGAATTTTAGTTTCGTATAGATGGACATTGCAACTCACGACATGAATCCCCCCGAGATCACATGCACAACCGGGGCTGGCAGAATATTAGATAGAGAGACAAGCTAGACAAATCTAGAAAGTACTGGCTCCGCGACGCCGATGATAGAGAATTGTGGCTTATCCTGGGGAAGGTCTATGTCCAACGACAGGCGTTAAAAGAATGCTGCTGCTGCTGCTGCTGCTGCTGCTGATGGTGGTGATGATGATGATGATGATGATGATGATGATGATGATGATGATTGATTTTTGCTAAATGTAAATGAAGCATTACAATCGTAAAATCCTTGACGTTATAACTTCCATCGGTTATCATGAAAACAATTCCCTCTTTTGTTATTTGGGTTTTTGAAATCTTTTTGTGATCTACTGGTTTTCTAGGAAAATGTTCGTTATATTTATTATGTATCTCTCTGATTACTAGCGTGTGCTCTCTCTGGTTTCACATACCCCATATTTTTCAGATGTTCTTTTACTTGTCTTTGCAATGAGGTCTCGAAATAGTATGGCGTAATTTCTCATTGATGTATCAGTGGAGCTAGTAGGCAGGTGTCGTCATGAAACACTTCGATCTCTCGGTCGGGACTTTTCGAAGTTGGTACTTAAAGACAGATGACATTCAGTACGTATTTTTTTGCTTCGTCTTTCATCAGTTTTCAAATTGGACAGTCAGTCTGGATGGGTGGCTGGCGATATATATACGTTTCAAACGTAGAGGCAACACCAATGGCGCTAAAAAGTTCAATTTAGCAGTAAATAACTGTACTTATGCCTAGAAATACATTGTTCCTTCCCCAAAATATTGCCCAGTCGGGTTTTTTTTAGTTGGGGGTTAAATTTACAATGTATGATCTTGCTTGTGTTTGAAAATTCCAATTCTTATTGATCCTGGTCCATCATTAAGCGAAAGAAGTAATTTATTCATTGATCACCCCGTTTCTAAGAGTTTCAATTGATCATTCACAACGCGGTTTGCTGCAAAAAAGACGTGAGATGGCAGTGTCTATTCAGTGATTGTCCTGACCTGTCATCATTTCTATTTTAGTCAATTTCTCTTGATTTGTCTCTTTCTCTTTGTCTGTGTTCATTCCGTCGCCTGATTTCCTTCGCGTTTGTCGTTTCTTCTTTCGATTAATTTCATTTGAATGTGCCAATCCATCAATCGCCCGTAATTTGTATATTTTCTCGACCACCTTTCACTTTCTATCTTCGGATGCGTTCCTCTTGAGATTATCATTTATAACCATTGCAAACGGACTTGAAGATGTATATGTATTTGGTCACATCCTTCCGTCTGTGTCTCAGAATGATTTATACCAAAATAACAACCGAATTTCAATGAAATTCTGCGGAGGAATTGGAGATAGGAAGACAGATGGTTGAATCTTCAAGCGGATCCATGCACAATTATCTCCTGTACGTTGTTATTATATGCCAGAACCACATAATATTGCCAAAATTTAGTTATATCAGCAGAGTATCTCCGATATTTCTGAATGGAATTTCACGAAAGGATGAACAATAGGCTACGGGAGAACTGATGGGGGGCATCCATTCAAATAACAATTTTCAAGGCTGTCTATTACGCGCACAAGCCATACAAATGAAGCAAGACAGCTGGAATTTTCACAAAAATAATCACCAAAAAATCATAATGATAAGCATTTGGTAGAACAAGCTCAATCTCCCAAAACAAGAAGATCCTATCAATCCTAGAAAGAAGAGTATACAATCAAAGCATCCTCCTGATAGTCACTTATAGAGTTGAAAAATGGGATTTAACCGAAAGGCAGGTCTGCACATTGAGAACCATACAACGTGCACATAAAAAAAATATGCAGAATCTCACGTGGAGAGACCACAAGATATTACAGTAACTCAGGAAGAAGACAGGAGTCTTCAAATGGCAATGGACTGGCCATGTTGCAAGGATGGCAGACAACCGATGAAAATTGTGACTCACAGCATGGATCCCCAGAGATCACATGTGCAACCGAGGCAAACGGATTATCACATGGAGAGACGACCTAGACAAATTAAGAAAGTACTGGGTCCACGACGTCCACGACAGAGAAGTGTTGCAAATCCAAGGGAAGATCTATGTCCTACGACGGACGCCAAGAGACTGATGATGATGATGATGATGATGATGATCATGATCATGATCCGACCATAGACCACCTGCATTCGATAAATCAGCTGAAAGAAAAAGTGATAGAATACAATCTGCCTTTTAGGGTAGCATTTATCGACTTCAAAAAGACTTAAGACTAAGTAGAAATTCCATTAGTCACGAAGGTCATTGCTCTACAAGGTATAGACCTCTACATCTACTTAGAACAATGAATCTCTATGAAAGCCTAAAAAAAGATGTCAAGCGAAGAATCACTCAAAGGTGGTGAGGCTTTAATAGAGTAGGCTCAACCTTCAAAACAAGGAGATCCAATTCATTCTAAAAAGAAGGGTATACAACTAATTCTGATGGAACTGCAACATAGAACTATACAAGAGACAGACCTGCAAACTTAGGAGCATGCAACGTAAACATTAAAAATCATGCTCAACCTCACATGGAGAGACCAGAAGACAGCACAATGTATCCGGGTGAAAACTGGAGTCTGAGACCTCATAGAATCGATTAAAAAACTTTGATGGCAGTAGGCTGGCTATGTTGTAAGAATGGCAGACAACCGATGGACATTACAACTCACAACATGGATCCCTAGAATTCACATATGCAACTGAGGCTGGCAAAGCACTAGATGGAGAGACGAACTAGATAAATTCAGAAATAGAGAAATAGGGTGAATACTGGGGAAGGTTTATGTCCAACAATAGACACTGCGCACTGAGAGACTGATGATGATGATGATGATGATGATGATAATGATGATGAATAATTTTGACTGGTCTTTTTACGTTTGAATGTTGCAATATTTCATCCAATAAGAATAAGTTAAAGTTATTAATAAAAAGAATATCTTTGTATTTAGTCCTTACTTTCTTTTTTGTATTTTGATACCCTAATAAGTTATTAGTTGGGGGTTAAATTTTCGATGTTAAATTGATCCCTTAGTTCAGCAGCATTCATGATTATTTTTACGGACCTTCTCAGAGATAAATACCCAACAAAAGGCCAAAAAAATTGACCCGTCAACCCCGTTCCCAATTTTTTTAATTGATCATTCCAATACGATATGCAACCCAAAACTTCAGTCACATGACAGTCTCTAGTGAAGACTCACCAGACCGGTATAGTTTTATTACTGTAATTTTATTGCTTGATATATATTATGGTGCTTATGATAAATTTGAATGTTTTGTAAATGTTTTACTAACCCATCAAAATTTACTTCTACGTGACTCTGATAAATAAGTATGTCTATACAAGAGTCACTTTTGATCGTATTCACGAACATAGCGCTGATTTCAATTAAAAAAGACAAGGCGAAAAAAAAATATTTAAACTGTCAGACACACAGTTACGCTAATCGATGATTTCTCTCTTAGTCACTTCAATTTCAGCAGAAAAATACCGATTCTAATTGGACAGGAATCTTTTTTATCCTTTAACAGAAAGCCACGCCAAATTCAATTACCTTTGAAAGCGAATCAACGTGGCTCAAGGTTCATTCATTGTTGGCTTACATAAATCTGAAACGAAGCCATACACGACACGGAAAAAAAAAACACGCCTTTTTTATTTCCTTTGCTTTGTGTTCACACTACATATCGGAAACAGAGAACAATTTGGTTGCAGAAATTACATATAAGTGTGATCAGCATTAAAGTCAAATCGTGAATAGAGTCTTCAACTAAATTTTCACATCAACACAGACAAATTTTCGGAAGTTACGATGGTCTTATGGATCGAAGGCACAGACATTCAACAAATGCTTTTTTTAGGCAAATTGTGATCTGGAGTAAATCGATTTAACACTTATATATATGTATATATATTTACAGAGAGGGAGGGAGAGAGGGAGAGAGAGAGAAAAAAAGAGAGAGGGAGAAAGAGAGAGAGAGAGAGAAATGTTATATCAATGGGGATACCATTCAATCAGAGCACCAGCTTCTTTAAAACAAATGCATAAAAATCCAAAAAATTGTTCTGCTTAATTGGGATAAAGCTTTTTTATGAATCTTTGCCCCAAGATATTCCTCGATATATTCCATCATCATCATCATCATCATCCATTATCAGACCATTGCTGGACAAAGGCCTTTACCATCTCTTTTCATGACGAGTGTGATGGTGCTAATCTCTGATATCTCCGATACCAGCATTCCATTCTTTTTTCGTTTCGCTGTCTTGTACCTCATCTTTTCTTACTGCGTTTACTGTCCCACAGGTACGGATCGCTCTGCCTGAGGCTCCATCTGTTGTGCTTTCTTCTTATCCTCTCTGCCCATCTTCATTTTCTTGTTAAAGCATTCCTTTGATATCCTTCAACGGGGTCCTCTCTTGTATCCATGTTGATCCTTTTCTATCGCTGAGTGTAATCTCTGATATTGTTGTCTTCATTCAGAGTTTGTTTTTGATTGGTTCTGTAAGTCTCGAGATTCCTCGCCAATTCATCATAGCTGTTGATATGCAATGATTGTATTACCTGACCTCAGCAAATACATTCCTTACCTTTAACTACGTTTGTTCGTTTTTTTAAATCTATTCTTATGGTTTCTTTTTGGACTTGACCATTAAGAATTACTTCTGTCTCCTTGACACTTTTTCCATTCCTTTATGAAGATCATTTAAAATGTTTTGAAGATTCCTAACAGTTTCTGCTATTAATGCACAGCGTTAAATCGTTGAAATATCATCTGCATATGTTTGCTCCCTCGTTTTCCCAATTAGTTTTCTGGGAAGTGCTTTCAAGGATCACTGTAAAGTGTTTCAGTAATATCATATCCTCTTATTTCACTCCCTTCGAACCTTTATCTTCTTTACATCTCTATGTAGTCTAAATTCATGCAATGTCATTCTTGTACATATTCTCAATTACTTGCATATAATTCTCACTTGTATCTTGTTCTCACATTGAGTTGAAGACAGCCACGAGGTCCATTGAGTCAAAGAGCATTTTTATAGTTTACGTGAGCCAGCAGGAATATTTTGTTTTATGCTGATGTCCTCTCGACTAACTTGTTTTGTGTGTACAGGTAGCCTATTGTCGCTTAGCCGGTTCTAAAGCTTGCTGGTACACACGGTTGTTTTTTTTTAAATCTTATTTTTTTCTTGATCTTTTAGTAAGTATTTCTGAGAACAGTGTGGAAGAGTTATGTAGTTGAGTAACCGGGTGGTAAATGCCATTTACTCTCTTACCAGAGCATGTCTTAAATTCCTCTATCGAACTGCATTGAAATTTCCCCAACATTCAATGTAAAGTGGAATAGTTTTTCTATTATGAAAATGTTCACTTGGTGATGTTATTATCATGAACTTTTTAATACATATCACTAAGAGCAATGTAAATGCACTTTTTAATACATATCACTAAGAGCAATGTAAATGCAACTAAAATCATTAACTCTTTTCCTCAAATTCATTGATAGATATCTGTCTTGGAGACTGTATTTAAAAAGCCCCGAAAGTTCCAGCACTTGACATTATAAATAATTCTAAATCGAAGAACTCCCTAAATAAAGCCAAAGTAGATCTACTGGAAACAAACAGGATAAACAAAAATAAGCAGTGGCATCGTAATGGTTTTACATCTCTAAAGAGGTCAGTTACTAGTAAAAAATGAATTTGCAAATCTTCATTGCTTAGAATATAACTAGCACCGGTAAAAGGAGAGGGAGTGCCATCAGCTTTTGAACAGGTTGGTGGAGTGAGGAAGTCTGGACTTATATTAAGTTGAAACTAATAATAAGTAGACGATTCTTTTTTCCCACTATGTAAACTCGACCAAGGCTTTTATATGTTTGTGCTGCTATACTGTAGGATCACCACTCTGAGGAAACAACAGAGCTTTGCAGTCAGCACGGATCTGATTTTTGCAGTGTCGAGTTCAAAGCTGCTGATAGGCGCACTGTTCGAAGGATTCTGTTGTCGAATATGCAGACATCTATATTTCCCCTGCTCCCCTTTTCAGCTAACTCAGGCTTCTACCAACTACAGAATTTTCATTTTGTAAGGTTTGACTACAGGGCAGCCTTATTGTCAGAACACTCCCCAAAAGGGGTGGCGGATCTCCAAAGCTAGCTCCTATCTGAAAGAAGAAGGACACTCCAGTCAAACCTATGATCTAGGGACCCTACCCCCCACCATATTATCCGGTGTGTTACTCGGTGAGCGACGAAAAAGAGATGAATTCACTAAAAAAGGTCATAGTTCTTTCTCCAAAAGAGCTACTTCGGCAATTGTTTTTTTCGGCAGGTCTTTCATTCGGTTAGCCAATTATGGCAATTAGTGCTAAAGATGTTCGAACATCTAAAAGTTACATGAAGACAATTACTTGTCAAAATCAATTCACACGTATGATAAATACCGATGTGTAGATGTCATAAACAAGCCAAAATGATGAAAAATGGGGATACCAGGGAAAAATATGGACAATTAAATTTGGTACAGTTGGAAACAGAAAACTATTCTTTTCAAGGATCTGAAAATACCTTTACCTTTTTGTTTTTTATTTGTGATTATATAAAGACCAGATTGACTTGGACTCACAGAAGAAAATGCACTGAATAGATGAGAAAAAAATCAAACAAACAAAAAAAGAACGAACGGTAGATATCTTTCATTCAAAAACGAATTCCTTCATTCATCACAAAATTGAATCACTCCATTTGACCTGCACAGTGAGAGGGTTGATGTTAGCATAATACCTCACAACCATACTGATGTCATGTCTCCGAGAGAAAAAGTAACTTCCGTAATAATTTAGACATATGAAAGGTAAAGAACATTTTATTCATTCGCTTATAAATATATATATATGTATATTTAACATAGGTCTCTTCTTAATACCCATGAAATTATACATGTTCCAAATAAATGTTGTTTTCTGAGTTTATCTATAACCTTGTTAACGATATACATTCGCATAGAAACTGCTGGACCAGGGAGATAGAGTTTTGTTTTAAAAAAAATTACAATTTTAGTTTGGCATCTCATAAACATTGACATAATCATCTGAAAGCAGCCTTTTAGCGTCTGACGTTTGATTTAGACATCCTCCAGGATTCGGCAAACCTCTCTGGTGTCACGGGGCCAGTACTTTCTGAACTTGTCTAGTTTGTCACGCCATCTTATCTTCTGTCAGTCGCGTATTCGTAGATGATCTCTCAGGATCTTCGTTGTTTGTTATGATGTCCCGCAGTCGTCTGACATTCTTGTCATTTGAGTTTCTTGGTGAATTCTATGATATTGTCGACTGCTGCTTTTCCTATAACATACTGTGCTGTCTTGTGATCTCTCCATGTGATGCCGAACTTGATTCTCTCCTGTGGTTCTGACTTTGAACGTTCTGCTCAGGTCCAATATTTCTGTTCTATAGGTGACTATCAGGAGGATGAATTGATTCCAAACCTCCCCTTTTTTAAGGATTAATTGGATTTTCTTGTCTCTGAAAGATGATCTTACAGTACAAAAAGCTTGCCTACCAAGAAAGATCCTTTGCTTGATTTTTCTTCTTTGGAGGGTTTAATGGACATTCATTCTTATGAAGATATAATCGTTTACTTTCTTCAGTTTTGCGTTTTCAATTCTGATTGTTGCGTCTTTGTCCTCAAAATGTTTGTTGTACATGACATATGTTTCCTCGCTTTCTCTATTTAGCTGGATATCGTGAAGATTTTATGAAAAAATCACGATGTATGCAAATATGAGGTTTTTTGAGTAATCGCCGTCTATTCCAGTTCAATTATTTTCCCAGTTTTGGTGAATCAACTGTTGATCACTTTGGTAAAATTGCGTTCCAATATTCATGGATTTGGCTTTATCTGAGTTGAATAAGTTGAATAATATGGCTAGTTGAGGAAAAAAGAGACCTCACAACGGATTTGGACAGATTGTCGGACACGCCAGAGAATTCTACAAAAGCCTCTTTTCCTTCAAACAAGGAATGTAGTACAGTGAACAATATTAACAAAATTTCCCAGACTCCGTGGGAGGTGAAGTAAGTCATCAAACAAACAAAGAAAATAAAAGCCCAAAGACCAGATAACAATATAATCTGAGTTTATCTACGAACCACACAGATAAAATTTCGCTTCATGTTCAGATAAATATAACTGCAACCGAGGGACAAGAATCGCTTCACAGCAAATTAAATCTGCAGGGTAGTTATATTCGTATAACCATATGTGAATATGACACCTAGTGTCATAGCAATAAACATTCCTGTTTTTCAAGTCTCCTGAATCAGGGGTATGGTAAAACTGCTGATGAATCACATAATAAGGATAACATTAAAAAAATATAAGAGATAATATAACTGAATCCCATGCACTGACACCCTAAAATTATTTAAATGATAGTTATTGAATGACGCGTTAAAATGACTGGTCGAATTCAAAATGACTCGTGTGGCATGAAGTCATGGATACTTTCGGACCATATAAGATTTGACAGATAAAATTTCCTTCTCAGCAGAGAAGATGGGAAGGATACACACACACACACACACACACACACACACACATATATAATGTGGCAGTGGACTCTGGTTCCATATGGTACATTTTAATTCACACTCACACAACACGCACCACTGATGATGGGAGAAATCCCGAAACATGTATGGACTATTGACATATAAGGATTAATAAACCTTACCACCAAAAACTTCACTCCCGAGTCTGTCTCACTCTCTAAAGTACACATTATATATATATATATATATATATATATATACATATATATATATATATATATATATATATATATATACATATATATATATATATATATATATATATCGGTTCGAAGTGAAAATCACCACTGTTTTAGACAAAATCCATATTCATGGCCTAATTTTTCAGCATTTTCTCTGGCTTCCTATGACCACCGTGTTGATAAATCATGCATTAAATCATAGAGTGATTTTATGTTTGATTTGATGGTATCTCCAAGGAATCCTTCGATAATATGATGCTGTTGGACCCGCTGACTGAAGAAAATTTGTGACTGACAGGCTCGGATATAAAGCGGCAAGTTTCATGATTGAATGTTGTCTCTCATTTGCAACACCAGGACTGATATCTTAATGCAACAAAATCATCGATCAACTTCTCCGCTTCTAGCTCAATGCTTCATTCAAACGAGAGTATAGTTTTGGTCAGTTTCATCAAAATCACATTTATCATCAAAACTTGTGTGAGATATTTGACGTATTCACCTTTCCCAATCTATTTTCCTGTCATATATATAAATACACAGAGATAGATAGATATAGATATAGATATATAAAGGGATTATCTTGGAAGTATCCAGCCATTTTGAATATTCTAAGTTTCGATTGCGCAGTCTTGATGTAACTAAGAAACCATCAATGGGAAATCCACTGAACATGCATAAACTAGCACTCTTCCGCTGTGTTATTCAGTCAGGAATGAGTTTGTTTCCTGTGTAACTATTTCATATGCGATGACTAGGGCTACCAAGTTAATGCATCCCCTTTTTCTTCTCTTTATATCTATCTATCTATCTATCTATCTATCTATCTATCTATCTATCTGTCCTTCCCAGTCATTTCATACTTATCTCTCAATGTATCTATCTATTTGTGTGTGTATTGTTTGGGGTGTGGGAATGCTCATAAAAAAAACAACACACAAACATGTACTCTCTCAGTGCATTAGTTAGAAGGCTACAGTATTGAATTCCATTCACCCTGTTTTTTCCCAAACGGTGTAGCCATTTGCAAGACAAAGCCATGCATAATCAAACATAAAAAGATGGCACTCATCAACGCATATAATATATACTTAAATACCTCGAGATAAAATAAATTTGCTTTGAACAGCAAAGATGACGACGAGCATGATTTGAAAATTTGAATAACGCATGTTGTTCGTGATTGGTCGGTTTCATTTAGTCTCCACAAATGAAAGATGAAAGTGATAAATGTGCCAGTTACTCATAATGGATTCCAAAAAGCTTTTCAAACATCCTGATTATCAGACCACATACAGATTAATGGGGATACAATTAGTAGGTTATCCGAAGGCCATGTCTAGTGAGAACAGGGACGGATGTCTGTTTGTGCTTAGCAACGTGCTATCTGGGAAAAAATGGCTGGAATATTTATATATATATATATATATATATATATATATATATATATATATATATATATATATATATACGAGAGATCAGGGAGAAGAAAGAGAGGAGAAAAAGAGAGTAGCGAGAAACCCGAATTACTCTCACAAATGTATAGGAAATTCTCGGCTAAAGT
>OY735209.1:39763069-39795569 GCA_963457665.1 Thysanoteuthis rhombus | reverse complement strand
TTGTCCTCTGTCACCTTCTTTCCTCTCCACATACGGACTATTTGTGTAATCTCTGGCATGTAGTGCATTGTGAACCGTTCGCCAGTTCATTGATTGGAATTCAACTTTTGTTCATACCAAAATGGACCTGTGCATCTTACTACTGATACTGCCTATATGCTCATTGATTTATCAGATATCTGCTATATAGATTAGTTGAAAAACAGTAGTAATCAAAGATGGTAAAAGGGTATATTGTTTTTATATGTAAGTATGTTTCTTTGTCCATGTATTACGTATTCCATTGGTCCCTGTCATACTCTTTTGTTTACAGACTCGAAAATTGGCATCATTACTCCTATTCTAAACAATTCAATTTTTGATTCAAATAAAAAAGCTTTTGCGAAATTTTTCGGGCATCATTTCAACAGGATTATTTATAACATCACACTACTCCTGAATATAGATATTTTTTCAGATGTTTTTTTATTTTACTCTATTTTAAATGTTTTCCATGGGAAAGCGCCAGTGATGTCATAAATAGAATCTATTCTTGCAATATTCATTCTTCGATTGATGCTACGATCATTTAATTATTGACGGTGATAGCGAGACTCGAAATTTGCTTTTTATTATTCCATTAAGGTATATTCTCTTTCTCACTTTCTCTTTAATTTCTTTCTGTTTCAGCGAGTCACGATCGAAAACCCCTTGATATAGATACTGCTCTAATTTCTATACATACAATATATATATCTATTTATGTTTATACCTATTTATACCTATACATATCTGAAATATATATATATATATATATATATATATATATATATATATATATATATATATATATATATATATATATAAAGAGAGAGGGTGAAGGGCAGGTAACATGTGGTTATCAAATATACCCTAAATCTTAACGATAAAACCTCAAATGATTTTTCAAGCACCAGGGCATTTGACACTTATTTTTTTGGTAGTGTGGCAACCATAATATTTTTAGTCAAGAATTAGATACTAAACCCTTCTTTCTTAGACGACCGTTCGTAAAAGCACTGAACATATGCGGTCGAATGCTTCTTTGCCCTCGTCTTCGACCCGGTTAACTTCTAATTTTTTGGCCCCGGCATCCCGATTCGGTTATCTTCCTTTACCCCTCTCTAAACTCGCGACCGGCACATTCAATCACTCTATTCAATCACCGTGATTACATATGTATTGTTCTGTCCCTCATCTTCTTCGATGAAAGTATTCGAAAGAACTTCATTGTAATTGTATGCAAACATGGCAACTACTATTTTTGGCAACAACACAAACGCTGCGTTCATTATTTCCCCTCTTTAGCTCCTTCCTGTAACTCTCCTGACTAGCAGCCTTTTCATAATTTAGCTTGGTTAACTATACCACTCATTATAAGAAGCAGGACTCACCAGGCTTCATTTGATGGATAGACAAAACGACATCAGACGTTTTACGCCACGTGTCCGTTAGATTCTCATTCTTTCTTATATTTTTACGCCTAGGAATAACCTAAACCAAACATGTCACCATATTTATAGTCAAGAATTAGATATAAAACCCTTCTTTTAGCTATATATATATATATATATATATATATATATATATATATATATATATATATATATATATATATATATATATATATATATATATATAGAATGTCACTTCCTTCAACGACTCTCTATGGAAGCCCAGAATGCACATAGTTCGGTGTTAGCAGCGACGTCGAAATGTCGATGAAGGAAGTGAGACTTTGAGTTCAAATGTGGACACAGATATCAAATGGAGTAAAAAAAAAATACATACAAATATTTAGTTGTGAAAAATAAGAGATACATTTAATACGCAAATGAAGAAAGTTAATGAAATACATAGAATGGAAATACTAACACATTAGATCGTGTAAAGAAGAGAAGAGTAGAGGTCTGAAGACCGGAGATTTCTTATTTTAGTATATAACATTTTCATGTTCACTTTTACTTCCATGTGTATTTTTGATCATTGGTCAGAACTCTGTAAATTCTGAAGATGTTAGGATAAAAATATTTTAATGTATCGGATATTTTTTTTTACTTACTGTATAGCTGTTTATTTTTTCATAAGTTGCCAGAAAATGCCGTAAATGACAACGGACAACGACAATCTGAAATGTCTAGCCACGGTTAGTTTTGAAGATGAAACCTAATTGCAGAAGGAGAAATATGTTTATCAAATTTGCTCACGATGAAGGCTAAGGATTCATTGGAAATCAAGGAAAAATACTGTGAATAGATTTAATAAATGTCAGGAATTAACGCAATCGTGACTCTCAGAAGGGGATTATCAATACTTCTATCCATCTATCTATCGATCGATCTAGTGTTTGCCGTCTCTGAACACACACACCGATAAAAACGCATACTTATACATATGTATATATATATATATATATATATATATATATATATATATATTGATGTATATATATATATATATACTGATGTATATATATGCATATATATATATGTATATATATATGTATATATATATACATCACTTTATATATATATATATATACATATATATATGTATATATATATACATCAGTATATATATATGTATATATATATATATATATATATATATATATATATATATATATATATATATATATATATATATATATATATTGATAGATATGCATGTATTTGTGAGTGTGCACACGCACGTGAGTTTGTATGTGTGTGTGGTGAGCTGCTTGTATGCGAAAATGTTACGATCATGTTTATAGTATGATCAGGCCAGGAGAATATAATGCTGCAGCTATCAAAGATTTTCTTTTTTTTTTTGAATCAAATTTCAGCCTAATGAGTCGATGGGAAAGGAAATAAATTGCAAGTGCCAAGTCGACGACAGAAAGGATTATCTGATTTCATTCTTTCACTTGAATAAAGAGGGCCAAGAGCTGATTATTCCCGATAAACAGATTAGAGGATAGAGTGGCCAGGTATGACATGAGGATTTGATTTCTTGCTCTCTCTTTTGCTCTCGATACACACACATGCATACGCATGCACGTATTCATGATGATTTGGCTCCGCAAACGGTGATAGGATTTTCAGGTCCTCAGTAGTGCCGGTATGTAAATAGCCCAACTGCCTGCGCAATTTTTAATAGAATGTTCAGTGTCAAACAAGCATTGTGAAGATCATCTTGAACAGTGACAATTTACTTGCTTTGAAAATCAACATTTGACAGACTTGTTTTACCTGGATTCTAGCACCAACGTCGGGTGAGGGGTATTGTAGTGACTTTTCAAAGAATCGCTGTCAAGATTAATTGAAAATGCTTTAATGAAATGAGAATCTTGGCTCAGCACAGGTGAAAGAAAGGTAATTTCAGCACATAAACATCTATATAACTAGAGGGCAAATACTTATACCATCACAAAGTGTCAGAGTTCATTCAATCTATAATTTGCTGCGATCACGATGGATTTGTGTAAGCGTTCAGTATATGTAATTATTTAGATCGGGCTATTCTACTGTTGAATCATACTTTTCAGACGGTCAGATCACCTAGAGATGAGAATAGTAGACTGGATCCCTGAATGAGACTCACTAACGTTATGGACGAAGATCAATTGAGAAATATCGTAGAAGATAATCTCAGAAGAACAATTCAAGCTCTTAAAGCACACAATGGGGATGTTTTCATGCGTATTGCTTTTCATTTAACAATCATTAGAAAGGTAACAAAATTTGACGATTGGATTCCACATTAACTGACAGAAAATGTAAAATGGTGTTATTTGGGGGGGGGTGTTCAACACTGCTACATGCGAAAAGTGATTTTGTAGAACGTGTTGTTACTAGTGACAAATTCAAATGTTAACGTTAATCGTAAATTCAATTTCTATTACGTAGCATTTTACATTATCCTGACAAAATCCGGTACTCCATGCTGAACAACCATTATATGAATCCATTCTCTCCAGAGATGCGATGCCTGCGCAGATTGTGGCCACGAAATCTCTGCTATATCAATTTTCAGCCACGAGTCTAGTAATAAAATGATCTCGTTTACCCTGAAACCTTTTAACATTTTTTCTATCCTTTTACTCAACTAAAGTGCTGCCCCGATCGCATTTTTGTGTCTCAGTTTACCTGACTATTAAAAAATCTATTGATTCAGTACGCAGACTTACTGCCGTACGGACAAAATGCTATTTTCCCCAGATTTTTACGACGGGAAAAAAGTTAAAGAAATAGATTTAAGCAGAGGAATACGGCGACAAAAGGTTAAAAGTCACCACTGAACCGACAGAGAAAGAGACCACGTAAAGGAGATAAATATTTTCCGTGTAAAATAATAATTTTTTTCCATCATTAGGCAGGGACTTACTGATGTAACAGATTAGAAGTTCTCTCCATGCAATCTTTTCGTTTCTACGAAAATAACTGAAAGCAAAGAATGCATTAGTCGCACCTCCTCCCTCTCTCTCCTACACAGTGGTCTACCATAATTCCCACTGCTCTTACCTCAGAGACTGTTTTGTTCCTGGATCACTCAGAATCCTCCCAATATAAATCAATAGTAATTTCATCTTCGCCTTATGCAATTTCGATTTTACGAAATACATTCGTAGGAACGCTCTATTTTAGGAATGCAGGGAAAATCTTTTATGACTTGCACAGATGAACCCTGGAGTTTACACATATTTTTCCAGTAATTAGTCTTCATGTTTTAAACTAAACTGATTTTTTAAATGAACAATCAACTATCCAACTGCGCATCCATGATTTACTCCCACCATTTTATAATGGTCCCAAATTGCTAAAAGAAATCCCTCTTTCTGAATACAATTTAAAGAAACACAGGTTCCAGCTTGTCAAGACATTGGATTTTTCTGATTAAAACAAAAGTCTCGCAGCAGCGTTATATTTTTGAGAGTGTCTTGTATTGGAAAGAATATGAATCATTATCAACGTTATTTAAAGGTAAAATCGTCGACTTGTCAGGAATTTCAAGTTGAGAGAAAGAAAATCTGAAAGAGGATGATATTTGCTGTCAAAACGTCAAAATTTGTGACAGGGTTAAAATGATATAACATAAAGAGAAACCGTGCTTTTTTTTCCTTCTTTTTTTCCTTTCTTCGTTCAGTTTCTTTTTCTTCATTTCTGTTTTGGGTTTCTTTTTCTTAATTTATTTTGTTTTCATCCTTTTCTGATTTGTTTTTGTTTGTTTGTTTGTTTGTTTATTTAGTTTTTCATCTCTTTTCGATATCTCTATTCCATTCCCTCTCTTCTTTTCTGTTTGTATTTTTTCTGCTTGCCCCATCTTCATCTTTTCTTTTTTTTTTCTTTTTTAATTATTCCTTCGTTTCTTTACACGTATTTCTTTGCTTTTTTTCTTTTTTTCCCCTTTTCCTTTCGTTTAGTTCTTCTGCCAGGTACATTCATTTTCCCTTCTGTTCGTTTTTGTTTTTTTAAATTTATATTTCTCTTAGTTTCGTTTCGTTTTTGTCTTTTTTTTTTAATAACTTGATTAACTTCTCATTATTTTCTTCTTTTTCAGTGATGTAGCTGAAGCAGGCGGTGGATTCGATTTAAAATAGACGATTGATAGGGCTACCCAATGGATAGACCCCAATCCCTCTCAAAACTTTATGTATAGTAGTTCACCTACTGCATTTTTCTTGGTTATTAATTTGTTTAAGTATGTAGTTGTAAGTTCAAGTCCTTACTAAAGTTAAACTTGACTATTCTTATACCGGTAAGTAGTCTAGTATTAGTGCAGGGTATCAAAATAGTCCATGGTATATGGAAGAAGAGATATACCGTGTGCAAGGTGCCAAGGATGTGTTGACAAATCGCGTGGTGAAATCCACGTCAATATTGGTAACGAATTGGGGAAGATGCTGCCGCCATTTCAAATGGAAACTCACGTGTCCATCCACGCAAGCAGCCATTCTAAATGATATACAAGGACAGTTCATGAGACGATACATATGAATAAATGTCGGTGTCTTTAGACACACATAGAAACATTTAATTACAGACAAAATGACCATAATAAACGACACACACATTTCAGGTTGAAAAGGAGAGAAAACGTACAAAATTTAATACGTATTAGCCGATATACTTCAGTTCTAGAAAAGTATCCATTATGGAGAGAATTTGTTATTAGGTATATCCTAAAAAATGAGGATGGAAAACTGCGAGATAACTCTGATATCGGAAGTGTCATTGTCACGCACATTGTTACCAGACGATAAAGACTGAGGGATGCTCGTTTTATTAAATAAGTTTAATAATTAAGTTTGGTTATTCATGAACTAAAGCTGCTTTTGAAACGGGTGAATACACGCGGAATAAAACGAGACGAGAAGAGACACGCGATTGAAGACGTCAAACAAGTCTGTGCATAAATTCTACGTCAGTAAATGCTAATGACAAAAAGTCGCCATGTAAATCACAGTGGAAGGACAGTTACAAAAGTTACTAGTTCAAACACCAAGACATCACATTAGCACCGGCGAGGCAAAGAAGCAACCAAAGTTGTAACGGAAGTTAGGGCTTTTATAGGTAATAGTTACGAGGAAGTGACATAAGTAGCTGTAGGAAAGTTTAGTATTTTCGTCGCTTAGTATCATATTTAATTACGAAGTTTCGTACTACGCTAAGCTAAATGGAGGCAGGGAATTGCAATCTCCAGTAAATATTATAGTAGGGTACTCAATTGGCTCATACGCCCCCTACTCTGGGTCATAAGATCGCTAGTTATGCCCCTTTTTATTTTTATTAATTTTTGCTGTTTCTTTCTCCTTCATTTCTTTTTTGACTCACTTTGCTCTCATACTTTTATTTTTCATCCGTCTGTACTCTTTTTATTTTTGCTTGTCATTTTTCATTCGACAAATTTCACTTTGCCATTCCTTTCCACTCTATTTTCTCTCATTTTTTTTTCTCGTTTCTGTTTTTCCCCACTTTTCTCTTAATTGCTGTTGCGCTCTCTTTCTCCCTTGCTTCTTCTTTCGTTGTTTGTCCCCCCCACTTTTTTTGTTTTTCTGGACTGTTTTGCTTCCATTCTTCAGCTGATCTTCCTCCTCATATTTATTTTCCCCCTAACATTTTGTTTACTTCACCTAGCTTATTTTACTTCATTCATCTTGATTCGTTTTCCGTCTTTCCTTTTCCTATGTTCCTTCTTCCGTTCCGTTCTTCCCCTCTCAGTTTATTTGTTGCTTGCATTTTTTCTCTCAGGTCTGAATTACCCTCAATATTTCCTTTCAAAACTGCGAGAAAAAAAAACTTCTGACGAATAGAAACAAACCTCAATCACTTTTTATTTGAATAATTTAGGCAATATTACAATCTTGAAATTGGAGCTGAAACATGGAACCTAACCAAGGGACAGACCTGCAAACTGAGAAGAATGCAGCGTGTGCATGAAAGAATCAAGCTCAGCCTTACATGGAGAGATCACAAGACAGCACAGTATATAAGGAAGAAAACGAGAGTCCAAGATATCATAGAAACTTTAAAAAAACTCGAATGGCAATGGGCAGGCCATGTTGCAAGAATGAAAGACAACTGATGGACATCACAACTCATAACATGGATCCCCAAAGATCACACAAGACACCTTAGCCGACAGAATACAAGATGGAGAGATGAACTAGACAAATTCAGGAAATACTGGCTCTGCAATGGCCATGATAGGGAATTGAGCGAATCCTGGGGAAGGTCTATGTCCAACGACAGACGCTAAAAGACTGATGATGATGATGGAAGAAAAACTTAAAGTATTCCAGCTGAAACATTAGAGTTTGATATGACGAAACGGAAATCAGATGTCTGCCAAAGCACTGTGTTCTTAATACTATTGAATAAACTTTTGATATAAAACAATTTTAATTTTGTAATAAATTTTGTAAAACTGAACTAGATCTAATGAGATATGCGTCTTCTTGTTGATAATTCTAATCAGATTCCTTTTTTTGTTTTGCATCAAGTCACAAAGTTTCTTCAATACAAAATTTTTCTCAAATTCTAAGATTCTCGTACTTTTTGTTACTTATATTTGAATTTTCCAGTAATGGACGGAAACAGTCGAGGTTGAGCTTGTGTCTTAAAATAACGCCGCGTTGATTTTGTCTGCGGTGGTAATTTATCTGGTTAATTTCATGCTCATACAAGAATCCTGAGAAGGATAATTGTCTTCAATTCGAATAACAAACCGATCATTTGCTCAGAATTGTAAATTCTAAAAATAAAAAAATCCTAATTAAAACAGGGCCAGTAAGGGAATGTTCACATGCACTATGTATTAATATAATTGTAAAACCAGAAACAAACAATGATAAAAAATATTTCAACAAGAAATGGAAGTAACTTATCAATGCAGTGGCGAAAATGAGCAATTCTACTGTAGAAGGTCTATTTACATGAGGTTACAGGCCATAAAATAGCAATTTTGCATTCATTGCATAAATATTTGCTGTCGATTTCATATTAGAATATTTTTGTGTAGTGCTTTTCATGTTTTTATAATTATACCAATTCATTGCGCTGGTACACATTTTTTTTTTCAATAATATAGAGTCTGAGAACATTTCATCTCAGAAATTGAAAATGAATTACTGAGGTTGGAGACCGAAGGTTAGGGCCTACACATAAAAGTATAGTTAGGTTTGCTAATCAGGATAATTGAGAGAATAATAACAACAATTCATCCATACAATTCAGATAATGAAGAAAACGCCACGATGGAACGTGAAAAAAAATAAAAAATAATCATTCCTCTCAGAATAATTCAGGTATTATGACAATACTTCATGTCGAAATGTTATTTAATGTAAGGCAGGACACAGATAGGTGAAAGCTTATTAATCGATAAAACTAACAAGAAATTACTCATCAGAATAATTCCTAAAACACTAGATCAACACAGAAAGTATCCGGCCATTTTTAAAGAAATAATAGCTTATCACAAAATAACCATAGACATTATTCAAAACAGTTCTCTTTCGGGATTGCTATCAATTGCTACGTCTTATTTCCCTCAATCTCGTCCACTATTTGAAATATCTTCAATTTCATAGACAAAAAGCGAGAAGCCGCTGAAAGTCGAATCTTTACCGTAAGGGGTGCCTGACAGTTCTGGCTGATTGGATGATCTGCCTGGAACCCCATCTGAGATGAAGAACTGACGTTTGACTACACAGTACAACAGCGTCTTATTTTTGCTTAACTGAATCAACGGGACGGTAGCCTGCTCACGTGTGCCCAGTAAGTCCCCATCTCATTGGTTGTTAAAGTGCATCAAGGTTGTTGAAGTGGTTCACTATATATTCAGAATGGTTGAATACTTTCTGAGCAGATCTTGTAAATAATATAAAAGAAATTACATCCCAAATAACAGTCATTGATATTGAAACAGTCAGCTTTTGCGATTGTTATAAATATGTTGTTTTGAACTTCCATAGATCTCCCAACCATTTGTTTAAGCAAGTTTGATTTATTCTTTAGCATATGCCACTCCCTGTTGGTCATGCTAACAAAGGAAAAAATCGCATCGCTTAAACAAGTGCATTTGGCGGATCAAGAGTTAGTGGTTAGTTTGAGGGTTGAAATATGATACAATGAATGTATTGGCATAATCAAATTTGTAAATAGCTCTTTTGACATAATTGCATGTACTGTGATGAGTCATATATTGGTACATCTAACTCTCTCTCTCTCTCTTCCTCACTCTCTCTCTCTCACTTTCCATGAATAATGGTCTCGTGATTTCTGTCTGGTAACTAGCCACACGGGGTTTCGGATATTTGTTGGGTAGATTCTTACTTAAAGGATACGTTCAACTGTATTCTGAGGGTTATATTTTGATTCGTGTAACCATTTGATTCTCTCCACCAAAAAGCCCGAGACTGAGACCATAACAAAAACTTACTATTAGTGGAAGATTTATTAAAGTGTCCATTCTTTCTTTGCAAATGTATGTCCTATGCAATCATTCAGACATTATTATGCATGCAACTTTTTTTTTTTTCGATATCTCATGGTATTGATCTCATACTCTGACCATTACGATAACTGTAACGACCGGATACCGCATGACACATAAAATTCAATGTAGGGTCAAATGGAACAGAGAGGGAATATAGTATTATCATAAAAGAAATGGGCCCGACTTAAAAAGTGTTTAAAATTGATTGGTAACAAGGTTGTCTAACTTAGGGAAATCAAAGTCTACCAAAGCTCGAGATAATATACAAACGTTTCTCTGAATTTTCGAGATGAGGTATTATTATTATCTCAGACTAGCCTCATCTTGGTTGTTTTCCATACAACGTTTCGGCCGTTGTACTCGACGGCCTTCATCAGGTATCATCTGGTAGGTGTGGGGGGAGTAACGAAACCGAACCCTTTATTTAACCGACGTGGGTATATAGACCGCGCTCCCCTCTTAGCGGTAGTATTATCTTAACTTCCTATCAGAGGATATCATGATGTCATGGTTAATTTTAAAAATAAAATCTTTTCTATCATTGCCTTGGCATGTGAACTACACACGAAAGAGTGGTTTTGCTTAAGTTTTCACCTACCAAAACTTATTCAATCGTCATTTCATACCAGAGATAATATAATTTGTCGAGATATCGTATTATGACATAATACAGAAAGAAGGGTATTCATGTCTTTCTCAAGGGCATTAGCGCAAAGTGAGCATAAACATTGTGCTCAGCAGATAACTCAAAACTTTTCCATAGATCATGTGATGAAACTTTAAACAAAGTAGGCAAATTAATATGCACATCAATACGGAACTTGACACACTCCTTTGAGATGAAAGTACACAGGACAGCTGATGATCTAAATAAATCACCATCCCAATTTTTCGGTACAATCAGATACATTTTGATTAGAAAAATAAACTGGAATCGATCAACACCAACTGAAGTACGGGATATTACATCAGAAACTGAATATGGAATCTACAGAAAATGGCATTCTTTTGCACATCCATAATTCCAGCTGTTGTTACTTATGAACTAACGAAACGTGAAATTAAATGAAAAAACCTCAATCGTACAAAACATGGCCTTTTGAATTGTCTCTTTAACGATTCAATTGTCTCTAAGCATATGCAAACATGTCTGCACGTCGCACAGAATTCTAAGAATATTCATTATGATTTGAATAGTTTCTTTGAAGTCACAAGAGCAGCTTCCGAAAAAAAAAATGAAAAAAACAAAAACAAAACCCCATTCAACAAGAATCAGTTGAGGATCTGAAAGAAGGTAAGGGTTCATAGAGAATAGGAATAGAAACATTGGATTGAATGGACCCTAACACTATAGTTTGATCATTTACTACTATTGCCCTACTGCCTCATCACGATGTTTTTATTTGAAGCGAGTGGAGCCATTTCAAGCTGTACCCCGATTGGCCCAGTGACTCTGAAGTCTATGTAATGGGGCCTGCAATTGGCCGACTGATACCACGAATGATTCCCGCCCAAATTAATGTTTTCATCCTTTTCTCTGTGAGTGAGCAAATGCATACACGTATCACACTACAATTTAATACCGTTGGATGAATTATAATCTATATCAAAGCAGTGGTCACACACACGCATATGTATGTACAGAGAGATCGAAAACATTTGGGTAGCATCTTATTTCATGAAAATGATCGTATATAAAAGGCATATAAGCAGATTTATTTTCTTTTGCTTACGCCCACAACCAGATAAAACCTTGAATCGATTGTGGACTCGTTAATTATAGATTGAACAGACAATACGATTAATGAAAAGTTATATCTAATGGTACATTATAATAAGCTTCCCGAATTTGTTCGTGTTTATTTTATGGGTCGAATTATTTTGTCGTTTTCAATTTATGATTTCATTGGTCTCTACTGTTTTATTTCACTGATTTGATTCAAAGAAAATTGAAATTATGTGAATTTTCTTAGTGAGTGAAATTTCCATTTAATTATCTTCATAGAGATGAATAATATCAATAAACATGGGGAGACACGTGATGAAATCGTACAAGATAATGTTCTGCGTTTGCCTTATTGTTTTTGACGAAAAGAAAGATTGGAAAAATTATACTCTAATTTTAGTGGTACAGATTTTTTTTAATAACCGGTATTCGTCATTAGAATTAAGTGCATTACGTTGTTATTACGTAAACAATAAGTGCATCCAAGTTGTTATTACGTAAACAATAGATGTGAGTGATTTTTCATAAAGAGAAACATTACAGGAAAAAATACAAAATTGATATCGTACCATTGGTAATGAGAACCATTGGAAAAATCTGATGTAAAAATCACGACGATACAGATCCGGAGATTTTAGAAAAAAAAAATAATAGTGTTAAAAATTGTATCAATGTAAACAAATTTAATAATACCTTTTTAATTATTCTCTCTTTATTTTTTATCATTTGGTTTTCTTTTTTCATCAACAGTTTTCTTTCATATATTTTGAAGATCAACACATGTTTTTATTTCTCTTGTTTTTTTCCTGACAGATTTTAGGATGACCCATGACTGTAACATCTGTCCGAACAAACGGGAAAAGTCCAAACCTAATCGACAGTTCAGGAGTCTAGAAAGATTGTATACAGACCTAGTCATACATGTCCAGACGTGCCCAGATTGGCTCAATTATAAATGAATGCCGGACGTCGGTATTTATCATCCTACGTAGACGGACTTCTACTGAACTTATTTTAGTAAATTTTAGACAGGTACTATGTACGTCCACGGAAGTCCAACACTTACAGATTCTAAATGGCGACGTCCGGCATCTATTTACGTTGGCATTTTGCATCCCTACCCGTCCTGTCATGGCCTTTTATCACCCCTGTGTGACTGGATTTCCCCCAGGTTTTTTTTAAAACTTTTAGGCTGTAACTCTAAAATCTGTCCGGGAGATGTCCGCTACGTAGAGATGCTAAAATCAATGTCCAGAATCCATACCTGACTGAACATATCTGGTCAAGTCCAGATATATCAGAACAGGACCGTATACTATCGAAATATTCTTTATCAACTTTTGGTTCCTCACTGACAATCCATACATTGGTTCCTTTCAGGAAATCCTGTAATTTTTGACACACACACACACACACACACACACAAATATATATACGCCAGTCGCAGATTGACATCAACCGGGTATATATCATTCTAATTCTGATATATATCCATTATATATATATATATATATAAATATATATGTATATATATATATATATATATATATATATAATAATATATAATAATATATATGTATATATACATATATATATAATGGATATATATGATCTGACTTGATGATTATAAATTGTGTTATGCTATATAGAAACTTGTTTGAAATGATCTTTTGTCATTACACGGTTAATGTATCACTCATCCTAGACAACATAAATAGAATAAACAATAGAGGAAAATGGAACCTAGCGATACTCTTACTATAGAGCCCACATAACTGCTTTCATTCCGAATTCTCGTCAAGTATAATCTCAGTCTAATAGCTTCTTTCAACGCGACAATCATGTTTCAAAAAACGGATGTACCCAGAATAAAGGGTTTAAAGTAGTCTTTCGGGCTTTTGCATTACTGGTGGCTATTTAGCTCAATGGTAAGAGCGTTGCAACGTTGAAAGCAGCCAAGTTTAGCGATATTTGAACAGATATAAACCAAACGTTACGAACAGATATCGAAACAGTGTCCATTTTGCGAAATCAAACCAACTTCTCTAGAATTCTTGATATTCAGAGACTCTAAAAAGCCATGTTTTAAAAAAGGGAATCTTAATTTCATTCTATAATTACACGTAGCATGTGTGTTTCTACATTGGCCAAATGCATTTATAATCTCATGAATTGGAACCAGATGCCCCAAGATGTAAGACTAATCATTACACGCAATGTGGTAAAAAATAGAAATAAAATGATAACCTTTACAAAAAAAGAATTTGAAGAAAGATAAAACGAAAAATTGAAATTTCACCAATGGATTTTCTGATACAGGTTTCCCCCGCCATATGAAAGTGAAGCATTTCTATAAAAAAAAAACCGAAAAAAAAAAACTGTTCGTAAGCTGAAATGTTGTAAAAGCAAAGAAGCAATTACCTTTAATTAATGTGGGGGATATTTTTTTTTATCAAAATTCAGCAAATAGCTACACCAGTAAACAAATTTATTCAGGATTCAGATCTCTCTCTCTTTATATATATATATATATATATATATATATATATATATATATATATATATATATATATTAATTGAGAGAGAGAGAGAAAGAGAGAGATAGATAGATAGATAGAGAGAGAGAGAGATGTTGATATTTGTTGGTATATTTCTGAAAATATCTCACTATCTCTATCTCTTAATCCTGATATGTATATATATATATTACAATAAGAGTTAGAGGGAGATAGTTACATGCCATGTGCGTCTTATGCATATATATATATATATATATATATATATATATATATATATATATATATATATATATAAGCTACTGGGCAGACATGCATCCCTACCTACATAATGGCTGTCAAAATATTTGAGATAAAATTTACGGCCGCAGACTGATGTGCCGGGAAATTGTAGTAAATATATTTCCATTAAATTATGGCACGTCTATCTCTCTGGTTCTGTACCCGGTATGATTCATGTCTAACTTTTATCACATGAAATTGATTACATTCCTCTGATAAACACCGGGTGGATTTATTATACCCCACACCACTCAATCTTCACTGGACCACATTTCCATCTCAAAGACGCGTCACTCACGTACAGACATGCAAAATCTTATACAAATACGAGTTGATTTGCAGTTTACTTCAGGGCCCTAAGTTTTACTTGGAAATTAGTCTAACTTTCCATTCAAAAGTTGTGATAACCGTTGAAAATTGTTGAAAATTGTTGGAAATTACAACCAATCGTCCGAAATGATCGTCTAATGAACACCACAATAATCGTAGGAGTGATCTTCATCGTTGAATTAAAGAAACAGTTTTATGAAGTACATGGGCGGCCATAATGTTCTCCATCTTCAACATCCTCTGATCCGTCACGAAATATTTTGTGACACCTTTACACACCAGTGCACACATTGAACTTTGTTTACTTCATTTAACATACGGAAAGATTCGGCAGCCGTTCTGTCGAAATTTACGAAAAGATTCAAATAGATGAGTTGCTTCATTGTTGGAAAGACAATTTTACGGCAGGCCAGGAAAACATGTCTATTTCGAGCGATGTACATCATATGGTTCGTTTATATTTGCTGTGGTTTAGTTCAATGCCTGATCTCGTTATTTAATTCTTTTCTCGGGTATTTGGTATATATTTGTTGAAATATCATTGCCTAGCATTATCTGACGGACTTTGTAGCTGAAAACAAATTTGTTATAATATTTTATAATGTTTTAATCCTAAATACACATTGCTAACTCTCTCTCTGTCTCTCTCTCTCTCTCTCATTTACAGATTAATAAACTTAGTTTCTATATACTTTCACTCCTGAGTCTGTCTCACTTCCTAAAGTTCACATTATATATATATATATATATATATATATATATATATATATATGTGTGTGTGTGTGTGTGTGTGTGTGTGTGTGTGTGTGCGCGCAAGTAAATATAATATTTATATCACTTAGAATGAGATAATTATGAAGACCAATTCTCGGTACCAACTTGAGTCGGTCCCAAATCGAATGGTCGTAGTGGTAAAAGTAATGATGTGCAGCGTCTGATCCCAACGAAATGCTCATTTATTCATTTATCTATTTACCTGATCTGAGGCCAACCGATTTGCTGCCGAGTAATTAGTTTTTTTTATTAATAATTATTAGATAATAACTAATTGTCTTTATAATTATCTATCTGCACACACACACACACACACACACACACATATATATATATATATATATATATATATATATATATATATATATATATATATATATATATATTCTCGTATATATATATTATATACATAATGCATGTTTGTGTGTGAGTACGTATCTATGTGAGTGTTACAATTGCCAAAGGAGAAAAACTTGTAGGCTCTTGAAGATTCGTTTTCAAAACACAGTAGATATCTTGGCAAAAAGTAAATATGTACCAGCATCTTCGACGATACAATATTTTGTACACAACATACAAAATAAAATCTTAACAAGGAACAATATCAGCAATCATTTTTTGACACTCAAGTGTGGAGAGCTCCCAAATTTTGAAAAGCATTTTGACAACAAGATGATATCTGCTTTCTTCTTTGGTAAAGCCTGCCAACTGGAAAGACTTCAAGTTCAAAATCTTGTTAAGACCAGAAGTGGATGTTTACGCCACTTTAATTGATGACTCACAAAAAAATTGATTAAGTGAGTTAGGTATATACCACATGTGGACCATCCGTTGTTGTGCAACGATTCACATACTTGCTTTAAAAGCTATTGCTAGTAAGTTATATTCTAAATGTATACTCCGCTATTTGGCGTTGAACCAGGATTGGCTCAACGAACTAAATATCCACTTGTAGAGATACACACACACACACACATATATATCAAAACACATATACACGTGTTTTACATACATGCATACACAACATACACACTCACAAACGTACACATGTATCTGATTCTATAAAAAATGACAGGGACAGGCATAGGCTTGGTGGCACTGATCTCCGATGTCCTTTTTGGATCAAAGATGCTATAAACCGCAATAACTGCAGAAAAAGGAACATCTTTTTACGTATGACAGCATGAAACAGTGTCGAAGGACTGCTAAGCTGTAAATTGGGAAATTATTTATCTATACTGGAATTAATGAAAACGTGGCTAGTTCAGCAGTTAGAAACCCTGAAAATGGAGCCGGTTGCCCGAGATCAGACTTCAACTGCTCTAAATGTTTCTTTCAACGCAGACAATTATGAAGTCAATAAATGGATATAAGATCTGACGGATGGATTATAAATTGTGTTAAATTACATTAAAACCGTATTTGAGCAGATATAGGCCGTAGATATACAGAAAGTGAATTTTAGTTAAAAGAGTTGTTTTGGCCTTTGCATTACTGCCAGCTGTTTATCTCAATGGTTACAGAAACGCTGCATTGAAGCAGCTACCCTATCGGTTGCAGGTTCGATTTTAGCAGCTGCATCATTTTTTTAATTTTTCCATTTTATTTTCGTTGTCTTGGTCAAATTATACATTTATCGTGTTATAACGGAAGATCCTTTCAAATGGAGTTACAATATATTATGATTAGATTTATAATCATTCCGTCAGATCATATACCCATTTCTTCATAACGCATTTGGATGCGTTGAAATAAACAAATATAGCAGGTATATACCGTGAATAAAAAAATGAAAACTTGGAATATATATATATATATATATATATATATATATATATATATATATATGTGTGTGTGTGTGTGTGTGTGTGTGTATGTGTGTGTGTGTGTATACATATGTGTGTATATACATACGTGTTCATACATATATATATATATCAAAGAGATTTCCTACCAATGTTTCTTCAGCAGGGGAGCTGTGAACTATTGTTGCTGAAGTAGCAAAAAATTTATTGGTTGCCCAATGAACCCAGAGGCCAAACCTTCCCCACCCTCCCTTAGACCTAAAAATTACATAGCTTTGATCATGGAAATGTATAGAGCGCGACCAGCAAGATTCCAACAAGGAAGATTTCACAAAAGTCATTGAAGAAATAAGTCAGAGTCAAAGAGAAGGGGATTGAAAACATTCCCACCTTTCCGTGCAATCACAGATAGTCATTCCTTTTCTAACAGAACAACCGAATTCCACGTATGTTTGACTTCTCATTCTCTCTCCATTCTATCTTTCTAGACTATAATGTGAGCCGTATTTTTGGCTACATCCTACCACTTGACTAGGGCTAGTGGGCAAAGAAAGCACCGTTGAAGCTGCTCCCAATCTCGTCGTGCTACAGTAATGAAGGAATCAAAGATGAGACATGACAGTCGAAATACTTTCAAAATGCGTGTAATTTAGATACTACTAAAATGCCCGCACAACATATTGGGTTAAGGGGCGTTGAATGTTTTTGCAATATTAGGATCATTGAAGTTAAGACGCAGAGTCTGTCAGGAATTAATGTTTAATTTGCACGCAAGGTTGTCTGCGGGGAAATAAAGCAAATACATTTTCTGCAAACTAGACGTATAAACTTACTGATCCGCTGGGGACAAGCTATTGTTTTTGGAGAGAAAATGGTCGGTCAGACGGGACTTCAAATCAGCATTTCTGACAGGCGAGGATCTTGTTTGGTGCATCAGCAGGTAGTAGTGGTCGGGTACGTTCTTATTGTATAATCATAATAATATTGCAATGTACGTTTACGAATGAAAGTTAAAATAGAGATATGATTAATAGAATATTATATGTTTATAACCAACGTGTTCTGCTGAGGATGATCAATTACAGAATTGGAAAAATGGGTGATCAATAAATGAATAAGCTGTTTCTCTTAGATTTGGTTGGGCAGTGATCACTAAAAGACATCTACCAAGTATACATACATACATACATACATATATATATATATATATATATATATATATATATATATGATTATTGTGTCATTCACAGACAGCTGTTTTGTTGTATTACAAATCTTCAGACTGTCCATTATCCCATCCAGTACCACGAGGTAGGATCGAAACCTTAGTCTCAGACCCGGAGGCTGGTATCCGCCCTCTACTCCACAGAACCGGACAGTCAGTGAGGTTGAATTTAAGCAATACATTTATTTATCGTATGTGTTCCTTATCCACCAGAGTGCTCCATTCCATGTTGGAAGAGCATTGCATCAGCTAATAATGAACGAGTTACCTCCCTTAGAGAGTGCTCAACCCTGAATAAAGGAGCGTTAATTATATATATATATATATATATATATATATAACAGCATATTACCATTAAACAATACCGGGCTAATTTATGTGTGGGTCTGTTCATTTATCTTGGAGAGAGTATTGTGTACTCTGTTTAGTGTCAAAATGTCTTTCCAGGGCACATCTGTATTGTATAGTATCTATGTCCGCCCTGAAAAGTCTTACGCACAATGATATATATACAATGTATCATATGTCTTTGACAATGAACAATGATGTTTGGAATATCCCAAACCATCAAATTTGGAACATTTTCTAAATATTTCATGACATCAATAAGAGGTTTGTACACAAATCAACAAAAAAGTACATAGTCTGAAGAAAACGTAAATAATTTAATGAACATGGAGCTTCAGTAGGACTCGAACCTGCAACGGATAGAGTAGCTACTTCAACGTAGCGATGCTCTCACCATTGAGTTAAGCAGCTGCCAGTTATGCAAAGGCCAACATAAGTGTTTTCATTCCAAATTCTGTTGGATCATTTATATCTGTTTCTTAGTACATGATTGTCGTATTGAGAAGGAACGAACAGACCAAGAATAAAAAAGATAAGCATCTAGAGTGAAAACAGTTATTTGGGCCATTGCATTACCTGTGGTTTTTAGCTAAATGGTTTGCATCATTTTGTTGAACCGGCTACCCTATCCATCACAGGTTCGATTCCAACGGCAGCCCTGTTTTCTTTAACTGTTTATTCTATTTACGTCGTTCGATCCGGGTAATACATTAAGCGTGGAACGATGGGAGATCATTTTTAGTAAGACTTTCTGTATAACAAAACGCAATTTCCAATCAATCGGTCGGATCATAAGTATATATTTCTTAATGCACATATATGAGAAAATACGTTTGAAAAAATTAGTTTCAATTTTCGAATGTTTCATAAACGAAATAATTGGAATGAAAAATACTTGGGATTTTCTTATACTTTAACGTTAAAATATGAAATGTTACTGATGAATTTCAGTAACAGTCTGAACAAATTTCCATTTAGAAACAGATTTACATTTGTAGCTGGATTTATTCGTGATATATATATATATATATATATATATATATATATATATATATATATATATATATATATATATGTGTGTGTGTGTGTGTGTGTGTGTGTGTGTGTGTGTAAATATTTGGATTATCATATATTGTGGGCACTGATGTTGACATTTCAATGTCCTCAGCCCAAATGTGATATTGCTTTAGTCTCTTAGGATGAATCGGAAGGGACCCTTCTGATCAGCGAAAGAGTTGGGTGTCAAATGGGGAAAAAACGTTATTTAACCAATCAAAGGGAGCAAAATAAATTTGAAAACAACTAGCAGATCTTAAGTCTATTTGAGCAGAACTCCTGAATTATTTCATCTCTTTGAAATATATATCCAACCAGACTTGACAAACTTATATAATATTTAAACTAAAAATACATTATGAAAAAAAAAACAAAAATAAAAAAATTTATTATGAATGAGGAGTTCCGACGAACACTTTGATTGTATTTTCAACTGGTAATGTAACAACATATTTCATCTCTGTGTAATCCATACATAGAGACTGGAGTAAATGTTCTGTTAATCAGACATTTAACATAACCCAATTCAAGTAATGCCTAAAACCATTTTCATTATTATTTTAACGCACTTTCTATTTTTTCATTTTCCAATTCTATGCTATCATTTTCCGCAGCAGTAATACTTTTTACCCTCAGAGATCAATCAAAACTTTCTTATGGTAGAAGCAGGCAGAAGATATCAATCATATTTCTTCTTGCATGCACACGAGTCTCTGAACAGTGTTAATCTTAACCCACATAATACATATCTGTACACACACACACACACACACACACACACACACGTGCACACACCCACATACACATCCACTAACTCACACAGGGTATCATGTTTATAGAAGACACGTGTTTAATAAGCAGAAAGAATTTGTCGTGAATTCTCTTGGAATGTCATTGTACTGAAAAATTAAAATTGGAACCAATTATGTATAATCTACGCATAATGGAATAATAATTACTAATTTTATTTTCACCTATTTGTTTAATCATTTCACCTTAATTATATTATCGATGTAATTAAAACATACTTTGAATACTACTACTAATGATGATATTTGTTAAAGAAATATTTCAATCACTCTATCAAATGGCAGCATGATATAATCATTGAATTATCATTTTTCAATGTAGAGTTTTATTCAATCTAAACACCGAGATTACATTTTAAACACCGAGATTACCTTTATTTATTCACTATAAAACTAGGATATACCTGTCAAAAATAACAGGGTTATTTATATATGGAATGGCATTGAGGAAGGTACTCTATTTCATTTTTGATCAGATATGAAGTGTCTAAAGTTTCCCTGATGTAAGTTTTATCGTTGTGTTATAATATGAAGGTAAGTCAACCCATGAGATCACTCCCTTTGAGCTCCGACAAAAAACCGAAAAATTGCATACGAGTGAATCATATGGTTAGATATAAATGTAAATTCCCCTCTCCCCACCAAAAATGGAAAACTAACTCGTCATTGTATTATCTTTGAATGATTTAAATTCAACCTTGAAAATTTTAGAATTAAGTGACGAAAAACGCCTATTTCAAACTGAATTGAAAATGTTGAAAATTATTTTGTCAGCCCCGCGACTGAGTCGTTTAATCACTTTTCTCATGTATTACACACTTTGTATTTTCAAAGAAATATTCATGTATTGGCTTGGATGGTATAATAGTTATCACGTCTGTCTCAACGCAGAAGATCACGGGTTCGATTCCCGTTTTGATCAGTGAGTTTTCCGTCTTATAAATGTCCCTGTATCCTCAGCGCATTAAGTTATCTCGAAGCTGTATGATTGTGGTGGCAGACATGTATCCATCGTCTTACTTCCCGGGACAGAAAGCAGATATGCCTTTACCCATCTTCCAAAATGTCTAGCTTACATTATGTCAAACCGAAACTCAAGTATTCTGCAGCGTAACAGAAAAATCGTTTATAATAATGATATATACAAATATTTAGAAAGAAATCCTTCTCCACAGTCTCCCTCTGGTCAAAACTATACTTATATTCATACACGGACAACGTTGGCATATATATATATATATATATATATATATATATATATATATATATATATATATATATATATATATATATATATATATATGAATATATATATATATATATATATATATATATATATATATATACATATATATATGTATATATATATATGAATATATATATATATATATATAAATGAATATATATATATATATATATATATATATATATATATATATATATATATATATATATATATATAAATATATAAATTAATCACCGTAGACAAGGATTTTATTTTGATTTTTGATTAACTTTTCTTGGTTACGTACAAGGGAACGTAGGGTCTGGATCCAACGAATATAGATAATGTACAAAAATAAAAGTTAGTGATTTGGCACTTTATTTCTCCAAGATGGTTTTTTTATTCCCAAATAACTGACGTCATTTATTTTTTTTTAATCGATTTCCCACAATTAACTTACATCATCTAATTTTCTAATCGATCGTTCCCAGATAACTGACACTATCTATTCTTTTTTCAATCAACTCTTGTGATAGAAAAACATCAGTCGTTTCTGTTTCATTGATACATTTTTGTGATCATCGAAAAGCAATTCATGCTTTTTAATCGATTCCTGTGACTTATATCAAACTACGTCATCAGGATTCACAAGCATGGAATTAGAGAACAAAATCATATTTAACCGTGAGGTAAGTTGACAGTTCTCGGAACAGTGGAAATTTCATGTCAAGATCAGATCTGAAAAGGTTCCCCACGTTTGCAAGGAATCAAGTGATCCAAAGAGAGAGGCAGTAGTTAAAGAGAGAGATAGAGCAAGCATGAAAAATAGAATACAACGCTTATTTATCTTCCATTCTATTGGTGTGTGTCTGAAAACATAATAATAGACAATGGAATTTCCTAACGTTACTCTATCTCTCCCTTCTTTTTTTTGTTTGTCTTTGATATATATTTCTGATGAAGTCAGCAATACCACACACGTGTACATTATGTATGACAAAGACATTACTCACCTCTTCTCTATGGAAGATTTGGAGCTTTATGGTAAGAATGATGAACGACTGGAAAATCTATTGTAGAATTCAGTGACGACATCGGAATGGAATTCGAACTTGATGAATTAGCAAAAGCTACTTTTAGAAGGGAAAAGATAACCACTTCATCATCTATCAGTTTGGATGTAAATTCTAAGATCAAGGGATTAGATTGAGAAGAAATCTATGAATATCTAGGATTAGATAGAGTTGAAGGCATACAGCGCAACAGCATAACAGTAGAAATAAAAAAAAAGGAGTATTATAGTCGAATAAAGGAAATAATGAAAACAGAACTAAATTCGCAAAACAGAATACAGACCATCAGCACAATAGCTGTAATAGTCTTCTCAACTCAAGGAGTGCAAGCTTCCGGTAGAGCAAAGAAGAATGAGAAAAATCTATTGGTTTAAAAAACAATAGGGTTTACAACCAATGCATGCCCTCGATAGTCACCTTGGGAGCTGAAACATGTAACCTAACCAGAAGATTGGTTCTTAAACGATGCGATGTACACATGAAAGAATCATGCTCAACATCATTTGAAGAGATCACAAAACAGCATAGTATATTGGCGAGAAAATATCAGTCAGTGATTTATGATCCTTTAGAAAAATCCAAAGTCAATGGGCTGGTCACGTTGCAAGAATGTCAGACAACTGCTGCACATCACAACTCACAACATATGCTAAACTGTGGTCAGCAAAATTTGAAATAGCATGACGAAATAGATAAGTTTTAAAATTATAGACTCTGCGACATCCAAGATAAAGAAATCTGGAGGATCCTCGAAGGAGTCTATGTCCAACGACTAACGCTAAAGGCTGATGATGAATATATTTTCGATGTTATCAACTAGAACTCATCGGACATCCAACGAACGGACACAAAAATGAAAAAATGTCAATAAAAACACTAAAAAAGCGAAAAATATGAATTGCCTGAAGGCAGATGAAGACAGACTTTAACGGCCAAGAAATTGCGTGGGACCTCATTCAACTCTCATATATAACAGCCACAATCGGAAAACACATCCCTTCCAAGTAGAGGTTACATAAACTAATGTTAAAAACTTCCTCCTTTGTCTCTGTGGATATGAGATGATTTTATCAATTCTGAGTCAATAATTTCAAATAAATATGGAAAAGATTCTCGCCATTTAATATTAAAGGAAAGAATCAGACTACCTTCGAAAATGTCACCTTAGTCCCATTCCAACATTATCATCCAAAGGTCCCCCCTCTGAAAACTGTTGGCAGATTCTTGTTCCAGAATAGCAATCAGGTACCAAGTCACACTCTTTCGTCAATGATCTGAAATCTATTATGGAAAGATGAGATGTCACAGAGAGCCAAGTGTGAGGTGACTTGCATTTTGCTAATAGGCCTTGCACCAGACGTGAAAGAACTTGCTCGTTCATGTCAAGGTACACAAACCGACTCGATGATGTTCCACTATGTAATCCTATGGAAGAGCGTCTATCCATATATACGTAGGAAAGTGCCACTGATTGCCAATTTATTTCAAGGCCGCGCCACCGTTTCTCGAAATATTTTAAAGGACTTGATACTTATCAGACAGACCACAGATTTCCCCGACTCTGACCTGAAGAACTCCTTGTTACAGATCGTTCAAACATCACCGGGTTCGATCTGATACGGAAAAAAAATTAGCAAAATGTCAGCTGCATTTGACCAGACGTATAAATAAAGAATTACTACTGAAGCATGCATATATATATATATATATATATATATATATATATATATATATATATATATATATATATATATATATATATATATAATTGTGAATTGCGTTATATTATATAGAAACTTATTTGAAATACTCTCCCGCCATTCCATGGATACTATATCACTCAATTTAGTCACTGTAAAAAGGATAAACAATCATACAAATGGGGGCCATCGATTCCTGCTGCAGCCTCATTTTCTTTAATTGTTTATTGTATTTATGACTTCTAGATTGAGCGATATAATAACCGTGTAATGACGGGGGGTTATTTCAAATACTTTTCTATACAATATAAAGTAATTTATAATTAATTCTGCTGGATCAAATATGTCCATTCCCTAATACATATAATTGCTCGGGCAGTGATCCCTCATTTATACGTGTTTGGTCAAATGCAACGGACATCTTGTAAATTATTTCTCCTTCCTGCGCAAGAGATTGTATGTTTGGTCCCATGGAGTGTAATTGTTATCCAAATGTGCTATCATACTTTCTGCTTCTGGCTGAACAACTAATCATTTTGAAAGTCGTTGGCAATTTTACAATTATTTTAAGCACGGTGTATTTGGCTCAGCCATCAGTATGTTGATGTGAAGTGGTGGATGGTGTAAAAATTATATTCTCAATCTGGAAGAATTTCAGTTGCAAAATCAATTCAAAACTTACCTTGATCAAATGACCTTTCATTCTTTGTTGGATTCTCCTTTTTAATAACTGGGGTTTCATTAATGACTAATCTTCTTTTTTTTACTTTCTATCTTATAATGTATAGTTGTTATTTACAAGTATCACACGTATATGGATTTCCAAATGCATGTGTGTATTCATATGTTGTCATGGCACTTTGGTCTGATAGGTAGCAAATTAGGTGTCAGGATAAAGTGACCGCTGTAAGTCCAGTATAAGCATTTAGTTTTTTTTTATAGGGAGGGGCAAGACAACTCGTCAATGGTGTTTGTGTGACAGCTGGAAGATGTCGACATGAGTGGTTGCAAATTACACGATTGGTTGTTTTCAAAAAAAATTTATAGTAAATTATCAATTTTTTCCCGATTCAACAGTGGAGATGCTTTGTCTTAATATTAGTCTTATAGCAGATCCATTGTGTATGTGATATGCGTGTTTGTGATTCAAGTACAAAATGTTTGTAGTTTCTCTTGCACTTATTGTCATCGAGTTTCCTTGCGAATAATTTCATCTGGTTGTCAACACTATCGTCAGGGAAGCTGTTATCTGTTAGTGTTGCAAAGTTCTTCGTTGAATAACGTGAGGGAAAAAGGCATTAAACATACTGCGTTAATAGAATTCTTGATAGCTGCTATTTTGTATTGGGGTGGAAATTCGCTGTTATAATTGAGATGAAAAGACTTCGGGCTTCTGCATTTCATATATTGGGAAATACTGAATGTATTGTCAAATTCCTACAGAATAGACTGTTATCGCAATGAGTCAGATGTTAAAATTCAAGATATTGAGATCACAGCAAAGAATTCGAATATAGTGGATGAAAAAAAACCCAGAAAATGAATGAATCAATTGCCATTAGTCAAAAGCATATGTCGTGAAAGTGGGAACCGTTGCTCATTCAATAAATTCACTTCGTGTTTTTTTTAAATTTGAATGGCAGCTGATTTTTTCGTTCGATTTTTAAATTCCACCCCCTTTACACTCGGTGTTCCTATTTAAAATAAGATTAGTTTAGAGATAGATTAGTCCCTGATTCCAATTCAGTAGTAAAAGGCAAATGCTCAGTTTAGTTTATAAGAGACACTATCACAAATGCCATTCCCCAATCAAATAAACTAAATTATTTTCCCTAATCTTATTTTTTTAGTTGCGATAAAAAGCAACAACAATTAAGATGAAGATAAATATTCAATTAATGATAATTGAATATTATGTTTTTCTTTTCGGTGAAAACTGCTAAATAGGTTACTGAAATTGAAAACAACCAAACCATAATATCACAATATTTCATTACACAAATAAGTTTCAGGTTAAATCAACACATTCGTTACTCAGTGGTTATTGATTTTTCATTTGTAACCAGTAGATCTTGGTATCAAATAAGCACGATAGTGATTCCTTCCTTCTTCGTTATCGAAGTTAGAGTCAGATTAAGCATCCAGCTGAGTATACTTTCTCTTTCTTTCTTTCTGCCTTACTTTCGAGGCCATTGGTGGATTGATGATTTGGCAGAGTACACTTTTTTCTGCCTTTCTCTCTTCCTTGGTTTCAAAGATTGTGGCGGATCAAACATCAGACTGAGTAAACGTTTTTGCTTTTTCAAATTCCTACTATTGAGTTTTCGTAAGTAAATGACTAAAAATCACTGATATAATGCACGGAGAACCGTGAGGCAGTTGCATACGCTACATATAATGAATTATCTTCCTATTTTCAAAGTCTTACTCTGGCCAACTTGTTTTGGTAAACTTTGAAAACCTCGTTTACAGTAAATACTAATAAAGGACTTGGAATGGGACATGTAGTTTTGAAATAATATCATATTGAATAATGAACTCTGTGTTATTTACTTTTTATATTTTGATACTGCAAGGGTAGAAATGACCCTACCTTAGCGAAGTATGTTGTTATTGGAGTCGACCAGAACATCTAAAAACGGAATTCTGTTGTTATTCAATGGATTGGTTAGATTAGACATGCATTGTTTCGAAAGACACACTATAGGATTTCTATCAGCTTGAGATTACTAGCTGGAATGGAAACATCATCGACATATTGCACATATATTTCTTACGGGCAAGTAGGGGCTTCCAGAGAATAATGGATTTGATTTTTTTCCAAGAGAGAATGAAGTGTGTTTGAATACACAATCACAAATAACATTTTTGTTTCATTCACATGATAAATACACGAATAATAATGACCGCTGATTTTCATGAAATTCCTGAATTACTGATAATGGCAAATGTTCAACAAATAAAGAATTGTTTAGTGGAAATAAATTCGACTGCAATATTATAATAACGACACTAATAAGAGATATGATAATAGCAATAATAATGTTTTAAACTTCAAATAGAATTACTGGGAGATGTCTATTCTAAGTCATTTATAATTTCATATTGGAGGTATATTCCAAGATGGATTATTGTATCGTAGGGATCTCTGACAGTTAAAATTGTATTAAATTTAAATATTGTTGTAAAATAATGAGTTATTTGCCCTTGACTAATTCCTTCTTGTTAAGGCTGAGGAGGTGCAAAAATTGACCTTCTTTGTTCTAGAACTCCTTAGAGGTGAAGTCTGACACCTTTTTTCCCTCCTTTCCCCTCTCCTTCATTTCTTCAATCCATCCTTTTTTTTCTAAAAAAGAACATTTTCTAACAAGCCCATATCTATCCAAAAACTCGCACAGCTTTGTGACTTTATACGATTGCTTTGATTTTTCCACTTTAAAAGTGCAAAATCCACGATAATATGCAAACGAATGTGAATTAACGACATTTATTTTTACAGTCAGCACCCTTGAGTTTCGTTCCCTCAGCGACTGAATCCCTAATTCTTTTTCTCTTCTGAGACTTTTGTACTCATATCTTCAGATGGTGCATTCTAATTTTGTTTTTTTACTATAGAGGTTACATCTAATTTTACCAAATTCTGACTTGATATGATTTCTTATCCGACCTATTCCTTGGAATTAAATCTATTTTTGTAATTGGCTCAAGAGAAATAACTTTTCCCCCGTCAATTTTTATTTCAGAAAAAACCTGCTCTGTGTGTGTGTGTGTATGTGTGTGTGTGTGTCTGTCTGTGTCTGTGTGTCTGTGTGTGTGTGTGTGTGTGTGTGTGCGTGTTTTCTAGCTTAAAAAGAATAAGGTAATTCCTGGGACATAAACTGCCACAGTACAGGTTTCAAGAAACTTTCGAATGCCAAGTCATTGCTCATTTTACTGTACGTACGGGAATAATCTATCCAAATATTTCTACTTTCTGCGCCTTTGAATGTTTATGGTTCCTTCTCTCTAAAATTCAAAGGGCTGATTAACCTACACCCTGCATATCATCAACACGTGACACAGATTATGTAGCGGTGAACATATGAGGTCATTCAAGGTCATCATTCTTCTTACGAATGTCACGATGATTTATCACGATAAATTCAATTCATATACAAGTTTTAGATGTTTGCTTACACTGCAAAGTGGTTCTTTGTCAATGCAATAGCAGCAGCAATTAAAGGTTTTTGGGCGTTTCATCCACTACGCCTTTTTTCCCCAATAATCTGTTTAGGTAATTTTTGAAAAGATGAAGTTGATACTAACTTTGGTGAAAATCATTGAATCAGCAAATCATCCAGCTTCTTTTCTACATGGCTATGAATAAAACAACTCAAATTTAACTTCAAATCACCCAACCTTTAGGACGAAATATTGAATCACCAACAAAAGTCGCAATTATTACTTCGTTGCCTCTCCAACGGATTTGGCTTGAATTCGTTGGGGCATGAACTTGACTAATGAAAGACCACATTCTATATCAAGTTGCCTTCAACTTTCTCGGATAGCGGTCGACATATTAGGATGCAGGATTGAGCCATGACATCGACGATTTAAAAACATATTCCAGCTATGAACTTCCAATCAGACTCAGATCAAGAGGCTGTGACATTGTGTTGATCTGCCTTTCCTGGAGAAAAATTAACAACTCCCGTTTTGCTGCTCTTATAAGTAGATACATATAGTATTTATGATTAATCAGTTTCAAATCACACGCATCCCTTCCTCATATATCAAGTTTTTAAGGGAACCGTTTCGTGTACATAGATATAACAGATTAAAGGATTCAAACTTTTACTATTACATAGACAAATGCAAGTTCATGTTCATTTGTCGTTGTTTTTTCTGAAAAATGTACTTTCTTTTTTACAGGAATAAAATATGCAGATTAATCCATTGTACAAGTGGGAACAGATGCATTTCAGAATTCTAATGTCCTTTTTACAAAAGCAAAATTTGAAGGAAATAATAGCCTTTTTTATGCATAAGCAATTCGGAAATACCATTCACGAACTAGGAACAGAAATTGTATAATACAGTGTTATCGAATCATATTTAGATACCAAGATGATTTGAAATACTAACTGGATTGGTAGTCACTACTATTTCAAGATATCCCAAGTTTCATGTTATTTCATTGTGTGTGTGTGTGTGGGGGGGATTTTCTTAATATCAAATGTTATTGTTGATAATACAACAATAATATATATATATATATATATATATATACACACACACACACACACATAAATATATATATATATATATATATATATATATATATATATATATATATATATATATATATAGAAGAAGTGGACATTTTGCATTATATTATATAGAATCTTGTCTGATAGGATTTCTCGTCGTTACTTGGGTAATATATCATTCAATTTTGACAACGTAAATAGAATAAACAATTATAAGAATCGAACATGCCATCAATAGGTAGCAACTTCAATATAGCAATGCACTCACCATTGTGGTTAACAACCTGCCGATAAGGGAAACGCCAAATAACTACTTTCAACCCAAATCCTCTTCTCGCTTATACTTGCTCTTTTTGCTTCCTCCAACATGACAATAAGTATTCAAGAAACAGACATTTTGATCCGACGGAATGAATTATAAATTGTGTTATATCTGAAATCGGAAATGATTTCCTATCGTTACTCAGCTGATATATCATTCAATTTAGTTGAAACCGGTGTTAAGCTATAGTATATACAGGTTTGTTGAAAATTTGAAAATTCATCTTTTTCGAAAATGCCAAAATTGACCTGATCTGGAATTGACCTTTAGAGGTCAGTAATGGTCAGTTATACACACATTTCCTGCTTATAAGAGTTTAACAAAACGTAGTCAGAAGCAAACAATCATAGTTATATATATATATATATATATATATATATATATATTCATTACTTTATGAATAGGTTCATAAATAATTAGGTTGTGATGTTTCTTCATTAGGTCCTAAACATATTTTTCTGAATCCTTCAGATCCGTATTGTAATGGAAAATGAACTCATTTCTCTCTGCATGTTGTTTTCCTCAGAAGTTATGCAACTTACTATCTTTCTTTATACAATTTCAAGCTTGCATGTTATCATAGAGTTAGGAATGTGCCCAACGAAATGATATCAAGGTTTGGGCGAAAGCAGAATCATGAAATAGACACTTCAAGGAATAAATGAAAACAGGTGTTCAAAAAGAAATCAGGCGATTACTGGGGACCTACTGTTCCAACTAGACTGATAAGGATACTGAGACAAGGGGAAATATTATCACCAAAGCCTCTTAAAATAAGCCTTGCAAGCACCTTTCAGGAAAAAACAGACTTAGAAAACGCAAAAACGCAAAACTATAATATTTAAACAATTTAAGTTACTCTCATGAGATTGCATTTATGTTGTAAACCACATGTAATCCTCAAAAAATGTTAAGTATTCTGAATAAAAAAGACCAATAAATAGTGTTCGATTTGAGAAAAACAAAGACAAACGTAATGTTCAATAATAAAGTCCCGAAAAAGACCATAAGAGTCGACGTTGAAGCATTGGAAGACATTTTGAAGTATATTTTTCTAGATCAGGTGATTAATGTGGAGAAATCATTGGGGACTGGCCTGTTTCGGGACCTAATCTGTTGTTTTTATGTTTTTATGGCCTATCTAGCGGTTGTCTAGCGAGGTTGTCTTTCATTCAGAGTTTTTCTTTCCCTTTCTTTCTATTTATCTTATTTATTTTTTATTTTATTTTATTTTTTTCTTGGACCCCTGATATGAAATCAGTTGACGCGTAATAATTGGCTGGAATTTTTTTTCATGAATAGAGACATACTGACAAGCAAGTTCCCAATGTGCCTCCAAAAAAGTATACACTGATTGAATGATACCAGCTATGACGTATGGATGTGAAACCTGGAGAGTTACAAGAATCGCTCGGGAAGCAACAAAGAGCCGCACAGAAGGCAATAGAAAGAGCTATATTAGAGATTACTCTCAGCAATAGAGGAAGATCAACAAAGATTTTAGAGGGGACTATGATAGAAAACATCATACAAATTATCAGGTAACACAAATGAAGATGGGAAATGAAAGGTGTGATAGGGGTCAACAGTTGGAGCAAATGACAAACCTAACCGTTATCGACAGTAAAAAGCAGTTGGTTAAGAGCAGACACAAGCTTTAAAAAACAAACAAAACTTTCAACGGATTATATACATATCTATTTAATCGAATATACACCCATGCAAGCATAGAGACACGCCAACATATATATCGGAATATGCATATTCCATTCGTATTCTCTATTTGATACGTTTTTGTAAGTCTGATACAAGACAACAACCTGCTTTTGATACTTTCTGAAAAGTTATCCATCTAGGTTCTGCCCAGTTTCAATATATATATATATATATATATATATATATATAATCTCATCATGCAAGAGCTAGTACTTTTAACCTTAAGCTCTATAAGATATATGCCCCTATATAGATATGATAATTATTTCACAAAATTCAATCTCATGATAGAGAAAATTCAGGCCGGAAAAGACACAAGCAACACTTAATGGAAAACATTTAGCC
>OY735209.1:39660569-39758069 GCA_963457665.1 Thysanoteuthis rhombus | reverse complement strand
ATTACTTTCCATCCCTGAATGAGAGGATGGATGGTCTTTCCTCAGGATTGTCATTGGATATTGTTTTGTTTTTTTTTTGTTTTATACTATGACCCTCTGTCTTATTGGCGTGCGTTAGTTAGCTTGTGAGCAGTTCGGGTATTTTTGTGGAGGTGATAATTTTATGGGTTAGAACGAAGTTTCATGCATATATATATATATATATATATATATATATATATATATATATATATATATATATATATATATATATATATATATATATATATATACATATACATACATTTATAAAGAGAGCGATGCAGTTAGAGAAAGACTTTGGAAAACATGTATTCAAATATTTTTCTAAATTATCATTCTATTGTTTTTTCAGCACGGTGAAGCCTTCTCATTATTTTAATTCCATGGAAGAAATTGCGTTGCTTATGCCAGGGGTTATCAAACTGTTTGGCAGCAGGTGGTTTTCCGGTGATTGTGAATCTGGTACTTAACGTTGGAAAAGCATCAAACATCCATTCAAACGGATGTTGAATTATTCATAAAGACTTTTCCAATTTTCATTTCTTATTCATTCGAGGGATGATACAGATATCGTATACATGTGTGTGTGTGTGTGTGTGTGTGTGTGTGTGTGTGTGTATATGTGTACGTGTGTAAGTGTGTGTAAGTGCACGTGTGTATTTGTATGTGTGCATGCGCGTGTGTGTTTGTGTAACATCATCGTAAATTACTTGGGCAGTTTAACACTCGGTGCAGTAGTGGATATAATCGTGTGAGATTTATATTTATTGAAAATATTGATTGATCCCTATACAGATCAAGATACATATACGTAATATGTTGAAATGAAATCGTTCACACACACACACACACACACACACACACACACACACATATATATGTACATATATATATATATATATATATATATATATATATATATATATATATATATATATATATATATATACACATACGTGTACTGGCAGGTGATAACTGCTTTACCAAGGGGAAATAAATTTCCGACCTCTAGGTAAGATTCCCTCGTGTTTTAACGTTGGAATTTAGCATCTTACAATACCCAGGCGCTAAAACTAGCAGCTTGCTGTGCTTGAGTGTTTCATGCATGTCTGGTTAAAGATAAAGTAACTGTCTGGATGGGCAAAAGTTTTGTCCATGCATTTGTAATCGACCGATTGACTCCAAATATCTGGATTATCTCCTTAGATTCTATCAACTGAATGTTTCGCGTTATCAATTTTATACGCATATTATTTTAAATTAACATTATAAAACTATACATCATGAGTACAACATTCATTTCACACAGACATATTTGAAAAATATTTCTTTTAAAATAATTTATTGGTGAGTGAAAGTAAATTCATAAAAATGAACTCACTCCACAATTTTACTTTTTGCAAAATTCGTTATCATATGTAATAATGTACATTTAGTGTATATTGTTCCATGTTGTTGTAAACAAAAAAAGGTAAAAAAAAGTCATACAGTGTATAGAATTTGTATTTATATATGAGGTGTATACACACAGAGACAAACATATCACTACAATAGAAATAAAGATATGTCCTCACCTTTCTCTCCATGTGGCTTGACTTTGTGAACAAAGGTTGTTGAGAGGATTTTCCGCGGTAAAATTACCATGAACGGCGGGACCTATGTGTGGAATCACCTTCTAACCTGTGCTATGGATTCTTAAGATTAGGTCGGCTTGCTAAAGGTCAACCCAACTTTGACTTGACAATTGTACTTCCCCTGGCTGATACGGACTACCTATTAGGGACTGCCGTCCGTTTATAGAAGTGTTCTGATCCTCAAACTGTCCTGTGGTTACACCAGAGGACGGGAACACGCCGTAGTTGTTAAATCACTTAGCTGAGTATAAGTATAGGTTTTCTACCGTCCTTTTGAAGAGCATCGGGACAGTATGGCCGTCTGTGTCGCTCAGCACAGATCCTGAGTACAGTGCAGCAAACCCTAGACTGTCCAACAGGATCAGAATTGCGCTGACAATAGAGGTCTGTTACTCCTTCAAGAGCGTGGTCTAAGCGTAGAAGCATCAGCTTATTGAAGTCCAGATCCAAATGACCCTACTGAAAAAATCTGTTCCGTCAATCATAAAGTTCTAATACCCTTTCCCTTTAGCCTACCTCACTGAGATCCCAGTTTGAAGTTAGGAAGAGGAAAAATAACATAAGTAGATTGCAGAACAAGGTTAAAATAAAAGACACTGTAAATTTTGTGAAGTAATGATTTGAATTTGGAAATGCACTGCATTTTCAAAAATTTAGATAATGGTGAAAATAAATCGCAAGACGGACTCGTCGTAGGAGTTGGTTTGCTTCGTAGTTGCTGAAGCAAATGACAAGCTTTGCATTACTTTTCCCCTATCAATTCAAATCCCGACTATTCATCAATCATTTCACAAGAAATGGTACGTCTTGAGCGGGGCAGCAGGGTATTCTGTTTTTTTTTTGGTTCTTGTTTTTTTTGTTCTTTCTTTTGATTTTCAGGGAATTACTCTACCCTTCTAAAATAATAATGAAAATATTAGGACAGAAGGCACCATATCATTTTTCATTATCAAAATACATTCTCAAGTCTAAGCAATGAGTCATAGCACTAACGATAAAAAGTATATATATATATATATATATATATATATATATATATATATATATCATGCACTGAGAATGGGCAATGCACACAATTGCATGCATAAAATTCAGTCACTTATTCCAATCTATCAGTCAACACATTCTTTCAGTGTTTTCCCTTTGTTCACTTACACTTTTTACTATTGTACAATGGGTGATTTTCCCTAGTTGGGGTCATCAGTTGTTTACCAAGTGATTGTTTCGAGGATTATAAAAACGGAACAGTCATATTACCATGGCATCTCAAAAGTGTTGAACAAGCACCACCTACCCTCCAGCAATCCTACTTATATATCTTATATCATACATGCAGTCGGCCATTGTATATAGGGCATTATGTGTAATGCATATTGATATTATTTCATACTCCATATTTTTTTTTAAACAAGCTAACTTATGTAGGTTACCAGAAAGCATATTTATGATGAGGGATCAGTAAGTATAACAACAGTCATGGCTTGCTGTTCGTGTCATTTGTATTGAATATTTACCTATGTGAATATTAAATTCATTGTGCTGAGTGAAATCTGAAGCGAATCTAACGACACAGGAAAAGTTCTTCCAGTTGATTCTCTGTCAACATATGCAACCGATAAATTTGACGATTTTTCCACTAACCGTAAAGTTTATTTTCACACGACACATACTTAAATATAGTTCACCACAAGTTATTCATATTTTCAAATAACACATACGTGCATTTGACCTAATCATAAGTAACACACATAGTTACCCCGACAAAATTGTTTTGAGAAATGGTGAAATTACCAATTTAAATCAGGGATAGCAATTAGTTTTTAAACTTGTTCATCCAGAATCAATCTTCATTGATAATTCCATTGGTTTGTAGTGAATTTTGTTGAATTTTCCTCAGAGAAAAATATAAAATACTTTGTTACATTAAAATTATGGTTAATTACTTGAAAGATCCAATCTAGCATACTTTGAACCAAACGATGGGAAATTCATCAGATACTTATTTTAAGCAACTAAGATGTAATTTCTGAGCTATGGCACCGTCAAATACCCCCCCTTCGCAACCATCCCCATACGTCCTCATTGATCTTTATATCAGGGCTAGTATCCAGACTAATCAAAACATTCTAGTAAATTGTTCAATGACACTTCCTACATACATAGGATGATTATACTGCTGAAACACATCGCTGACCACCTATTTTAACACCTTCACTAACGAAATTTGCAAATCTTAGCTTATCCATGTATCAAGCTGTATTTAGCCAACCGTCAGCAAACTAAATAACCATCTTTGCACCATATCCTATGGCACCCAAACCATGGATCCACAATTCAACCAACGTGATGGTTCGAAAAAGTTTCCTTTGTTGACTGTTGGTCATGCCCCAAATACTGAAGATCGCATGGGTCATCAAGGATGATTTCCTCCTTGTCGATGAAGAGGGCACTCTGCCACCCCGCATCCCACTTCTGATTCCACTTTTGCTTCTTTCAAGATATTTTCCCGCGATGGACGCTTAAATTCCTCTATCACATCAACTCCTACTATTCCCGTTTTCACCATGGCATTTCTGTTCGAAGAATCGACGAATGATAAGAGAGAAATACCTTTAAATTGTATGCTGATTGCTCAGACAAATCAAAACTCGTGAGGAAACTCACCCAATCGATCCCACAATCAACTCCCGGTAAAACTGATGGTCTGCTTTGTTTGATGAACTGACACGTGTTTTGTAACACACTATAATCGACAACAAAGAAAAATATGTAATAATTTTCTAAAAAACATTATCTACATTTTTTGAAACCCTACATCTAAAAAGAGCGTCTTCACACACACACACACACACACACACATATATATATATATATATATATATATATATATATATATATATATATAAATATATATATATATATATCATCATGTCATACATCGGCAGCTGTTCCGATGTATTACATCTCTTCAGCGTGGCTATAGACTTCCAATTATCCCATCCAGTACCGCAGGACAGAATTAAAACCTTCTCCTCAGATCCGGAGGCCGATATCATACCTCTGGACTATAGAACTGGACGGTCAGTGGGGCTAATTTTAAGCGATATATCTATTTACACAGGAATACCTCATCCACCTGAGTGCTCTATTCCTATGGAAAAGCATATGTATCGGTTATTTTCGGTATTAGCAGAATGAGGAGACCTAAAGGCAAACTAATCGAACTAAATAATAATCATCTTCTACATAACTATGGAAGTCCCAGAAGATAGGAACACTGCAATCATAGTGCTCTTACACAAAAAAAGAAAACAAAAATAAAAACAAAAACAAATACTGAACTGTATTACCAAACTCTTTATCACAGTAATCACCCACCAAATGAGCAAAACAGGTGAAATCTAACCACAAGAACAATTTGGCAACAATTAGTTTTAAGAAGGCCTTAGATTAAGTAGTAATCCCCAAAGTAATTGATGCAATAATGCAACGAGACATAAGTCCCTTATACGTCCAAGTGTTGTAATATATCTTCCAACACAGCAGTTTTTTCATCAAACTACGCAAAGACTCTGAGCCATTTCAATTCGAAAACAGATTGAGACAAGGTGATACCAGATCACCAAAACTCTTCACAGCCTACCTTGAAATGATCTTCCGAAACTTAGGATAGGAATACAGAGGAATCAGGATAGACGGAGAATACCTATGTAACCTCAGATTTGCTGATGAGATCGTCCCCTTTGCTAAGAAACTTCACGATCGCCGAATAGTGTTAGACGAACTAAATGAAGCAAGAAAGAGAGTTTGCTTCCACATGAATTTCAGCTATACAAATGTCATGAACAAGGGACATTGGGGGGCAAAGTTACAACGATAAAAAAATCGTACTTGGCTGGCAAGCTTTGGTAGAGCAAGTTCTACCTTCAAGAATAAAAAATACTCATAATAAGAATGGTATTAACGAATGTTTCCCCCTGATGGTCACATATATGATTAACTATGCGACTTTTCCATGAGAGAATCATGCTAAAACTCACCTTGACTGATCATAAGTCAGAACATTGTATTACATAAGTGACAGGGGTCTAAGACATCATACAATCCACTAGAAAACAAAAATGGCAAAAGGTTGGACATGCTGCAAGAATGTCAGACAACTACTGGACATCACATCTCACAGCGTATATCCCAAGGTGCGAAACTGTTGCCGACGTAAGATGGCGTTAAAAGCTAGATAAATTTTGTGAGAAATGGCTCAGCGATGCTTATGATAGCAGGGTCTGGTGAATCTTAAGGGGAGTTTATGTCTTACTTAGAAGTTAACAGGCTGATAATGATGATCTCTGTTTACATAATTAACACATTTTCTTAAGCTTGGATTATGCCTTCAGCGTCAAAGCCTCTATCCAAATGAAACATCACATTTTATTTCAATTTTAAAGCACTCAATAAATCATCATCATCAATGTCATCATCATTAACATTGATCTTTTAACGTCCGTCATTGGACATAGACCTTCCCCAGGATTCACCACAATTCTCTATCATGGGCGTCGTGGAGCCGGTATTTCCTGAATCTGTCCAGTTCATCTCTCCATCTTGAATTCTTATGTGGTCTCTGGGGATCCATGTTGTTAAACAGAATGTCCATTGGCTGTCCTTCATTCTTGCAACATGGCCTGCCTGTTGCCATTTGAGTTTTTTAATAGTTTCTTTGATGTCACAGACACCCGTTTTCTTCCTCATATACTGTGTTGACTTGTGATCTCTCCATGTAAGGTCGAGCATGTTCCTCTCATACTCATACTTCTCAGTTTACAGGTCTGTCTCCACACAAAATCAGCAGTGAAATACATATCTCAACAATTACATACATGGCATAAAGCACCTTTTGCAAAGCACAGTAAGAAAACATGGGAGTAAATATAAATAGACAATATTTTAACAATTCAAGGTACTAAAATTGCATAAATTGCAGAAACTGAAGATGATCTACGAAACATCTTTTCTATAGATAGAAAAACCAAACATAAGGTGAGAGTTGAACAGAAAGAAGACAAAAATAACATTCATTGATGAAGGTTCCCAAAAGGCCACCGGAATAAAGGTGGTAGCCTGAGAAAAAGTTTGGGAATACATTTTTACTTGCTCTTTCACGATGATACAGTTACTTTCTCTTTCACGATAAAGCTAAATAAAGACCATGGGAATGAGATACAGCACATAATGGTTGGCCAGAAAGCTTCTGGTATAAATAGAGATATACTGAAAAGCAAATTGCGTATGTGCTAGAAACGTAAGATGTCAAGTCAATGCATATCAGTTATGATGTACGGATGCAAAACCTGGAAACTTAGAAAACTACTTTGAAACAAACTCAGAAATACATTGAAGGCAATGAATAAGATAAACTTTTAGCCAGTTTTCAAGGATAACTTCTAGTTGAATTCTCATGTATGATTTTTCATAAAAAAAAAACAAAAAAAAAACTTGTTGAAGTGGAAGAGTCCAGAGTTTCAAATGGTGAGTAGTATAAGTCTTTCTCATCAAAATTGCTATTTTCAAGTGGAAGAGTCCATGGTTGTAAACGGAGAATTAACGAAAAAGACCATTGCTTATCATATATATATATATATATACATATATATATACACAAATATATACATATACATATATATATGGGCACTCACCTTTGAGTGATATTCCTTAATGTTGTTTTGCCGGCCATTTTGCTTCTCAATTGCGTCATATCCTCACTGGACACCCACTTTCGTGGCTTCGTAACTAAATTTGTTTAATATACAAATATGCGTGGGGCGTGTATTTTCAGAGTCCATTCCCAATGGTATTTTAGGTTTATCAGAACATAAATTCTGTTCAGAAATAAAGATTGCTCTTAAAACCGTCAAATTGGACGTATACGTAATGCTATACTCTCGCCTGTTTCTCGTTAGCAGATGGCCGAGGGAGAGCGGCACTCATTTTGTCTTACAACATAGAATTAACTGGGCTAACTCAATCAACGGGAAAAAATAAGGTCCCACCTACGTTTCTGAACGTAATTACGGTTGCCTATGTTGCTAATTATTCTTTTGATTCGTTTTTCAAAGTTATTTTCACTTTTCTCATATCTGAACCAATCTTTTTAGCCTGTTTCGCATTATATCATTATTTTCATTTTAAGTATTAATTTTAGCCGTACAAAACTTACCTTAATTCAAACAACGTGGGTTTGGAATTTATTCTGATTGTTGTACACACGGTACATTTGAACATTTTTCTGACATGTGTCAGACAGAACAAGTTTATAAGGATTTATCGCAGGAAAAAATCAAATTTAGAACTTTCCCTCCTTCTTTTATGCTTTATTGTGTATCTGTTTATTTAAGCAATGATATCTCAGTTTGTAAAATTTTATACTGATTTATTGATGTAGAGTTAATTTGTTCACATGCCCATATGATGTAAATAGAATAACTGAAAGTTTGTCATTAGCTGTTGTTATGTGTTGCCATAGATTGCACGATGGTTATTGTGCTGTAAACGGTGGCTGCAGATTGAGCTATACACCGTGTTTATTTTGCTCTAAAGCCTCTGGGAAAGCAATGATTTTTGAAATAAAATTAAAAAAAAACTTTCCTTACTGGTTGATGGCATGCTCCCTGATAATAACTAATAACTAAGCTAAATTTTGTGAAGCAAAACAATGCAACACTAAAGCTCTTGTCTTGTGGCCAACAAAATATTCTTTCCGAGGCAATTGGAGTTTTTAAGCTTAATACCAGCTAGAGGGATTGCCGAGCAGTAAGTTTATTCTTGCTATCATAGTAACCATCTCTTTGATAGACAGCCATTTTAAGGCTAAAATGTTTCCAAATGAACCTTATTTTAGCCACAGCAAAGGGATACATACCTTTCTCAAGAGTATCACAGCAGAGTTAATGTAAGCAGGCTAGACCAAAAATCGAACTCTATTCACCGATATCATTTCCTTTCTTGGTATGCGTTAAACTACTCCAAATCTGTCTGGTTTTGTGACTTGTAAAACACAGGAAAAGACTGGGTGTAAACGAAGAAACGAAAGATTGTATTGCATCAATCATCCGAATGTTCATCACCTGCCTGATTAAAAATCAGCATAAAAAATCTCTTCCCTTTCTATCTGGGTTCAAGAAGCAACTTTTGCAACTGTGGAGACATGATATTTACCAAGCTTACTTTAGAATGGAATATATCTAAGTGAAGGAGTAAGGATCGTGGTTGTAGGTACAAAGACTGATATGCATCAATGATCCAAAGGGTGGGGCTCACCTACTTCGTCCTGGCAGTTCAATATGGTTCAACAACATGCCCTGACAACATTTGAAAGTATGTAAATATTTCAGTTACGAAGTACACCACTTAAGCCACTCTCCTTTTTATAGAGCCTTGCGATTGAACAATTCCAACATGTTCTCTGGTCCAAGTTTAGTGGCTGGATGGTTGAAGAATTGACATGAATGGTATTAACGTTATCAGCCGTTATAAATCGACTGCTTGACAAAAGCCTCTCCCTTTACCTTTCACGACGAGCTTGATCACGCAAAATTCTACCATGCCTCAACGACAAGCTTTCCTCTGTCGTCTTTCCATATCGTGCTTGACATTTTACTACTGCGTTTAGTGCCCAACAGGCACCAATTGGTTAGCCTCCTGCTCAAATTGTTATTCATTCGTCATACTACGTGTTCTTCCCATCATAATTTTCATTGCTTCCTTACTTGTACAAAATCCTTCAAACTGGTCCCATTTTAAATCAAAGTTAATCTTCCTCTATCACCATAAGATATTTCTATCATTGTTCTTTTCATAGCCTTCTGTGTCGTTCTGAGTTTGCTGCCGAGTAGTGTCGTATGTTTCCTGGTTTCACATCCATGCGTCATAGTTGGTATTATACAGTCCTTGTATACTTTACATTTCAAATATATTGGCTAATTGCTTTTCAGTATGTCTCTATTTATAACAAATGCTCCCCAGCTGATCGATATGATTCGTATACTTTATTTCCCTGGTCTTGCTCCATTACCTGATGTTGATAAGGCTTCCGACGCTTCCCAGTCTATCCTTAAGGGATTATCATTGAACATTGCCTCTGTTTTTGTTCCGTTAATCCTTAAACCTTTTTTTCTTTTGGCTTCTTCTGTTCAGACCCTTTAACATGTTATGAGGATCCTCCGCAGTTTCTGATATTGATACAACATAATGGTATCTCAAACTGATGAAATATTCTCTATGTTCACTTTTATGATTTTCAGTCAGTTTTCCAGAAGGTGATCCTAAGGTTTACTGTAAATAGCTTTGGAGATGTTATATTCCCATGTTTCAATACTTTATCTCTATTCTCTTTTATGTAGTCTTATTATTGCTGTGTCAGTTTTGTATCTATCACAATTATTTACAAGTGCATAAGTCAGTAATTCAATATCTGATGTGTAATAGGTTTGTTTCATCAAGTACACAATACATTCAACGTTATATTGAGATGAGGTACTGGCTTAAATGTGTTGGACCAATGCATTTGCTGCTCAAACATGTTTATGATTCTGCCCTTTTTGACTTCTTCAAGCGAACCTGAAGATTCTCCCGACGAGTATAATCATGCGTGTTTAGCAAATCCATTTTTTCACAATATATATATATATATATATATATATATATATATATATACATATATATATATATATATATATAAGGAGAATATTGAGTCTTTCTTGAAATAATGGTGGATTTGAGAGATGATACGGAAACTTTGGAATTAGGAAAATGGATTGTATTCATTTTCGTAATATTCCCTGAAACATGTTACGGGAATAAATACCATCCTTACACTGTAATTCTCGGTTTTCAATATCTATCAATCTCTCTCTCTCTCTCTCTCTCTCTCTCTCTCTCTCTATATATATATATATATATATATATATATATATATATATAATAAGAATACATACCAGCTGAATGTCAACATTTCGTGTTACATTCAATTAACGTATTTTTCTAACATCCAATCAGATTCAATTGTTTTTGAAAACTAACGATTCTAACCGATATATCAAGTTCTATCTAGTATTATCAAATATAATCGTCTACGGATAAAACTTGTAGTGGTAATTGTCATACCCAACACTAAAAGAAATACCAATGAAATAAAAAACAACAAACAAACAAAAAAACAATGACAGAAATATTAACAACGATATAAGCAGATGCATAATACTCTCAACAAAGCTGAAGAAAAATCATTGTCATCACAATCATCATCATCATCATCCTTTTAACGTCCGTCTTTTGACATAGACCTTCCCCAGAATGAAAAATACGATGTAAAATATCAAAAGATCCTGCTGATGAACCATGGAACAAGTGGATATGCAGCCCCCACCCCTGGGGTAACTGAACTGTCGATAAGAATGGCTGTCGGAAGTCATATCTGCGCTTTTGACCATTTTAAAAGAGATAACGGCCTTATATTTTAAACCCCTATGGCGTCTTCTGAGATAATTGGAACTCGGTAATAATGCAGAAAGAGATTAAGAATTTGAACGCTATCTGCTAATTGTTAGCAAGATCATAAGCGGGAGAGATAAAGAAAGAGTACGAGAATATCGGAGATCGAGCGTGAGTTAGAAGGAGATGAAGTATATCTGAAAGAGAAAACAGAAGAAAGAAGCAAAAGAGCTGGGGAGTTATACTCGAATTTTTGAGGGAATGAAAAAAATAAACTCGACTGAGAAGAGATAAAAGAGAAAAGAAATAGAAAGGAATGGTAATTGAATTAAGAAAGCAGACTTGAAATAGGAATTCCCAGAGAGTTTAGAGATAGACACCTTGCCGTTTAAACGTCTCTATGGTCGTTTCAGTGCCATGCCCACGCTTAATATGTCCCTTTCAAAAAAAAAAAGAAAAAAAAAGAGAGTGAGAAAAAAGAGTGCACTTGATACTTCAAGCCAGACAAACAGATCTACCCCTGCTTTCTCTGTCTGTTTCTCTCACTCAGACTTTGACTAGTGTTTATAAACGCTGGAAATGTTATGTTGATGTTTTTGCCCTGTTGTCAAAAATCACAAGTTTCGACTAAAGTAAAAGTAAATAAAGCTGTCTTCAAATCAAAAACAGACTTTTCCACACTTCATTCTTCTTACATGGTTTTGATTTATTCGAATATCTGCATGTTAATGCAACAGTTGCTTCACTGATGTGGATTTGTACCAGCCTTAGCTTGAGGTTGATTTTTCTCCGTGTCCATATCAAATTTATTACTCTCTTTTTCTTCACAAAAGACTATTTTTTAAAGAATTAGTGTAATGTTGATATCATGTCACATTATTTTGAGAAAAAATGTATTCCTATTTTTTCTCCATCGAATAGAGTAAAAATTGATAATTGATAATAATCATACGCTGGTATGAGTGTCAAACAATTACATATTTTCTTTGATATTCGCTGCAAAGTATTGGACCAGTTTGGGGACGATAGCAAGTGTAAGAATGACCTTCAGCTTAGGAGACACTTTCGTGACCATATGTTCTGGTCATTATGATAATATCCCTGCTACCCGGCACATCCTTAGGTGGAGGCTAGCAAAAGGCATCATAGATATATAAGGTAAAGTCGGTAGACATCGTCGACTATGGAGCGCAATTGGCCAGCAACTTCCCAAACCTGTGCGTAACAGAACCTTCTATTCAAGGTCCAGCCAGATAGCTTCACGTGCGAAGGGAATCATAGATTAGAACAGTTGTTGTTGGAAGAAAACATTGCCGCCAATAGTAGTTATTTGTGAAACCTGCAGAAAGGGAGAACACTTCTTAAAGCTAAAGGTATGTAATCATCGATTCTTTTTTAAGGGAATGGAAAATAACAAGTTAGGTGGCGTTGGACCTTTTGTCAATAATGGCATCCGAAGCAATTTTACGAAATTCGGCAGCATATCCAACAGAATAGCCTGGATAGTAAGATTGTTCGAATAATACAGAATAAGATGAATCCAAGTATATGCATTTACTACAATAGATTCTGGCCAAGAGATCGAAGAGTTTTATGACATCAGTAAGATAATGGATCAGGATGCAAATGACACCATAGTGATGGATGACTTTGATACTGATATAGGAAAAAAAAGGCTGTGAAATGTAGTTAAGGAAATATGGAATAGGACAGTTGAATGGAAGGTGACTTGCAAGGCAATTTCTCAGAGCAATGCGGGTTTATCAATAAATTAATTCGAAAACTAGAAGCCCCAAAGTTGGCTTACAAAAACACGAGATGGAATAATAAATACAGAATTTTGTTACAGCTGATAGAATCAATAATGTTAAAGGCGACACCGTTATAAAAGAAGTAGATATAGGAAGCGAGCATAGAATAGTACCGTGCAGAGTTGAATTTAACTTTAAAACTGAACGGTACAAAATGAATCTTCAGAAGAAAGAATGGTCAAATAGAATACAAGAGAACATAACCAATTTTTTTTGGCAATGAAGAACAGAATTCTGATCTCGAAGACAGTAACACAGATGAGATGAATTATAGTCCCTGGAATATCACTTAAAAAGCAACAGATTTTAATGGCACTACAAATGTAAACAATACCACAGAGGAATACTCAAAAGCAACATTAAAAATAATTGAAGAAAAACATGAAAATAAACCTCTAAGGATGGAGCCAGAAAAACAGACCTCATCTAAGTAATAGATAGAAGAAGGAGAATATAAAAAAGGAGTGGAATATAAAAAAGATATTAGGATATCAGTCGATGGAAACGTTTAAAGCACACCTGAGCCGCGAATTAGATTGGCAAACAACATATGTATGCACTGGGGGACATAGATTGCAGAACTATTCACTAATATACTTACTAACAGACTAACAGGCATATTAGATGAACATCAACAGACAGAATATATAAGTGGTTATTCAACAATTGACTGCATGCAGTCAATAAACCAATTGAGAAGTCATTAGAATACAAAAGACAGATATTATTGGCTTTTGTACATTATGAAAAAGAGCAATTGATACCGTAGAACACAAAGCAGTTTTCATCTTTATGCTGAAAAAGGTGTTAACTATAATGATTAGATTACATAAAGACACAAACAAGATCGAATTAGGAAGAGGAGTGAGACAAGGGGATACAATATCATCTAAACTATTCACAACGAGCCTTGAACATATCTTCCAGAAAACTGACAGAGTGGGAACAGTTGTAAACAGATGGAGAGTATGTAAATCAATTTGCAAATGATGTTTCTTTGACAACAGAAGTATTTGAAAAAATAAGCATCATGTTGATTGATCCAAATAGGAAAAGTAAACAAGTACGATTGAAGAAAAATGGAACAGAGACAAGACAAATGCTTGATAATAAAGTCTATTGAGAGACCATAACCATAGAGTGTGAAGTTTTGAAAGAGGTTGACGAATAAGTTCACCAATTAGTCCCTGAGATAAAGGTTTTGGAGATACAGAATTTGTACCTAAGCATATCATACATCAAAAGTTAAGGTAATTTTATATAGAATCAGAATTTGAATGTTAACAAAGCTCTTTCTGTTATTTATAAATGGGATTGAGGCTAATCCAGGGATAGTGTGTAAGTCATTCTCTTAATTTTAGATTTGGATTTTATCTTACATTTTTCTTATTAGCTTTAATGCTTAGTACTTCCCTGTGTTATTGTTTAAATTCATAAACAACAGCAGGAATGATCAGCGATCCTTGCAATGTTAGAGATAACACTGAATGCAAGAGAATGGATCCGATTGAGGAGTAGAATAAAAGATACCGCTAACATTGCAATATCTGCCTGATATCCGTGCTGCTCTCCTTATCATATTCGTCGGATTAACACTCGGTTCCTTGTTGTTGCTATCGCTATCCAACAAGGCACGAAAGCTGTTCCTATATTTACGTTTTCTATCTTCAATATAATTGATCTTGTCAGCTTACATGAAGTCAATTTCGTTTTTGCTTTTTTTGCTGTATCATTTACGTTTCTGTAAGTCAACTTACGGTCTTTTCGTTCTCGAAAGAATATAATTATCTCTTATGTCCATCTCATAGTGAAATTTTCTCGTTCGTAACCCCTTCCGCTTTCCTGGCTTATTGCATATTTCAATAAACTAAATTCCCTAAACTTTCTTTCACCTACCTTAGCATAAAGTTACTCATAAATATTATGTAATAAGTCTTATCAGGATCCATTATCTTCCCGATGTCACCATAAAACTCCTCAATCTCCTGGTCGTAACTTCTCGTAGTGATTAACCAAGATTACTATTAGTGTGCATCTTATGTTTCACGTCTAAGTATTATCCAGCAATTCTGTCAGATATGCTGTCAAAATTCATAACGTCGCCTGTAATGTTATTATTGACTGAACTACCTACAACAGAGAAGGTGAAGAGTATAGTAGAAGGAGGGAAGAAACTGAAGCATGCTCGAGCCGCAGATCGCACTGGTAAACCGCAGATGTTAAAGGTCAAAAACGACCAAATTATCAAATGTAGGGACAAGATTAATTTAAAAATACTAAGAATAATTCTACCTCTCAAAAATAGAAACATTACTGATGAACTGACAGATACTATCGATATTGCCGATACTGTAGCCTCTGTAACAACCACCTGATTACATTATTACCTAATATGTATTCATATTTGATTAATTGTTCACCAAAATGTTTCGAAACAGACTACCAAGTCCTCTAGATGACAACCAATAACGTGAACAAGTAGGCACCAACTTCTCCCCATTGTCTATGAAATATAATTTACTTGCTTGTATTCTTATAATCTTGTCTATTTCTCTTCCCTGAGCAACGTCGAATACCCCAGCAAGCATATATACATGTATACATGCTTATATAAACTAAGCTTAATACGAATATACCAATAATATATGAATAACTTATATTTGCATTCAAATAGATTTCAAAATTGTCTTTTTCAATATATATATATATATATATATATATATATATATATATATATATATATATATATATATATATATTTCATTATCAGCAGCAGCCTTTTAATGTCCGTTGTTGAGCGTCATGGAGCCAATATTTTCCGAACCTATCTAATTTGTCATGCCCTTGTTCCGCATGGGATTTCTTGGTATCACGTTGTGATGTCCAACAATTGTTTGATATTCTAGCGGCATGATCAGCCAATCACTATTTAAGTTTTCTTGCGGATTCTATGATATCTCGGACGTCTTTTTTACCTCAAATATACAGTGTCTTATGATCTCTCCATATGAGATTTAGCATGATTTTCCTTTGCACACGTGTCTCAGTTTAAGGGTCAGTCTTTCGGTAAGGTTCCATGTTTTAACTCCATAGGTGACTATCATGATGATAAAATGGTTGTATACCCTTTTTAATTCTAATGGAATTTTCTCATTCTTGAAAGTTCAGCTTGCCTTACCGGAAGCGAGTCAATCTCAAGCTATTCTTCGCTTTATTTCATTTTCTTCGAGGATTTCATGGAGATTCTTATCTTGGATTCATGAAATGGTCCAATTTCTCAAGTCTTGTGTTTTCGATTTGATCGTTGCATCTTTAACATACTAATTGTACGAGACGTTCATTCCCAAAAAAGTTCGTGTGGAGGTCAAATTTCTTGCATTCTTCCTTCAGTCTGGAGATCATGAAAATTTTCAGGAAAAGGGACGATGTGGTCTGCAAATCTGAGAGTGCTCAGGTATTCGTAGTCGATTTAGATTTCTTTGTATAGGTCTCTGGAGATCATCTTGGGGCAAGCTTTGTAGGGTATCTCCTTGTCTTACCCCTTTTTCGAGCTTAAAGGGGTCCAAGTCTTTATGTAGCCAGATGAATGAACTGTTTGGTCGGTAGATATCTTGCAATACTCTGATATACACTAGTTCTAGATCTTGTTGAATGGTAATATCAATAAATCTGGGGATTTCAAAAGTCAAAAGTGCTCTTGAAGTCAACAAATGCTATAGCGAGTGGCATTTTATATTCTGCTGCTTCCTCTTTAAGTTGATCTACCGAATGGAGATGGTAAATGTGTGAGTATCTAGTGTTTTGGTGATTCAGTTTGTGATCACTTTGATAGAAAGTTCGTACATATAGTTGAGTGGGTAGATGGGCCTGTAGTTGTTGAGATTTCCTGGGTTATTTCTCTACTTTTTATATAAAGCATTATGATTGCAGTGCTCCAACTTTTGATGTATTTGCTTTATTTGAGGCATATGATCAATAGGATGGCTAGCTTCTAGGAATGATTTTCCCAGCTTTTTTGAGTAGGTTGATCGTCATATTATCTGGTCCAAAGGACTTTTCTCTCTTGGTTTACTTTTTACGGGTAACCTCTTGGAAATCTGACTGCCTGCTTGTGATTTATATACCTCGTTCATTGTGTTGTGTACCTTGTTTTGAGGAGTATACATATATATATATATATATATATATATATATATATATATATATATATATATATATATATATATATATAATGTGTACTGCAAGGAGTAAGACGGACTCGGGGGTAAAGTTTTTAGAGGTAAGGTTTATTAATCCTTAGATGTAAAGACATGTTTCAGGATTGTGGTCCAGACATGTTTCGGGATTTTCCCCATCTTCAGTGGTGTGTGCTGTGTGAGTCTACTATCAGGAGCTATGCCTAGAGTGTAAAATATGTTATAAGGACTGCTGGAGGCCTCTCTCTCTCTCTCTCTCTCTCTATATATATATATATATATATATATATATATATGAAAAAAGAGAGAGACAGAGAGATAGATAAATAGAGAGAGATAGAGAGTGAGAGAGAGAGAGAGGGGGGAATTTGAACATTTCGAGTAATCCCTGTATTCATGATTGCTGTATTTTAATCTTCGGGAATTCACTTTGTTTGAAGCATAAGTTATATAGGGTTGCTAGCTTTCTGGTAATGATTTTAGCAGCTGTTTTTGTGTAGATTAATGGTGATGTTATTTTGGGTGTCTTTCCCCACTTCTCTTTGTTCGTTTGATGGTTTGCTTATATTTCAACGACGGGACTTCCGGGAAATCTCCAGACCGGTTGCACATGAATTGTAGATTTTGTTTCCTGTGTTACTTGTTTGGATGAATATAGAAGACCAATATGCGTGTATGATTATATGTCTTGTCGTCTGTCAAAACCGACGGTAAGAGTAAAAGTTATTACATCCGATGCAGGCAAAGCCGTCCCTAAATTCCTTGCAAAAAGAACACATTTCCATTGTAGAAAGAATAATCAAGTAGAAGATATATGCTGACGTCTTCAGCAGTGACCAATGTATCTGCATAAGTTCACAGGTACAGATGTATGAGAAAAAAGCCTTGTGTCATATTGTGCACCGGTGAGTATGCAATATGAATAATTCGGCATTTGATTGTCTGATTAAGGCGTGAAAATCACCTGGATAAGTCTAATTTGCTGAGTTAAGGAGCACCGACATAAACAATGCTTGATGCATGAAAATCATCTGGGTACTTATAATTCTCTAAGTTGGAGTCCGCCTGCAGAAACAATGCCTGATGCGTGAAAATCATCTGGATACTTATAATTCTCTAATTTGGAGTCTGCCTGCAGAAACAATGCCTGATGCGTGAAAATCATCTGGATACTTATAATTCTCTAAGTTGGAGTCCGCCTGCAGAAATAATGCCTGATGCGTGAAAATCATCTGGATACTTATAATTCTCTAATTTGGAGTCCGCCTGCAGAAACAATGCCTGATGCGTGAAAATCATCTGGATACTTATAATTCTCTAATTTGGAGTCCGCCTGCAGAAACAATACCTGATGCGTGAAAATCATCTGGATACTTATAATTCTCTAATTTGGAGTCCGCCTGCAGAAACAATGCCTGATGCGTGAAAATCATCTGGATACTTATAATTCTCTAATTTGGAGTCCGCCTGCAGAAACAATGCCTGATGCGTGAAAATCATCTGGATACTTATAATTCTCTAAGTTGGAGTCCACCTGCAGAAACAATGCCTGATGCGTGAAAATCATCTGGATACTTATAATTCTCTAATTTGGAGTCCGCCTGCAGAAACAATGCCTGATGCGTGAAAATCATCTGGATACTTATAATTCTCTAATTTGGAGTCCGCCTGCAGAAACAATGCCTGATGCGTGAAAATCATCTGGATACTTATAATTCTCTAAGTTGGAGTCCGCCTGCAGAAACAATGCCTGATGCGTGAAAATCATCTGGATACTTATAATTCTCTAATTTGGAGTCCGCTTGCAGAAACAATGCCTGATGCGTGAAAATCATCTGGATACTTATAATTCTCTAAGTTGGAGTCCGCCTGCAGAAACAATGCCTGATGCGTGAAAATCATCTGGATACTTATAATTCTCTAAGTTGGAGTCCGCCTGCAGAAATAATGCCTGATGCGTGAAAATCATCTGGATATTTATAATTCTCTAATTTGGAGTCTGCCTGCAGAAACAATGCCTGATGCGTGAAAATCATCTGGATACTTATAATTCTCTAATTTGGAGTCCGCCTGCAGAAACAATGCCTGATGCGTGAAAATCATCTGGATACTTATAATTCTCTAATTTGGAGTCCGCCTGCAGAAACAATGCCTGATGCGTGAAAATCATCTGGATACTTATAATTCTCTAATTTGGAGTCCGCCTGCAGAAACAATGCCTGATGCGTGAAAATCATCTGGATACTTATAATTCTCTAATTTGGAGTCCGCCTGCAGAAACAATGCCTGATGCGTGAAAATCATCTGGATACTTATAATTCTCTAATTTGGAGTCCGCCTGCAGAAACAATGCCTGATGCGTGAAAATCATCTGGATACTTATAATTCTCTAAGTTGGAGTCCGCCTGCAGAAACAATGCCTGATGCGTGAAAATCAGCTGGATACTTATAATTCTCTAATTTGGAGTCCGCCTGCAGAAACAATGCCTGATGCGTGAAAATCATCTGGATACTTATAATTCTCTAAGTTGGAGTCCGCCTGCAGAAACAATGCTTGATGCGTGAAAATCATCTGAGTACTTACAATTCTCTAATTTGGAGTCCGCCTACAGAAACAATGTTTGATGCGTGAAAATCATCTGGATACTTATAATTCTCTAATTTGGAGTCCACCTGCAGAAACAATGCCTGATGCGTGAAAATCATCTGGATACTTATAATTCTCTAAGTTGGAGTCTGCCTGCAGAAACAATGCCTGATGCGTGAAAATCATCTGGATACTTATAATTCTCTAATTTGGAGTCCGCCTGCAGAAACAATGCTGATGCGTGAAAATCATCTGGATACTTATAATTCTCTAATTTGGAGTCCGCCTGCAGAAACAATGCCTGATGTGTGAAAATCATCTGGATACTTATAATTCTCTAAGTTGGAGTCCGCCTGCAGAAACAATGCTGATGCGTGAAAATCATCTGGATACTTATAATTCTCTAAGTTGGAGTCCGCCTGCAGAAACAATGCCTGATGCGTGAAAATCATCTGGATACTTATAATTCTCTAATTTGGAGTCCGCCTGCAGAAACAATGCCTGATGCGTGAAAATCATCTGGATACTTATAATTCTCTAAGTTGGAGTCCGCCTGCAGAAACAATGCTTGATGCGTGAAAATCATCTTAGTACTTACAATTCTCTAATTTGGAGTCCGCCTACAGAAACAATGTTTGATGCGTGAAAATCATCTGGATACTTATAATTCTCTAATTTGGAGTCCACCTGCAGAAACAATGCCTGATGCGTGAAAATCATCTGGATACTTATAATTCTCTAATTTCGAGTCCGCCTGCAGAAACAATGCTTGATGCGTGAAAATCATCTGAGTACTTATAATTCTCTAATTTGGAGTCCGCCTACAGAAACAATGTTTGATGCGTGAAAATCATCTGGATACTTATAATTCTCTAAGTTGGAGTCCGCCTGCAGAAACAATGCCTGATGCGTGAAAACCATCTGGATACTTATAATTCTCTAAGTTGGAGTCCACTTGCAGAAACAATGCCTGATGCGTGAAAATCATCTGGATACTTATAATTCTCTAAGTTGGAGTCCGCTTGCAGAAACAATGCCTGATGCGTGAAAATCATCTGGATACTTATAATTCTCTAAGTTGGAGTCCGCTTGCAGAAACAATGCCTGATGCGTGAAAATCATCTGGATACTTATAATTCTCTAAGTTGGAGTCCGCCTGCAAAAACAATGCCTGATGCGTGAAAATCATCTGGATACTTATAATTCTCTAAGTTGGAGTCCGCCTGCAAAAACAATGCCTGATGCGTGAAAATCATCTGGATACTTATAATTCTCTAAGTTGGAGTCTGCCTGCAGAAACAATACCTGATGCGTGAAAATCATCTGGATACTTATAATTCTCTAAGTTGGAGTCCGCCTGCAGAAACAATGCTGATGCGTGAAAATCAGCTGGATACTTATAATTCTCTAAGTTGGAGTCCGCTTGCAGAAACAATGCCTGATGCGTGAAAATCATCTGGATACTTATAATTCTCTAAGTTGGAGTCCGCTTGCAGAAACAATGCCTGATGCGTGAAAATCATCTGGATACTTATAATTCTCTAAGTTGGAGTCCGCTTGCAGAAACAATGCCTGATGCGTGAAAATCATCTGGATACTTATAATTCTCTAAGTTGGAGTCCGCCTGCAAAAACAATGCCTGATGCGTGAAAATCATCTGGATACTTATAATTCTCTAAGTTGGAGTCCGCCTGCAAAAACAATGCCTGATGCGTGAAAATCATCTGGATACTTATAATTCTCTAAGTTGGAGTCTGCCTGCAGAAACAATACCTGATGCGTGAAAATCATCTGGATACTTATAATTCTCTAAGTTGGAGTCCGCCTGCAGAAACAATGCTGATGCGTGAAAATCAGCTGGATACTTATAATTCTCTAATTTAGAGTCCGCCTGCAGAAACAATGCCTGATGCGTGAAAATCATCTGGATACTTATAATTCTCTAAGTTGGAGTCCGCCTGCAGAAACACTGCCTGATGTGTGAAAATCATCTGGATACTTATAATTCTCTAATTTGGAGTCTGCCTGCAGAAACAATGCCTGATGCGTGAAAATCATCTGGATACTTATAATTCTCTAATTTGGAGTCCGCCTGCAGAAACAATGCCTGATGCGTGAAAATCATCTGGATACTTATAATTCTCTAAGTTGGAGTCCGCCTGCAGAAACAATGCTGATGCGTGAAAATCATCTGGATACTTATAATTCTCTAAGTTGGAGTCCGCCTGCAGAAACAATGCCTGATGCGTGAAAATCATCTGGATACTTATAATTCTCTAAGTTGGAGTCCGCCTGCAGAAACAATGCTGATGCATGAAAATCATCTGGATACTTATAATTCTCTAAGTTGGAGTCCGCCTGCAGAAACAATGCCTGATGCGTGAAAATCATCTGGATACTTATAATTCTCTAAGTTGGAGTCCGCCTGCAGAAACAATGCTGATGCGTGAAAATCATCTGGATACTTATAGTTCTCTAAGTTGGAGTCCGCCTACAGAAACAATGTTTGATGCGTGAAAAGCATCTGAGTACTTATAATTCTCTAAGTTGGAGTCCGCCTGCAGAAACAATGCCTGATGCGTGAAAATCATCTGGATACTTATAATTCTCTAAGTTGGAGTCCGCCTGCAGAAACAATGCTGATGCGTGAAAATCATCTGGATACTTATAATTCTCTAAGTTGGAGTCCGCCTGCAGAAACACTGCCTGATGTGTGAAAATCATCTGGATACTTATAATTCTCTAATTTGGAGTCCGCCTGCAGAAACAATGCCTGATGCGTGAAAATCATCTGGATACTTATAATTCTCTAAGTTGGAGTCCGCCTGCAGAAACAATGCCTGATGCGTGAAAATCATCTGGATACTTATAATTCTCTAAGTTGGAGTCCGCCTGCAGAAACAATGCTGATGCGTGAAAATCATCTGGATACTTATAATTCTCTAATTTGGAGTCCGCCTGCAGAAACAATGCCTGATGCGTGAAAATCATCTGGATACTTATAATTCTCTAAGTTAGAGACCACCTACAGAAACAATACTTGACGTTTAAAACTCATCTGCATACTTATAATTCTCAAAGTTAAAAAGTGCGTACAAAAACAATGCTTGATGCATGAAAACCATTCAGATACTTACGATTCTTTAAGTTAGAGACTGACAAGGGAAACAATGGTCGATGCGTAAAATTAATCCGGATTCTTATAATCCTCTGAGTTAGAGACTGCGTACAAAAACAATGCTTGATGCGTGAAAATCATCTGGATATTTATAAATCTCAAAGTTAGAGACTATTTGAAAAAAACAAAACAAATCTCCATGCAAATCATCAACGTTCGACACCACCTAAAAAAACTTAGGGTAATGCAAAAAAATCTCCTTGATAAGTCAAATTCTCATAGTTGGAGACCGCCTACAGAAACATAGGGTAATGAGTAAAAATATCCTTGTTAAGTCAAATTTTCAAAGTTAAAGACCGCTTACAGAAACATAGTGTTTACGTGTGAAAATCTTCTCAGTAAATTATATTCACAAATTAAGAGACTGCCTACAGCAACATGGGATAATTCATGAAAATCTCCTTGATAAGTCAAATTCTCAACGTTAGACACCACCCACTTTAACACGGGTAAACGTGTGAGAATCATCGTGATAAGTTGAATTCTCAAGGTTGACTCCACCTACACAAACATAAGGCAATTCATGAAAATCACTTTGATAGGTCAAATTTTCAAAGTTAGACACCACCAACAGGAACATAGGGTAATGCATTAAAACAATTTTTATAATTTGAGTTCTCAAAATTAAACACCACCAACAGAAATATAAGATATTGCATGAATTTCTCCCTGATAAATATAATGCCTACAGATACGTAGGATGATGCTTGAAAATCATCTGGATACTAATAATTCTCAAAGTTAGGGACCATCTACAGAAACATGAGGTAATGCATGAAAATCTTCTTGATAACTTGAATTCTCAAAGTTAGACCCAGCCTACAAAAACATACAGTAATGCATGGAGATATCCTTGGTGAGTTAATTTATTAAAGTTAGAGACCGTCTACAGGAACATAGGGTAATCCCTGAAAAACTCCATGATAAGTCAAATTCTCAAAGAACATATACAGAAACATAGGGTAACGTATGAAAAGTTAGAGACCACCAACAGAAACATGGGGTAACGTGTGAAGATTTCCTTGATAAGTCAAATTCTCCAAGTTCGACTCCACTTGAAAAATTATAGTGTAATCATGAAAATCCCTTCAATACGTCAAATTTTCAAAATTTGACACAACTAAAAGAAACATAGGGTAAGGCAAAAAAAAAGTCAAAATCTCAAATTTAGACGCTACTTACAGAACCATAGGGTGATGCAAGAAAATTGACTTGATATGTCAAATTCCCAAGGTTAGACACTGCCTGCAGGAACATATGGTAATGCATGAAAATCTCCTTGATAGATATAATTTCCAAAGTTAAACACCACCTTAAGGAACATAGGGTAATGCATGAAAATATCTTTGTTGAGTTAGAGACTGATCACAGAAATCTAGGTTAATGCGTAAAAATTACCTTTATAAATGCAATTCTCAAAGTTAGAGACCGCCCACAGAAACATCGGGTAACACGTCAACATCTTGATAAGTCTAATTTTCGAAGTTAGAGATTGCCACCGGAAACATACGGTAATGTTTGAAAATCAACTGGATTATTTTGTTTTTCAATGGTAGGGACAGCCTACAGAGACCTAGGGTATTGGTGAAAATCACCAGGATGAGTCGAATTCTCTAAGTAAGAGACCACGTACAGGAATATGGGGTTATGCGTTGAAATCATCAAGAATAATTTTATTATCAATATTGGGGACTGCCTACAGGATCATATGATAACTTGTGAAAATCACCTGGATAAGTCTAATTCTCGAAGCTACAGACCGCCTCAGGAAACAGAGGGTCACGTGTGAGATAAGTTTAATTCTCAAAGTTAAGGAATTTCCACTGAAACATACAATAAAATCACCTGGATTAATTTCATCTCCAAAATTAGAGAGTGCGTAATGATTCATACGGTAATACGTGAAAATCATCTGGATATGTCTAATTCTTAAAATTAGAAACCGCCTACATATCATAGGGGAATGCTCAAAAATCATCTGGATAATTATAATTTCCTAAGTTAGACACCACCTACAGAAAATATAGGGTAATGCATGAAAATCAACTGGATATGTTTAATTCTCAAAGTTAAGACTGCCTACAAAAACACTGGGTAGCACAGTAAAATCACCTGGATTATTTTCTTTTTCAATGTTAGGGACCGCCTGCAAAAATATAGGGTGAAGCATGAAAAGTACCTAGATAAGTCCAATTCTCTAAGTTAGAAACTGCAAACAGAAAGATTGGGTAACGCGTGCAAATAACCCGGATACGTCTAATTTTCTTAGAGACCGCCAATAGAAACATGGGGTGATGCATGCATATCACCTATATAAGTCTAATCCTCAAAGTTAGAGACTGCTTACAGATTCATTGGGTAACATGTGGAAATCACCTGGATAAGTCTAAATTTCGAAGTTAGGAAGCGCCAACTGAAATATAGGTTAATGCGTGAAAATCACCTGGATCAGTTTTATTCTCAAATTTAGGGACTGCTGATTGAAACATAGGCTAATTCGTGAAGTACAAAAATATGCTCGAAGACTAGGTTCTAGATATCAACTCCAAAACAGCTCTCTCTCTCTCTCTTTCTCTCCCATTACGATTTGACAAAAATAGGTATATCGCACAAACGTCGAGGATTCTGGATATTAGAACGTGAAAGCTTATCAAAGATTGATTTTGTGTCACTTTTACAGTTTAGAATGAAAACCAGACAAATGTTACAAAATAAATAGATAAATAGATAAATGACCTGTGAAAAGCCTACTCTGAATAAATTTAAAGTTGCAGAAAAACTTGAAAATCAGTGATAGGTTGGCATATACAGAAGGAGAAAAGGCACAACAGACTCTATGAAATGAAGTTAAAACAACAGTCAATTAAGAGAAGTGGACAATAATTTGGTTGAATAAATCAGCACATAATAAGCTTTAATCATTCGTTAAGCAGTCCAATCATTGATATAAATAGTATATGGGAGACGGAAAAGAATATGAGATAGTTTTGGGCTCTAGAAGCATGACCTTCAAACCTGCAGTGATTGTGAAATTCACCAAGTCCCATGGAACGTTTCATACACACTAAGTCTGCTTTTTGGGGACGTTACCTTTCTTAAGTAGCTCAACAAGCATGGACGACCAAGGCCACAACCAAGCTGTATAGTATTTGTATCTTTTCTTATTTATAGTGATGGAGGATTCCATTTTCCTGGATCTTTCACGCACAGTTTGGGACACGACGTGGTTTTACGCCTTTCTCATGAGCATTGCTGTTAAGTGATCACTAACTACCCCAGTCAGAATTTGAACTCGGCTCTCCGTTTAAATTTTCCGTACCGTTCACAGCTAGGAAAATCCACAGAGAAGAGAGACGTGCAAAAAATATAGGGACCGTAAGAGGTTTTGTGTATAGTTCTTCTTGAAGTGAAATAGGTTGAAAACCAACTAAGAAACATAAGCTCATCTTCATCTTTATTCGTCGATCAGATTTATCTATTAAAAAAAAAGCTTCGTTCATTTTAGACGTCTGTCAGTGGCATATCAGCAACCTGGACCGTCTGTTGCAATGAAATAAACAGCATGATGCTCACACATAACATCCTGATCACAGCTGCAGAAGTTGGAGTAGCCATCAGTCATCATTCACTGAAACGCCAATTAATGCACTTGTTAACATTGGCAAACGGACTATCACTTAAAAGTACTATTCATGCTAAATTGTTTAACTTTAAAAGAAAATCTTGATGTGATTATTCAAGAAGACTTTTAAAAATAAGCCGTCAATCCATCAACACACAACATTTATATTTATTTATGGATTAAAGTTTTAAGCGGGGACCGTGCATGCAAGCGTATGCATTACCCATTTTCAGTGCATGATGATATATATATATATATATATACATATATATATATATATATATATATATATATATATATATATATATATATATATATATATAAAATACCAAATGAGGCGATGCCAAAATGCTTTGGGAATATAAAAAGGATCATATATCGTACGGATTTTTGTCTTTCAACTCTGTGAGCTCTACTCTTTGTGAGCTAATATGAATACAGCCGTCAAACTCAGTTTTATGTATTTTAAAGGTTTGGAACCTGATGCCAAAAGTCCCATGTAGTTTGGAGTAAAAGTTACACATACCAAATGTTTACTGTATCAATGAAAGATTACTACCCATTCATAATATATACATATATATATATATATATATATATACATATATATTTATACACACACACACACACACACACACACACACACACATATATATATATGTGTGTGTGTGTGTGTGTATGTGTGCGTGTGTGCATGTGCGGTTGCATGCATATGTGCGTGCTGCAAAACTTTGAAACCCATATGAAAACTTACGAATATCGGTTAAAAAGATGATTGATTTATTATTCAAATATTCCGATAAATAATGCAGGCATTTGTTCTTATCCCGAGTTATACACATCGTTATCTCAAGAACAACCATTCCAATACGTTTCAATAATTTCGAGATCAGAATTTTTGCTGGCCAAATCTATTTGTTTACACTTTGCTTTTGGAGAAAAGGCTGGTGACTCTTGCTGCATACATAGGACTATAATCATAGTTGCATATGATCTGTTGTTCTGTAATCCAAAGACCTTCAGCTACTAATTGGACTTATTTGCCTTTTTTAATAACCCCACATGTCCTGTCGTGTTCTCATGCAACTATATCTTACCACAACCAAAATCAAAAACAAATTCTGCCGATTGTATTTACTTCGTTTCTATACACTGGTGAATTCTTGCTCTCACAGATTCCTTTAACGGTAAAATTAGCTCTATTTCATATTCCGTATGAGCGGGGACGAAGTCCTCATTGAAATCAAGGATTAATATTTTTGTAAAATTCGACTTTAAAACGTATGCTCTTGGCAAACTTATTTTGGATACGCTTTCGTGTTTTGTCTGTGATGCGCAGCTCTCGAGATTTTTAGAGCACACACACAAAAACACCTTTGTGTATTATTTTTTATATAGATACTGTCAAAATCACATTAGCTCTGAAAGAGAAAGAAATTCATACTCATAATTTTTCAATGATAATGTAAAATGAGGGTCCAGTTACTTGGCTGGCTAGATCTATCTTTTTTTTCAATGATAATGCAAAATGAGGGTCCAGTTACTTGGCTGGCTAGATCTATCTGTTTATACCTCACTTTTTCAGGAAACTTTGGTGATTCTTAATGCATGAATAAGAGAATGCTTGAGTACGGCCTGTGGTTCTCTAATCCAAACTCTTTCAGCTCCTAAATTTGCTTTTCTCACCAGCTGCACGTATCCTGTCACCTTTCAATGCAAACTGGGGTACTCTCTTCCCACTATATCCTACAGCACCAAAGTCATGATCTAATTCTGTTGATAGTATTTACTTCGTTTCTAAACACCGGTGATTTCTTTCTCTCGGTGATACCTTTAGCGATAAATTTAGTTCTATTTAATATTCTATTCAAGAGATTTTTAGAGCACAAACACATAATCCCTTACTTTATATGATTTGGGTAGTGTAAAAATTCCATTACCACTGAAAAAAAAATCCATATTTGCTGTTTTTCGAATAGAAAATTACGGCCCAGTTACTTGTTATAACTTCGATGTACGTAGAACTCCCTCGAAAACCAGGACTTCAAAAAAAAAAAAAAAAAAGAAAAGAAAAGTTCCTGGAGGTTTGAAGGTCATATAATTTAGAAGCATATAACATTGAAAGGAAAAGAAATTGAGCTAATCGTTCAGCTTGGTCGCTCATTACAATGCTTCTTACCACTCAATTATTGGACAACCAAGATATAGAAGTCTAATAACGAGTGGCTAAAACACGAATTGAAAACGGCATCGAACCTCATCACACAGAAAATAGGTCAGGTTAATTTATTCCTTTTTAAAAATCGACTTTGGAAAGGTTTGATTTGATAAGAACTGACTCCAAAGCTAATATTTCTAACATTTACTAAATTTCTGCTAAAACGCATGAAAGATTTTTCACTTTCCCAATATCTGGTTTAAAAATCGTGCTACAACAACAATGAACCCAAGAAATCCATAAAGGGCGTGAATTCATTGGAAGATAATGCATTGAAGAGACATGCTAATGAACCTATTAAAACCATAATACCATTGATATATTCAGTGTAAACGATGTCATCTTTTATAACATTTTTCATAACTTTGAAAATACAAAGTTCCATTGTTTAGGCAATTTTAAAAAAAAAATTTGCGGTGATCCCCCACTCGCATTTTAATACATTCTCACGCTCAGACGTCGAAAGGAAGATTCTCATGCATTCCATAAAAACAAGTTAGATCTATCAAATTATCAATCAATACATCATTTTGAAAAATCACATATAAAACTTTTAAAACATGTTTTAATGTAGCTCTAAAGAAGATTTGTATCTTTTAAAAAAAATTTTCTATGAATCCTTAACATAAGTACATCCGGAAAAAATTATTGATGCTTTCATAGGATAAAATACATACTGGAGAAAAAAAAAATGAAATGGTATCCAAAATGAGTGCTAAATGTTTGTAATGCTCATACTTTATTCTCCGTAATAAGTTTTTTCATTGGTTTTATAATATCAAAAGTGCTTTATTACTTTTCAAAATCAGTTTGACTATCAGGAAAGCATGATTTTCAAGATGGCGTCAAAATGGAGATGTATTTTTATAGAAAGTCCAGATTGCCAAAGCTGACTAAAAAAAACGATAAATCTTGCTAAATCAAATTCTACGGTTATGAATCCATAGAATTTTATTTTCCCTCTAAAATACGTCTCCCTAAAGTTCAATATATATATATATATATATATATATATATATATATATATATATATATAATAGAATGTGGATTTGCTACACGAACTAGCTCATGTTTCTGTCCTCTTAGGGCCTCATCAGGCAAAACATGAGCTAGTTTGTGAAGCGAATTCACATTCTACTATATATATATATATATATATATATATATATATATATATATATATATATATATATATATATATATATATATATATATATATATATATATATATATATATATATATATATATATATACATATATATATATATATATATATATATATATATATATATATATATATATATATATATATATATATATATATAAAGCGACAATTCTGAGGGCAAAAATTGATGAGATCCTTTCATTCAATTTAACGCATTTCTCAACATAAAATACGTGAGTGTTTATAATACATATATAATGATAATATATTTAGAGATCCCATGTCAAGTTGGCATGATATCCTGGATGTCAGAGGGTGTTTTCTAGTTTCTTACAGAGCCTACTAATTTTATAGGTATTCAGAACAAACTGGGGTGAAGATTTTCAATTTCGATAGGTGTTGCAGGATTTGATTAATAGTTATTTAAATGTGATGAATTTTCTTTTCATCAAAGAGTGAGTGTATGCATCAGCATGTATAAAAGGTCGGTGTCAATCTTAGTTTCTTGGTATAATTCTTAAAGACTGGAAAATATCTAAATGGATCTAAGGGAGAACCAAAGTGAATGTATTATACAAATAATTTGGGAACAAAAATGGAGATGTGCTTGAAACTCAGCCAGAAGATCATAATGGTGATATTATGTGGCAATCTATGATACGATAAATCCACTTGCAAAAGAAAGAAATTATCTTTCTTTTTTTTCTCAAATCAATGTCTTTCTTTGTAAACTAAGAACCACAATAGAGCAAATTTATTCAGTTGTCTTATTACATGTCAGTGTTTGCAATTTGTGTGGGAAACCTGAATCATTTACCGATGTATTTATGCTATGAAGCAACATCGAAAATAGAAGATTCCTATTTTTTTGTTCGAAAAAATTCTTTTGACCGTAGCTAAAATATCTCCTAACAATCTTCGTCTGCAAAGCCAGGCCATTCATTCTTTCATATTTCCTTGATATTATATTGGATATTGCACGATGGATAAAGCACCATCTGGAAATATATTTGCATGTGTATGCACGTAAACGATTAGAAACTTTAAAAAAAGAAGATTGATTCAAATGTCTTCTAACGGGTCTCCTTTAGAAAATGACATGATGGAATTTTTATTAGCAATCGGACAGTCTTTATGTATACAGAATCAGTAGCAATTTAGAATAGGCTATACCCTTTATCGTGGAAAAAGCTTTGTATTGTATGCATGCGAATTTGAATTATAAATATACCGCCCGTATGCAGTAGGGGAGATAAGTATTTGGACACTTGTGAATATTCATTTCCAATGTTCACATTTAGTTTATATTTTATACAAATGATGCATTTTAATACAAAATTCGCAATTACTAAAAAAATACGTATTTCCAAATATACAATGTAAGATTAAATATGCACAAATGTAACAGTGAAAATCATTATTCGAACACTATTACTAGATTAGCAATAACTTTATTTAAGACGATGCCTATCATAATCTAGGGAAAAGAGCTCTCAAGTGAAAGAAATGAAACAATCAAGCAATAAAATGAAGGTTTTGGCTACAGAGCCATCGCAAAGACGTTCAGTATCTCTTTCAGTGCCAATGGATCGATCCAATAAGAGGAAGAAGTTTGACTCCGTCAAGAAATTTACTTGAACTAATATTCCATGTAAATTCCTTCACTAGCAACTTGGAAAAAATGCTGAAATATGTCAACTTGGCGACTTGGAAGGAAATCAAAGATGGTTCAAGAGCTGCTGGAACATCGGTTACTGAAATAATGCTAAAAGAAATATCAGTTATGAACTGCAGAGAAATGGTTAGGAACCGTTCGGAAAATACTTATCGAAGAAAAAAAGCTCGTGGGCATTTAGTGAAACCTGAGAGCACACTCGATCGTTCAAGCTCAAACTGAAGAAACAGATTCGGAATTCTTCCTGAACAAGGCGACACCAACGTCAACAGACTAAGCAACACAATTACAGCATCAATAACAACAGACAGAAACAGGATTGTCGAACGTACCAAAGAATTCTACCAAAAACTTTATTCGTCAAAACAAGGACTACAATACAATGAGAAATTATATATATATATATATATATATATATATATATATATATATACATACATATATATATATATATATATATATATATATATATATATATATATATATATATATATATATATATATATATGCGTGTGTGTGTCTGTGTCTGTGTCTGTGTATTATAGGAAGCGGATTCGCTACACAAACAAGTTTTATGTTTCTGTCCTCTTTGGGCCAATACAGGTGAATGCATAGATTTTTTAGTTTTTAGATTTTTATTTGAAAATTTAGTGAGAGTCTTATGGGTGTCATTTTGCGTGGGAGGAGTTTTGTTGTTTTTTTGTTGTTTGGAACATCAAAGTAAAAATCAAGGCCAACATAAAACTTCTGCACTTCCTAGACATTACCTTTCACTTAACTCATAATACTCATGAACCATATAAAAAAGAAAACTCAGTGATTAAGTACATCAACACTAGTTAGAAAAAAAAACCCTGTTCTCCATAGAAACTAGATTAACCTATAACTCTTCCAACGAAATGATATTCTACAAAGTTAAAAATGATTACATCAAATCCTTAAATTATAGTGGTTTCACTGAAAGAAACATTAATTACGATTAATATGTTAAATCCAATAGCAAGAAACATACTAACAAACAAAAAAAAAGACAGAAAAAGAAGAATCATCTGGTATACATCCCATTCAACTTACAAGTAAGAACTAACTTGAGTAAAATAGTCATTCAATGAATAGAAAAACACTACTCTTCCAAACCACCCACTAACCAAAATATTCAATCAGAAAAAATTGAAAAATAGCTTTAGTAATACCGAAAATTTTAATAAAATCATCACGAAACATGACAACGAAATGATTAGAAATAACATAAAGTGAGCATAAATACAAAAAAAAAAATAGACTGCAATTGGTTCCTTAAGAATGGTGTCCCCTGCAAAAGAAATGTCTTAGATCAAATGTAGTGTACAAAGCAAAGCTATCAACCCAGGAAAAAAACGATTAAAAGTAAAATATTAAACCGGAATATCTAAAACGTCGTTAAAACTTAGATTAGCTAACCATATATCATCGTTCACAAATGAAAAATGTAAAAACAATATATATTTATAAGCGTATTATTGAATAATGTATCCAATGAGCTATAAACCAAAGGTAAAATTGAAAATTTCAAGACAAACTAATATATGCCATAATATAGAAAAGCATTGTAATCTCTACCTAAAGGAGCAATTTGAAATACTAAATTTCGCTAAAATAACAAAAAAAAAAATTAAGTAAATTATTGAACAGAAAAAAAAGAAATAACACTAAAATGCTGGCATTGCACAAAATTCTTTTTACCAAACATAGTATAACAATCCATTCATTAGTAAATTAAAGCTAAGATATATCGTTAACTTAAATACCCATCATACAAAAAAACTTCAAATCACCAATATATCTCCCTCACATGTCTTGGTAAATTATGTATAATACAAACCATTATGGCCATGGAGGGAACTAACAAAGGCAATACATTCAATGCCAAATATCAAGGTTAAAATCAAAACATCCCATAGAACACAATTCAGCATCCTGTTATAGTTAATTGCCACACCTAGCTCACACCCTTTGACATGCAACCTACAACCACCAGCAAAACACACTCACTACAAAAACAATACAACAAAATGAAAACTCCTCCCACTCATAAAGATACCCACAAGACCCTCAGCAAATTCCCCTCAAAAAATCCAAAAACACGTATGATCATTAATCTGAAGAGGCCTAAAAAGGGGAGAAACATAAAATTGTTTGTGTACCTAATCCACTTCTTATTATATTTTCAGCTCTACTCTTAACGAACTTAACTCTCGGAATATAAAGTTGAATGTGTCGAGCTCTCCATGAAATAAACCCCAAACATATCAGACATTGTTTTATATTACACACAGAGACATGTATATACATTTATATATATTAGGTTACCTATGATCGTAAGCCTTACTTCAAAATATTTAAATGATGTGTAGTATAAAATAATATCCATATACAATACATTATGATAATACCGTATACGTTGTAAAAAACTACAGAAAGAAAGCTCTAATGCACCTCATATTCATGCATACATACATACATACATATATATATATATATATATATATATACATCATATGCAAATGTATGCATGTATTTACAATATAACTGATTTTTATGATAAATCACACACACACACACGCACACATATATATATATGTGTGTGTTTGTGTGTGTGTGTGTGTGTGATATGTGTGTGTTTGTGTATGTGTGTGTGTGTGTGTGTGTTGAGGTTAGAGAAGATGCGTCCATGTCTATATAAAACTGATGAAGCCGGAAATAAGAACTGGGTATCAAGTTCTTTTCTTTCGTCGAATAACCGTGTTCCGAGTTTAGATAAATCAACCCATTTAATCAACAGGAAGCGGGGGCAAATTGGATTTCAGTCTATTTTTTTCATACTCCATATTTCAGAGAGCAACGTAATTCATCTTTATTTTTCACTTTTGATATATTTATCTGCTTTTATTCCATCTTACATTCTGCGTAATCAATTATATCTCCGCCAGTTTATTTAGTTCTCCGTTTTATATCCCGTCTGTACATTAATTGACCTGGCGACTTATTTAATTTATCAATCTATCCGTCCATCTATCTCATAGCAAGGCTAGATCCACCTTAACGTTAGGGGTTGAAGCTAGCGCAAAAATATGCATTGGCAGGTACCAAATATTTTTAGATATATTTTTTATTTCGTACTTGGGATTAAAACACAATGTAGGTACAGTTTTAAAGGAAGTACATAATTGTTATTCAATTTTTAAAATCAAAACAATAATAAATGATTTTTACAGTAAGCTGATATACACGTATTGCGTAAAAATCAAAGCATGATACAAATACGTATTATTTAATTATTGTACATTTTAAACGTACCATGTAAACAAGACGAATCAAAATGAAAGAAAAACGCAACCACAACAGCCTCTTTCGTCTTAGCTTCAAACTAGCAAACTTATCAATTACTTCATCAAAATATACCTCAATAGCCCACTATATTTTCATGGAGACAATCCCAGCCAATTTTCCTCACCCATTATAGAACGAAGGTACGACTCGATGTACTCAAGCTAGCTGAATGATCGTTGTGAAACAGCGCTAATCGTGGTACAAAGTTGCTTGGTCATGATGAATGGAACACATCTCATCAGCGTTCATGAATATAAGTGTATTGTTCAAGGTCAGTTTCTTGACATTTAAATTTGCAATTCTACTAGAACTCATTATATCTTTAAACACGTCTCTGAATGGAAGACGCTTTTGTACGAATTCAGTTGAACTGTGAGTGACATCAGATTACGTGTCCGCTCATGTTTTCAATTTGCTCACATCATTTGCGTTGTCAAATACTTTGGATCTAAGGCACTAATTTGGGAAGCCACATTTTTAAAATCCTCGAATCTTTTACTTGTGCTATTTAAAGCAGACTCTAATGACACTTGAGAGGATTCAAGCATCAATTTCTTTCGAGCTTGGGAATATTCACTTATTTTCTGCAATTTCGTCACAGAACCTACGAAAACAACGCAACAACAAATTCGTTACAAAGTCAATGACATGCATAGGTATATATGAAGATATGCAGCGGAATTATTGAAAAAAATAACCCAAATATTTATTTCTCAACATAATTTCCTTCTTAGATCATGGATTTAACCCAACATTAATCCATTAATCACATAGATCGGACATAATACAATGAAATTCAAAATCAACATTCAACGAGTAACTATGTGAGACTACAGACCTATCATCTAAATCTTACATATGTATTTAGATCTTTATCGAGCTTAGATTTATGTTCTGTTTGTAAAACATGCTCATATAACATTAGCTCCGTTGCTTCTTTCTCTATATCTTTAAACAGAAATTCACGCTCATGGTTCTCAAAATCTTTTCCAAAAAGCTGGATCATTCAAAAAGCCACTGGCAGATCTATGTATTTTGTAAAGATACGTGAATACTTAAGGATTGAATGGCAGTTGAGTCAAAATGTTGCTTTTGGATACACAATTTGGAATATTTGGAAAAATTACTTTATGTGCAGTGTGACAGCATGTCTGTGATTGTCGTCTTTATTTTTCATTAATCTGTTTGTTAGTTATTCATATGTACGTATACATATCATCATAATTATCTATCGGGGGTGTGAAGGTACTTGGTAATCGCCGTTGTAAGGGGCTGTATTTTCATGAGATTATAATGTGAAATTTTGCTTCGATTTGGTTTGGCTATGAAACCATCACATCGTCATCTCTGTTACGACAGGCCGTAGGTTTTAGGCATTATATTTATGGGATTCAATCGTAATGGTTTAGATTTCTATACATCGTTTTTAATTCCTATTTGATGACATAGGAATATTTTATTGTTTTTTTATCATTGGTTGGGACCTTTTGGCTAATTTTGCTGGTTAGCCTTATATCAGAATATGATTGGGAAAAAAACTTGTTTTTGTTGCAATAGAATTAGTTATATCGATGGCGAAGTGGAAATGTTCTGATCCTTTTTTGGCAATATTATTTTCTTGTTAAATGTACGTGTGGAGAATGAAAAAAAATCTTTGGTTCTTTTTCTTGGTTGATGAATCCAGAAAATGTCTCAGTGAAAACAGAGACTTAGTCAAGTTGGGATTATTTGCAAAGGCTTTTCTGAGCATCAGACTCCTGTTCCCTGCGAATAAAAATTCCATATTTTTCATGCTGTCTCCTTAGTACTACTTGTTTATTTTTTCCTTTACCGTTGGAATTTGTACTGACAAGGAGATTCACATTCAGTACACATTATCATTGCCATGGATTAATTCTTTCGTATTTGAAATAATATATCTTGTCTCATACACATGGTATCAATAATCGTATTTATAGTCAGTGTTGAATTCCTTAGTTCACTAATGATTCTGTGTTTAGCACATTGAAGTTCTATTAAGCTTATCAGTTTTTATTTATTTGCTTTGCAGTATTTTCGTTTGTTGGGTGGGGTTCATTCGTTTTCCTGTTTTTTTATAATTCTAATTGACATTGGATTCTCCTTATTTTGGCGTATTTTCGTCTTGTTGTTGTTCTGTGTATATAAGAAGATATCAAATTCTTGTAGAAAGAAAAGAGTCCATCATTGTATAAGCAAAGTAATGGATGCTTGTTTGGGTGTAAAGTGATTGAATATTCTAAAAGAAACGTTCAAATTAAATATACAGGTCACTCCCCGTTGCTACTCTTGTAAGATTTTGATACGACTGTGAATTTGTTAAATGTATCTGATGGATTCTTTTATGTGCGTACCAGAAGGCTTCTGTAGTCAGATCACACCATGGTTTACCAAAAATAGATAAAAAAGGGCCAGTTAAAATTAATAAACTAAAATCTATTATTCTCTTATTTACAGTTTTATTTTTAATACTTTGAATCATCACATAACATTAAGAGCCTTTTCTTCCTGAGAGAGAATGGATAGTTTTTCAAATAGAGTTTTCGATAATTTGTAGTTATTCAACTGCTATTAGTTTTGCTGACACCTTTGTGAGTTCACTTCTAAGATAAATGTTCTGTATTGATATTCCTTGGCTGAGGTCAATTTTATCACCAAGTGATCTTTTGTCGAGGCCATGAATGGAAGTGTGCACTATTCTGCATATAAGTCGATTGATGTTTATTTCTAATCGAGTGAACTTAACCAAGAGAACCACGCAACGTGCACATGAAAAAACATGCTCAAACTCACATGGAGAGAACTCAAGACAACACATTATATTAGAGAGAAAAAAGAGTCCAATATATCATAGAATTAATCAGGAAACTCGTGTTGCAATGGTCTGGCTATGTTTCGAGAAGAGCAGACAACCGATGGACATCACGACTCACATTATGGATCCGCAAAGATCACATATATAACTGAGGCTAGCAGAATATAAGATGGAAAGACGAACTAGAGGAATTCAGAAAGTATTGGTTCTGCAATGCCCATGATAGAGAAGTTCGGCAAATTCTGGCGGAAGTTTATGTGAAACGACTGTCGTTAAAAGGCTAATGATGATGACTGAATGGAAATTCACATCTGCCGACTGATTTTTGTCTTTTGGCGTGATGTGAGTCAGCTGTATGTCATGGGGAAGTATTATGTTCTCTCATTAATCACTGACCCGAGATAATATTCTTTGACTGTCGTCTATAGTCATTAACTGTTATTATTCGGTGAGAATTTTGGCAATGGTCCCTTACTTATTACTACAACGTCGTGTCGTTAATCTTCTGAGGAGCAATTAAGCACTGGGCATTGGTCGAGTTTTTAATGGAAAAGAACAGACTGTCACTGTAATAAATAATGTATATTCGACAATGTTCTGTGATGTAACAATGTTTTTAATGTTCAAAGAGAAGTTAAAGATAAAATTATAACAGAAAAATTATGATTTACTGTGCATGGGTTGTGCATAAAATTAAATGCTAACACATAAAAGTATTTTCGGTTGGAAGCTGCAGTCACTCAATCGCAATGAATTATATATATAGAAAGATATTTAGCCTATTTTCCTGTCACGGTGCCCATGTCATTTAAAGCTTAAGAAAGCATTGGTGATATTAGCTAAGAAACATAATACACTTGAGTACATAGAAAAATATGTTTCTCGTATTGAAAGCAAACGGACAACTTTCTATTGATATTCGGACCATCCTTATCTTGGTTGTTTTTCATACAACGTTTCGGCCGTTGCACTTTACGGCCTTCGTCAGGTATCATCTGGTAGATTTGGGGAAGTAACGAACCGAACCCTTTATTTATCCGACAGGGGTATATTGACCGTACTCCACTCTTAGTAGTATTGTTATATTGTCTCATACTAGGATCGAACCTAGAACCATCAGATTACTTTACAGTAATTTGTCTGATGCTGTAAACGCTTCACTATGTGTCCATGTGGTTACAGCATCGGACAAATGAAAGTGAAGTAATCTGATGGTTCTAGGTTCGATCCTAGTGTGAGACAATATATCAATACTACTAATGCTAAGAGGGGAGTACGGTCAATATACCCCCGTCGGATAAATAAAGGGTTCGATTCGTTACTTCCCCAAATCTACCAGATGATACCTGACGAAGGCCGTAGAGTACAACGGCCTAAAAGTTGTATGAAAAACAACCAAGATGAGGATGGTCCGAATATCAATAGAAATAATAATACCTCATCTCAAAAATTCCGAGATATACTGAACGAACAACTCTCAAAAACTGGAACAATGAAAATATTTTGTTTTGAACTGAAGTGAAAAAAAAATTTTAAATGAAAATACAATTAAGAGCACGTATTTTCTTCGCACATAATATGAACTGAGGTAAATGTACAGACATCAACGTAGAATTAGTTGCAATTTTAAGATAACGATGTTTTTTTTAAGATTCACATACATTAGCTTGAAAACTACGTAATTTAGCCCCTGAAATGACGTCAAGATACCGATGATCTAGAGCTATGAATGAATATTTATTGTTAGGAAACGTACTATCAGATGTTAGTAAAACAAACTGAAAAGTGCGGAAGATTATAATACAATGTATTGAATTATTCAAAGAGGAAATATTGTCAGAATAGGATAAATATCGATTCTGAAAGGAAGAGCCAGAAATAATTTTAGTTTCTATCTGAATATCATCATCATCATCATCATCATCATCATCATCATCATCATCATCATCATCATCAGTCTTTTAACGTCCGTCGTTGAACACAGACCTTCCCAAGGATTTGCCATATTTCTCTATCATAGGTTTCGCAGAGCCATTATTTCCTGAATCTGTCTACTCTCCACCTTGTGTTCTGTCGGCCTCAGTTTCTCATGTGATCTCTGGGGATCTATGTTGTGAGACGTGTTGTCCATCGGTTGTCTTTCATTCTGGTAACATGGCCTGCCCATTGCCATTTGAGTTTTTTAATAGTTTCTATTATGTTACGGACACCGGTTACCTTCCTTATATACTGTGCTGTCTTGTGATCTCTCCATGTGAGTTTGAGCATGATTCTCTCATGCGCACATTGCATACTTCTCAGCTTGCAGGCCTGTCTCTTGGTTAGATTCCATGTTTCGCCTCCATAAGTGACTATCAGGAGAATACATTGGTTGTATACTTTACTTCTTAGGATCATTGGGATCATCTGGTTCTCGAACGTTGAGCTTACTCTGCAGAAGGCTTGCCATCTCAAAATGATTCTTTGCTTGATTTCCTCCTCTTTTGAGGGTCTCATGGAGATTCGATGTCCTTGGTAGGTAGAGGTAGTGGTCAATCTTTCCGAGTTTTGCATCTTATATCTTGACAGTTATGTTCTTATTCTCAAAATGATTATTGCACATGATTTTCGTTTTACTGAACTTCATGTATAGGTCGACTTTTTTGCTTTCTTCGTTTAGTTGATCTAACATGTTTGAGGTCGTGTAGGTTTTCTGCGATGTTCCGGAAGAATATTTTATTAAGTTGGAAATGTGTGCTGTTTATAATTGATTGATCTCTAAGTGACCTTTGGAGACCATCATCACCTATCGTATATTGATTCTGCAGTCAATCTACACGGATACACAATGTTTCAAGTAGCCGGATGCAACAGCTAAGGAATTTGAACTGTTTCCGTTACATATCAAAATTGCAAATTCGATCTCACCCCTCCCCAAATTGCCTGTCCCTAAATTGACCTTTAAAGTTCCACAGATATCTTCACATCATATCCGATCCCATGTTCATCTTGTGGTCAAATTACCTTTGACCAGAAATTTGCAGCTCTCTCTGTTATACCTGAAAATATAAAATTGACATGACCATAAACTGACTTCCACCGGTCACCAGTGGTCTTCCCCACCTATCCTCTGTTCATCTGTGGTCAAGTTACACTTTACATAAGTTTCTGCTATCGAGATGGAAATAATAAACGGTTTAACCTCAAACTGACCTTCAGTAGTAACTGGAGGTCAGCACCACTTAACCTACGTTTATACTTTGGTCATGTTATCCTTGTACGCACATTATCAGCATTTAGGATGCAGACGTTTCTGGTAGATTTGAAAATGCCAAAATAGACCTGACCCGAAAATTGAGTGCGAGACATCACCAGAGGTCACTGCCGCATATTCTATATTTATCCTGGGATCAAGAAACCTTCATACACAAATTTTCAGCGTGTAAGATGCAAAAATACTCTACAATACCTATTATAGCACACTGATACAGTACGATAATTCGACAAAAATGTTCTACACATGTCTAAACGATCAGCTATGAATGAGAGACGATTGATATCAAGTACAAATTTTTTTGTTTATCATCATCATCATCATCATCATCATCATCATCATCATCATCATCATCATCATCATCAGTCCATCAGCGTCCGTCGTTGAACATAGACCTCCCCCAGGATTTGCCACACTTCTCTATCATGGGCGTCACGGAGCCAGTACTTCCTGAACTTGTCTAGCTCGTCTCTCTATCCAACATTTTGCCGGCCTCGGTTGCGCATGTGGTCTCGGGGAATCCATGTTGTGAGTCGTGATGTCCATTCACTGTCCGCCATTCTTGCAACATGGCCAGCCTACCACCATTTGAGATTTTTTATGGATTCTATGATGTCTCTAACTCTTGTCTTTTCTCGGATGTACTGTGCTGTTTTTTTTCAAGATAAAATGCCCTTTTTTTCTAACTATTCAGTCTAGTGCTTGTAACTGATTGCCTTTTCCAACAAAAAATATGATGGTGCAAGATTTTGATTTTATTGGTTGGAGCCGAATTTTTATGTATCTGATATTAGTACGCTGTTTACTTCTGCTAGTATATATATATATATATATATATATATATATATATTTAATTATATTTAATTATATATATATATGTATATATATGTATATATACATACGTACACTTATACATATATATATATTATTTCTTTGTTTTCTTTCAGTCTGTTGCAAATTCTCCATTTTATTTCATCCTTTTCCATATCCTTGCAATTAAACCAGTCCATTTCTCAAAAGCAAATCCCCACATTCCCTGTCTGTGTCCGTTCCCCTTCTTCCCTCCCAGTACTTGACCAAACTCTGATGTGGCTTACTAATTAATCAAGGATGTACTTGCCTGACCTCGCAATAAACGATAAATTTTCTCTTCATTTTCGAACGGTACTTTATGCCCCAGCCGGTGCTAATCAGGATGATCTTTGCACATGTATACGAGCCACACGGTCGCAAATTTGCCCCCACAAGTGCGTTAAAGATGCTCAACAAACCTGACTGCAGCAAGGTCAAAGTTCACTCCTACTCCTACGAGTGTTTTTTTTAATTCATTGTATGTATACTAGATTTTTTATCAAAATGGATATTCATTAGTATGAGTAAATATATTTAGTAGAATGAAAAAAGCTTCTCAGTACCTATGAGAAGGATTTTGACATATTTGTGAGGCTTGGCAGTTTGGCTCAGTTGATAAGAGATCTGGCTACCAATCAGTTGGTGAAAGTTTCTAACCATAGCAGGGGAATATTAATTTAAAAAATCGGTTTGGTTTAATGGGACGAACAATCATTGAAAAGTCAACTCCGGTAAATTTTGTTAGTATTGTTCTCGCTCTTGTTACGGCAAAACATGAAGTCCACCTCCAGACTTGGACTCTATGTATAGTGTTTTCTGCCTCATCTCATAAACACAGACAACACTATCACTGACCCCACTATGCAGCAATAAACTTGGCACATTTCTTTCGTGAAAAGGTTACTTATCAGGGTGAAACAATGTTTTCTGTGTAAAGTTTTCCGTGCTTACAATATATGTAGCTCAAAACTAATAACTAAAAGTTTCCGCTTGAAATAAGGCTGACATTGGTGCCATCAGATTCACCCTGCCCCTTGTAAGTTAGCCTTCTCTTACCGATTTTCAGTACGCAGGGAACAATTCACAAGAACACATGACTGTGCAATTTTTGTAGTCAGTGCACCCCTGCCTCAATGAAGAAAATCCAGACAACGAATTACATTCAAATGTGATGTTAACAGCATCAATACTTCAGTGCAGGGTCTAATGATATTTATTTTTTCTTCAATAGGAACAGTATAAGTCGAAAAAAATTAGACAAACGTATTTCACTACATTCCTATTAGGGTAGTGATTCCCAAAGCGTGCAGTGGGGCGCCCTGTGGCGCAACAAGAGAGTCAAAAACGGTGCTTATTCCAGGCACGCTCATGATGATGAGAGCAACATCTAACTCTCTATTTACAAATCACTCTGCCCATCTAGCAGTTGCATGTAAATAAGTACGGATTGTATATATTCTCATTGAGGATTGAATTCTTGGTGAGATGATATGAGCAAACTATTAAATCAAATTCAATGAATAAACAAAGATAATCAGTTTTTTAACGATCGTTTTTTAGTTAAGTAACCCAACCATATGCATGTGAATGCAATTTTTCGATAATTTCAATTGACATGGGATGACATGAAAAATCCTCATACACTGAAAGCACTGTTATTTGAAAAAAGAATTTGAATCCATCTCAAAATATGACTTGAGATCAACAGATCTACATCATCTCCTTTCCTGAGGGTATGTGATATAAATATAATGAGTAATGGACTATACATGAATATTAAACAAAAAGTGAGATTCAGTCTAGCTGTACAATTACATTGGAAGTTGAAACCAAATCTAAGAATCAATACTCATCAGAAAACTTCTCAAAATTGTATCAACCGATATAAAAAGAAATTCTGTGAACTTAAATGTTGCACAGAAATTAGAAATAATTGAAAAATGAAAATATGGCATCTTGTTAGCACGAGTTTGTGAAGATCAAGGCATAAAAACGGACGTTTCTGAGATCAGAAAGTTAAGTACCAAATTGCTGCATTCTTCCGAATGTGATGATACAGTGACAAAGAGGAAAACACATGAAATTTTCTTGAATTAAAATATTTGGATTTAGTTGTGACAAGGGTGAGGAGAAAAGGTAAAACAAACCTTTTGGTCGGGTGATATTTAATTCAACTGACTTCCGACATTAACCGACAACCATTAGCCTCTGTTAGTCTGTTGAATCGAGGGACTATTATATATATATATATATATATATATATATATATATATATATATATATATATATATATATATATCATAAAGAAGAAAAAAATAAGAAATATCAAAAATGAATATAATGATAGGTAAATAGACAATGATACATAAATAAAAGAAAAAATCAGTACATATTTTGCAGTTCCTTTATTCTTAAAATGTTCAACTCGTTTTTGGTAGAGAGAATATATTGATTATAATTAGGACAGTCAAGTTAATCTTGGTGGATGTTTGGATGCAAAATAATATTTAGGGTTCTTTCCATGGAAGTTGATATTCTCTTTGTTATCTCTCCGTTCAGGATTTTCCGTATTAGTCGTAGGCACGTCATTGGTTTATAATACAAATTATAATTGCTATTATTATTCCTTACATTTTCGCACAAGTTGCCCGATGGTCACCCTGGAGACAGAGTGACATTTAGTCTCCTCAAGTGTCCAGCCCTCGTCTGCATACTCTCACTGTTTACAACACTTTACCGGATAGATCTTGCTGGAAGCTGTCACAATAAGTCTCCTTGGGCTTCTAGTTCTCCTTCCCTATCCCCACCTATCATAGCAGCACTGTGGTTTGTACAGTCCCCATTATGCCTTTTATTTGGTTGCGGGGTCATTGCTTTGTATTGATGCAGTCCCCAGTAATACTGTGGTCTTTAGAGTCTTTATGCTCCCCCACATCCCTGGTTCCTCTGATATAATTTTCAGTGTCTTTGGAATCGTTCCGAGTCCACCTACTATTACTGGTAATACCCTGGATTTGAACTCTCTTTTGTATTCATTTTATGATCTGCTAACGTGGTTTGTCTATTGTGGGCTCTCCCTCGATAACCAGGTCTGGCTTTTCCGCTTGGATGTGGGGTAATTTATGGCTTCCATTTTCCTCAGCTATCTTTGGTTTTCTGCTGATACATTTTGTCTGCATGATCGAATTCCGATGGTTTGCTGGTTGTTTGGATTCTGTTGATTTTCGTCTCGGTATACTTTGTTGTGACGCATTTGTTTTGGGCTGCTAAGATGAGTGATTCCATTCATCTCATTTGGTTCCCCTTGTGTAGCCATGATCACGACCTCTCATCTACAACATTTTTTATCTATTTTTTTCATACCCCTGGTAATTTTTCTCTGTTTTTTCATTTTTCTTTCCTTGTCGGTTTCCTTTTTTTTTCTCGTTGTTTGCTGCACTGCTTTGGATGTCTTTTATAATGCCTTCACTATTTTCTTGTACATATTTATGTAATCTTTTTTGGCTTTTTGAACCCAGATTTCTACACTGATGAAGTCTCTGTCACCTTCTTCTCTCTTCATATACAGACCGTGTAATTTCTGGGGTGTTAAACCTTGTGGATCGTCATAAGCTTATTAGTTTGCTGGTCCATTGATCGGAGCCCTTCCTATGTTCATCCATGAAATGGACCAGTGTATCTTACTATCGATACTGCCCATGGGTTCATTCATTCTGTCCGATCTTTGCTTTTTACCTCGGTCTATGATTGTTTTTATCCATTTACGATGTTCATTTTCTTATTTCCTCTTCCATTTCTCCCCGTTCATTATTCTCATTACTCAGGAAAAATGATTTTAAGCTGGAGACAGTCATAGTGCTGCTTCAAATATCTTACAAGAAATTTGTTTTCATGACTGCATTATATATACACACATATGTGTGTGTGTATAGGGTAACATAGACGATTTTTCACAAAAAGGTCATCGGTTATTTGGACCAGCTGCAAATATAACAATTTTTCACGAATCAATCAAGTCATATGTAATCATCGTTAATTTGCTCCGTTTATTATAACCGATGCACCGTTATTATTCACGAAACTGTGCTACATGATTTTCAATGGAATCTTATCATCATCATCAATGAAATATCGCCCGCCATTGAATATAGACGTCCCTGATTATCCATCAAACTTTCGACCCCGAGTGTCTTGAAGCCAGTATCTCCTGAAAATGTATGAATCACCATGTCATCTTATTTTGTTGCCAGCTGTAATTTTGCCTATAATTTCTGTGGTTCCAAATGTTGAATCGCGAACTCCAGCTGTTGTCCCTCTGAAGTTCTTGCAAGATGACTCGCCCACTGCCATTTGAGTCATGGGTAATGTTAATATCTGGCAATGAGCTTTTTTGCACGTTCAATGGCTGTTTAGTGCAGAACATTCTCTTCTGATTCTTTCGTCGTGTTGATTTGAATTTATTTTGAATCCCACAATTCTGTTGTCACTCTCTACATCAACTCGATGTAGGACATGGACATCTTTGGTAGTGTCGCTTATATCAGTTATCTTGTTTCAGTTTTTATGGACGATGCTCTTCCAAGTCCTTTTCCTATTTGATTTCTTGTTGAAGGAGATGTTTGTGATTTTAATAAAAAAAATCTTTCAGATATTCCTCGCTTTTGACTCGAGTTGAATGCGAATTTTTCAAAAGATAGTACTAGTTAGTGTAAAAGGGACTTAAGCTGTTATCGCTGTCCTTGTGCCAGCTTTTGGATACAAGACGTTTTGGGTTCCTTGGTTGATCAGCCATCTATTGCGTCCGAAATCGATGGTCCCGATTTGGTATTATTACCAGGAATGCCTTGTATATATAAATTGTTAGATGTACACAGATGATCGATCAACAGATAGATAAATAGATGAAATTAATAGATGCATTTATTCAAGAATTTGGAGAGATTGATAGATAGAAGAATAAAGAACAAGGGGAGTGAAATACAGAAGAGATAGAAGCAAAGTGAGAGAGATAGGGTCATTTACTGCCATTTTGTTAGAATAATTTCGTTGATGTTTTCGCATTTCTAAAATAGCAAGCTCCTAAATTATTCCTGGAAAATATTATCGGTAATTTTGTCTGACCCGAGTTTCGATTAAGAAAAGTAGATTTAACATCGACTGAATTGTGTAAAAAATAACCTCCTTCATTACGCTCAATTGTATCTCAACCAAATTACTTTATCAGACGAAAATTGACCTTGTTGGATGTCTTTGACTTTGATAGTTACCGAAACTTTTCTAACCCGAACCACATCACGACATTATATCATACATAGCCCCTATACACATGTGCACGCACATATAGAAATATACATTAATATTTATACGTAAATAAACATGAGTGCTCGTATGTGAATGAAAATACACAATCATATACATGCATATATGCACTTGTACAATATATATATATATATATATATATATATATATATATATATATCCCACCACCACGACCTCTAATTACTCAGTCTGACATACCATTCTGACCATTTAAACGTTCAAATGTTTTCCCGTATGTACAAGATATGAGAGTAAAGGGATTGAACCTCTGAAACGGCGAGCTAATATGAAGTTTTAATGTGCTACTGAGTAGAATTTACTGCAGTAATGGCTTTTCATATAAAAAAAAAACTGCATAAAGCTACGTTAGTTAGTGTTTGAGTTACATGTGCCAGAAAGAACATCAGTTTAAAGCACTTGGCATGTTTTCACAATCAAGTTCTATTTAGAGCATCGTGTGTGCCTGAAATTCTTTTTCGAATCAGCGAAGAGCCTTTTCTGGACGTTTCTAACGTTTTAAAAGCTTACGGGAAGGATTGTGTGAGCTGGATGAAATGCAATGAATGATAACAGAACAACAATTAAATTTGAATGACCTCTGCTCCGATGGACGACCATCCCATTGAAGAAGTGCATGCCGTAATCCACGGAAACCATTGCCTGACATTCAACGGAGTTTCGTAAGGGATAGTATTCTGTAAAAGTTTGTGTCACATAATTCTAAAAGAAAAACTTTTGATCCATCGTGTTATGGTAAAATCACTTTTACATCGGCTGACAGAAGAATATTTCTGACAAATCATCGGACAGCTCTCGTCCCCAAACCGCCCTACCTTATGGATTTTAGTACTGCCGGTTTTTTTTTTGTTCCAACATGAACGGTCGTCGACAATGAAAGAGTTTGGAGAAAACGCGACTTGCACAACATACCCCAGAACGACTTCAAGAACGCATTTCAGAATTGGAATGGACGTTAGAAAAAGTGTACCGACAGGAGAGGGGATTATTCTAAAGGAGGGTCTACTTGCAGTTATCAAAGCAATACATGTTTCGTTGAAAAATCTGCTTTGTTCTTGGACAGACTTTGTGAATTAATGGCAATTGCTTCTTTCAGGTGACGAAAGGCTTTTCTAAGAACACTATACTCTCTGTGAATGTGCATCTTTTTTCGTAGGAATCACCCAACAGAGCACATTTCTATGTATGGATTGTTACGAATTTTAGATTTATACAACATGAGGGCACATGAGATAATTGGGAGAAATCGTGTTCTATCAAGCCTCTTGCGATTGTTGCCAAAGTATTTCCAATTTGAAAATCAGCATGAGATGAAGTTGTTGATGAAGGGAATAAGGGATCATGTGCCGAGAGTATTTATTCAAGATAGGCAATCGGTCGACATTTATAAAGTAAATTGTGAACAAAAACCTTTCACGTTCCGTACATCTACAGTAAAATTTAATTGATAATACCAAAAAGTTGCAGAATAATGAATTTTTTTGCTGAACAAAATTATGGAACATCTTTCGGAATCCAGGCTTATCTCTGAGGATTTGTTCCCCTACACCAAATTCATCCCCTCACCCGTGATTTTGAGCATGATTCTCTTATGTGCACGCTGCATGGTTCTTAGTTTGAGGGTCAGTCTTTTGGTTAGGTTCCTTGCTTCAGCTTGATAAATGATTATCTGGAGGATGCGTCAGTTGTAGACCCTTCTTTTCAAGAGTAATGGGATTTTCTGGTTCTTAAAGGTTAAACTTGTTCTACTGAAAGCTTGCCATCATAGAGAGATTATTGTGTAATATGGTGATCCGCTGTCCTATGTGTAAGCTAAAGCGTTTAAATGTATTACACACACACACACACACACACACACACACTTGCACAGACATAAACACACACACACATATATATATAGTACACCACAAGAGAAAAAAATTGAGTAATTTCGATATTATCTGGAATACATTCATTTTCATACGTGGTTATCAGGTTAATCTGATGAAAAGCATTAAAATAGTTACCAAAAAACGCTGTCCGTAAAGCAGGCATAACAAGCCTCTTTCTGGGAATTATTGAGTGGAAATGTTTGCCCTCTTTTTAAGGACGAATGCATGTCTTGGTGAGAAAATTTATGGAAAATCTTTCAAAACCTAGGTAAACGTCCTAGGTATCTGTCTTCTGCACCCAATTCATTCCCAAATGACGCCATGATTAACTGACACAGTCGGTCAAGCTAAAAAAAAATTGTTTCAAGGGGCTAGAGATTTTACTGCCACGGAATTCATTCTTTAAATGAAGACACTCTTCGTAAATGCCCGCTGGCAGTTCTTTTTTTTTTTTTTTTAAAGTTTGATTTGAAAGATCTAACAGGTGCCTTCAATGACATTAAGAATGAAACCCCATGGATCCGCTCCAAAAAATTGTACAAGAAATTTGTCCAGAAGTTACAGACCGAATTGGGGATGTAATTGCTCAATAGGACAGAGCATTTGAATTCTTTCAGATTTTTCTTAATTTTGATTTCAAGGCCCAATATGCGCATGCGTAGTGTGCACGAATCCAAAACTCCATGAGACCCATATTGTTCAACCGATTCACATTTTTTGGTACTTGTATGCATTTTCGGGTGAATAATCTATGCATCATGGAATATTTTTCTGGGGTCGCCTTCCATCACCATATGACGCCATAGCAAGCAGGTGCAGTCGGTCAAGCTAATTATCTCTTATCAAGAGGACCCAGGCCATATATTTGAGCCAGGGAATTCATTCTTGGAATGTAGACTCTCTTTGGTAGTGCATAGTAGCATTTTTTCAGTTTTTTTTATTTTTTCTTGTTTTTACAATCCAACAGGTGCACTCAATCATACTGGAAATTAAGCCTCACGAATACGGAAAAAAATGTCCGATAATTTTATCTTGAACGTATTGATCACAATCTCTAGGTAAGACGTACCACATTTGAGATGTAGTCGATTGGACTGTGCACTGGTATCATTTAAAAATCTCATAGCCTGAAATGCGTATTGACGGTTTACATGAATCTGAAACTCGATAAAACCTATATAATCTTTGGTATTTTTACGTATTTTTGGTTAGAGAATTTATCTAGATATATTCCAGAGGATCAAATGCGTATTTGCCGCGCTAAAAAGTTACCTGCTCAATTAATCCATAACACAAGTAGAATGCAGAGAGAGCACACATCACTGTCAACGCCATCGTCAAAGGAAGAGATCGTGCATTTATCCATCGCAAAATGTAATCACAGGTTTACAGGTCCGTTGCCTATCTCTCTGAAAAGTTCCATAGACATTTACTGAGAAATCGTGGAGATATCTGGATAGAATTCTGGACGGTCATGAGGGTATAAAGAAATCTATGAAATTTGTGAGGGTATACATAAATTTATGAGGAACGTAGTGCTTCCGGATATATCTGGTGAACAGAGGGAAATACTTGAATAAGATGGGGAATGATGCTCATATCTCTCCAACTTCATGAAAATGTCAAAAATGTAGGATAATTTGCCAGTTTTGTACAATCAATTTATCATAAACCGATTTATTGCACCGTTAACACTTGGTTCTACTGAAATTTCCGTCAAAAAACTTTCAGATGAGGTTGCTAGTATTCTTCTCTTGAAACTTGAAATATGTTTTTTTTCCAGAAGGGTTATATCCTCAACCCTCAATTTTTATTTTTTGTTTGTAAATTTACAAATATCTGTTTAATTATCATGCCTTTCTTGCTTGCAACGTCAGTCAAATTTTACTGTAAAAAAATAATCAATGATGATGAGTTGGGTAGTTTTAATAGATTTTCAATCATTGAAAATTTTTGCTGTGACCAAACTTGAAACTCATCGACAATTGACGTTATATAAATGGTTTAAAATTTGATATACCGGTTCCTGTTGCTCTTGAAAACAGAGTCACATTTACACACTATTGGAAAGACATCAAAACTGTCCTATTTCGAATGCAGTAGGATTGTTAATCTTCAGAATAAGGGTCTGTCTCAATTAGTAATACCTGAGCAAATTGATCGGAAACAGACGGTTGCAATTTTTTTTGGCGATCTAGTCAGTTATGAATATTATTGCGGTCTTTTGCAGAGAATGGACGAATGATATTCATGTATTCACGAATCAAAAACTCTTTTAATAGCTTACTGATTTTTAATTTTAAAAAAATTTCCATACACTATATGGAATTCACGACTCCTACTTGTCACTTGCAAAATTATATTTCGTAAGATTTTCGAATAAACTGAGTGAAAAAAAATTAAAGAGGATATTGGTTTCGAAGCCAATAGCAGAAGTGGAAGATGTTTGGGTTAGATATCAGAGCACTTCTGCAAAGTATCAATGTCCATCCCATGTTTGGGACAAGACCAAGGTTTGAATTCAACCAAAAGACAATCAGACAGAAAGCTCAAGATTCAGTCAGAGAAAAAATGGTTTACTGCTTCTAACTCTGGCAATGATCCCGAAACAATGCAGACGAGAGTTTCAAGGCTTCATGAAACGTAGAATAAGAAGTTTATCTTCGGAAATGATCCACAAAGAACGCGAACTGATATTGTTAAACTCTAATACGAAGTACAGGGTTTACTTTTTTCCAATGTAAAAAGAACAATATAAACAAACCACACAGAAGTCGGGGGTATAACTGATATGTAATATCCGCATTCCCCTACAGTGAATTGAACACCCGACAAAAATCCAGTCAGCAGTTTTTGTAGATCATTTTTGCAATCAGACATTGCCATCTTTTTTTGTGCCTGAAATGTCCATGGGTTTAAATGTTAGTTGCAAAATAAAAATTCAAATAATACGTATCTTATTAGAACTATTCAACATAACAATGCTCGAATTTCTACCACGGCGTTTATAAGCACGAACAGTAATGGTGATTATGAAACAAATTCAAAACCTTAACTTGAATTTGAAGTTTGTTATGCACAATATTAACCGCGTCATTTATGATTATCACTATCTCTGATCTTTTTGTACAACCCACACAATATTTCCAAATATGAATAAAGATCTGAAAATTATTTTTTTTCAGCTTACATATGAAAAATTCAAAGAAGGAATCGGAGATATGTTCTAGTGTGTAATATTGGCAGCATTCCTTAAAAGTTGGTTACACGCTTTATTTGGCAACAATGTTGTTTCTTGTAGCCAGTAACAAGTTTATTCTGTCAGCTGGTATTTCCTCCAGCCTTTCCTTTGAAAATTGTTCGAGCTCTTGACCCAAAAGTCCGTCTTGCTGATAGAATCTGCAAGCTCGGAAGACCTGACCAGAACAAATCTTTGACAAATTTACTTTTGATGATCAAATTTCCTTTTAGCATTCACCTCCCCAGTCAGCGCTAGATTTCCTGCACAAGAAGGCAGGTGATCGTATGACTAAGCTGTGTGGCCGGAATGGCTGAAACTCTCTTAAGCTTTAGGTAAAAGCCTGCAGTTTGATTTAATCCCGGTGTTTAACTATATATATATATATATATATATATATATATATATATATATATATATATTCTTTGTCCATTGTTTGCCTGCAGTTTGACTTAAGCCCAGTATTTATCTCTCTCTCTCTCTCTCTCTCTCTCTCTCTCTCTATATATATATATATATATATATATATATATATATATATTCGTCCGTTGTTTGCCGATATGATCGGCAGCTAGGAACCTCTCTTTTTCTCAAAGTTAAATAGAAATCAAGTACGTGAACTGGCGGACCCCAGAAGTGGCTATTCAACAATATACCACCACCAACATACTAAACTAATCAAAAACTCATCAGTTTTCAACGAATCACTTTGTTTGGCGTTTGCAGATCATGAAAGAGCATTTCATTGGGTAGGACAGTCTCCAATTCAATGCGAAAACAAGTTGTTAACGAAAGTTACATACACGAATAAAAAATTCAGAACACGAATAAGAAAAAATGTCTCTGCAATAATTAGACTACGTAGATATTCTGACAAGATGAATATCAGAAAAAGAGTAAGACAAGGGAATACTGGATTCGAATTGGAATTAACATAGATTGGAGGTATTTGAACTACTTGAAATTCACTGTTTGTAATGTTATTACTTTAGAAGCATTAGGAGAATGTCTTGGCTTGTTAACTGATCAAAATAGGGAAAGTGGAAAAAGTATGGGTAAAGATGATCAGAACAGGGACAAAAATAGTGTTCAACCTTGAATTCCCCTACAAGAGGAAGTTATGAAGTCGATAGTCCATTCTGTGAATAGCTCTGATACTTCACCTACGGTGAACCATCTCTCTGGTGTACAGTACTTTCTAGAGTTGACAGCCACTGACCAATAGACAGATTGGAAAAGAGCTGAGGCGGAGAAAAAGAAGAATGTTGTCAGCCCAGAAACACTTAAAGGATATACTCTACACCAAGATTCACGTAAATACACCTGTGCTGCCCCACGGTCCTGGCCAAGGATGCCATCAGCATACGAATTAGGTGGATAATCATTGTATTCCCTCCAGCTGTAGATCGACCTCGTGTTATACGGAAGGCCAAGAGTTTAGAAATGTTGTTGCCATGAATACGGTATTAATTCCCGGAAGCATGAGAAAATAACGCCTTCGAATTAGTGACTGGTATAGGAAGTCCTCGATGCTACCAGTGTCCATACGAGCCCTGAATTCCTCCCCCTTTAATCTTAATATCATCATCATCATCATCATCATCATCATCATCATCATCATCATCATCATCATCATCATCATCAGTCTTCTAACGTCGTCATTGCAAAAACCATCACCAAAAGGACAACATTATAGATTAGCACCTATAACGTCAGTGCACTTATTAATGTGATGGCCCTTGTAAAATCTTCAGATGTAGCCATGTGGATGCCAGAAGTGCTGAAGATGTTCCCGGCCTTGCTGAACGACATACTCTCTAGTTTTCTCCTTTGTCCTTCTGCATCTCAAAAGTAGAGCCTCTCGGATAGATTGCAGCAACTCGGGAGTGGAACAGCCAGTTATTGCTTGAATTTAGGTCTTAAATATTCAGTGTATAATGATCGATCTGTGTTATTGATAGTGAAGGCTTGGGTCGAATTAATTACGTAGACCTTATACGTAATCAATTTACCTGGGATGATATTTTTGAGCTTCAGACCCCCAAAAGTGATGATGATCTTATGGCTAAGACGTTGGAAGTTGGACTATTGGGAAGTATGGGATATTTGAATATTAGAGATGATGCGAGAAAGTTCCCCTCTATTTTTATATCAGCTTGTGTGAAAACAGAAGCTGGTCACCGTTTTCGGTTTTGTCTTTTCAATTGTTTTTATTCTATCTTTGTAAAACAGAAAAGTAGCAAAAAGCAAAAATTTGAAGATCCAATGTATCTTGAAGATTGTCCTACTAAGGTTTTCAGATTTCTAGGATTTCTTTTAACTCGGGCCTTTTAGGGATATCCTGTATTGTGAGGTTTAAAAACTACCCGGGACTAGATAATTCATTGTATGCCTAGAACTAGGGTTGCCAATTTAGATGTGTTTGAGAGTTCGGTGTTGACGATGTCAAGATTTAAAAAAAATCTTCTCACATTTTTAAGTCTAGTATTACTAGCTGAGATATTTTTTTGTAATTTTCCAGTTTTCAAGAATTGGAAAATAAAAAAAAAAAAAAAGAAAAAAAATTCACGTGTAAATTAGTAACCCTGCCTGGAACTCAAGTATTTATTTACAATGCCCCAAGGAATTGGAAATGAAATATTTATTTCAGAACAATTATCATTTTTACCTGTTCGGAACTGTCAGCCTACAATGTTATCAAAACAGTTTTCAAGTTGGTCTGGCTGACTATGTATGTATGTATGTATGTATTTCTAAATATAATCCCAAGTAAATTCATCATGACAGGTCAATCTACAGTGTACTCTTACGCTAACTTTTCCCTATTTGTGCCTAGCTGCGTTCATGCTTGTTGTATTTTGTTTTTGATCAAGAATTTTTATTGGCCCAACAAAATGGTATAAAACCAATCTATTGACCACTTTTTTAATTGTTAATTGATCACCCTCTAAACAGCAGGTTGATTAAATGGCGGTTTCTATTGAGTGATTAACCAGACATTTTTTTTCTCGATACAACCCTCACATGAATCGATCTTTGTCGCCAGGCAATAGGGGAGAATAAATTATAGATTATCTTCTCCGTCGTAGGTTTAAAAGCTTGCTAATATTGTTCTCAGAACTTTAAAAACGATCAATAATACTACCTTAAATTTAATGCTAAGTAGTTAAAAGCTTTTGCCGCTGGGTAATTTCTGACTTTCAGTTGAGAGTTCCTTGTACGTCTTCTAGAGCTAAGATGGTGGGTTTAAAAACCTGTCTGGTTTTGATGAATTCTAACAGTCACGCCTTCCGTATCAGTCAATATAAAAAGTTAAAGTAATTCAAGATACATCTTTACGAATTAGAAGTGTGAGCCAAACTAAGTCATGTATATCGATGACTTTGATTTTTTTCTACGGACAGCAAGGAACTGGAGACTCTAATACAAAGTCGGGATCTATAGTAAGGACATGAGTATGGCGTTAAGCATCGATAAATGAATAACGCTAGTAATAGACAGAGGAACAGAAACAACAAAAAAGAATTGAACCACTCCACCAGGAAACCATCTCAACAACAACAAAAAAAAGGAAGCTATACGTGCTAAAGCATCTTGGAAGCAGGCACAATCAAGCAATAATCAAACAAGATGAAATGGAGGGAAAAGAAGATAATAAGAAAAATACTGGAAACCAATCTGTACAGCAGAAACTTATTCAGATAGATGAATACATGAACATTTTCCACCAGGAGATACTCTGGATTATTTTTAAAGAGGAACAAAAAGACTTATTATGATTGCATAAACCCTCCTATTGGAGAGACAATGTCATCCGATTTTACGTAAAAAGAAACAGTTGACCTACAGGACTAAATATCATCGGGGATTACGTTGACCTATCAATTAAAGAACTTGAAGACTCTATTAGACTGAGTAATGGAACATGTGCCACAACCGCATCAGAGATTTAAAAAAACTGAGATCAAAATCGAAGACACATAACTTGAGAAAGAAGATCACTGCATCTACTTAGGACAACGAATCTCCATGAAACCCTCAAAAGAAGAGGAAATCAAACATAGAATCACACTAAGATGGCGGACCTTTGTAGAGCAAGCTCAGTCGTCAAAAATAAGAAGATACCATTAATCTTTAAAAAAAAAGGTGTATAACCAATGCATCCTCCCAATAGTCACTAATGGAACTGAAGCATGGAACCAAGAGACGGATCCGTAAATTGAGAACCATGCAACGAGCATTCAAATTGGCATTCAAATTGGCATTCAAAGATTTTCATCAGAAACTTCCACTGTATATTCTTTTTAATCAAATGTTGTCCACTGAATTGGGCGTGTTGTCAAAAGAAGAGATTTTATTAAAGAATAAACATTTGTCAAGTGAAATAAATGCCTTTTTTCCACAAAATGCAGTTGGCATTACTGTACCTACTCATAAAGCTTAGCTATTTGCTAATACTATCTTAGTTTAGCCCGGCTTGATACATTACAAAGTCATAGGGAGATGAAGATCAAATTTGCTCCACTAGAAAAGGATCTACCAGACTAGTTTACAACCAATTTTACTCGGTGGCAATTAATGAGGATCGAATTCGTCCCCCTAGAAACTGATCAGCCAGACTTGCTTGCTAACCATTTCTACATCCGGCCAACTAGTGAGGATCGAATTCGCTTCACTAAAAATTGATTCGTCGGATAAGTTTGCTCACCGTTTCTGCATATCGAAGATTGCAAGATATTTTGAAATGGCTATGGCAGTATAGACAAAAATCCTACTCGAGGCACAGATCCTTCCCTGCAGATGGTTACGAATAATCATGATAATTGGAGAGGAGATTGGCATTGCCATAGGGGAGACAACTTGAATGACAACAGCCCAGCAGAGATTTCAAAATATTTCCAGGAACAAGCATTTCCGAATGTTTGTTCCATGCTACATTTTAGAATCTGCAAAAATAAAAGCAAAAATATTGACCACCGTTTATTTAGCAGACAAATACTTCCCACCATCTTGACTCCCAAAGAATCAACCCAACATACCCCTATCACCAAAAGTAAATTTTCTTTTGTACAATACAAATAGAAGGTTTAATAAGAACACTAATTTTGTATAGCAGGTGTAACCTTTATATGTAATCTGTCAACCAACATAAACCTGGGTTTCAATAGTTGGTAGTTGTCTATCTAGATTCTGGAAATGCTTACCAACTCATTCTGTTTTTTGTTTTTTTATTTACCTCCCGATATAAATCATTGCTGTGAACATATTTGTGCTCATTATCTTCTCCTGTTCAGTGCAGCACTCCCAAATATACTTCGTGTGAGTGTAACTCCCTGCCATAGCATGTTCCCAGCCAATCAGAGGAGACTGCAGCATGAGAGTTATGGCAGTGATTTACATGAGCGAAACACCAGGAGCCCTTAATTAACCTCGATTACGTTTGAACGGCAGCTCTCCACATTTATAACCCGAAGAAGTCAGAGTTAATTCGAGCGTCTGGAACGCCGTTTGCACGGAGACACCATGTCGACTGGTTTGGATTAACTGAGTACAGAGTATCTAGGCTGAGGGGAGGATATTAGATCTATACGTGTTTTCGCAGAGAGTTTTCTATTGGTTATTGGTCATGCTCTGATCAACATTAGGACTCTTTCGCACCTAATTAACCCTGATCTAATACACACATACAAATCTGGGTTTTCTTTTTCGTTTATTTCAAATAAAATCTAACGTCCATGAATACTTGACTACAGAAGTCTAAAAACAAAGAAAGGTCAGGTTGCGTTCATTTCACCGCGAAATACACCCGAAATGCTATTTCTTCTTCATTAGTCTCCACAACGATGAAAAAAAAAAGCCTGGTTCTCTCCCAAACTCGAACTGTTGGATGTGACGAATGAAATAAACTTGACTTATCGATTGTCACTGCAAAAGCTCCAGAACACTACCTAAAACACTATTCGATATTACCATTTTTTCAATACATGACTGGCTGTACAGCAGACAGGTTGTAATGTTTTTATATACAAAGATCAATTTTGGGGGGAATCTGGCCTCACTCTAACACTATGAATTTAGATACTTTTCGACAACAAACACAAAATGCAATTTTTTTTCCAGCTTCTGTATTATAAAATTTTGTTGCTCGATAACCAAAAAAAAAGAAAAGAAAAAGAATGAAGCAATCATAAATCAAAAGAGTGTTTTTCGGAATTATCTTTACACTTCTTATCTTATCATTTATACGTGGCGTAAAGGTTATCAAAACAGAAGATAGAATCGCTTAACTGAGTTCTAACCAAGAGTGACTCATTTAATATTCACCCCACCCTTGGAAAAGGCATGGATCCATTTGTACTTGTATTGTGTCCCATCACACTATGTCTAGACAAAATGTCTCATAATTAGCATGCCATAATATTCAACGGAGCAGAAAGAGGGTGACTGCGTGGACGGATACTACTCTCCCAAAACCACATTACTGCCCAGATCATCATCAGCAGCAGTTATAGCCTTTTAGAACTTCTCCAAGATTCAACAAATCTCTCAATCGTTTTGTTGCAATTACAACCAAAACTCGTACAATCATTGCACTATCATATTTTCTATCAGTCGCAGTTTTGCATATGATCTTTGGGAATCTGTATTTTGAGTTATGATGTGCTGTGGTTATCTATCAATCTTGCAACCTACCCTGCCCATTGCCATTCAGGTTATTTTTAATGAATTCTGATATCTTAAACTCTGACTGTTTTCCCTCTAATACACTGTGCCGTCTTGTGATGTCTCCATGTTATGTAAAGCATGATTGTTTTGCTTGTGAACGCTGCATGGTTCTTTGTTTGAGAGTCAATCTTTTGTTTAGGTTCTATGTTTTGAATATTGGTGACTTTCAGGGGGACAAATTTGTTGTAGACCTTCTTTTTCAGCACTAATGGGATCTTTTCATTTTTATTCTGTGATGCTTGTTCTACCAAAAGCTTTGCTGCCTTCGGTGATTTTTATTGTCACAGATAAAACGTCGTTATCCTCATCGTCCATGTTGATTGGGCTGAATCATGTAAACATATAAATGAGTTAAGATAATATTTGTGTCGAATTAGTAGAGAAAACCGACACTCGCCAAACGATTATCCAAGGTCTGATCGATCATTTAATTCAAGCGACATACTAAAAGGTTAATCAATGTCATACGACCAGTGAGATAGCCTACATACTCATGATATTCCAATCGGGGAATAAAATCTGCACTAGCTTTATTACGGTAGCCGCTATGATACGTGGTTTCGTCATGCCATACACTCGTAGAGTTTGTTAATCAAAAGTAACGAAAATATGAAAAAAGTGACACTTCATAACAGAATTTGATGTAACGAAAGAAATTGTGAGGGCAAGTGAACTGAACCTCCACCAAACTTACCATTGGTAGGGTTTCATTACAAGAAGTCCATATTGAATACATGGGTGTGGTCGAAAAGGGATCTCATACTACGAGCTCCTTCTGGAGTAACTATCGATTGATTCGAACAAGCTGTGCTTCACTGCTTGGATTTGTAATTTGCGATATTTGCGTCAGGAATTCGGATGTTTCTTTGATTACCAGACAAAAGATCGTATGGCTTGACTGAGATCTTATAACTCATCTGATCTATTCACAAAATATTGTAGACTTGGATTACCATTTGTTTTGAAATATGAAGAATCGTTATTATGAACGAAATTCGAATTATTTGGAAGATTGCAAAAAGAACTTAGATCAATTTTCTACCGAGGGAGATCAAAAGTTCTGGGGTTGGAATTATGAAGTTTCCTGAAAGACAGAAGGAGATTGTGGAGCAAAATGGTAATTAATATGTATAATTTTTGGATAACTTTAAAGAAAAATTAAAACAAAATAAAGAAAAAAGAACCCAACTTTTGACACCACCAGATTTTTAAAGAGATTAGTTCCTCCTCTCGTTAAAGATATTGCAATCAGTATAAATTGTCAATTAATGTTGTTTTTTCTACTTGGCCAAGCCAAGTTTCAATTTTCTGTCCGTCTTTTATGAAATTAGTGCAAAAGGAATGAAATCAATAATAAAAAAGCATTCTTGCATGAGATCAATATTTTATTAATATTTTTCGATGAATTTTCCCTCGTTTTTGGGTTTTTTTTTTAAAACTAGCAGCAAGGAAGGTAAAGAATCTTCATCAGAATTTGATGAGGAATATACATAATTCCGATTTCTCGAACAAAAGCTTATCAAAAGTGGCTTTTTTAATTAGTACAAATTTCACCTTAATCTGTTTTATCGTCCGTCCTTCGTCGGACCTTTCCATTATAGGCGAGCTAATACTTTCTGATTGCGTCTAGTTCGTCATGTCATCTTATATTTTGCCAGAAATAATTTCACATGTGATATCTTGAATCCCCCCCTCAAGTCGCAATGCTTTACATTCTTGCAGTATGATCAGCCCATTGCCATTTGAGCTTTCCAATGGATTCTATTCTCATTGTATGCATTAGAGACTAGTTGGTATCCTGCTGTTTATTTCCAGTTAGAGTCAGATGTTTACATACACAGAAGCCAAAAAGCAGTATTCAAATACTGTTTTTTTTCAGCCATGAACAATCTTTGTGTATATACATAATATGATGGCCGTAGAAATCATGTTGTTCAGATTCATTCAAGGTCCTGTGCAGGGTAGTGATATATTTACGACTGTTAAAAAAAATCAACCACTGTCTTTGGTTGGCCATCACTCGAACAATGAAGTTGAGGTCCTCCCGAAATATTGATCAGATAGATAAGCGTGTTTATCTGTCAAGTTATCACCCATCAGTGCATAAAAAACCTTATTTTTCTGTCTTGTGATAAATGCCATTTCACGCCTTGATTTTCCAGAACATCTGGGTAACACCTCGTAAAATGAAGCATCTTCCCACTAAATATTTTTGCAGATAGGGAAAATATAATATAACAATATATATCATTTTTCAACCTTTTTTTATTTCCCTTCACCAGTTTTGTAACTTTCCTTCTTATATCTTTTTTGCAATTTTCTTGTATCTTAACAATTTCCCACACGTTTTCATTGCTTGTTTTCAACTCTTACCTTCACTTTGGATTCTTTCTAGACTGACACTAACCACTAAGTATTTTCCCGCCATTTGCTGTAAACTTCTGCGCCATAAAGATTGTGTTGCCAGCGAATGACGCCATGCTTATCAATCGTTGATGAAGCCAAAATGCCTGGACTCCAAACATTCGTTATATCCGCCTATTTCTGTGTCTGTGGTTTCCTATGAATGATTGTAACCAGGTGTGCACCTGTGTCGTTCGGTCTAAGCAAGTGAGGTGTTAAACTGAGCGTTGACGATAAAGAAAGCGTCTAGCGTCTATCTTGGGCTGCAAGTTGAATCAATGCCTATCTGCATTCTTGCCAACACACATATCTACGTACACATTTGTGCACGCACGCACGCACACACACACACAGAGAGGCATCCAACAAACAATCAGTAATCTAAACATAGAACACTATCTATCTATCTATCTATCTATCTATCTATCTAAGCCAATGGGTTCACATCCATCAGCACACATATAAAAAAATAACTGGAAAAACCTACATAAACACCTACATAAACACACGGGCCTACATTATCTTCTCCTCTTTATCGATATATTTACATCCAAACTTATAAACACATACATACAAACACATACGCAGATATCTATATTTGGTGAGATATTTTCATTATCTCGCACGTAAAGATATGCAATATTCTATATACGTGTCTATATGCCCTCTTGCCAGTGTTGTATTAACACATTTATAAAATTCAATGTGTACATTAAAAAAATGAACTTAAATATTATCATATGTTCAAGTACAAATAAGTTATACTCGAGCAAAAATACTTCCATATACACTGATCCAACAAAAAAGTTGGTAGCTATCAATATGACAAAAAATAGCCTCTCTAGGCCCCTTCATTACTTTTATTCGAGATTCAAACTTGTGAACTTACACACTTGACCCAGCGCCCCTCCTACTTTCCAGTTCAAGTATTCTTATGGGATCACGTTCAGCTACCACGTTGTGTTCTTTTTGAGGAAAGGTAGAGGTCATAGACAGTTAAATCTATACTTTAAGGATGGTGGTTGACGGAATGGATTTATTCTCCCCCAAACTGTACGAGACGTAAAGAATAATTGTTCAGTAATTGTGAATGCAAAAGTCAAAAAATTTCACACAATAGTGTTTTTCAGGCACCTGATTGAGACCTTAGATGGAGCTTCTTTTCATGAATACTTTTAGATTCACTTACACAAATATGGGGAAGGTCTCTCTTCGGACTATTCAGTGAAGAGAAGTGGAATGTTTTACAAGTCTGAAATTTTCAATCCATTTTTGCAACTCCTTAATTATTTCATCCGGTGTGAACGAATATTTTAGTGAGCATATTATATATAAAGATTTGAAATATATAACTTGCTAACCAAAATCTAGTGGAATTGAAAAGATCAGATAAGCGATAGCAAATAAGCTTTTTACGTATTTGGTGGAATGATTTTGAGGGGTGATACGGGAACTCCTGGGTCACTTTTGAAATGAATTGATTATCCAGTCTGTTAATATACCATGAATTTTATATATATATATATATATATATATATATATATATATATATATATATATATACATTGCTCCCAACTATTTTCCAGTTCTGGAATTCGTTTTTAAAGAAATTTTATTTCTTTAATTCAGGCAACGATTTCCAAGAACTACAACACACACTCTTCTGGGAACAGTGTCCATCGACGTGAAAGGTCGTTTAAATTTGGTATTATTTTCAGTGGATATTCTTCCTGTTATAAAATACCAGGACCTCTTTAAACGATGTGTAAAGCTCAAAAAAGTCCTTACCATAGGCTTGTTGCAAAATTAGATCATTTTTCAATTCATTTTCTTAATCCAAAACTGAATTTCACGAAAACACGTTGTTGGACGAGCTTTCATTGTTTAAACCTTTGCGGGAAAACATCATGCACTCTACACACACGTTCAAAGTGGCAAGTGTAGCTGAAATATCTATCTAATGTAACTTGATGCAATTCTTATGAAAAAGTTCAACGCAATTTATTCATCATATCATTGACACTGACACAACTAATTGCCTTTCACCACCCTCTTTCTCTCTCTCCTTCTCTCTCTCTCTCTCTCTCTCTCTCTCTCTATATATATATATATATATATATATATATATATATATGCATAGATACTTCTGTGTGTAAGTTGTGTGTGCCAATCTGCTCATATTCACCTAAAAGATGGGAAGCTTTCCTCTTTCGCATATATATATATATATATATGTATATATATATATTTTATTGTCATCCACTGATTATATATATATGTGTGTGTGTGTGTGTGTGTGTATGTGTGTGTGTAAGTGTGTGTGTGTATGTGTGTGTATGTGTGTGCGTGTGTGCGTGTTTGTGTGATTGTAAATTGAGTCATATCATATTGAAACTCTCTTTGAAATTATCTCCTGTTATAATGTGGTTAATGTATAATTTGGCCCAGATAACGTGAACTGAATAGATAATTAAGAAAAAATAGGGCTGCTGCAGGTAATGAACCTGCAACTGATAGCGTAGCTGCTCTACAGAAGTGTTGCTCTGATCATTGATCTAAAAAGCCGCCAATGATGCAAATATATCCATTTTCCAAAATTGTTTATTCTATTTACGTAGTTTAGGTCAAATGCTACAGTCATTGTGTAATGATAGGAGATCAATTCAAATAGTTCCAGTATGATATAATACAATCTATAATCATTTAGTCTGATCATACAACCATTTGAAATATATATATATATATATATATATATATATATATATATATATATATATATATATATATATATATGCCTATGTGTGTATGATTGTGTATGCATATATGTGTCTTTCTGCTCATATTCACCAGTATAATAGATGGCTCTCCATTTTCATATATACGTAAGTAAATATATGTAAATATGCATCTATCTATATAAAAGTGTGTACGTACAGGGGTATTAATAAAGTTGTATCCAGACAATATTATAGTTCGATTTTGATCTGAGACATTCATTCTATAATATTCAATGTATGTTATTAACGAAGAAAAGGTTGGTTAAGTGCATTGATAAAAGAGTGGATTATATCGAAGAGTGAATATTTGCGATATAAAATAAATGCTTTCCAACATGCTGCTTCAAAGTTATTGACTCGCCCACGAGTATATGTAGTATGAATATTGTCCAGATCGACGGAAGCCCGACAACAAGTAAGTAAACAGTAGTTATTATTACTTTTGTGTGCCCAGCAGTATCTGAGTGAGAAATGTCCAATTCCACCCCTGCGAACATTCGTTGGAGAAATACACCGGCACAAACTCAGGACTCAATAACAAGAAATCTGTTTGCATTCTGATTAGGTTTGAAAACTTATAACTTGTCTTCCCCGTTGCCCCGAAGCGACTCAATGCGATAAATCTGTCTTGCTTACATCGCCTGTCCTTTTGCAGATAAAAGCTCTTTGTTCATATCCAAACTATATTGCATTTCGCATGATGGCTTTCACAGGAGACAAACAAAGAAAGCGAAGAAGTCCGGAAAGTAAGGAATTCTTTGTTTCTGGATTGCAGTGCGTGACTGGGTGTTGAGCTGCGTTGCTATGTGATGGCGGGAAGATTATGTTAGAGCAGATTCCATGCTTATTTGACCCGAAAGAAAAACAAACGATAAGACAGAGCTCATCAAATTCGCTGGCTACCATGGGTTACCTCATGATTCAAAGCGTACATAATTTCCAGATAAGTCCTTTTTATTGATATTTACTGTTTTAACATGATATGCACAGAGCTCAGTTTATTACAGCTCGAGACAATACAGTGGCAGCAATAAGTGGACATGTAGAAACTGTTGCACTAATTTTCCAAATTGGATAGGCTATCCATCTTGAATAATCCCTTTTCCAGACCCTAGCCTCTATTTAGCCTAGACTATGACAACTTACGAAAAAAGCAAAATACTCAACCTATTAAAAGGGCCTTAGAGAACGAGTACGAACCAAAATATACAGGAACGTATTCAATATTATCAAAATGGACTTTAGAAACATCCAGATGGATAAATTTCGGGAGTAACGGAAAATATCTGGTGAGACACAGGTAACGCTGGGCAACATGATATAAATGCAACTGAACAATATGTTCTAATCTCATACAATCTTCTGAAGTACTTTTTATATTTATTAAGTTTAACTCCGTCCAGAACAAAGTCATATATTAGGTACTTGAGTGGATCAAAATCACAACAGTTGTCAATATATAGCTAGATTAGCTCGCTAGCAATAGCCTAACCGTAGATGCCTTTTTAGGTATTTATCGAAACTAGTCTGTCACAAGGACACTACGATGTCGCAACCAATAATAATCGAACGCAATACAAGTACGTTATCAAGGTCTGCACGCGAAGCCTTTTAACCCTAGTAATATCAGGTCATTTTGCATAAAGTCACGAGTGAGAAGTACCCAACGTTAATAAAACTCAATATGTTAGCAATGATCTGCAAAATTGGCTTGTTAACTGCTGCTCTACGACAAGACAGTCCTGTTGATATTTGCTAAGCTAATCCTAGTCAGTTCAGATAGGATCAGTCCTACTCCAGTAGTAATGCTTAGAGTAGTAAATATCTGGAAAATTATTTGACAAAGAAATGGAGGAAAAAAAAGACAAACAAAAAGAAGCAGAGAAAATTGTGATCACCCTTCCCAGAAGTGACCAGGCTGGATGATGCTCAAGTTAAGAGAACTTGGGAAAACAGGCATATCCAACGTGATTTGGCTGTAATAATTTTATCGTTGTCGATGTCCTGAGTGCTTAGCAGAACGACATTTTTTTTTTCAAATTCCTCGTTATGATTCGATGGACCTGAAGCGGGGGCGAGCGTTCTACCACTTTTACAGTTATTTTTCCTGTACGGTACTCTATGGGATACAATCATTCATGTCTATTTGCCTCTCTTTTTTTCTATATTTCTAAGTTTTTATTTCATACTTTTGTTGAGATTTTCTCATCAAATTTTTCCTTTTAAAATCTTTCCTATCTTTAAAAATTAAACTTTTGTTCTAATCACTTCCAGTATCTTTGACTGCTCATAGCTATCTATCTATCTATCTATCTATCTATCTGTATGTACCCATCATGATGGGAGGCTATGTGGAATGATTTCGAGAGGTATTAGTAATTTGTAGGGTCTCATCTGATGTCTCTCTAACACATAGGCATGTCCACTTCTATCAGTCTTAATTTGACTGTTACAATTAATCCCTATTTCACATTGTTATTAGAGTTTACTAATCATAGTCAAGTTCAACATAAGACTAGATAGTGGAAATGACTGTTATGAAAGCAACATTACCTTGATTTTCCTAGTGATCCAGGCCTGTCTGCCTCAAAGAAACTAAACAAAAAATATAATTTCAAATGCTCGCTTTTATCTTGGCTTGGTCACCGACTTTGAGCAACATTGACACTCAACAGACAAATCCACTAAGAAAGCTCATGATGAATCTAATTGTATTTGTAGTTTTCTTCACACTGTGCGTATCAATTTCTCCAGTTGATAGTTGATTTGATACGGCAGGCGATACCGAGATCATAACGCGTGATTAAGTTAAGTTAAGACCATTAAAAATCCATATCATCGGCATTTTTTTTTTGGCTCGTCTCTTCTTATCTTTACTCTGAGAAGGATATGAAAAGCATGATTCGTTATTCATTTCGCCGATGTTGCTTCCTGAAGACTATTCCTCTGCATCTTCAGAAACAAAAAACTAGAGAAACAAACCAAACTCTTCGCGTATCGAGCTGCTGTGCTTTTAAGTTGAAAACAAAACCCCATAAAAACTTACACTTACTGATTGAGATGGCACATATACTGGCCAAAGATCCTAACGACCTTTCCCGATTTCAATCACCAGTCGTTGCATTTCAAAATCTTATGTATAAGTCAAGAATTAACACAAAATGAAACAGCTGAAGTAATTATGATATATATCAGAAGCTGTCAACCAATATTGTGAACATAAGTATAGTCAATGTCAACTTAAGTTTCTTCAGTTTTCACGTTGGTTTCGATGGCTGGCTACTTGATTGCTACTTATTTGTGTAGCACATGTTCAAGGCGCACATATGGAAGTAGAAGGCTGAAAACTTGAACATTCATGCCTGATTATGTCTCAAAAAACTTTAAACGATATTTTTTAAAATGTCCCAACTAACTTTCCTTTTTTTTTAACTGTTGGTGAAATTTACGACGTGTATTCATGCTAAATTGGTCCCTTAGTTTGAGTCTGGCGTTGTTCACGTTTGTTTTTCAAAAATGTGACTTTTTTAATGATCATTTCCCAACAGAAAGGGGGAGAAATAAAGTATATATTGAAAACACCTTGCCCCAATTTTTTAATTGGTCACCATCAACGCACCATTTTATAACAGATGATACCAAAACAAACTTGTTTCACACTTTCTCAGTGATTTTCTTGTAGAATCTGTTTTTTATACGTTTTTTGTTTCATTAAATGAATCATTTTGTGATGACACCTTATTTTTACAATCATATTCTCGAGATTTTTAAAATTCTTATGTGGAATTTGTCAGTAAATTTTGAATTTTGAATTTCGGGTGTAACATTTTTGTTTTTATCTGTTTTTAATACTTTTACAGTATTTCAGGACTTTTATATCAGTTTTTTTTATATTTCTCACTCTCTTTCCCCTCCCTTCTATATCTCCTCTTCTTTCTTCCTCTCTTTCTCCATGTCTTTTCTTCTCTTTCATTATATATATATATATATATATATATATATATATATATATATATATATATATATATATATATATATATATATGTGTGTGTGTGTGTGTGTGTGTGTAAATATCTGTCTCTTCATCGATAAGAACTATTTTGTAATCGTTCTGCTGGGTCATTAATCATTTCCATGTGTTTGTTCGATTTTTCAACGTTACCGCCAGTTCTTTTTTTTTATGGGCATATAATCTTTCAACCTTTGACATCATCTTCTCGACCTTCACATAATCACCTATGCTATTCAAACAAGTGTGACATAATTCTTTTCCATGAATTGTAGCATAAGGAAAGATTCGATCAGAGTTTATAACAAGATATATTTTGATAATAATAATAATAATAATAATAATAATAATAACAATAATAATAATAATAATAATAATAATAATAATAATAGTAATAATAATAATAATGATCATGATATAATTTAGAATTGCATCCAACATAATATCTTAATTATGATTTAATATGTATATCAATATGATGAATGATAATCTTAATGAGTGAATTTCAACAATACAGGAATGTCATATTGATATTAATATGATAACATAAATGGTAATAATGGAAGTAAAACTTTGATTTTACGTAAAAGTATTCAAGTTAAGATAATTATCGATTGAAATATAGTTGAATGATTAAATAGAATAAAATTGATGATAAACTTAATAATATTATTTGACGATGAATAATTATATATAATGCTATATTTATGCTTTAGTTTTAGTGTAACTGTGATGTTATAATTTATGGTAATACAATTCATTAGAGCAATTCAATAATCATGATGATATGATATTGATACATGATATGAGGGCACACATCACTCTGCGCTACTTCAATCATGACTATAATTTCTGGAGCTTGGAAAATGGTGACAAATCCCTGTTTATACGTGCGAATAACAAATAACTTATACTTCTGGAAAACAGCTGGAGAATCAGCAGAGAAGAGCGTAAGAAAGGATTCAAAGTTATTAAAGCCACCAAAGATTTAAAAGAAAACTCACTACCTGGCCTAACATGAAAAAAAATGCAAAAATCTGGAGGAAATGATCATTAGCAATATGACGCTGTATAATGAGGAAAAACAATCAAAATCAGTGCAGTGAACTTTTGCCAGATATATTTCCTAAGGAATATTTTAGCGATAATGTAATAATTGGAGAAATTAACCATACGATGATTATTTTTATTAACCTGAACCGTTATTACATTATATGCTGCAATAATGTTTTCAAACGATATCTTATGAGTCCTAATAGGCCAATGGGAAATATGGAGATCAATTGTAACCAATCAGAATGATTCTATCTATTGCTTGGCGCAAACTTGTATTACGCGAGTGAACTTAGAAGTAGTCAGTCCTGTAAAGCCGGTTTGTTTGCAAAAGGGAGTGTGAGTGGCATAACGGTTATTAAAACAAAATATTGATCTGGCCAAGTGATTTTAGTTTCCTGCTGAAACTGCTTGCATTCATTTTGTTCCAATATTCTTGGAAATGTCATAGGTCCACATATCCATACACTCTCATCTACCGTCAAAGTTTCAAAAGAATATCCTTGTCATGCCAAAGTTTTCAATGGAGACGGATGTACATTAGTGAGAACCCGAGAAAACCATTCTTCAATCACTAATTTTCCTTGCCAAGGTAGTAACAGGACAAAAGGATGTTTCCTGTGGTTCACTGGACATTTCATATACTTCTCAAAATCATTCCACCAGGCTAAAAAGAACCTCATTGTTGATCAATTTTATATTTGTTTTGGGTGCCTTCCATAATTTGAGTTCCCTGAACCCTTTTCAAGCCTCTTGTAGATGTAAGTGTACAGCATGAAGATATGTATATATATATATATATATATATATATATATATATATATATATTGATGCATATATATATATATATATATATATATATATATATATATATATATATATATATATATATATATATAATGCATCAATAAACACAAATAATCAACATGATATTCACTAGTAGTAAGTAAGTAGAAATACCACGGTTATTTTGAAAGCTATATGATAGCAGTTTGTATATTACTCTTCTGATGTGTCGTGGAAATACAACAGTGATTAATGAAGCATAATCAGGATGGAAATTTTAATTCCACAAAGTAATAGGAGAGAGCATCTTTGAAAACTACATTTTTTGTATTACACTTGTTACCTCTACTACTACGAGATTCATTTCCATTATCTGATAATTCTATCACAAGAAGTGAACGCGCCCAAGAAAGATGAACACATCACTTAGGCAGAATTTGAGCCGCCGAATCAAAACCTTTGATCTCAATGGTGGTCTTTGTAGACCTACTTATATATGTACTTGTTAATTTTGATCGAAGGACGTATCTCAGTGTTGATTTGCGTATGAAATTACAACGAGAAGATTCTCTTACCTGACTCACACATTAGAACAATCCCATTTTTGACGATAACCCGGATACTAATTTACATTGAGTGTCATTTATTCACAAACTTGTTTCAAATAGTCATTTGTACATTTTCTGTTCTTCATACACACAGATTTAGGATTGAGAGTGCATCAAGTTCCACGTATGATGGTATGTTTGAGGCATTGATAAATCTCAGGATTTTAAATTGAATTTGGGATGTCAGCTCTAACAAGGTTATCAATTGCTTCTCTGTTTCTTAATTTGTCATCTGCTCTTCAATCAATGGGCACGTGGCAGCAGGCTAGTCCGTCTCTGAAATTCAATAAGATGAATGAAAGCAACATAAAATCCCATGATATATCGATTGCTGGTGTGCTTAAACTATTCTTCCAAATTAGAATTATGCATTCGAGCGACCAGATCAGGTCGATTTTCAGTTGTTTCATTAACTCCAAGATTATTTACAATTTCAGTGCACTTTGGATTGAAGGAGTACGTGAGAAATTAGTCAGGCTTTCCATAGTATCATGTGTCATAGCTTCTTTATAATTTTGCACCATATTGTGAGGGCTGCCAGCGAACGATGATTAAAATTCTTCATTTCTTCTATTGTTCACAGGAACACCAGGCTGAAATGTAATGTTTTTCTGATGATTATGCAAGTAATCAGTCAATTCATTGAACGATGATGCACGAAGCTGAGCCTGATTACTTCTAATGAACTGCAACTGAGAGCCTTCAATTTTCTCGTAAGTGTTCACTAAGTATCGTTGAGAGATTTTACAACCTTTATGAATAGAAAACTCTGCCTCGTTGCGATTAGATAACTGTAGAAATCCTGCATTTTGAGATTCATTCGTACACGTATTTGACGTTCAGGAATATGCTGTAAGGAGGGATACCAACCAAGTTCACTATGGTGAAATATTAATAGGTATGTCATATAATTCAGGTGTGATGAAAGATATGTTTCTTACCGGCTCCCCATGAGGATCAAGTAGAGCACCATGATTCCCAGTGAAGATTACAGAAATTTCACAAAGAGAAAGTTGGTTGAATCTGTGTATATCTTCACTGAGTCTTAATTACATTGTTACGCGTCTTTCTTCCAAATTACGCTCTCTTGTTGGATAGAATTCTTCCCGTTTGGTACCTCAATCCTCATCCTTGTAGCTTCAGTTGAATCAACAATATACAGCTGCTAGTATCGTCTCCATTATTCTTTTTTGTGGATGAACATTTGTAGTTTAGTGATACATTTGACCTCGCATTCTTTAACAGAACGTATGTCTACAATGAGATACACAAATAACCGCTCTGAATGAGACAAACAAGAATGCACTATTGTAAGTCTGGATATCCTTTCTGGAATTAACATGTTCATCGAAAGCATGAAGTGCCGATGGTATGGATGCAATGGTGGAATGTCTACTTCCCCATTTTGGCCACGATTGTATGAGTCACCTATAAAATAAAGTGCTCTTCAGTGAGGGCATGCCAAATTCATTGGGCAAATATCATATCGGTCAGCCTCATTTATATTGTAATATCTCACGAGTCTCTCTATGTAACTGTGACTTCTTTTTTTCTAGAAATTGTTCCGTCTTCCTCATTCATATTTTCTCCTCTGTTTTGATCAACTTGCAGTTAACGCAGCTCCTCTTCTCCATCCAAGTTATATCGCCTTTCAGGATATATCCTGTTGTCGAATTCGGATCTTTGCCAAACAATGAAAGATAATTATATAGGAATTCGTATCAGCCCTTAAACCACCAAAGGAATCAAAGAAAATTATCTGCAGATTTCTCTTTATTTTTTCATTTCTAAAACACTGTCCGGAGGAAGAAAAAAAAATAATCCGGATTGATCACCCAACCACGAGTTTTGTGAATTTGAAACAGAAAAAAAGCTAGTTAAAATTTATCTATATACATGAAATTATTACAAAATGGTGGATACGACAGAACGCCCTGAGGCTGTAGATTTTAAGATTTGCCCAATATGCTATGACAACTGTTTTATATATATATATATATATATATATATATATATATATATATATATATATATATATATATATATATATATATATGTATATAAAACTGAGAGGAGTAAAGGGAGAGAGAGGGTAGGGTCAGAGAGACTCTGAGTTTTAAACAGTAATGGTACTTAGAGAGGGGTTGATAGGATAAACAGCTGTTTGAACAGAGTTACCAAATTTGGTATCTTTGTACAAAATTTGTACTATTTGCCTTTTGTGGCACGATTGGTCTGTCTCCCGATATTCTAGTACTATTTTATGGATTTTGCGTCAATATTAATATAATCCAGTCAACTTGAATAATAAAAAGGCCTAGCTCGGGAGAAATTTCAATAGTAATGTTCCATATTTTTTATTGGTCCTAATAACTCTTTTGCATCATATACTAAGAGTCTTACTTCATGATTTTAATGGGACATTTTTCCAAGGTCAAAAGTTCAGTTTTGACATTTTAGTATGATGTGGTCGAGATAATGGTGTTAACATTCGAACATCTAAGTACACCTTTCGAACACTTTTTGAGATGATATTCTAATGTCTCATGCCTGTATTTGGGGTGCTATTACCTGAACGCCCATTTGCTTGAATCTGACCTCAGTTTCTTCTTGATTGTTTTAGTTTTTGAGAGGAATTAAGTTTTTTTTAAAATAAATCTTGACCTGAGAGGTTTAAATCAGTAACAAAATGTAAAATGAATCAACATTCGAGAAAGGAAAATAGAATTAAATGAAAATGGAGACAATGTGTGAATAATGGATACTAGGTACTTACTTTAGTCACACTCCTCAAGAATTGACTTCATCATCATAATTAGTCAGACGGAGAGATAGATAGATAGATAGATAGATAGATAGATAGATAGAGAGAGAGAGAGAGAGTAGTAGTAGTAGTAGTAAGGGGACTTTTTCCGATATGTCATGTAAACTTGCATTTCCGAGTTTTTGGTATTTTTTGTAAACATTTTATGATAACAAATGCTGATATTTTATCTATTTTCCTTCTCGGTGACCTTGCTATCGAGCGTGTCATTAAAATAGTAAATAAACCCAATCTTAAACCCAATAAACAATACAAAAAATAAGAAACCTAAAAGGGCAGTAGGTAATTGTCAGTGATTTTAAAGTTTCTGTCAGATCATGGTGTTTATAATTACATCTAAATCATGTTGGTCTGAAATGTTTTTGCGGTTCAGTGGACAAGTGCGTTTTGCTAAACAGCTGTCGATTCGGCTTATCGAATTCAACGGATGCAAAGATCTTTTCTTTTTTTTCTGCTTTCGAGGTCAGTCGCAGGTTAACCATTAGGCTGAGTAAGCCCCCTCTTTTCTTGCTTGCTTTCGACGCAAATGCCAGATTAACCATCTGGTTGAGTTGATTTTTCACCATATAGTTGAACTCTTACAATTTGATTTCATTTCCGAGTGTAACAATGATGGATGACAATGACCAGAGGGAAAATGATTGATATCATGCAAGAATAACAGTGGCATATGAAAAAATGATGTAGAATTCACGCCCACTTCTAACATTCAACTCAGATTGAATTGTTCTGCAAAAGTAAGTAAATCCCATTTACAGGAACCATAGTTAAATAACCTGAAATGAGACATGTATTTTTGGAATGATATTGTATTGAGAGATGGATATTTTTTTGTTTTCCCAGGGTATTTCGAAGTAGCAAGGGAGTTAAATCTAGTTACAGCTAAACTTGTTCCTGTTATTTTCTAAAAATTCTGGTATTTTGAATTCTCAAAATTTTCTTATGATTTCATGCAAGTTGGAATGAATGTCCAGGCCCAAAAGTTGGGATTCAATTTACATGGTGTGTCTAATCCAAAACTGGACCCTTGATTCTCCTCAATTATTTCATTGATTTGAGAATTTCGGAATCTTAACCTTAGAAGCTACGGGCTATTGAAATTGTCCCCCAATATCCCATCAACCAAAATAGATAGAGACCTAAAACTTTGTTATGCTATACTTAATAAACACATTAAAAGTAAAAAACGAATTCTATTATTATGTTACATTTCTCGATGAAGTCAACCATTTTTCATGTGATTGGAGACTTTTGTTGATTTTCTCTTTATTCCCATCATTACGTCAGTACTCTTGATGAATTCATGCGAACTGAGATTTTTTGCAGATATTCTGTTCATAACTGATATAAATCGGGTTTTGAAGCCTAATCCCTTCTACAAAATTTAAAAAAAACTGAAATTCTCTCGCTGAAAGGATGAAACATTCAGAAAACGTGAAATTGATCTGAACTGATGTTAAAAGAAATATTGAGATTTTCAATTACATGAAAATTCTTTTTTCCGGAAAAAATGACCCTCACCGTAAATTATTGGGTAAACATTTACCTATGATTTGTATGCACTTGGAATGAATTGGCTCTAAAGTAGGGGTTCTGTTTACAATGTGCGTCTGGTGCAAAACTGGACCCCTAAACGTCCTGGATTTGTAGTTTATGAAAAAAGACTCATCGCATTTTATTTACAATATAAAGAGAATCCAACTCTAAACCTTTTAGAAAGGATTTACTCAAAGGAAACTTTTCAATTCAAAACGTTTCCTTATGACCATAATGTGCATGCCAAATTTAGTTGATCTCTTTGTATTGCGGCAGATAAACAGACGGACACATATACACAGACAGACTGATTAACAGCGTGAAAACTCTCACTGTATATATTAATTGTAGTGTAATTCCTAAGTTAAACATTGCACCCACATTTTGGGCAGTGGTCCTGTCCCTTGTACATTTTTTAATACCAACAGCCGAGGCGAGTCTAAACAAGACCGTGGGCTTTCTTCCAGAGAGAAAGTGTCAAATAGGTCCTTGTTTTGGCATGTTCGGTAAGGTTTTAGGATCTCTTTAACACTATGTCCGGATCGGCCTAAGAATTAGCTCTTACGGTTATGAACACTTGCCAAATGAAATTAATAGTATGAATTGTACCCAATAGCATAATGTTCAAGCCTCACAAAAGACTGCCATTACATATTCTAAGCTGAGACGGATTATATCATTACACAACGGTTGTACTTGATATTTCAGATTGCAAAATAATTAAACTAATAAATGGATAAAAAAATCTAACAATTTAATTCAAAGCAATAACAATATTATCTATGTACACACCACATTTTTTTCCAGCAACTTTTTTTTATCAATTTTTATTTGTTCATTGTTTTTAACATCGAATAGGTGAGTGTGCTAAACAATTTACAATTGGGATGACCTCAATGTCTTCACCATTTTACGACTCATTTTTTTTCAATGCTACTCAATATTTTTCTTCCTCCTTTTGCACCTGTTACGTTTCAACATAAGCTTGTCTCATTATTTTTGCCATAAGTCTTTCTTTCTCCCCTCATTTTTCACTCTTTTCCTTTTCCTTTCCCACCGTATTGATGGCTCATTCCATTATTAAATCAAGGGGAGAAGAGAGTTTCACCAACGCAGTTGAGATTCTACTGATGAAAGGAAGGTAAATAAAATGAAAGATATTTTTTTAACGTTGTACTGCGCATTTTTAATACAAAAAGAGAACAAGATTAATCTAGGAGTAATATTTCTCCTTTATTTCTCAAGTTTCTGATGGTAAGGATTATATCTGCATTTGCATGGATGGACATACATGTATATGAAGAAATAAGCAATATTTTTGACAGTTTTATGCATGTGTGAACACCTCCGTATGTGAATCAGTGTGCGTGTGTGTGTGTGTGTATGTGTATGTGCTGTTTGTTTGTGTGTGTGTGTGCTTGTGCAAGAGCGTGTATTGTGTATGTATATTTTAATGTCTCCTTGTAGTCAATTGTTGCATTTTCCCGCCCATACTTGCAAAAGTGGACAATATCAACAGTTCCGTGTAAGCGGGGCTAGTAGACCGTTTACTAGGCTTTTGATTAAAAAAAAAAAAGAAAAAGAAAATCCTGCTTCCAGCGGGAAAACCGTCACTGTTCTTAAAATTGAAGATAGAACCCCTTTCTGCAAAAGAGGAGGTGTCCGAGGTCAGATGATGAACTAGCTTTGAAAAAAAAAAAAATAAGATAAAAATAAAAAAGATATCTCAAAATGAAATTAAGATCAATACAACAGACTTTTGGCCTCGATTAACTTTACAATTTTTATGGTAATATATGACGGTATATACAGATTCTTTTTTTGTTTTGTTTATAATAAACATCACGAATATTTGCACAAACAAATGGGGATGTTGATTCAAATAGTGAATCAGAAGGTAAAGATTAAGGTGAAAATGCTGAAGGCGAATATTAGTTTGATGGATTGCTGGAAGGTGGGTGAACAGCATGTATTCGAGGTAAGAGGCACTGCTGCTAAAGGTAAATTACGTGAGCAATAATCCACATTCTAAAGGTTGTTGGTGTGGGAAGTGCACAGAGACAAGTTTATATCATAGAAAGTATGTAATAGACATTGAATTAATTATTTTTGCTTTGAATTTTTAAATTTCGATAAGATTAGAGGTAAGGTGAGAAAATGTGGGAAAGGAGGGAGGAGGAAAAAGGAGAGCAATGAAGAGGAAGGAAAAAGAGAGAGAGAGAGAAAGGGGGTACGAAAACAAAGAGAGGGGTTAGAGGGAGGGGGAGATGATAGAGTAGGAGGAAGGGCTTAAAGGAAGAGATGAAGGAATGATGCGGATACGGTGAAGGACGAAGCAAGGAGACCGGAATGAAAAAAAAAAAGGCGGGGAAAGAAGGGGAGAAAAGGATAACACTGAGATTGAGAAATAAAAAGAGAAGATGACGATTAAGAAAGCTCGATGAGAGGAAGAAAGAGGTGGGAGAGAGAGAAAAAATATGGGGTAGATACAGCAGAAAGGTTGGGAAGAGAGAGAGGAAGAAAGGGGGAGAGAGAGGGGGGAGACAGAGATGAAGACAGAGGAGATAAGGAGAAAGTAGATGAAGAAGAAAGAGAGTAGAAGATGAACGGAGATTGAGGGGAACAATGGGAGAAAATGAGAAAAATGTAGAAGCAGAAGTGAGAAAAAGAAAACAAGAGAAGAAGGGTTGATTGTAAAAAGAGAGAAGGCAGAAAAGAAGAAGGAAACTAAATGAAAAAAAGAAATACAGAAGAAGAGAGGGTAGACGTAGAAAACGGTTTAAAAATTATAAAAGAAAGAGATGGAAGAAGAAAAAGGAGGAGGAAGAGGAGGATATTCGAAGAGGAGAAGAAGGTGAAAAAAGATGAAGGAAGAAAAAAATGGAATAAGCATAAAAAGTAGATAAACGAGGGGGAGGAGAGGCGTAAACAGCGACTGCAGCGCCGACAACTAAGAATAAAAACAAAAAAGGAAAGAGAAAAGGAAATGAAGATAAAAAGAAAAAAATAAATACGGAAGGAAAAAAAGCTCAAGGAGGAGATAGACAGAAGAAACACAAGTAGAAAAATCAGAGAAAGAAAGAAACAAGAAATGACGACGAAGAAACAAAGCTAAAGAAAAAAATGCTCAGAAAATGGTAAAGAGGATGGGGAGAATTGAAGGAGATGAGGTTACGATAGAATTAAAGGTAAAAAAACAGTCGTAGGAATTCGAACAAAAATGATCTCTTTTCACCAGAGATTAATTGTGACTTGAAGGAAATATGGAAGTTGGTATGTCGCGAACATTTGTCGTCTTGGGTGTCACTGGAGTAAAGAAGGTGTTAAAAGATGGGGAATCTCAATATGATTTCCCCCTCTCTCTATCTCTCCCCTTCCTAACTGTTACTTGCTCCTCCTTGTCTCTCTCACTAAATATTTTTTCTCTTCATTCCAATTACTTTCTTTCTTGGTATCTGGCTTTCTTTATTCATTTCTCTCTCACAGTGCACTTCAATTTCTGCCCTCTCCACCCCTATCGCGCGCAGATTTCCACCCTAGTTTCTTAGTCTTGAAAAAACCTTTTCATTTTATCTATGAATCTGTGTATCTATCGATCTAAAGTCTCCATATCTTCATTCAATTATCCGATAGCTCAATGTTCTTTCAATATATATATATATATATATATATATATATATATGTATATGTATGCATGTGTGCATACGCCCTTGTGTGTATGCAGAATTAATGATTATGTTTATTATGTGTGCCAGTGAGTATCACATCTATTTTGTCAACTTATTTTTTTGATTTATGCATTATGTACCAATTCATACATTATACCTACAAACAACAACAACAATAAGAACAATAACGCAGTACTAATCATAACAGAACGTGTTGATAAGGCAATTGCTATGTCTCTTAATTTGCAACTATTTCATGACATGCATATATTCCTTTTTTTCAACATTGTTGATGCCCTTTTCAGCTGAGTAAGTAAATTATGGTGTAGTTTTACAGAAATACGATTACTCATCTTACCATCGTTATCGTCAAAATAAAGAAAGAAAATCCGTAATGAGCCTCCCAAAGTTCCCAGCTTTCATTATTATTATTATTATTATTATTATTATTATTATTTGCAATCTCACACCAGTTGCCTGGTGGTAACCGCTGGAGTTTGAGTGTATTATTAGTATCATTATTATCATTGTCATAATCATCATCACCATCATCATCATCATCATCATCAATTTCTCACCTGTTCCCTGGTGGTTACTGTTGATAGTCAAGTGACAGCAAGTCTCTTTTAATCTCCAGCCCTCCTCTACACACTCTCATTCCACAGCAGTTTCACACCAGTGGCCTGGTGATTATCACCGAAGGCTGAGTGACAGTAAGTCTTTTCAGATCTCATCTCAACTCATCTTTTCCTCAATTATTATTATTATTATTATAATTATTATAATAATTATTATTATTATTATTATTATTATTATTATTATTATTATTATTATTATTATTATTATTATTATTATTATTATTATTATTATTATTTCAAACCAGTTGCCTGGTAATCGTTGCTGAAGACTGTGTGACAGCAAGTCCCCAATCCTCCTTTCAACACTCTCACAGTCTGTAGCAGTGCTGTGATTTGCATTTTCACACTAGTTACCTGATAGCAGTTGCTAAAGACTGAGTGACACCAAGACTCCTCAAGTTTCTTGCCCTCCTTATCACCCTCACATATCACAACGGTGGTTATGTTTTTACCGTCTCAACCATGCTTTTTTCAAATTTTATTTCAGCTGTTACACCATTGCAGGCGAATTAGGGGTAATAGATCTTATACTTTTAGAACTTGCTTCATTATTGTTGCAGACCCCAGTAATGCAGCGGTCAACATAATCTAAATCCTTCCTCTTTCCAACCAGCTCCTCAAATTTCGTTTTCATTGTCTCTGGCAGAGTTCCATGTGTGCCTGCTATTATTGGTATTACTGCTGAATTAATTTTCCACATTTTCTACAGTTCCCTTGCCCAGTTTTGTTTTTAGCTTTTCACTCTCTTTCACATTAAATCTATGTTGAGTAAATATAGGATTTTGACAGCTTCTCACTCCCTTATCCACAACTACCGAGCCCAGGCTTCTCAATAAGGACGTTAAAGTCCCAGAGTAATTTGAGGCTTCCATTTCCCAGAACTGTCTCCAATTCACGCTGATACCTTTGTCTATATGTATCTAATAACAGCCATGTCTTTAGTTCCGAGTGTACAATTGTTGCTACCCTGTCTATATTCACAGGTTACATGGTTTACAGTCTCTAGAGTTAATTTTTTCGGGTCCTATCAATCTTCAACTTGGCATTTGCACTGTCCAAGGCTGTTACGATAAGCGATTCAGTTTCCCTCTTTAGGTTTCCTTTGCGTAGCCATGTCCATGTACACTGATATGTGATATTCTGCATCTATTTTTGGATTCCCTGTATAGACATTACCTCTTCCCATTTTTCTTTCTTTGTAGTCTGTTTTGCAACTCTTTCGTTAGCTTTTTTTTTTATTGTTTGTGACCCTGCTTCAGGTGCATTGTATAATATCTCCACTGCTTGCTTGCACGTACCTTTCTAATCCCGTTTTGGCCCTCTGGACATCGTCTTCTATACTGATGAGTCCTCTACCGCCTTCGTTTTTGTCACATACAGTTTATCCGTCATTTCTGGGGTGTAGAGCCTTGTGCATTGTCATAAGCTTCCTCATTCGATAGTCCATTGATTGGAGTTTCTCTTTTGTTCATCCAAGAAATGGACCTGTCTATCTACCATTGTCTCCAGTGGAGATAAAGTGATGGCAACTACTCTAAGAATATCCCTTTGGAAAAATCACAGAACATCATTGAGAAAACTATAGAAAAGCTCGTGCACATAATAGATAGTGTGCTTATCAATCTTACCTTAATTGTTAGAATCAAAATTCGATAAATTCCGAATTTGTGGATAAAAAGAAGCTCTCTACATCATGGCATTGCTAAAGTTTGGTCGAGTTTTAAGTACACTTGCTGTCACTCAATCTCTAGCAATAACTACCTGATCTGATTTGATGCAATTATGAAGATACATGAGATTGCAAATGAGTTCAGTCCAACGATGTAGACAAGTGTTTTCAGCACAAACCAGAGACTCTCTTGAAGGGTAGAAATAAATGCTATTGGATATTTACACCCAGGTTAACCCTCCAATCCTGACAAAAAAGACCAAATCTGATAGTCACGAATCAAAAAGGAATAATCTATCAGATCGTTGACGTACAAGGACTGGGCGTGAGAGCAGAGAAGGAAATGTAATATGATTAGAATAGTATACATACTAGTGGGCGAACTTGCAATCGCGCAAAAAGGTTAATGTAAAGACTGGAAGACTTACAAAAAAGAAATCTCAGTGAATGTTCTCAATCTTGAAGATATTTCTTGTGGACTGAAACTTGGGTCCCTTTCAAGGTTTGATTTCTTTGGAAGAGCCGACACAAAAGCAATCAGTCTTCGGCGATGACTATTCCAGCAGATCACAGAATGAAAATTAAAGAAGTGGAAAAGCTGGACAAAACATTTACAGCTTGCAAGAAGACAAGCAAAACCGTGTAATATGAAAGTTAAAATAGCGCCCTTCGTTGTTTGGGCACTTGGGCCGTGCCCATATAACAAGCAAATTTGGTCAATGAGAACAGCTGATTAGAAATGATGATCTATTAAGAAATGTGTAAAGCCGGATTTGAGTACGCTAACTAATAGTACACGTACAAACCAGGACATGTATTTTATGAAATAAAAAGTGGACTTTGAAATGATAATGGGTCACCCAACTCAGACCAGGGGGCCAATTCGGTGATTGTGAACGAAGAAAAAAAGTCATGACCAAGTGAAAAGTGAAATTGAAAAATGATATAAAACTTGACAAAGATGTGACAAAATTGGGGATCCGTTTAAGAATAAAATTGATCCATTTCTCGAATCAGCAAAAATTGTGAGCAGAATTGATCAACTAAGGAAGTGTTTCGCTACCACTTGATCACCATGAGAAGAATGACAAGGTCCTTCTAGCGTGTAAAAACAAATTGATGATACTGATATGCAGGGCCGTTATGTGACGAAAAGTCCATGGATGGTGGGACATCTCTCATATTCCGTTACAAAACGTGACTCTTAATACTGATCTTTCCAAGAAAGTGTGTCGAATGTGCGAGGTATAAGAATGAGTACAATATATCATTGCTGCATTTTGCCAAATCTTCAATTATTCGTGATCAAGGATCATAATTTGAAATATATGTCTGGTTCCTGGAGATTCATCTCCAAGATAGCACCTCAATATTGCACTAAAAAGGTAATGTTACGGCTATTCTCCGATGCATTCGATAATATGCTGGTGAATCTAATCGCAATTTGTTCCTGCCAATGTACACGTGAGTCCCAACTCAAAATATTACATCACATAGATCGAATATAGGATTGATTTCATTCGATATTCAGAGAAGCTTGGTTGATGGGACAGGCAAAAAAAGGTGTAGCTGCTGAAACGGTGAGATACAGACAACAAAGGCTAGGAGACTGATCCAAATGAGTATCATTATAGTAATAACAAAACCATGTCAAAGACATTTAAAGATATGTATCTACATAATCATCCTTTTCAGTGGGCAATAATCTCATACACACACATACACAAACACATATATATAGTCTTCTATACAGCATTCTTTTGCTCATTTCTCAACATTTCCCGCCTTTAGCCATGCCAACGTCCCCATCAACAATATTATTTCTTTTGACTGACATCAATTCAGAATAACATCGTCATCCATTCATGTAATCGTTTTTTTAAGCCCTTATATAAAGCTCTGATGAGCAAAAGACAAAAACACAACAAAATGATGTTCCATGTACACCATACAATTAAAAAAAACAGCTCTTGTATGAACTAAATACGTACATGCATGCGCACAAGCATCCCCCACACACAACAGTACGTTACTAAACTAATACTATTCCTTGAGAGACAAATATCGTTGTCTATGCGCTCCTATCTAAGGGAATACACACAAGCCCTATATGTGGTAAAGTGAATGAGAATTAAATTCCTTCGGGAATAGTCTGCTAAACATTGTTCCACGTTGAGACGTCCCCCTTCATACATATTCAAGCTTTGACACTTGGTGTAGAAATATATTCAGGTTATTACAGGCCGACAGAGTGGTTTGTTTAGATGATCATTCGACAACAATTTTCTAATTTAACCAGCGTTATGTATTTACAGTACCTGTCATAATTATTTGGAAAAACAATCATTTTTACCTCTAATCGCTATGGTTCGAGAGTTAAAAACCAGAATATCACGCAAGAAAAACCACCTTCAAACTGCATGATAAGGCATACAGTTAGTTATGATTAATGATTCTGAATGTTTGATTTCTGGAAAATTTTAATAGAATGGAATTTTCGATCGATAAAAAATTTGTTCAGGATTAACCAAAGATAACCAAAAAATGAACTAACATTCGCCCATGGAATAATCGCCGGGATTAATTTTGACCAGTTGCTCAAAATCTATGATGGCCCTCGGAATCTTAAGAAATAAATACGGATTCTATGTTTGTTAACAGCAATACGTTTTTATGGATGAAATATCAGTTATAAAAAAAAAGGTACCGCTCTTATGTTGATAACGGAAAAATCGATCTTACGTAATATTACAGGTACGGTTTTTATATATACATATAAACGTTCAAAACATATATTTGTACTTGCTATATATATATATATATATATATATATATATATATATATATATATATATATATATATATATATAAACATATATATTTATTTGTATCTTCGAGAATTGTTTGAAAATAAATGTCAGGTACCTAAGGTAACTTGTCAGTAAAGGCCAGTTTTTATGCCACAAAATATCCTAACAAAGGCTCAATATGAAAACCAACCGCGAGTCAGGCAGGCTTATGAATTGACTATACTCAACAATAGACTACCTATACGCATTAAACCAGCTAACCAACGTCGTTGGCTTATGTAAAAAAACGAAAATGCCGTTGAATCAGTAGAAATCCAGTCAGTCTTCAACCCATGGCGAGAACTGGGTATAATTGGTAAAAATAGAATTAATCAAGAATATTCATAAAAATTGCTTTGCCATAATCGGACACATTTACCTAAATTATCCACCGTGGGCTTTTAAAGCACATTAAGAAAATCAGACTTAGGAAAGCTCTGAGTAAATATAGAGAAATAATAATCAAACCATTCGTGGTTCTGCGTTGGTATTGTATCGATATCAGAAACTGCAAATGGTTTACAAAGGGTAAACAAGAAACTTGCGAACAGATTAGAAGAACAAAGAGACAAACGAAATATTCAATAAAGGCCTGGAAAAAAAGCACTAGAATAGAAGAGGTTTGTGAATTCATTTACTCAGGCCAGGCGATAAAGCTAAAGAAATAAAGCAGGAAATGAAATAAAACGATTAGTTGGAGAGCATTTGATATAAACAGGGACATACTGAGAAGCCAATTGCCAACAGGCCTAAACCATATAGAGTACAATCCATGAATAATATTATCAATGACATACGGAAGCTAAAACTAAAACGAACAAAAACACTCAAAAATCAACTCAGAATCAGTGCACCTGAGAGAGTAATACCTAGAATATCTGAATGACAGCTCAATGACAGAAAGATTATCAACATGAAGACTTTGATGAAGGACATCGTACAAAAAAGAGTTAGCAAGCAGGAAGGTTAGAAGATTGAGCACAAGGCCGACTGATTGGTGCCATGTGCAGAAAAAAACACAGGAGAATATATATATATATACATACATACATATATATATATATATATATATATAGAGAGAGAGAGAGAGAGAGAGAGAGAGGAGGAGTATAATAAAGTCATAGGCAACTACGTGTAAGTTTAAAAAATAAAGTTTTTGTCGAATTGTTGATGTACAGGTTATACAAAAAATTCAAAGAGGAGAATAATTGTTACCAGCACTATATATATATATATATATATATATATATATATATATATATATATATATATATATATATATATATATATATATATATATATATATAGCAAGAAACACTCCATGGGGATATTCCTGGTTCTTGTACGTCATGCATATGTGAAAAGTGATTCATTCGAAACAAAAAGATCAATAAGCTTTGCCTGTGTAAAAACATAAACTTTATTTCTAATAATGCAAAATAATATATAGTATTTCTGTCTCATTTAAGGTTATTATGAAAACGAAGGATGGGGGAGGGAATCACAGACTAATATCAATGTCCACTTTCTCGTCAATGCACTTGATTCCTCTTTTATCCCTTGAATGAATCCCTCATGGCAATAGAAAATCCCCTCCAAGGTGCATGTCTTAGCAAAGTGTACAGATATCCTGGGATGCCAAGTCAACCGAACAATCATTCCCGCTTCACTCGTGTTGTATAAGTGGAAGCTGAGCAATATACCAACGATCAGGTTGGCGGAGAGAGCAATTCAAATTATATGTCAAACCACCAAATGGGGATTCTAGGTTCGGGATCAGATTTTTTTTTTTTTTGATTACTTTCCAAAAACTACAGAATCTATTTTGCCCAGCTATTTAGCTCCAGGGTTCATGCTTTTCCCAAGTGAAGTGAATGTTGACAGCACCAACTAGAGCGTGAACTTGGGTCACCATCCAATCGAACTTCCATGTCAATCACATAAGTTGAACACTATACAGAGAAAATTTCGGACAAAAATCTAAATTCAGCATGTAAGAGCTGTGTTTAGTTACGGATTAAATAGTGCATTATCTATGTGTTCAACATCTATCCATCATATTGCTCTTTCTATTGATCTTGTTTCTACACAGTTTGTTTTCAAGTGATGTCGCTGTATGTTTCCAAAACAGAATGATAAATACATAATTGGAAACACCCGTGTGCACACACACGCACGCATGCAAACGCATGTATGCGCATATATATATATATACACACACACACATGCACACACACATATATATATATGTATATATATATATATGTGTGTATGTATGTATATATATATAAAAATACGAATCTGTATTTCAATAAATGATGTGTGAAAAGTGATGTGTAGTGAATCGGTCATTTCACAGAATCATTCGCCTGAAGGGCAGAAACATAAGTGTGCACGTGTAACAAATCGAATATATATATATATATATAGTTTTTTTAACTCAAAGCTCAATGAGGATATGGGTAGGGAGATTGTTTACGCTTGACTTTTGAGTGATAATAGACCCATCGCAAATGCACATGAACATTCACTATTTTTTTTCTCTGAGCTCAGTTATAGACAACTTGCACTAGTGTGAAATATGCAACTCTCTCAGCCACGAGCCAAGGTCTTCGATCGATGTTTATAGATGTGTAATTGAATGCAAATCAGGAAAACAGGTGTTCTCATGTAAATAACTATAGTCAAAGTGTGTTTGAACAAGTATTTTGCATATCTCGGGCAGATCACTCACATTTACCCATGAGGTACTAGCAGTAAGATTTACACCAACTGTCAAACCTTAAATCCTTTTTTTATCTTAAAAATTTAATTCTTATCCGAAAAAAATCATTTTCAAGAAATTCAGCACCCAGAACCATAACACATGACTAAATGCACGCCTAGTTATCGTGATTGCAATGAAATTTGGTTCCTGCATTAAATTATATTTTTTCAACTCTTGAGTCCAAGCGATTAGAAGTGAAATGTTTCTTCATTCAAATACTCATGACAAGTACTGTTTCTATAAAAAAGAATATCAAAATACATGTTTCGCTGTTCTATATATATATATATATATATATATATATATATATATATATATATATACACACACATCTACATATATATATACACATATATATATATATGCATATATATATGTATGTGTATGTGTATATATATATATGTATACGCACATGTACATATATATACACATATATATGTATATATATATTTATGCATATATATGTGTGTCTGTGTGTGTGTATATATATATATATATATATGTATATATATATATATATACATATATATATATATATATATATATATATATATACATACACATATATATATATATACATATATATATATATATATATACATATATATATATATATATATATATATATATATATATATATATATATATATATATATATATATATATATATATATATATATATAGGTTGTCTTTCTAAAATTCCGATAAAACAGAGGATAATAAACAGAAAAATCAGGAGTGGAGGTGAGTGTCATTTAGTTTCGTCATCATATCAAATTCTTTATTACCAAACCAATCTTCCAATATTACGAAGAACTGTCAAATAATCTCCCAGGGAAAAAAAAAAACATGTTGAAATAAATATACATTTTAAAAATCAACAATCACAATACAAGGAAAATATGTACATAAAAGCCGTGTATTATCGTGTTTAAATTGAGTTCATGAAAACAATATTTTGTTGGGAAAAAAAAAACAAGGGATTGAAAAATATGTGTAGCAATTTGTAATGAAACTCTCTGCAATATCTTGTACAGGTGAAGCCCACCAACATACGATGGCTTACGTATTAAAAAAAAAAAAGGTTATTTCATGGATTTACATAGAAGTGCTTAGCATAGGTTATAAAGAATTCTCACTATCTCACAGGTAATGACAGCTCGCGATAACGTTTTCCTGTTCCATATTATGGATGTCCTGATAGGCATAAAATTTGAAATATCTGTCATTACGGATTAATCATCCTAAAAAGTTGGAACCATTCAAGAGACAAACAGTAATGTCAGGGGTGAAAAGATCTGGTTATTGCATATAGATCCCTTTATACCCGCTAAATGCATACCCCATTATTAAAAACAAACAAAAGTCTAAACGAATTACAACAAATGATAAATCTTAAAGGTTTCGTTAATTTTTCGATTATGAAACAACTAGTTCTTAATAAAAAGAAATCAGGCTAAATGAAGGGCAGAAAAAAATGCTAACAGTCTATAAAATTTGAAGATGATTTCAATTCTGAAAATTTTTGTGAAATAACATTAGTGTAAGTATACTTTTTCTTTTTACTTTCGACGATTCAGCAATATAGTTTTTTTACGTGCTATTCTAAATATTCTGATTTAGGACATGGTTTAATTCTCATTAGTTGGTTTTGTTTGCAGAAAATTAAACTGATTCTCCTGGGAATTAGCTTTTTAAACATGTAAAACGTATTCATCACGTAGCATTTTACTGAAATTTCATAAGGACGGGTTATTTATGGTGAAGAAAATATTTGCACTACTTTTTTACAAAAACAACCTTTAATAAATTTGCTCAGTAGCTGATGCAAAAGGAATTGAGTTTTATGACTTTGGTTCAATTTCCGTGGATTTTTTTAAAAAATGCCGTTGTTTTAATTCTATTTATTTCGCTGAGTATTTTTCTAACTAGCGGGGACAAAATCCTAACATGAATCCATCTCCGTTTTTCTGGATCAGACGAAAGAGAATGTATCAGAATATTTTTTTCCCGTTATCTTTTTCTTTGTGGTAAATGAAAATTGAATTTGATTATTATTTCTCATTCAATAAATGTGTAATCATAGGTCCTAAACTTGCAGAAGAGTATATATATATATATATATATATATATATATATATATATATATATATATGTGTGTGTGTGTGTGTGTGTGTGCGTGTGTGTACAAAGTTACATTATCTCAAAGTGCTATCGTACTGACCCAAGACATAAAGGAATTGATCAAAACTATTTTGATATTTTTATCCTTGATACAATAATTTACTACAAGCTGATATATTAAGCTCACAGGATTCATCACCTGCCACAGGGTGTTGGCACTGTTAGCACTCTTATGAGAAAGGTGTGATTCGGTCCGTTTGCGTTATGTTAATTAGACTAAGGGGTGATGAACACCCGAAGTAGCGTCACCCACTTCACTCTGCATTTTGTGCCAGCTTTCTTAACTGGGAATTACAGAAATAGCAAGTACAAATCAGCCATGTATATGGTGCTTTGCTGTAAACATTTTACACATTAGGTTCAATTCTCCACACGCATCAACCGTCAATTTATTGGACATGCGGTGACATTTAGAGGGCACTGCTTGAAACGTGTTCTATGCCATAATATATAGTATTCTGTTGGCTCAATTTTATTTCATATATTAGATCAGTGTTAATATTGAGTTCTGCATTATATATGACTCGTATCATGAATTAGTGATCTTTTGGCCCCTTATGTAAGAGCAGAATCATGCACTGGGGCGGCCTATCGAAGAGTATACACGTGGTGCCTACAGTTAGGCTAAGATATACAGCAGAGGTTATCATTAATTTGAACTAGAGGTCCCGAAACCCTTTAGACCCTTTTATGAAATCCTTTCATGGGTATTTTATCCATCTTTGACCCAAAGGCATGTACGAATAAATGACTAATGATGATTTAGTGGGCATGCTGTTCCAGGTATGGGTTCGTTTTGTTTCGTTTCATTTCGTTTTTGATTTCTTTTCCAACTAAAAAGAGGAAAATCGAAGTAAAACAAACAAAAAAACTTTTGTTTTGTAGCAACATGAGACAAAAATATAAAACATCCAAATTCATGGACGGAAAAAAAAATTGCCGAAACGAAAAGAAACCACCTCTTATTACTTTACTATAATCATTATGCTTCATTAACTAGGATACGAAATAGATTTACAATACAGACTACTTATGTGTAAATCTGAAATATGTGTAAATCTGAAATATATATACTAGCAAGCTGTATTTCAATGATTCTTAACCTAAAAGTTTCATCGACCCCAGGATCGCTAATCGACTGTCTTTTGACCTGAGGCATTTATCAGTCCCTGGGATATTCGAACGAACCCCCAGTTGACAATATCAGCAACTTGGGGAGACCCTCGATTTAAACAGCAGACCGTACTGACAGGTAAAAATCAAGGTTTGAAATGTCCTTAGTGTTTCCCTCAGGGGTAAGAATAAATACTGTGTAACGTAGAATAAATGGCGACGTTTCTCTTTTTAATGAAAGAAAAGACAATCTAAATAAAGTAACGCGTTTGCGCGGCATTCAGCAGGAATAGATTTTTCTTTGTACTAAATTCACCGTAACGGACACGACAAGAAAACGTCATAAGTCATTGAAGGTTGCACTGTTCTCACTTTGTGTACTACTTAACATTGTGGGATCTTCGCAAACAGATAATTGTTTGATTTGTAAGGTTTTGTCCTTTTCTTTTTCTGAAGCTATTCTTGTTAATTCAAGCACATAAAAACAAACATATTTTTTACACCACTTGGAGCCAGGATATCCTATTAGCTGCTTCAGGACAATCATTTCTAAATATGTTTCAACACAGAAAATCATTGATCAATTCACTGCCACAGTAAGACAATGAAATTTCTCTTATATTGTCAGCAGCCCAAAGAGAACGATTGGAAGCATAGCATTCATCTTTATCTAAAAATTGTCTCCAATCATTATCCAATTCAATGCCAGAATAATAGGATCGAGTACATTGAAATTTTCTAAAAGATATTTCGTCAGCAGCTCTTGGATGATCATTGCTTTCTCTGCACTTAAAACCACCAAGAAATTTCTTTGAATCACTATCCAAACCAACCTCATGGTAAAAAGACCTAGGATTGAAATTTTTCTCGTAGGTTATCTAACCAACTCAAACAGAAAAAAATGATGTTAACATCTGTGCATTTCCTTCGATTTTGAATTATTATATCAACTCAAACAAAACTACTCCTACCTTGTGAATCTAAAATGGTATTTTCCCAGTTTGAAAATTCAAAAAAAAAACCAACCCCAAAGCAACGATCTATTAAGTGAACGGCAAGTCTCATTAGCACAAAACGATTCGTATTCTTGTGGATGATCCTATCAAGTGGAGAGAATGCCGTTATTAAACCATCAGAGATGCTCTCATAACGCACTCTGGAAATGGACTTGATTAGATCTAATCAGATCTGATAACTTCCAAATTATGCCGATTTTTTTGTATCGATACAGAGGGCGTGACTTGAATGAAAACATCAAGCCACAGAAATATCGACTTGGCCAGGGTTTGATTTAATAATCTCTACCAGCGTTTCCCAAAATGGGGTCTATGGACCCCTAGTAGTCTGCAAGGTCTATGTAAGGGATCTGCAGGGTCCATGTAAGAGGTCCACGAAAGGGAAATCAGTTTGAAAAAGAGTATAAGCATAAGAATAATTTTCCCTTGAGTCAATCATCAAAACATAAAATAAAAAAGCATATCTTCACTAATCAGAAAAAACTGATAAAGTACATATTTTTGCAAATGCATCCATATGAAGCAGGATTTTCTGCATGTTCAAGAATAAAAACTGATTATCTTTACAGACTGGATATGGAGATCAGATATAAATATCTAGCAGTATACCATCAAGCCAGACATTGATGAGATTATCAGGTTAAAAATGAAACCGTCTATCTGGACTTTTCCTTCATTCCCTTCCCCCTTTTGAAATGTATATATTTTCAGAATAAATGCAGTTATGGAAAACTTGCAATGGCTTGATTTTCACAATAAAAAAATCTATAGGGGGATTGCACAAATTTTTTGAGAACATAAGGCGTCCGCGAAAGTGGTTTCTGAACCACTCGTCAGTACGTATCACCCGTTCACAGCCAAGCGTGAAGATCGGGTTCGCTCTAATGGAACCCTTCTAATTGAAAATCTATGAATAATGACAATATTCAAGGCATACGTATGCCCATCCAGCCCAATGAAGTAAAAAATAGAAAATTAGGAGGAAGAAAGAATAAGATCATTCCCTCATGAGAACATGTCAGAATTGAAGCTTTTTTTTTCTCTGTTTACAAGAGAGACTACTAGAGTTTCAGTAAACAATCGATAATTGGAAAAGAAAGTTTTGTCATGTAAAAATAAAAAAGGAAAGGAAAGCACACAAACAAACTCATGTGTAGGGAAGAAAAGGTATGAAAAAGTTGAGGATGATTAGGACGTAGAAAATAGAGGAATAATGAAGGTTGTGTAGAATGAGGAGACAAAAATGAGGGAAAAAAGAAAATGAAGAATGGACAGGAAAAAAAGAGGGTGAAAATTTAGATTGAAAAAACCACTGAGGGTGAAGATAAAGAAGAGAAAAACAAATTACGTATATAAATAATGAAAAGAAAAAAACTGCTATTAATAAGAGACAAAGAAATAAAGGAAAATGAAGACAGAATAAAGAGTGAATTTAGTACAAAGCGTTAACGGAAAAAGAAGAGAAAAGAATGAAGAGGAGGAAGTGGTAAAGAGAAAAACGTGCAGAAAACTATAAAGCAAAAGTAAGACAGCAACAGAAAGAAGATAAAATGAAGGAAAATGCCATGATTGAAAGGGAAATACGAGAAGAAAAGTTTGAGTGAGAAGTATAAAAAATGGAGAAGAAAGAAAGAAGAAAAATTAGAGGAGAAAAAAAGGAAAAGAGATGTAGATAAATGAGAGGTGAGAAAATGAATGAGAAGACTATGAGACAAAAAAGAGGGAAACGATAAAGGAATGGGAGCAACAAAGACATTCTGCATGATAATGAAAAAAAGATGGATGAAAAATGAAACACGTATAAATATATATTTATATATATACATATATATATATATATTTATATATATATATATATATATATATATATATATGTATATATATGCACACACGCAGACATACACACTCATACAAACATATATATATAATATATATATATATATATATATATATATATATATATATATATATATATATATATATATATATTAGTAAGAAATTGGTATATAATCCGACAGAAGTAATTTTGATTAATTATCCCACCGTTGGACTCATTTTCTTCAATTGTTTATTCTATTAACACTATGGAGGCCAAATGATACCTTTACCGAGTAATAACAGGGTATCACTTCATTTACAGTTTCAAAGAAATACAATGCACTTGTGATTATATATATATTTATATATGTATATGTATACATACATATGTGTGTATGTGTGTGTGTGTTGTGGAAAAGTTGACAATGTGTGTGTTTGTGTTTGTTTAGCAGACAATAATTAGTCGCTGTCTCACTCTGGACAACCTTTACTAGAGTAAATATATATACTCATATATTGCCTCAATATATTCATACGAGTATATGTATTTTCATTGAAAAATATGCATTAATAAATGCATATACATGAGAACATGCACGTATTCATATGTACGTATATACACAACAATGATATTTGCATTCAATGTATATATATATATATATATATATATATATATATATATATATATATATATATATATATATATTTACATACATATCTTATTAACACATATATGGAGATATATGTTTATACGGCCGTGTATATCATTCTTCAATAAGATTGTACCCACAAATATACAGTTAGACGTGTACAATTGTATTTGCATAGAAGAAAACAATGTAATTTTTATTTAATTGTTTTTTCGAATAACAGTATTTTATCATGTGATGGAGGTTTTTTTTCTGAATTCAATAATTAGTTCAATGGCCCACTAAAACGGACTGCTCTTCAAAAAAACCCGATTATAATTTTGAAGCCTTGTCAATACGATTTCCTGTAATGTTTGCTCATTAACTAGAAAATTAAATCAATGAATGTAAATGTGTGTGTGTGTATATATATATATATATATATATATATATATATATATATATATATATATATATATATAGCTTAATCCATAATGATTTGGCCATTCTCTTGTGCCAATCAATTTACTTTAATTTATCTATTCATCTATTTTAGTCTTTTACTATGAATGTTTGTAAATCGACCTGTACTATTAATCTTTAGTCGTCTCTCCTTTCTCATCAGTCCACGCATCTTAATTTGGTTCCATGCCTTCATAAGCATGAATCTGTGAGAAAAAGGTAATCATCATCCTGTATTCAGTGACATTTTTTATTAGAATGAGGTTAAATGATAATTTAGATCTATGTTTCAAAATATATTAGCGGATGTAGAATGAAAAAATTGCTCTCTTCTCCCGCATCTAATGTCCATGCAGGTAGTAACATTCGGTTCTATTCGGGATGAGTCCTTGTTTTCCCCCTGTTCCTTTTCTCTTACTCCAACCAACGTTCTCAATAAATTGTAAACTGTAACCGACGAAAATATATGAGTAATTTTCTACGCTATACATTCTCAACGATATTATCACTTGAGACCTGAGGGTGGACATAATTTTTTGGCAAAGCTTTGCTTGAAGTCGAAGTAATTATAGAATAAACATGTATAAACCCACCCTAAACACGTAAAACAAAAACAACAAAGAATCAAATTGAATCTATTCGACACAAACAAATGCTTTGTTCATAACCAATTTTCTTTTCGACGACAATAGAATTAATTAGAGATAATATAAAGTAATATGAATTTGAATAAAATCAAGAAAGAAAAAAAAAGAAACTAATAACATACTCGAAATTAAAATCTCTTGAATAATGAAAAAAAAAAACTGTCCCAATGAATAATTCTGAAATACTCCTATCTGATAAATTCGGAAAACGGAAGTTATCTGAAAAAATTATAATGTCTGTTTCAAGTGGACAGGCCATCAGATTTTCTCTCCGGGGGTCGAGGATAAATACCTACCACTATTAAGTTAGAATGAAGCAATATGACGAGATTAGAATAGTATGAGAAAGAGGGGAGCGATGTGACTAAATTCAAACTCTGTTTGCTGCATTAATTGTTGAGGCATCGTTCATGTCAAACGTGCTCCAAGGAATACAGGATGCGTGTTTGAATTTTGTAACAGCTTTCTTCTTTCCATCAATCAAAGCTACTTACTTAACTTTTGTCAAATTTGTTACGATAAATTTAGATGAAAAGAAGAAAGTCTGAAATTAAGAATTGAAATAACGGATAATAGAATGAGCAAAAGACATCAATATAATTTTCCTGACTTGATCGTTTGGAGACTTCTTATATATATATATATATATATATATATATATATATATATATATATATATATATATATATATATATATATATATATATATATCAGTGATCAAAGAAACCTCAAGATGTTTATGTCCAAGAAGTCTCAAAATGGTCAAGGCAGGAAAATTATATGTATATATCATAACCCGTAGATCTCTTTTTGAAATCTACTGGGACATATATTTCACGAAAAATAATCTCGTTGCGATTTTCACAGTTTTTTCACCAACAGGATATGATATCATCATAGTGTCAGACCTAAATAAAACAAATCATTATGCTAATTATGCATTTGTTATCTGTCCTGGCAGAAATGGGACAAATGCATCATATCCTGATTTTAATCTTCGAAGCATGGTAAATTTCTGATTCAATCAGAATATATTTTCTCTAAGCATTAATCAAAAATTAACACTTTGAAAGAAATTTCCCTTGAATTCATGCCCAATGCTCCTTTGATGGCTATTTTTGGAAAAATGTCAAACAGATTTTTACTTATAATTTTTTTAACCTTTCATGATTAAAAAGGCCATTTCAATAGATAAAACTACGAATAAGTGGTTACTATGTTTTACTTAGAACCACATAACGCCCATTTGAGATCGAACTCAGTCCAGTAAAAAAAATTATTTTCCCGACCGTATATTGAAATTCGTCAAGTGCATGTTGGTGCTAGTTCAACTTTTGGGAGGAGTCACGTATCACCGTACTGACAGATAGGTAGTTCATGATATATTGTGTCATTCCTGAAAGAGATAGCATATAGTTAGTTTTGTTTAGTTCAGTCGAGCACAAGACCACAACTGTGGAGTTCTCAATGAAAATGAATTCACAGCGGTAGTGATGGTGAAGCCAGTCCTTTTTGCTAACCATTTGTCCAAGTTGAGGCATCCAAGTTCAGTCTTTAACCCAGGAACAAGTGTAAGATACCGAAGATCAAACTCGTTACAGCAGCATCCAATCTCGGTTTGACTCGAAACAATTTTTTTTTTGGCACGTGATGAGAGTTAAACTCACGACAACTGTAACGTTGAAGCAAGACCAGCTCGCTGGTCGCTGTTTTACGTCGAGGCAAATGTAGCATTACTGCTATAATTCTCTTAGGAAGAAGAACAGTAATTCTGAGAATACGTCTTTCAAGAATTGCAAAAGTGTAAACAGCTATCCTGTAAGTATTCTATCGTTGAATTTGATTGGCTTGGCTTGTGACGGATCAAGAAACAAATGAAATAAACAAGACATCATTTATCTGTTGGAACTAGTTTTACACGAATATATTCAAGATGATCTCACTTGCTTAGTCTCTGTCAGGGCAATCGAAATGCCAACAAAATGGGGATACCCGGTTACAATCAGTAAGAACGGGCAGAATTATTCATAATGATGATAGATCAGAGACATGGCAACCGATAACTCGCCGTTAGAAAATTAAAATTTCTCTCTCTTTCTCTTTCTCTTTCTTTCTCTCACTCACTCCCTCTAAACTACCGTCCAACATTAAGGCAGTAAAAGAAAGAAAAAATATGAATAAAAATCTTAAATAATAAAAACCAAAAAAAAATTTTTCCGTCATCAAAAGAAGAAAACAGCGAAAGAAAATGAATAAAAAAAAAATGAAAGTTGAACAAAAAACTGAATCCATCAAACATACAGCTTTGGTGTGCAAGTATTTTGTGCTAAAATTCCTGACCGCAGGAATCCTCTCCCTTTCAGGTCTTGAGGGCTTTTGTATAGTGAGATCACTAGAAATTTTCTTTATACATACGTTAGTTCATCAAAAAGTCTCGAGCCTAATGAGGAAAAAAGTATGTATTCTACACGGCATATATTCATATTCAAACATTATTTACTTCTATGTCTATGCACTTAACCCATATCTTTGACCATAAAGGTCACATATACGTAGATACTTAAAAAAGTCCTTAGTTATTCCTTACTTAGCAATGCACCCAACCCAACATCGTTCCATTATATACATAGATTAAATATCATACAATCAAATTAAAAAAAAAATCTGCAAATAAATGCGTTAGACTGCAAACTTATTCCACCGTCGTAAGATAGCCTAATCCTGTCAATAATGCTTTCCTTTATTTACAATGCTCTTTGTTAAAAATTGTTTGCATTATATTTCCATATTGAAACTGATTAGCGATGTATTTTCATTCAACATAACATAGTCTAATTCTGTCTGTAACGCTTGCATTAAAACCTGATAACTGAAAATACATTTTTCCTAATCGTTAATGCATGTTTAAAGTAAAAAAAAAATCATTGTGAATTAACACCATCATATTTTTCTATACATTCCGATGATAAAA
>OY735209.1:39555569-39655569 GCA_963457665.1 Thysanoteuthis rhombus | reverse complement strand
ATATATATATATATGTATATATATATATATATATATATATATATATATATATATATATATATATATATATGTACAAAGTGTCAACAGCTATGTGAAAAAGTGCGGACACATAAATGCACACCTGTATATGCATTTACACATACATTAATATATGCATTTTTGGGTTTATATATACGTTTGTACATATTCATATAGAAACACACACACACACACGCACATACATATATATGTATAAGTACACAAATATTTATATTCTGTTTCAGATTGTATAAACTTATGTGTATTTAAAAAAGCATGCATGCATACACACGTGCACAAACGCATAATACACGTGTGATATACAGTTATATGTTTTGATATTTATTTGCATTCACATACGTATATACACTGATATTTTCAATAATACAGTTTCGATAAGCGGGGGATGTACTTTAGTACGGGTTAAAGTATGCTGTACGACTTATTGCAACGAAATATAAACTGGAAAAAGACCTGTAGCAGTACAGACAAATCTGGAAAGAATCAAGCGTTCTATTCGACTTAACTATGCCTGCATACTCAAATATCTAAGTATGTAATTATGTACACTAACATGTATATTGATTTATGTGCAAGTATGTTCTTTTCAAACCATACATACACAACCATATATATATATATATATATATATATATATATATATATATATATATATATATATATATATATATATATATATATATACTTACAGGCATACAGAGTTTTTTATGTATATACATGTATGCCTATTTATATGCATATATATATGTATATATTTATACTTACAGGCATACAGAGTTTTTTATGTATATACATGTATGCCTATATATATATATATATATATATATATAAATACACACACACACACGCATATATATATATATATATATATATATATATATATATATATATGTATATAAAGATACTTTCTCACATACACGCACGCAAACACACACTCATATATATATATATATATATATATATATATATATATATATATATATATATATATATATGTTGATCTATATGCATGTATATTTCTATATACAGAATCTATAAATTCTAATATAAACAAAGGAATTCACGTATAAAATTGCCAAAGTCATTCAACATGGCATTTTACCTTCTCCTTTATTTTTTGAGTTTGCCACGACTATTTTTCAGATCGGTCTTTTCGGAAAAAAAATCGATCTAACATCTTTGTGCTCTACCAGCGACCATCATCTGATCGATGTGAGTAAGTTGAGGTTTTGGGATCTGGGCGTAATGGTCGACATTGAAAACTAATCGAGACGAAAAACCTGTTATGTATGCAACGTCCGCAAAATTTGGAAACAGAAGTTCGTTCAATACAAGGAGACGAACAACATCTGAGAAATCAACTCATGGCCAATTAATGATGATGATAAATAATAATAATAGTAATAATAATAATAATGATAATGATAATAATAATAATAATAATAATAATAATAATAATAATAATAATAATAATAATGGTGATGATGAGGAAGATGGGAATAATATTGATGATGATGATGGTTGTGATGATGATGATAATAATAATATTAATCATAATGATAGTAATGATGGTATTATAATTATGGTAAAAATAAGGATGACGATAATGATGGTTGTAATGATGATAATAACAACAAGTCATCAACTCTGCAGTCAAGCAACACGAATATTACACAAAAAAGACTCAGAAAAGATTGTCTACAACAGCCATGTAATAGAATTAACAGAACGACGACTAGAGAATCATGAAATACGAAAACGAGAATCTTATGTATAAACACAAACGGATGTATGGGTGTTCCAGAAAATAAACTCAACGAATTGCTAGTGAATCAGCATGTATATAGTATATGGTTATGTGGAGGAAACTTGGATATATATATATATATATATATATATATATATATATATATATATATATATATATGTGTGTGTGTGTGTGTGTGTGTGTGTGTGTGTGTGTGTGTGTTTATAAACGTTATATAATCAGATATATGTGTATTCCATGTGCATTTTGCAATGCAGTATATGGTTACTCATACATGAATACCAATGTATACTTTCACTTTTTGGCTACCTGGGTAGTAAGTGCTTGTTCTGATTGGATATCTCTTAAAAGTATCGAAAATAGCAACGATTCATCAAATACCCCTTTGCATTTTGCTTTTGTCTTTAGAAAATTGATATTTTGTAATTTATATATTTTGTCTGAGAGAGCTGTAACAAATTGTTTCATAAAGCATAATTTTTTTTTTTAATGGTGACATCAATACCTTTACCTTCTGGGGGTGAATCGGTAGCTCCTACGAGACGTTGTCCCTCCCCACATGGAATTTGAGCGACTGTGGCTAGTCCCGCCTTTGGTAATTCCTGAAAGTTTCCATGCTGTCTCAGGTAAATATAGCTTGGAATCTTGGTAAAATAACCTTAGAGAATCATCTTTCAAACCGTATTTACGTCAAGGCGTCTAGCAAGGTGTTGACACTGCTGTATTGCAGATGAAATAAAGTGCTTAAAATCCGTCTCAATTTCTGATACGTGTGATAAATTATATCTCGTGGGCCATGCACATCTTAGCTAAGGCTAACATGGAGTACAGTCCGAGGAAAAGATCAAAGCGGTTGTAAACGTTGGACCATAGATTGAGAAAAAAATCTTTGAGTTCAACAAATTCCCCCCAGAGGCTCACTATGAAAGATGAAACAACTTTTTACTGCTTTGTCACAGTGTTTCGGGTTCCCTAAGGTGTATCACAATGCCAAAAATTATGTGGAACTAGTTGAGACCATTGTAAAGAAATTCGGTAAAATGGGCTGCAAACTGTCCCTCCGAGTTCATATCCTTGACACTCATCTGGTTGAATTCAAGTAGAAGATATGAACGTATTCTAAGGGGTAAAGCGTTCTCTTCAGCAGGGATATCCTGGACTTTCAATGCCGGTACCAAGGGAGAATATGATAAGAACATAATGGGAGATTATATCTTTTTAGGTTTAGTTTGTGTAAGTGAATTAGAATACAATATTAAAACTCGTAAACCTATACACTTCTAAATCTTTTGCGATGTTTTTATTTATCAGTTGTGTGGATATATAGTAATTTAGGTTCATATGTTGTTGCTTTTCTGGAAAAAATATGATATTTTTAGAAATATGGATAAAAAATATGCAAATTCAACAGTCGTACAACTGAAAAAAAGGTAAACTTGAGATAATCACTTCCCTGGTCACAAGGATAAAGTTTGGAATGAATAACAGCTATTATATACATTTGCTACCCATGAGCAATTTGAAGATAACACTCACTATTCAAGAACAAAATTCACGTTGCACAGTGTAATTATATTTGACATAGATTTACACAAAACGTTGCATACATATATATTAATGTGCGTGTTTAAAATTTCAAAATAAATCATAATTATATCTCAAGCAATCTTGACTGCAGATGTGAGAGATTTGCCTTAATTTTACCTTAACAAAAATTCAATTAACTTAGTCGGTCGCGTATTGCAATTGCATTGCAGAACGTATTTTAGTATAAGGAAAGAAAAAAAATCAAAGATTGATTCGAATAATAGCGTATGTTTCTTGATTCTGTGCATAATCGTTTTAAAACTTGAAATGTATGTTTATGTATTTTTGAAGCCAGCCAGACATAGATAGAGGTGAATATTGAAAAAGAACGACTGCTTCAAGTAAATTAATATATTTACAAATAATTCTAACGATTTGTGAATATTTTGTCTAATATGCTATTCGCAATAAATAGTTCAAACATTTTGAATTTTGTTTGATGATTTTAGAGAGCACTTTCGTGATGATCTCCAATCTTTAATCTCATACATCCTATAGATATGACTGGAACTGGTACACTGAAATGTTGATTTAAAAAAATAAAGAAGTACATTTGTGACCAATTGGAAGTCCAAATGTCTAGTAGCTTACTAGTTATTATATTAAAAACATACACTGCAACACAGATGTGTATCCTTACGTCTATATACTTGGATGAAAAAAAGGAAGAAAGATTCCGTACAATCTTAAAAAGCATTTTCAAAAATGCCTGTTAACTGAATACTAAAAGCCTATATGCCTAGAGTCAATCTTCTTTCGTATTTGCTTATATCGAAATACATGCAGCAAAATGGTTGCTAGGCTCGACCAATAAAGCTAATGTGATTTGGGTTGCAGTAAAACTCTATCATGTTGAAGTATAAAGACATTCGAGTAAAAATGGAACATCTTGTGGGATAAGAGGATTTCTTTGATAACGTTTAAATGCAGGAACAGAAAGTTATTTAATTTTGAGAACCATATATATATATATATATATATATATATATATATATATATATATATATATATATATATGTATATATATATATGTATATATATATGCGTGTGTGTGTGAGTGAGTGTGTATTTGTGTATCCGTGTGTATACAAATGATAGGGATGAAGTCATATATGTACAAACAGATCTACATACATTGTATATATATATATATATATATATATATATATATATATACATATATATATATATATATATATATATATATATATATATATATATATATATATATATATATATATATATATATATATATACCTGTGTTTATCAAGGATTACTTCCATGAAATCAGATATTTCTACGCAAAAATTGAAATGTGATATATATATATATATATATATGTATATATATATATATATATATATATATATATATATATATAATCAGCCTCATATATATAATCTAAATACGTGTATGAACATGAAATAAAATATAGGAAAAATTGTACGTATGGTTAAACTGTCTCTCAATGATTATATGTGATAGATATGATTAGATACACGTGCATACACACATGCACACACACACACACACACACACACACACACATATATATATGTGTGTGTGTGTCTGTTTATGTGTGTGTACGTATTTGTGTGTGTGTGTTTACGATACCTTATCTATTAGATTCGAAGCTAAGACAATAATCTTCTTAATATACGTACGTATTGTATATTTGATATCATGTTCACATAAATATCTCAGTTTTATGATACATACCCAGTTTAACCTATCCAGGCACAATGACAATGGTAGAAAATAGAATTTAAGAGGTTTATATTGCACCAATACATGTCAAGTCAATATATATTCTCTGCTTAGGTTCCAGCACTGACCACTGGTACATAAGAGAAATGCACTCTTAGCCTTGAAGTAGGTGGTGTGTTTAGCATTTGTCTCGTAGACGAGATTGTCCATTTGGTGCGTTCGATTCACAAAGAACGGCAACTACGGTAACCTTATGCAAGACCATACTATAACTATTAAATAACTATAAACGTCCACATGTATAAGGTTACATTTTTAAGAGAGAACCTCCAACTTGGTATTTTCAGCCTACAGCACTGTAGCAAAATGCATTGGTTTCCGTTCAATATTTCATGCTCTTTTACATTTTACAGTTGTCCCATAAATTTATCCTCTTTAAACTTATCCTTTAAATATGCAATATGTCGTTAACTGTGAAAAAGACTGCAAAGAAGAGGAAAAATAATTCTATTCTATATACCTTCTTACTTTTGAAGCCTATACATATTGTTTTATAACCTATATTTAGGTTTCAAATCTACAATACTATATACACACGGATAATTTTTTTCTCAAGGTGTAAGTCCTTGGTTAGCTAACCTATAAGATCGTACTAATCGATGTTTCATCATGTAAAATCTTAAATTTAACTATTTGTTCATCTCTGGCTTAACATTGATGGATGACCAACAAAATGTCGAACCAATCGAATTTGTAACTGGTAAAAACATAAAATATAAAATGTGTTTATTCCTTGGTTAACAGTTCCATTTTAGGTCATACTAAATCCATTTTAAATGTGGTTATTTAAAATCATTTAACGATGAATATCGCATAAAACCGCTTCTCAAACAAAAGCTTATTGGCAGCTATCATAGACTGATAGATAGCAAACACATCTTGCAAAACAATTCACTATATAGCTCACCATCAAGTTACTTCGAAAAAAGTATTTGTCGGATCCCTGAAGGTAAGCATCGTGGAAAACGCTTACCCTCTGGGAAAACAGTATTTATCAAGCTTTCCCTCAAAACATTGATGTGAAGACGATAACTAATGTATGTAAAAGTTTACACATACCTTGATGAGCACACGCAAACACACATACTCACATTCTATTAGATACAGATAGATGTGTTGAACAGACTGTAATAGACAGGTAGATGTGAATAGACAGAAATTGATAGATAGCTATGAAGATTGAAAGTTAAAAAAATGCATACACAGATTTATGAAATTAAAATGGTTCTCTCCTAAGAATTCTTCTGGCGTATATTGAGATATTTCCACATATCCTTTACAAAAAGATGTAAAGAAACACACACACACATACTATACATATATATATATATATATATATATATATATATATATATATATATATATATATATAAAGAGAGAGAGAAAGAGAAAGAGAGAGAGAGAGAGAGAAATAGAAAGATCCTCTCTATAATTCATTAAGGTTTACTTTCAGATACCTCTATTCACAAGGGGTGATTCATTTTAATTACATTGAAAACAATATTTACCAAGCCTCGCCATCTTGTTTATTGAATAAATAGCTAAAGACTTTTCAAAAATCATTTCCAATCTTTTCCAGTTATGTGACTCCAAGTTAAGACGACCAACTCAAAAACTTGAGATGATTTTTGACTAGTTTTGAGATGCGTGTCATGTGTAAGTGGAAACTTTTTTTTGCTATGTGCCCAGGAAAGAGCCAACTCGATGATCACTAATGCCATAACCACTATAACATTCGTTTTTTTCATTCACCATAGAAATATATTAACATAAATATATATTATGATATATCCACACTGATAAATGATAATGATTTCCTATCTTAAAAAAAAAGTCATGATTCGAAATTTGAGACTTGAAACAGGACAATAATTAAAACGAAAGTCTATCACAGCCCTTTGATGACCTAATCGTGTATGGTGGGATTGGAAATATATAATGGTGGCATTTGAAGAAACAAATCACGTGATTTCACGATGCTGATGTCAGCGTTTTGTCAGGACGAAATGGGAAATAATTCATGCGAGTACTGGATTCATTGATGTACACATTTTAATTAAGTCGCTCGTAAACTTGTCAGTGTAAAAAAAAAAAAAATTAAATGGGAGAACATCTGTATCACGATTTTTCACACTTGAATTATTGAACTGAACCGGTGAAAAAATAATTGATCGAACGATTGATTAGCTAGAGGATTGAGTTATGAATCCATTCATCAACAGATATTGTTCTAACTTGAGTTTGACAGAATATTGTGAGAAACAAACCAGACATTACATTCTTACGTACGCGAGGGAATAAACATTTTAGCATAAATATGCACATCTGACTTATTTCTTTAGGAGAGATACTTATTATTAGATAATTCTGAGCACCATCTTTCGCACGATAGGTGGGGAATCTTATAAAGTTTACTCTGTATTGTATTGTTGGAGCAATCAGTCAGCATCTTTTACAACTGTTGAGAATAATTCAGATTATGGCGAAATAATTTCTGCGAAGTAATTTTTGGACAAGATAATTACTATTGATGAAAAAGTGAATCAAGAACTAAAACCCTGAATGAGGAAAATAGTAGCTGGACCCAGGACAGCCACCTACATCTCAACTTGAACAGGATTTTCACTGTGATTGTTGTTCAAAGCGATTTCTTTCCAAATGAAGAATGATTGATTTTGCTAAATCCTTTTTCTTTTACGAATACGTTTACGTAGGCTTCTGATATGAGGCATCAAGATGTTCATTGTCTAACTGCTAAAGTCTTTCCTTTTACAAATGGATAGATCTCGAATCTTGATGGAGGTTTGCTTAAGCAAACAGCACAGATCAGAATTAATGAATGGAGCTCCATGAAATGAAGGAAGCAGGTTCGATCCTAGCCTTGGCCTCATTCTTTTTACTTCATTTGCAATCTGTGCAGTTGGTTCAGAGTCGTGCACTGACACCCTGCATGATTTGCGATGATGAAATCAACTGAAAAAAATTAAGATGAGAGAAAATACAAGTGCAAGACGAATTATGAATTTGAGGGTCACAGTGATCTTTTACTGGCTCTGTAAATGGCTCTTGTGGCTCAGTCAGTAAGCAGCTTCCCGAAATGTGGTCTCATAGAGAGCTCATTCAGTATTATTTGTTTCCGATCTGCGGTTTCTACTCCTTACCGTAGACTAATGGTCTTCAGTAAGTAACTATGAACGAAAAATATATTAAGATGAAAAAGAATATTAGTTAGTTATAAAGATTCTTGAATGAAATCTAGGCGATATTTATGAAAATACGCGCCTTATTGTTTACAATAATCAAAACTCAACAATTACGGAGTCAGACAGATATGGAAGTATCTTTCCCAAATAGATGTTGGTAATGTGCTCCCTTTCATAATATTTGTACCCTTATAATGATAATCAAGCGGTCATAGTGGGCGCACTTGGAACCGTCCCCAAAACGCTGAGGGTAAGACTGGAGGAGATCGGGATTAGGGGAAGGATAGAGACCGTACAGACCACAGCACTACTGGGAACTGCACGGATACTGAGGAAGGTGCTGGAGATATAAGTACTGCAACGAATTGTAGCTCTGTCATGATATGCGAAAGAGAGAGGAGACGTTAGCTGAAGACCTGAGGAGACTTATTGTCACTCAGCCTTCAGCGATAACCACTGGGCAACCGGTGTGAAACTGTAAATCGTAGAATTACTGCGACCAATGAGTAATAGGAGAGGAGGGCTGGAGACTTCAGGAGACTTGCTGTCACTGGAACTCCAGCGGTTACCACCAGGCAACTGGTGTGAGATTCCAAATAATAATAATAATAATAATAATAATAATAATAATAATAATAATAATAATAATGAGATTCCAAATAATAATAATGATAATAATAATAATAATAATGATAATAATAATAATGCAATATAAGGGAACATTGGAATGATGCTGGTGACGCAAGTCTATGATCATCTATCAATTGGTTGGGAGAAGAAAGAATCAATTGAGAAGAATCGTGTCTGCACTAATGTTCTGTGCAGGATACCTTCCCCTTTCTTGGGAATGCTTACCGGTCGCTTGATATATGCTTTTTATGGCTAAAGCCACACCAGCGTCACGTTGCCCACTTCATGTTGTGTACTTATAATTTGCGGCGTGTGCCCAAATGGTCACGTATCTTCTCCATTTTAACGAAAGTAGAAGACATGTCCTTTGATCACACCAGCCGTGACTTTCTTGTGTCAAGCCCTGTCTCTGAAATACAATGATGATGCCATTGAAATTATAATGACAATATCAAAAAAAAAAAAAAAACTCAGGGGGAACGAAGACCCTTTTGATGATGCACAGATAGATTGAATGCGAAGAAGCAGGGAGTGACAGAGGACACTTCAGCATAGAAATGGCCAAAACTGGATCCAAATGTGTATGAAGGTACTATGAAAAGCATTCGAATCAGTGTAACGAATAACAAAACAAGATAGTACCAAGTACAACAAGAAAGGGAAAATGGAAACAGAAAAACAACTAACAACTTAGAATCCTTCATTCATAGTAGTCCAAATCATTTCTTGGCAAAGATTGACTGAACGCTATCAAATGACGAATTCCACCGATGCAGAGAAAAGGGGAAGAGACTGTAAACCACATAACCAGGGATTGTTGTAAACCAACCCAGACAGATCACAAGAACAGGTCTGATGGGCTAGCAACTGTTATACACTGGGAACTATGCAAAAGACTAGGATTCGAACTTGTAGACGAATGGTATCAGCACAAGACAAAGAAACCCCTGTAAGGTAAAAGCGATAATTTACTCTGGGACTTTGGCATCCGAACTGATCATCACATCGTGGCAAAAGAGCCAAAAATAAATAGTCGCTGACGAGGGGAGATAAGTTGCCAAATAATAAAGAGGCGGAAAAGAGTGGAACATGAAAGTTTTGGTAGAATCGATGGCATACTGGTGAACTGTGCCAAAGTCGTAGGAAACGAGCTTAGATAGGTGGAAGTATTCGCGCTATGCAGATCACTGCACCGTCGGGGTCTGGCCGCGTACTGAACAGACCACTGGAATATGAAACTTATGACTATAAGTCATCAGCGATGACGTAACAGTTAAAATGAAAAAGGCAACAGAAACGATACAGAGAGGAAGTCAGTTCCATGCCTTAGGGGCAAAAATCGGAGAAAAAAAATAATAATTGAACATGTCAACTGTTTCTTACTGCATATTGGAACAAACAACATACACAAGCTTAACAGCCTTAAGTACACTGCTGCCAATATGGTAACGGACATATCTACTACAAAAGGAAAAACCCTGAACAGCAGGAAATATGAAATTATTGAAACAGATTACCCATGTATATAGAGAGGAAAGATTACTGAAAAACAAGCATGAAGAAAACAAGTGTAATACGGTGGGACAAATTAATGAAAAGACGGAGAGGGTTGCAATGGTTGGTATACACCAGAAAAGGAGCAGGTCTAAAGAGAGATAGACAAATGATTGTCCAATACACACAGTATTGCACTTTTCAAAACGATAAGAGGCAATTTTAAAAAGACCCAATTGAGAAAAAAAAAACGCAACATGAAACCAGAATCCTCAAAGGTCAAGAAGTTTTCGAACGAATTATGGGGATGCAAAAAGAAACAAAGAATTTCCCAAATAGTCTCATGATATTGAAAAGAATTCCAAGATAAACAATGGTCAAAAATAATCATGCAGAAGAAAACCAAATTGAAAGACAACTTCATGAAAATAGCCAACGGGAAAATAACAGGGCCTGACAGGAAGCACATATATTTGTTTAAAAGTTCGTAAAATTACATCACAGATTGATGAATAAACTCTTAAGTTACCTAGATGAAATTCATGGCACTCGAAGAAATGCAACAAACAATCAAATAAAAAAAAACTGGTAACAGCAAATGAGACAACAAGGTAAGAAAAATATGAGAAAAAGAGACCGCATGGAGAATTTGAATGACCAAAAGAAAACATTGCAAACGAGTTACATAGCTGCGCAAAGGAAACCTGAGAAGAGAAACAGGAGCGCTCATCATGACAGCTCGAAAAAAGTGCATGGGGATGAAGTATGTCAAAGAGAAAATCGATAAAACCCAATGTCGCCTACGGTGAGAAAGGTAGGATACTGTAAACTACATAAACAATGAATGTAGTAAACTGACTGAGAGGAGTACAAGAACAGACAACACGGTGGTGATATACTCTGGACTATAAAAACGACTGAGATACGACCATGTAGTAAAATGATATCACTACGAAGCTGGGACAGTCTTGGAAAATAGTAGCCACAAGTCAATCTGGGACTTTGACATCGAAACAAATTACTCCATCAAAGCAAGAATACCAGTCCTGGTAGTCTTGGACTGGGAAATGAGAAGCTGTCAAATAACAGAGATGGCTGTGTCTGCAGATCATGGAGTGACGGTGAGAGAAATGAAAAGCTATGAAATTACCAGAACTTAGCAAGGGAGCAGAAAACAAGATTTGAAAGTGAAGGTCATGGTAGAACCAATTATAGTTGGTGAACTCAGAACTGTACCCTGTATTTTGAAAACAAGATGTTAAGAAGTGGAGATAAGATTGATTGAGACTCAACAGATCTCGATACTATTGGGGTCTATTGGGGAGCGAGATTGAAATATGACAAACTCTAGCCGCCGAGAGCGGTGTAACACTATGGACGAAATGCATGTGTAAGTGAAACTAGGATAGCTTTAGACCGTACCAACCACAGTGGTGATGTGATATGTTAGGACGATGAGAAGAGGGCTGGAAACTGGAAGCGACCTACTGTCACAGCTTTCAGCGATGCACATGAACATTGAATAAAGAGGAGGATCTCTTGATGACATGCTATCATTATATATTTATTGATGGATATTAAATAGAAATGCTTTTGTATAAACAAATCATCGTTTACACAAAAAGTTTTGCTCATAAGTAGTTGCATTCGCTCAAAATCTGGGTTTTGTTGTCTGAGATTGCGGGGGCAATTAGAGATTTTGGGGGAGGAATGGAACTTAACTTAAATTAGCATTGTGAGTTTGCCTTTTCAATATCCTTGATGGATTAAGAAAAAAACTTTTTTCAATTCAACAATTTAATTCTATTAACAAAGGATTTGAGCTTCAGAGCATGATCAAATGTATCTAACCCACCAAAAAAACAGAAAAAAAAGATAATAAATAAAATGTCGTTTTGTTCAAATACTTCTGACGAGTAATATAAACACACTCACACATATATTTGCATACATATAAACACCCATATACACACATATATATATGTATATACATACATATAAACACACAAACACACACATATACATAAATATTCATAAATACACACACAACGACATTCAGCCACACACACACACATATATAAACATTTATAAATACACACAGAGACACTCAGCCACATACACACACACACATATATATATATATATATACATATATATATATATACATATATACATACATATATATATATATATATATATATATATATATATATATATATATATATATATATATACATATTTTTTTTGTTGCCTTTCAGGTCTACATCAATACCAAAGCGTTGTCTTTGTTTTACCGGTTGTGTTTTTTTAATATATTTTTTCTTGAAGACATATTCCGGTCACAAAGGAATGACACAGATCTGTTATTCTCAGATCATGGTCAAAAGAGAATCTTTTATTCAACCCTTTACAAATATCCTGATGTCATTAACATCAAAACTGCAAATTTCTCATTTTCAGTATTATTTCTTTGGGGGAAATTCTAAACTGCATCGCCCAGTGATCTTGTGAATCGTTTTTTTTGCTTTTTGAAAATGAGGGGACATGTTTGTCTTCGTATTACTATGTCAGCCAGAGTGAGATATTTTGAAACATGACTTCCACCGAGCCAATGCAGCACAAATGCGGTAGTTTGTACTCACCATCTTGACCCACTAATACGCACAACTTCCCACGCACTAATATAAAGATGACAACACATACATGTATACACCCTTTAACACTAAGTCAACACTCTCTCTCTTTCTCTCTTTCCCTTTCCTCTCTCTCACACCCGCACACAGCAACCTTTGTGCATGACAGAATCACTGCCACGCCTTGACCAACACCCTGTCACCTACTATCTATTCAGCCCAACTAACATACACCTATGGTGACGCATATTCACCCACATGGAATTACCCCGACACACACTACCAGTGTATCACCACGTACCTAAAAACAAATCCACAGACCCCACACTCATACCACCTCATAGTTAAGAATCTGCATTCTCTGCTCTCTGGTTCTCAAGGTGTGGGGCCATGATTTTATCATCTCGCTATGACGAAGCTATCCAGCGAAATTATAAGCATGAATATAAATAATCGATATTCGTATTCACACTTGATTTCCAGATTGTCTTCTTTCACCGTAATGTCGAAAAACGCAATTTGATTTCATACACCATATGTATATATGGATATGTATTCATACATTTATAGCCAGGAGCTCACAAAACTCTGCAGAAACCTTGTGCTTTCTCGAATGTGTATGTGTGGGCTTGTTTTTTTTTTTCTAAGAAAAAAAAATCTCGATTCAATCTATTTATGTTTTTTTCTCACTTTTATAAACAGGTAGATAATATTTAAAAATGCTTCAAGAAACTTGCAGTATAGTAATGGTCAATAAGCTCCAACAGCTGAACGTTATTAAATGGTTCGATCCTCATTGAGTCAACCAGTATTCATGGTCTAATCAGAAATATCCTGTGTTAATACATGATAAAAAAAGAATAGTTCAGGACGTACACTGTAAAACAATGATTATCAAACCAATCTTACAAGCAGTTGTTAGTGAATTTGGTCCTCATTAAATCTCCAAATAATGATGTTCTGAAAAAAAAAACATCTATGGTAATAAATGATAAAAATGGGTTCGGATGCATGTCATAAAGCAATGATCAGCAAGCAAATCCTGCTGGTCATTGGTGCATGGTTCGATCCAACCCCCCAATAAACATGGTCGGATACCAACTCATGCTAACTTGATATATACTAATATAATAGATAGTGCGACCACTAACTGGGGGTAAGGATCTTGGTGATATTAATAGTTCCTACGCACCATTTGAAACAATGAACTCAACTGAAAGAAATTCTCTATTTTTTCCTTTCATAAAAATAAAATTAATGCTTTATTTCATGATCAGGCTACGCATTTATGGATTAACATACGTATGTCTAAACGTATGTTTGTGATTTTAACAGTATGAATATAGCTAGTCTTTTCCCACGGATAGATATATGCATGCTCATACGTATGTGTGTGTATGTCTTTATTTCCATAATGAAGTATGTGTACATGGATATGAATCTAAACCTGTATACGTGATTGGGTGAATAATATGTCACTAATAACAGTTGAGGGGCCGTTCGTAATTTATATGTATTATGTTTATTTAAAGGCTATATTTTCTATTAAAATCACAGTATTCACGATAGAACTTTGTGGTTGATGTAATGCACATTTTTTAAAGATAAATCATAGACACATACGCACAACTTAGGTATATATACATAAATATATATATATATATATATATATATATATATATATATATAATTATGTACATGTACGTTTCGATATGTTCATAGGCCGTAAAATAATATATATTCTTAGCAACTCTGCACACACACAAAGACACACAAACACACACACACACATATATGTGTGTATATATATATACATCTTAATCTAAATAAAAATAATGTTTGATGTTGAATGTATTGAGCACTTAATGAAATAAACCCATTAAACATTGGATTTTGTGCCATATATTATATTCCTGTTTCGTAATATATATATATATATATATATATATATATATATATATATTTATATATATATACATATATATATATATATATATATATATATATATATATATATATATATATATATATATACATGCACGAGATCCCAGGCATATGAATGCCTAATCATGCATGTAATCCCACACGCACGCATAACAATGATGATATCTGTTAAAATGATTATGAATGGATGTATCATATTATTCATATATGCACACATCTATACTTTTATGTATGGTCACGTTTTCACATACACACATATATAATACTATATACATTCAAAAAATGCAAGCTTGCAATGGTGCATGGGTTTTTTGATATCTTCAGCAGTAAAAGTACATGATCAAAATATAATAATAATAATAATAATAATGATAATGATAATAATAATAATAATAATAATAATAATAATAATAATAATAATAATAATAATAATAATAATAATAATATATGAAAATGGTGGAAAAACAGGACCCCGCCCAGGAACTGAGAAAAATGTGTGGGATATTGAGATTAAGGCTGTACCCATGAGAGATGTTTTTTTCAACATTGTGTCAGTACATTAAAATTATGAATGGATGAACGGAAAATTCAAAGAAGACCTAAGGATGCTCAGGTGACGTGAGTTCTGGATTTTGCAAAAATACTGAGGGTAGTGCCGGAAATTCGATAAAACAAATATCCAACAGTAACCATCGGATACCGTTGTAGGTCATGGAAATGTATGAAATAATAATAATAATAATAATAATAATAATAATAATAATAATAATAATAATAATAATAATAATAAAGATGATATGAACTGAGCATAAAAAACAGGGGAAACTCAGGACATTACAAACCACAGCGCTACTGATATCCACGGGGACGCTGAGAGGAGAGCTGGAGGCCTGAGGATATGTTGATGTCCATACTTCAGCGATGACCACCAGACATCTGGTGAGGAAGTGCAAAGCAGGACACTGCTGAAGCTAAAGGAACTTCTGAGAATAGAGCTTGGGACTTGAGGAGAAGTGTTGTTACTCAGTCCCAAGCGATGGCCTCCAGACAATCAGTGTGAACAGATGAATGAATTATAATTTACATATTGAGAGGAAATGTTTGCATGCACACATGTATGTATCACCCAAAACTACGCATCCCAGACAACAATAAAGTTATAATTGAATTCAGCACGCATTTGGACATATTTTCACGATTTTGCATTTAGTTTCTACGTTAGTCGACTGAATGCCAGCAACCTACTGTCAGTAGCAGTCAGTCAGTATTTTGAAAGACCTGCTCTTCAAACTGGGGTTTTGGAAGTTCTCATGAACAAACACTATTCATCAAACGGTTATAGCTACCTATCAGGTGGAGTAAGAAGTGGGTCATCCTACAGGGAAAAAATCCACAAGGATCAAGGGATAGTGCCAACCAAATTGAGAGCACTAGGGGGACTGTGCCAAAGACAATGGAGTCAAGATTAGAAGAGTTAGAGATAAGAGGAAGGATTGAAACGACGCAAACGACATCACTATCGGAGTCTACACGAATCCCGAGGATAGAGCTTGGAGTATGCATTGGTTGTTCTTCAGAAGTTGAACGCCGAGCAATAAACAATAAAGAAGAAGCAAACAAGTGTTGAAAACTAGGGGGAAAATGAAAAAAAGGAAGACTCAACGAATATTTCAGAAGGCGGATAGAAATCTCGTATGACAATAGCTACTCAGTATCATGGACATGGCTATGCAAAGGACACCTGATAGGAAAAACTGACAGGAATGGACCTAACCCAGAAAAATAGTGAATGCCGCCTTTGTCGAGAAAAGGCGGAGACAATGAACAGCATGGCTAATGGATATAACAAATTAGCCAAGAAGGAATACTAGAACAGACATAACAGGATAGCAACAGTCATACACTAGGAAACAATGCATAGAACTAGTGTTTAGCCATGTAAACAGAGAACAACAGCGTAAATCAAAATTCTGGAAAGAGAAGCCATACATTACTCTGAGAATCGAAAACAGCCAATCCGTCTAAGCAAGACAAGATCTGGTAGTTTTGCATAAAGACAAAGACGAATTGCCAAATCATAGCTGTGGCTCTATGAATGGGTCGCTGAGTGAAGAGTTAGAAAAAAATAGCTTTGGCTTAGAGCTTGGAAAGTTGTGGAACATGAAGGTCAAGTTCAAAATACGATCAAATCTTCGAAGATTTGAAGAATTGGAGATATGTTTAAGGTTCGAGATGATACAGACCACAGCAAAGCTGGGGTTGCAGTGATACGGAGGGAGGTAGTGAAAATATGAGACTAACGACAACCAGTCTGAAGCTGGAATGAGAATGGCAGAGGTGGTGGTCAAGTGGGGTAGGGCAGGATAGTGCTAACTACAACACCTCTATATTTGAGGACAATGAAAAAGCAAGCAGCTATAGACCAATCACATTCTTACTACAAATATGGAAAATGCTGACTAGACAGCAAAGAATATATATGTATATGTGTGTGTGTGTGTGTGTAGAACAGGAAAGGAACCAATGGAGCAAAACACCTGATTTATATTGATCTGAGGATTCTAGAAGTCAGCAGGAAGAGGGGAAAATGTTTCAATGGGATGGACTGATTACATGGTTACGACATGATCTCAAATATCTGGATACTCGAGTCTTGACAGCTGTAGTAGAAACATAGCAGTGGTAGGTATAAAAAAAAGAGAATCTTTTAGGGGATCTCTCTAACCCTCCTACTATTTATACTAATGATGATATCACTAAACATAATTTTGAAAGACGAGCGGAGGATAGTAAAACTCCAGAAAAAAGGCAACCACTTCATGTACAAAGATGACGAAAAACTATGTGCAAATAACGGAAGAACTCGAAGTGCTGTTCAGCAAAGGTGATAATCATAGCAGAGTCACTCGAATGAAATTTGCAATTGAAAAATGTGCGCTAATGATAATGCGCAGAGGTAGTCTCAAGGCAGCAGAAGGAGTCGACTTACCGGACAACAAAAATTAGAGCCTCAGCCACACAGAGCTGATATAAATGCTCATTGGTTCTCGAATGTGACTTGATTAAACAGGAATAAATGAAAGAGAAAATAAAAAATAGACCAAGCTTAGCAGCAATAATTTGACAGAAGGAGTAAAGGAATGAGACAGGGGGCAGTGTCAGTAATAAGATACTCAGGACCATTTCACGGATGGACAATGGATTAACTCCAATCGATGGACTGGCAAGCTAGAAAAACAGATGGCGATGCACAATGCTCTACACCCCAGAGATGACAGAGATAAACGATATGCGAACAGGAAATAAGGCAGCAAACGACTCATGAGCATGAAAGACTGTATCCAAAAAGCCCAAACTTGATTAGAAATATATCTTCAAGGTATGCAGTGAATGCATGCCGAAAAGTGCCAAGGGCATTGTAGCAAGCAACAGAAAAGTTGCAAACAAGGGAGTAGCAAACAAGGCAAAATGACGAAAAACCCTGGGAATGCAGAAGACAGAAAATATCACAGACGAATGATCATGGACATACCTACGCAAAGGACACCTACAGAGAGAAATAGAATCTCTCATAATGACAGTCCAAAAACGAATGCATCAGGACAAATTATGTCAAGGCGGAAATAGAGAGAACCCAAACAAACGGCAAATGCCGCTTATGTGGAGAAAGGGATGAGACTGTAAACCAGATTACCAATTCATGTAGTAAACTAACCCAGAAGGAATGCCAGAAGGGATATGAAAGGACAGTGTCTTTTACACTGAGAACTATGCAAGCGACCAAAATTTAGTCATGTAGACGAATGGTACCCACATAAAACCAGCAACTGTCCTAGAAAATATGAGAAATAAATTTGACATCCATACCGCTGAACTCATGCAAGAAAAAAGATTGGATCAAGCAATCAGGGACAAGGAAAAGAGGACCTGCCAAATCTTAGCCGTGACTGTGCCTGCAGACCACGGAGTGAATATGAAAGAAAGTGAGGAGTTGAGAAAATACCAGAAAGAACCTAGCAAGGTGTGGAATATAATAACTATGCAGACCACAGCACTATTGTGATCTGCAAAAATCCTGAGGAGAATACTGTAACTCCAGTTGTCAGTAATGGCCTCACGGCTATAATGAGAGAAGCACGCGTAAGTGGAGCAAGGTAACGTAGATACAATACAAACCACAGCACTTCTGTGATACGTGGATACGCTAAGGGGAAGGTTGAATACTCTAGCGTTCGGCAATAACCACCAGACATATGGTGAGAAACTGCACTGCTATTGACTGCAGGAATGCTAAGTAGAGGACTGAGAACTAGTCTCCAACGATGACCATCTGACATCTAATGCAAACATGCAATAATAATAATAATAATAATAATAATGATAATAATGATAATAATAATACTGATAGTTGTCCTTTGATCTCCAACGAAAACCAACAGTTGGTAATAGAAAAAAAATCAAATAACATCATTATTAACAACAACGTTTACAGTGCGTAAGAATTGAGCGGACTTGCTGTCACTTTTTCCTCAGCAGGAGCCCAAACGAATACCAACAGAATGAATTTTGATATAATGATAATTCTTATAATAAACAGCCCTGGAACATAATTCTTCGTGTATTGATGTGTATATATGTGTGCCTAAAATTGCGCGCAAAAATATGCAAAAAATAAGTTCATTAATTGTTTATCTTCACTTAAAATATAAACGAATATATTCATCTGTGTATATATTTGTGTATCTATGAGTATGTATATATATATATATATATATATATATATATATATATATATATATATATATATATATATATATATATATATATATATATATATATATATATATATATACACACAGACATATATATATACTCATAGAGACCTATATAGGTATGTGTATTGTGAGTATATACGCATTACAGACATATGCATGTATGTTCACTTGTATGTACATATTTACGTTAGCACAATGTTGTTCGTATGTATAAAATGCACAATGGTCCATGTACACATGTATGCACACACATACATATATATATATTCATTCATAGAGAAAGATACATTTCATACTGATTTCCATTTTTTGCGTGTACCAGTAAAAAAAATATTAATAATAAAGCAATATGATCAGATAATAATAATGATAATAATAATAATATGATCAGATAACGATAATGTGATCAAATAACAACAATAATGATAATAATAATGATATAATAATTATAAAAATAATTATGACAATAATAATAATAATAATAATAATAATAATAATAATAATAATAATAATAATAATAATAATAATAATAATAGAAATGATAAGAAATTTCCAACGCTAAAATTACAAACATTCACAGTATTATTACATTTAAATTATACGATAATATTCAATGAATTCTCCAGGCGTTTGATTTCACGTTTTTCTTTTTTCTTTTTTGTTTTCATATTCTAAATATTTTGTTTCTGTATAAGTTTTTCCCCGTTGAAACATTGTTCTTGTATATAATTTGATTTTTTTTCTTAATGTATTTTTTTTAAAACACATTTTTCTTCGTTTCGATCCATTCGTTCACTTCAGTGTTGGTGTTTATCACCCTTCATTGTTTTTTCCATTTTTTTTTTTTTTAATTTCCTCCTTTCCTTTTGTCTTTTTAGATGTATTTTGTCGTAGTTTTTATTCAGCATATGACAAATTAGATTTGACCTCTCTCCCTCCCTTTCATTTTCTCTTAGTTTAAAACTCTTAAAAATCTCTTGTCCTTCAAGAGAAGAAGAAAAAATGGCGGATAGCCTCCTAATCTCATTCTGAAGTTTTGCTTTGAAATTAGATTCTGTTAAGATTTCACACGTTTTGAGATGTTTTTTTCTCCATTTTGACCATCTTTTATATATATATATATATATATATATATATATATATATATATATATATATATATATATATATATATATATGTGTGTGTGTGTGGGTATAAATAATCTGTTTGGTATTATATATGCATATTTGAGTACCTATTTACCTTAACCCCACGAATGAAAGGTCGGTTTGATGTGGGGATAGCAAACACGCGAACGTGTGGGTAGGAACTTCTCAAAAATTTTCCTCAGTCTTCGCGACTATGCATACTTTAATATATACATGAAAGTATACCTACATATACATACACACCCACACACATGCTTGCATACATGCACAACATTAGCACACGCTCATATACGTATATATGTAAGTATTTTCTTTTTTTTGCATTTTATATTCATGTCCGATGCCAGTCCAAGCGTAAAATTCTCAAAAAAGTTCGTTTAAATTGCACATTCGCAAAAGCATAGCAGAAAGGATTTATTGGACTATTTAAATAACAGAGCCAATAAGTGATTTGATAGAGAGGAATATTAATACATTTGTAGTTGCCGCACCAACCAATGATAGCAACCATCAAATGATACGGCGTCCAGCAAAGGACGAAGGCCCCCAAAATGAATGTTATTGTCCTCAGCGCTTTCCGTGCTCGGTTTTCAGATTTCGACTTGGTTTTCTCTTTTTTCGATCGTCGCCGAGCTTTCGGTTTGTTTAATGACCTCACCATGGCCTGGAACGGACTATTGTGTTTCAGATTTCGCTTGGACGTTATGCTGGCGATGTCATCATTATTCTTGCTGTTAGAGAGCTGCAGCTCTCGGCGGACATGGTCCTCATTAGAAATTTTCGGCGGAAATTCCTTGCCGGATGCGGCTGCAACCGCAGCAGCTGCAACAGACGCCAGGTCCATCTTTCTTCCAAATGGCCTGATTTGGTTACCGAGTACTTTGTTATTAGCCGAGTCCGATCCTAAAAGTGGCCCAGAGCAAGTACCGGGACCTGATACTGACCTGTTGGCAATGATTTTCGTGGGTGTGTCGTCATTTCCGGCTAATGTCGGCTCGGACGCACACGGTTGTAATAAGCTTGATGTTGCTCCGTCAGTATCACCGGGATCTACCTCATCCTCTTCCTCCTCTTCTGGTGGTTGCTGTTTCTCTGGTAGTTGTTGCTGTTTTTGTTGTTGTTCGTCTTCTTCTTGCTCATCTCCTTCTTCTTTACATGGCCCTTCTTCCGGCGTTCTTGCCTCGCCGTCAGGCTGGGTCTCCTGTTCGGTGACAGTGATACGTGACCCGTGCGTAGATGATGGCGAGGAAGGGTCTGAGCTTTTTACTAGAGATCTGCGTTTCCACACTGGAGACAAACTTTCGCAGGATCCAATTTCATTTGCCACAGACGCTGAGAGCTGGTGATCTGTCGTCGTCACCACCTCCCTATCCTTCCCCAACTGCTCTTCTATGACATTCTTTCCTTCGAGCTTCTCTTCGTCTGCTTCTTGTCTTTCTTTGTCCTTCTTTAATTCTTTATTTACTGTTGCCACTTCTTCCTCTTCCCTTTCTTCCACATCTTCGTCTTCTTTATCTTCATCTTCTCCTTCCTCTTCTTCTTCATCTTCTTTTCTTTCCTTCCTTCCCTCTTCTCCTCCACTTGTTCCGACTTCAGCATCACTCGTTTTACCGCCGACCTCATTTTCTTCGCATTTTGCAACATCTTCAGCCGATGTGGCTGGGACCACTAATGGTGGGGAAGGCGTCGGTGCTGGCAGCGGTAAAGGTACCAGCGGAGGGCTAGATAACAGTCGCATGTTTTCAGCGGCCGACATCCCGAGCGGTTGATCACAACAGACGTCGTCCTCGACGAATTTACTGCACTCATTGGGGATTAGGGCAATTGTGGAACGGCGTTTCTCCATCAATGATGACAAAGGGGATACTGACTGTCCGGTGATCATCTCAGCCGGTGCGTACACTGTAACGACAGCGTTTGTGGTTGTTTTCTTTGGCAGGGGGACAACAGCCATTGAAGCTAGTGACGTTGTCTGGTTGTTGAGATTTTCTACACGGTTGCTCTTCTTTTGACTCGTCTTCGATGAGCTCCTAAGCATTAGCTTGCTCCTCTTGCTGTGAGGTTGCGAGTTACTTGTTTTAGCTTTAGGTTTTAGTGCGGTCGTCGGTGGCTCCTCAATGAGACCGGCCGGCACTTTACCAATATCGCATAGCAATTGGGGAATGTCTTTCGGGGAGGGTTTCTTGCAAGGTTTCGGCGACTGACTACTGTTCTCGTCGTCGGAAGCAAATGCAGGGCTGCTGGAGCGCTCTTCTTCCTTTTCGCTACTTCTCTTCGAGCTAAAACTAGTCGTGGTCATGCCTGCGCCCTTCTTCCCGTCTTTGAGGGCTACTGTATCAGCACATACGCCGAGGTCGTCGTTATGCGCTGCAGCCATCGAGTTGGTGTTACGGCGGTGGTCAGCCGCCATTTCCATCGCTGCATGGATCTTCTTATGCTTAGCCTCTGATTTTCGCTGCAGCGTTAAAGCCACCCTATAGATACCTGTATAGAGTCCGCACATGACGATCAATGTCGTCCAGTAATAGCCAATGGTGAGTAAAAGTAAAAATATCGGGTCACTCATGAACTGAACCTCGCATTCCTCCTCTTTAACGGTGCGTTCGCCTACAAAGAACTGCCAACCAATGATGCAGGTGAAAAACACAGAGATTGGTACTATCCAGGTAGTTGCAATCATGACAATCACTTTACGTTCAGTACGCCAGTTTCTATACTTTGCTGGCAGCTTAACAGAGAAAAAACGATCCATTGTAATCAAAAATACAGTGTACTGAGATGCGAGACATACAGTCCAGTCAAGGGAGAGCCAAAGGTCGCACAGCCAGGGACCCATCGGCCACTTACCCAGCAGAATATATGACGTGAAAAATGGCATCGAAAAAGCACCAATCAGGAGATCTGACACTGCCAACGATGCAATGAAATAGTTCGTGGGTTGACGAATCGCCCGCTCGATTGCAAACGAGAAGAGTACCATGGCGTTGCCCAGTATTGTGACTAGACTGCAAATTCCGGCCATGGCTCCAAGAATAATGCTCGACCACAGCGGAAGGGGGGACTCAAAGGGAGTGACTGTGGCGTTAGGCATGCTTTGGTTGTCGTTGAAAGTATCGTTAAGACCGAACGGCCAATCGTCGTAATCCGTGTTGTTCTCGGGGCCAAATGCGCCGCTGCCGCTGCCGCTGAAGTGTACGGCAGTAGCAGCTGCGGCTGCCGCGTAGGCGGCCGCCGACACCGAAATGTTTGGGTCGGCAGCCGCCACGGCTGCTGCAAGTCCATTCTGGGATACGCGGTAGGCACCTATCGTATTCAGCTGCTGGGCCACCGCCGCACCACTACCACCACTACTACTGTCACCTCCGTTGCCGCTGTTGAAGAAAGTTGCCAGGCTCATTTCTTTTATCGGCTGCGAAAACTCCTTTTTTAACGACGGCTGTTGCTTCTTTTTTTCTTTTTTTTTTTTCAAGTGAAAGGGATGTGCGTCCGAGATGAGACGTGGGAGTTCAAGATGGACGCAACTTTCGGCTCAGAGCGTTTTGTGAATCGCCTGGCGTTCGTCGGCGCTCTCCTGGACCGCTGGGAAAAGCATAGAAATAAGAAGGATGGTTCCGATGACGCTGCTGTAAATAATGATAATGAAGGTCGTTGGCCGGTCAGTTTTCCAGTAACTACGTCCAATCGTTCAGGTTTCTCTGTGACGTCGCAACAGACCATGTGATCTGAAAGAAAAAAAAATGAAATGCTTTCAAAACCATCAAACAAACCACTAGAGTATTTGTTCATTTGTTTTTTTAAGCTGTTGAAATAAACTTTGATTCAGAACATGTTAGGCATGTGTGTGCAATATATGCATGGGTAAGTGTGTATGTGGGGTGGGTATGCATTCAAAGAAAGTGAGAGAAAGAGAGAGAGAGAGAGTGAGAGAGACGCATTTTTAGATGGACTAAGCGAGTGATCAATATGTTATCGGTAGTAAGAGTTAGTTGACTCTCCAACCCGCTTCGGGATAGGACACAGATAGATGGAAAAGATAAATTCAATTTACATTCAACCTATGTTTTGTCTCAAAATGCATTTTTATGCAGCAATCAATTCAACGACACCATCTGGTCTTTAGAGAGTACCAGCATTAGATGAATAGAGAGAGAGAGAGAGAGAGAGAGAGAGAGAGAGAGAGAGAGAGAGAGAGAGAGAGAGAGAGAGACCAACACAAGAAACATGGATTGCTTTTCTGTAAACGGACTTTTTTATTCTACATGAAGCAATGTTTTTTTCTTTTGCAGGGATATCACAGTATTTTTAAAAAATCAGTCTGAACAAAACGGACTCTCTTCATCACATAACGCATGCTCGGTGTAAAGCTAAAAACTACACACCATTGCCGACATGTTAACCATGGAAGGCCCATTTAATGACGAACCAACGAAGCCAGCTTACCTCACAAAAACATTTATCCAAAGCGTATGGAGCATTGTTCAATTCATATGTACCTTTATTTAAAAGTATGCAAAACAAGTATCATAAGTTCAACAATGCGTCCACAATCACTTCAATACATGTGGTTGCCTCAAATACCAACAACCTGCAAATAATGACGCACTTTTAGCTAAGGGATTTCCTTGCAATACCCAAAAATCATAGAATATAATTGTCAATGCTCCAGGTTACTACCTGTTGCAGAGCGGGTGCATATTTTTAGATATGTATCGACCAAGGACATCGCACTTGAACCATATTGGAGCGAGATGGATTCAGGAGGAGCGAATTACATTCACACTGGGGACGCATGGATGACATTCTCGGGCGAGGAAGAGGGCCATTTGCTATAGCAGTTACAGTGGAATCATGGAGAGTTAATTAGTTTCATTTTCATCCTTGGTTATATAAAATAAACGTATCATTTATTTTCTCCTATCCAAGTGTACTGGCAATCGTAAGACTTGAAGGACCTGAAACATATTGCTGTTGATAATAACTTTTCAAATAAAAGCTCTCTTTCTTCATCTCAGAGTACTACATCTTTGATTTCCCCTTGTCCTCTATACAATGATGGTCAGTCCATTTTGATGGACCAAGCTCTGTCGAAAAATCAGGTCCCAACTTCAGGAATTAACCTCCATATATCGTCATTAGCTTCTAGTCTCTTTTTCCCCTTTCCCTTCGACTGATTAACATAGCCTTTCCTCCTTACTTTGTTTGAATTTTAATTATTTCTCTTCTCCTCTGTCATTAATCAAGTATCCAAGACTTCAAATTAAATTAAATAGAGCAATCTGGCCATTCTTGGAGCAAGAGGTGATTAATGAAAACTTGGTTGTTAGAATTTCATCTGATTTTTCGTCTCCACTGAGAATAAACTTGAGAATACGCAAAAGAAAATCAATCTGTCAAAGGTCAAACCGTCACTTGACCTTTAGTAAGGCCTCAAGCATAAAGATCAATGTATAGACACACACACATACACCTACAATGTATAATAAACAAATATACAAACACCTTCGATGTGCATAGGCACCAAAAGATTTTTTGTGTGATCAAGTGCCAACGCTACACTGTTAATGATGTGAATTCACCTCAATATCGTTATACACATATACATGTATCTAAACACACACACACACACACACACACACACCCCACGCACACATATATATGTATATATAAATATATATATATATATATATATATATGTGGGTGTATGTGTGTGTATGTGTGTGTGTGTGTGTGTGTGTATGTGCGCAGAGCACACTTCCAGCTGATACATAATTCCCAAGTCCATTTTAGAGTAGGCTTAGTTATTTCATTTTCACATCTCATAGAACGCCTTCTGTTTAAAGTTTCTTGTCCGAACTTCATTTTGGTGTACTTTAATTGTAACTACGTTTTTTTAGTATAAATCTTAGATGATTGAAGGACATTGCAAACATTCCCTTTTGTCAGCAATATAGAAAGATAATGGAATTATGTTATTCTGGAAAGCACGCTGCCCACCGCTGAAACCAAAGTAATGCCTGAATACAGAAAGACTTTTGAATGTCACTGTCAATCAAGGATAGCCATTAATAGCATGTAAATGTCTATTTGCTAAAACGTCCTTTCAACATGATAACACTCTGTGGAATTCTTCTGGGATTGCCTGAAGGGAAAGTTTGTATGCCTATTCGACTCACCATTCTGTCGATGCGAAAAATGCATTCAGTGGAATAACATTCTCATTCACCCTGTAAACAGACCTTACATTATCTATCCAAGTTAAATGTATGTATGGTTTTATGTAAATATTTACTAAGCTTCGCGTTCATACAAAGGAGATATCTTAGAAAATCTTGCTTGAGTTATTTATGTACGTGCGAAAACAACACAATAACAAAATAGTCCAGGGGCATACATAGGCATATTAATAGGTCAGCAGCGTATTTATTTTCCAAAGACATTACCCATCAAGCATTTGTTTCTAAACATAATCTCCTCCCTTGATTATGTATTCATCTCAACATTCCCCCACTATTCACATTGATCAAACATTATACATTGGAAAAGATCGAAATTCAGCTACTAACCATGTGAAGCTACGGACTAATTCATTAAATCTTGTATAGGTGTATATCTTAATTGATCTTAACTAAGTCTGACATAAGGTTACATCAGTCGATCACAATGTAAATTCAAATAATATGTTAATCTAAATTGTGTATTATTATCTTATTTTACAAGAAAATCCAAGAAGATAAAGTGTTTGCATACGAAATATGAAATCAGGAAAAGCTCGAAACGAAGATCGCACTACGGACAATATGCAGGAGAGTTCTTTCACAAAGGACAAGCATATCTATCAACACAGTGTATGCATGAAGAAAAAGCACCTCAAACGTTATGTCCATGAAAAACGATCCTACTCCACACGACAGAGGATTATTACAGCTTGGGCAATCAGTGCCCTAATACCCTATTACCAAAGATATATAAACAATCCACAAAAATACTTGAAAACTGACTAACATGATCTGCAGATTATAAGCAAACAAGCGAAAAGGTAGGTTTCAGAGTTGGCTCCTCAACAGTAGACCACGTTCAGAGAATAAATCAACTAATCGAAAAGTCATCCACTTGGCCTTTGTAGATTATAAGAGAGAATTCGTCTCGCTAGAACATACTGCAGAATTCGATTCAATTCAATACAAGGTATTAACGAGAATTACTTAAAAGTCGTTCAGAACATATACGAATAGACATACAATTATAAGACTGAAGAGATGCAAACAGGATAAAGACGGGAAAAAAGGAACTTCGGTTTGCCAAAGGAAATGTAGCTTTTTCTGGAGCTGATCTTTAAAATAATTTTGATAAGTCGATAGTGTTTCTGGCTCAGTGCAAGTAAGACCTCGGCTCGTTCAGGGTCTTCCCTTTCCTCAAGGAATGGAGTCAGGCGTATGGAAGGAAGATGCAACAAAATTGTCCTCGGCCTGTAAAGTCAAGTTACCATGACTAATAATCGCAGGATAAAAATCTTAGTCTTTCTCCTTTCTCACTCTTCGTTTTTTCTCTTGCCCCCAAATATTGCGGCTATAGTGTTAAGTTGTATCAACCGGCATACCTTGCAGGACAAGAAATAAACAGCTCGGAATCAACTCTTACAGATCGTATTCAATCTTATTATTCGATCTGTGTGTCTGTTTCAACTGTTTTGACTCCAATGTGCTTGTCCTGCAGGGAACTTATAACAGTTGCTGCTGGTGATCAAATATATATTCTTTTTTGGTAATTTTGGTGTCGTGACTCCGAAAGAAAACGTTAGCTAAGAAGACTTTCTAAATGTTTTAAAAGACAAAATTATGTCCGAGTTTACAAGTTTGGATTATTCAAATGAAATAGTTTGGATGTAAGACAGTAGGCCTCCCCGTTATGACAGGAATATACCAGAAATTTTCAATAACACTTTCGTGGAATCGGTTTGAAAATTAGGTACTGTTGTGAAGCCTCCACGGATACATGACCTAATTTTGTTGACTTCCTTGTTTGATGGATGACAAGAGAAAAATCCAAATAGACCGAAAAAGTCTCAAAAAATAGAAAGGAAAAAAAATACGATAATTATACACATTGAAAAATTATCCTGAGTTGAAAAAAGGATTTACCACTCTGTAATTTAGAAAGGAAATTGGACTATTCTATCTGATTTGATTTTCAATTAAATGATGCGTACTTCATTTACTCGAAATACAACTTGATGGACACTTTATTCTGTTGAAATATGACTGTGCTAATATGATAGTATAACAGTTACGCAGCTTTAGGCCTACCCTGTATATATACAGATATATCTATACACATTTACCTGTCTATGAAAGAGTGTGTTTGTGAGCTTACTTGGGAGCATGCATGTATCCGTGTGTGTGGGTGTTTGGCGTCTCGATGTCTAGCATAGTTAACAAATTAGTTTCCTAGACCATAATTAATGTAGTGGTTTGTATACTCATTATTTGTCTTCCAGTTATGTCCTTGTCTCGTACTGAGATGAACAGATCACATATCAATACGCTGGAACCTTCATTAGAACAATGCAGTTTGGTATACTGCTGAATAATACACTGTCAGCCGTAGAACCCTTCAACTGGTACCCGTTATGTGGACAGGGTTCTATAGAGCAAACACCTTCAATATTGTTTGGGTTGGTGATACGCGACTAAGTACCTTCAACATGAATGATGGGATACAGTGTTCTCCAACAAAGCGTTCTCAATATCATCACACCACCTCCACCAAGTTGTATTGTTCTCGAAGTGTATTCTGGTTCAATCGCTTGCCCACTTTATGTAGGAGAAAGCGAGACATATTGGACCTTGCAACTTTCTTTCAATGATACAAGGTCCAGTTTTAACGCCCATGTGCACATTAAAAACGCTTGATGGGATTGGTCAACATGGGTACTTTGTTGGCCTGGAGCCATGCATCATCGTACGCAAATTGATAATGATTAATCTACTGTGTCTTGTGACGCATTCCCTCCTTCACTTTGTTCAAGGTGTCTGCAATTAGTAACACAATTGTCCTCCGTATGTTTTTATTAAGCGAGGAAGTCTTTCTTAACTTATTGGATCGATACAGGCCACATTTCCAAGCTTTTAGCTTAGCCCATGATGGGGGCACCTGAATTCATTACCTCCAGCTACAAAGCACCTTTTTTTTCTTCAAACAAGCAGATAACCAGAATGATTTACGTCTACGTTATGACTGCTCTGTGTATGTATTTGTGTACTTATAATTTTATATCTATAGTTTATATATCGGGTCTTAGTCAAAACAGTCTGCAATGTGTTTCATCTTCTTTCTCTTTCTTATCAAACATTTCTCAGCTTGAAAAAAAAAAAGAGCCTGCAGCCGCCAGAAAAGTGAGTTCGCAATATTTCTTACACAAATTCATTCTTTTACGCATAAAACCTTTCGCACGTCACTAATCCAACCATCTTGCAATCGAGCTACCGACGAAAAACATTGGTAATGAAATATGTTCTCAGACGAGTCGAGTTTTTCCAACAAAAATGGCATTGAAATGGAAGACTTATTAGAATGTCACTGCGAGTTCCAAACATTTCATCATTCTGCTGTCCATGCACAAGACTCATACAAACATAACATATTGATTTATCTCCTGTTCTATTCACCATGATTGGCACCCTTGAATATAACCTATACACCTTTATAACTTATACAATATCTTCAGGAAATAAATGGAAATCCACAAATGTTTTCATCATCAAAATATTTTAATAGAATGTCTGAAGTAATATTACGAAACAAAGCATCTTTTTCTAATCAAAAATAGTTATATCTTAGAAGAAATTTTGAAAAGTATGAACTGGGCATAAATAAAGATATCCTTCAGCAGGGATGTACAAGACCATTCAAACGACAGTACTAATAGCTAAATCAGTCAGAATATTGAGTTCCAAAGTATTCAGGTGATTTGCTTTCAAGTTGATCTCCAGTCAAAGCCACCAGTTTCAGCTGGTGTGTAAACATAACAATTACGATTATTGATATATATTGGAAATTACCAACCAAGACTGCCAATATAGGTTTCTTCGGTTTTAAAGTTGGTCTGGCTGGTTGGTCCGTTGGCTGGCTAGCTGGTCAAGTACGCGTTACGCGTGCAGATCGTACTACTAGAGTTATAGGGCTCAAAGTTTTTAAAGACTACTCTTTATTATATGTACAGAAAATATTTTTCGTTTTCTTAACCCACCTCTTTACATATGTTGTTATATGGGAGTTCAATTTCCAATAAAAGATAACGCTAAAGTGATCCCTTATTTTGTGTCCGGCTGCGTTCACGTTTTTTTCCATTGGAAAATTCAGACTTTTTTGAATTGATTACTGCTTAACAAAAAGCCGGAGAAGTAACTCATTAATTGATCACTTTTTTTGGCATATTTCGATTCATCACACAAAACACAACATGATGTCAAAACACGTTGATCACATGACGGTCTTTATCGAATGAAAAACAGTTTTGATATCATTTAATAAGCTTAACTTACTCTGGCGCAACAGTGCAGTTATAGAACACCTTATGAGAATCAATCATACACGCAATAATAATGGTCTGTAAGACCAACTCACTGACTATTGTCCAACAGCAAGGCACATCGGTATATTGCCTCAAATTCCAGACAAAACGCAGGATATCTACAATTGAAAAATTGTTAAAAGGCTTATCTCACAAGGCATTCATTTGCTCAATAAGTTTGATTCCTACTAGTTGGCCCATTATTGCAGCCATGTTCCATGTTAAATCAAGCCTATATGTTTTCCCACACAAAAATCACACTACTGAACAACTACAAAAATAAAAAAGGAATACTGTTCATAAATCTCCAAAGAGTAAAAAGACAAATGAATCATTACATAAATTATGATTGTATTAGTCAGTCAAAGTGCGTTTCAATTCATGACAAGAGACAATCTTTTTATGGTTTTCAATGAATTTTCACAGTACCTATTATTGATAATGGATTTATATAATCCCTGTGAGTCCCTAGAGGAAAACATTCTTGCATTAATGTCTCATGTTGACGAAGACCCATGTTTCCGAACCCGGAAAAAGTCTTGGAGTGAACAAAATGCGAAATGCATAGCTTGCAAGCTCCGGCCCAGTTGGATGTGTCTGTGCCATATTTTCCATACCTTCACTCTCGTTTTGTCTGATATCTTATCTCTTCGGCTGCTATCATAGGCATTTCTGTCCCTGTCCCAAATGAATAGATGATTGCTTTCCTTTGTCATTTCAGCTCTAATTTCAGATTTTTCAATGTAACTATCCACTTGAGCAGCGACTACAGATTCTAGCCTTATCAAGAGACCACTTCAGATTAAAGCATTATCAAGAAGCGACCCACAAAGTTTATTCGATGCTTCGCTGATCGTTGGTAAAGTGAGATCAGACAACGATTCCCCACTCCCCAAATTATCCCTTCTCATTCACTAATTTATACCATTCAGTCTGGCAATCAAATATCTATCAGGCAATGCGTGATAATAATCTGATGAAAGGAACTTGACCTCACAAAAAAGTCTCATCGTATGTCCATTTAGCTGGATTTAACAATTCCACAAGTGATCGGACCATACGTCGAAAGTATATTCGTATCTAAAATTATTGCATTTGGTGGAGAGACGAAACTCAATACTCGATAAACAGCTTTCCTGACCGTCTTCTGTTGACTGAGAAGCTGGTCAGCGACCCCCGCCCCTCACAAGCCGGCTTTGCCGTTTATATCTCTACGAACGTTACATGCATGGGTGGTTAACAGGGTGACGGTGGAACAAGATCGCCATCACTGTTTTCAACAGTTCAGCGGTCCTGATGTTGACACAAACAGTGTAGTTCAGGTGAAATGTAGACAGATAACCTTGCCCACTGAAGTGTTACTGATATGGCCGGTCAGCACGGAGGGACAAAGCCGCACTTGACACAAAACTCTAATCATTACACGCGTGCACAGAGACATTCACTAACAGAAGGCCATGTTTACTAGTGTACCAGGAAAAGCAAATAGAAGTAAAGGTAAGAGAATAGCGATAAATTAGGAATACTCCCGCTCTCTCTCTGTCTCTCTCTCACCCCGTCTCTCCCTATTTCTTTCTTAATCTGTCAGTATGAATTATATATTTGTGATAGATACGTGTGTATACGTATTTTTCCAAACATATACAAACAAATGCGTAGCGTTTCACAGGTAAATAGATATACTCAAAGATGTTATCTTCATCAACATCATCATCTATAATGCCTACAACACGACGCTCATGATAGAGAGGTGGGGCGGATCCTGGGGCAGGTCTATGTCTGACGACAGACGTTAAAAGACATGACGATGATGATGATGATGATGACGATGACGACGATGATGATGATGATGATGATGATGATGATGATGATGATTGAGCAATGGCATTTCTCCTTCAATAATAAGGGCTGATCTTTCTCATGTCTTATGGTCCAACTTTCCCAAATCGTCTCTCGACTTCATGTATCCGTCATTTCCAACTGCATTGACTGTTTCACGGGTACCAATAGGTTAGCTTTTCTTCTCAGTATATACCCTAGCCATCTCAATGTTTTTTTAGCTGAAACACTTGTACGATATCCTTCAATTTGGTCTCCTCTCTTGGATTCATGTACATATTTTTTATATCACTGAGACCCATTCCAACAATTACTCTCCCCATTGTCTTCTCAGCTATTATGACTTTGTTTCCGAGTTGTTTCCTAACTTTCCAGATATCGTACCCGCACGTCATACCTAGAATTAGGCATTGATTGTATACTTTTCGTACTAAGTATATTGGCAATCTGCTTTTTAGAATATCTCTACGCAAAATGCTTTGCAAACAATGGTTATGCATATTTTATTTCATTTTCGTAATTTTTGTCCAGCTTTATCGCCTGACCGAGACAGAAGTGTATTTCAACTACTTCTACGGCTTCATCAACTATTTTTATAGTCTGTTTCGAGACTTTATTATTGAATATAACTTTTGTCCTTGTTCTGTTTATTCTTAATCCTAATTTTCGGCGTTCTCTGCAAAAATCAGTCATCACGTTTTGTTGATCATCTGCAGCTTATGCTATTAATGCAAAATCATCATAGAGTCTTAAATATTCCCCGATCAAGAGTACTCAAATGTTTATCCAGTCTCTTTCCCCGTGATATACTCTCAGGGTTTGCTATAAGAAGGTTTAGTGGTATTATATCCCTTTGTCCTTATCCTTTTTATTTCTATGAAGTTTGATTATTGTAATCTCATTTTTGTATTTTTTCTCGCTTACTCTAGTATATGTCGGTATATGAATTAAAATAGATATATGGGAAGACCATTGGGGAGCACGCAGCACACCATGGTTGGTGGTATCATAGAATTGATAAAACTACAAAATCAAGATCATTGGGAGAAAATAGCGAGAAGGTAAGATAACAAAAAATACAAAATATCGGTTGGAAAGTCCCCAAGGGATATCAAACTCAACAGAGTTGATAGACCAAACCAAATACATATATATATATATATATATATATATATATATATATATATATATATATATATATATATACGTACCAGGATTTCTCGGTGAGATATGAGAGAAATTAATACTGTCACGGTCAGCATTGGAAAATTTAAGATAGGCTTTTGTCTAGTGGTTGACTTGGTATGACAGCAGCTCTCTCTCTCACAAACACACACACGCACACACACACACATGTATATATATATATATATATATATATATATATATATATATATATATATATATATATATATATATATATATATATATATATATCATTAATTGCATTAAATTATATGGAAATACTATTGGAAATAATTTCCCGTTATTATACAGTGAATGCATTCTGCATAAACCATGTCAATAGAATAAATATTGAAGAAAATGTGCAACTGAAGGGATTGAAACTGAAACGGTTCTACAATATGCAGTGGTTTTATATATATATATATATATATATATATATATATATATATATATATATATATATATATAATAAAATGTGACGTTGACTATTTAAAATTTCTGATCAGTAAATACAAGAAAGTAATATACTACTTCTATTTTTTGGGGATTCAAATAGTTACATAAAAATATTTAAAAACAATCAAAAGTAAAAAAAAATGTAACAAATTATTTAGCAAGAATTATACAAAGAGCAATATGGATAAAAAATCAAAAGTACTGATGTACCCTTATATCTTAAAAGATACTGTCAAAATTATGAAGATTGATAAATAGCAGGTAATCAATAACTTTGAGATTATTACATTAAGATGAGATGGTTATATCATATAAATCAAACTAAGATAAAAAAAGAGAGTTATTTCTTTAGAAAGAGAATAACCATTAGGATAGAATTTTTTGAGAAGAATCATACACATGAAATTAAAACATTTCAAGAAAAACATAATAAAGCATAATATGAAAAATACATTAAATGGTAATAAGGACAGAGAAACAATAATTAATCAAATAATTGAATAAGTGGATACATGATAAAATAAATCCAATTAAGCTATCAATAAAGACGAATCTATCAATACATAAATAGAATTATCCCAAACGTCGGTGCGAGATAATTATAGCAATACATTAAAAGAACCGAATCAGCATGAATGGGCTTAAACACTCAGTCATTGTAGAAGTTTCTTTCAAACTATTCACTCGCAAAAACAATAACAATATATATGACTCGATCTAAGCCAATCATCAATAGATGTTCGACATAGCAAATACAAACTATGAATAATATGTTACGTATTCACAATCTTACGTGATAAGTACATGTGAGGCACAATATCAGTGATTTTAGAGTGATATTGTACGTAAAGAGTATATGTTCATCTATGCCCAATCCCTTTCCCATGTGGTGATAAATGGAAACCAGAGCAGCTGATCTCTTCCCCAGTACAGCTGGCCAGTGAAGGGATTAGTACTGACAGGGATGATAAGAGACCAGAGAAAGTGTATGGCCTTATTAGCATATGTCAATATGCTATAAGTGACACACACACGGAGACACACACACACATACATATATATTGAGCATTCTGGTGGATAAGGAAAATGATAAATAGATATATCGCTTAAATTCAAACTTACTGACCATCCAGTTCCATGGAGTGTAGACAGGATACCAGCCTCTGGGTCTGAAGTAAAGGTTTCGATCATACCTCATGGCTCTGGATGGGATAATGGATAGTCTATAGCCACACAACAAAATACAACAAAAGTAATACAACAAAACAGCTGTCTGTGGATGACACAACAATATATATATATATATATATATATATATATATATATATATATATATATATAAGGGAGCAAGTGTGTGTGTAGAGATCAACCCATAAATTTAGAAAGATAGAGAAAGGAACAGTACACACTTAGTGAGATATAGAGACCGAGTAGCGAGTTGGGTTGGAAAGCAGTTTAGCCTCTGGCCCCTTAGGACCAGCGGGAGTGTTTACGTTTCTCAGAAAAGGAGCTAACTTTAACCAAATTTTGCATTTCGTTTGTGTGAAATCCGATACAGAGAATGTAGCATTTTAGCTCCAGGTATCTCCCAGTACCGTTCCATCTGTTTACCCCATCAAAGGAGAGGTATAAAAAAAATTTAAAAAAAGAACGTGGATTATTTCCATGGTCAGACACCTCGTTCTCAAAATGGCATCGGTTACATCTATCCACAGATGGAACGTTTTTTTTTTGCAGATTTGTTATCATGTTTTGCAGCGACCGGATCTGAAGAAAACGGGCTTTCCGGAAGATTGTGTCGACGGTGTCGGTGCAAGAATAAAATGTTTACTCCAAGGAACCGATATTTGCGGATATGATGACCGGCCGCCGTGAGAAAAAATTAGAGTGAGAAGTTTTATGATATGAAGTTGAATGTTAATTCAATATTAAGATTAAATGAAAAAAAGAAAAAAACCATGATGAATAATGAATGATTTTTAGTATGGTGCTATTTATTAACAAAACAGAAATATTTTCGGACAAATATCTCATTATTCATTGTATTTAAAATTTGTGTTATTTTAACATTGATAATGTTTTAAAGGTGAAATGATTAACAAAATAGTGGAATGGTTATTCTAAATTGCCAAGATTATCTAATAGAGGTTTCAATTTGGATTTTCCAGTATAATAGGATTTAGAGAGCATTTCATTTCTCTGATTACAGAAATTATTTTCTCATATATATATATACATATATATATAATCAAATAATTTGGTCATCCATGGACAGCTGTATTACAACTCTTCAGTGCAGTTATAGATACCCATGCAGTGCCCCAAGGTAGGATCAAAACCTTCATTCCAGACTCAGTGGCAGGCATTTTACCTCTTTGCAGAACTGGACAGTCAGTATGGCTGAACTTAAACGATATATTCACTTACGGACAATACCCCATCCATCAGAGTACTCTATTCAAGATTGGAATACTACGGCACATACACTCGCACACACACTTTATATATATATATATATATATACATATATATATATATATATATATATATATATATATATATATATATATATATATATACATATATATATGTATATATATATATATATATATATATGAGAAGTTGATGAATAGGTTTACCTAGGTCAGGAACAAGCAAAACATAAAAGTTAACCAAACAAACCGAGGTGCATGAAAAAAGCAACTTTGGGTATAACTCTTAGAGATGAAAAAAGGTTCGACATGTATTAGAGAGACGACGAGAGTGAAAGATATCAGGCAGATAATTAAGCAACAAAAATTTAGATGGGATGGACAGTTAGCATGAAGAGATGGCAACAGATAGGACAACAGGCTTAACGATTGGTGTCCACTCTGGTGGACAGTAACTGCAATCGGAAAAGACCAAACATAAACTGTAAGGATAAGATAGAACGGTTTGCCGGGGAGACTCATGATGGCTGATGATGCCGATATATAAACGCTAGTATACATTTATTTAATTATACACACACACACACACACACATATATATATGTATATATATATATGTATATATATATATATATATATATATATATATATATATACACCGCACACACTGGAGGTATAGATATAACAATATTTTACGTATTTCTATCCATCTCTCTCTCTCTCTCTCTCTCTCTATATATATATATATATATATATATATATATATATATGATATACTATAAATCAGTATCTTTTTTATATGAGCAGTACCATATAAATATGAATGTAAAATTATGAATATAAACAAAAAAATCAAACGATGAATTGTATAGCCGTATGACGCAGATATCCAAACAAACGAACAATGAATTAAAAAAAGTTGAATAATCACTGTAAAAGTGTGACATAGACTGTTGTGGTAAGATCCATTTAGAAATATAATTGTTACCTACTAGCAGGGGTACCTGGTCTGGCCAGGGAAGAAATAACTTAAAGTATAGCAAAAACAAGAAACCACTCAGTAGGGCGGATTTCAGCTGGAAGACACTCATATGAATGTATGTACATACATGATGGTTACCGAAAAAAAATGAACTGTGATTACAGCATTCGACCGAAATGCACACGCTGATGAGGCTCATTATTACCCAGCCTACTTGGTCAGTTGGCCAACAAGCTTCAAATCTCTGTATTTCGTTAGGGATTAGGATGTTATGTAAGAATATCCTTAGAGCTTGGCAAATTTGTTATGAAGACCCTTGCATTGCTTTGGAAGACAAAGTACACATCTGTTATTCAATATACATGTGATGGGTTTATTTCATAGATGTGCTCAATACAAAACATTCAGTTTGGGTGGAAATCATTATTTCAACATTCATAAATACATATATATATATATATATATATATATATATATATATATATATATATATATATAAATATATATATATACGGTACTTCAATTATTTCCATTTTCTCTGATGTGTCTACTTTCTTTTCAAAGAAGTAGTCCGAATCATATGTATTTTGTGAAGAGGCAGTATTCAATGGATTTGACAATACTTGATTTCCTTTCATGAGATGATATACTTAAGGGATAAATTTGATTCTGTGAGACTGTTCAGTACCAATGGGCATCGCTCACATGCTGTACATGGCGTGATAGTGAAGGAGCAGAATAGAAATACAGTATATTGAAATCAAATCTGCAATACTCCTCTTTTCAGACTTGATTGTAGCATTGATCCTTGACGATGAAAATGTTCGTTAAAATTTCTGTCTAATTGCATTCAACAAAATACGAACGCATCTTTGAAATAACCGATACAATTCTGCATAGAGTTTCTCTCTGTGTCTCTTTCTCTCTCACACACACACTCACACATGCTAACACATACAATTACACTGAATGAGAAATAAATTGAGAGAAATAAGATTGCATATACATTAGAAATGATCTGGGATTGCTGCCCTTTCTTTCTTTCTTTCTTTCTTTCTTTCTTTTTTTCTTTCTTTTTTTACTTTCTTTCTTTTTTCTTTCTTTCTTTTTTATTTTCTTTCTTTCTTTCTTTCTGTCTTTCATTCATTCTATTTCTATCTTCTTTTGTGTGCTACATAGTCGAGTTTTCTTATCATCAATTGTTTTTTCGATTAATCGTGGTTGCCTATGGCTGCATTGGTAAAAACCATACACGTCGATATTGACAATACTCGTCTATACAACAATTATATATATATATATATATATATATATATATATATATATATATATATATATATATATATATATATGGCTTATATATACGTTGTCACTTGTTATTGTTCATGGAAGTTATACCCATGGGTGGCGTAAGATAATTCCTTGTGGCCAAATTATATTAGTACTCCCTGACGTAATCAAAAATATGTAGCATCTCTTTGATTCTAAAACTTGTTAGCCGTACTCTGAGCAGTTGCATTTCAGCTCACTGAATTATTGATATTGTCTTTCATTAACATACATTCTTAATCACAATGTTACAGTTACCAATGACTGACTGGCAAAATTCGTTGCTGATCTCGTAATATCTCGAATTCAATGTATTGCACTGTATTATTCTAGTTTGGGAAACAGTAGATGGATATTTTGACTATCATTCCCCATGCTCTTTTCGCGAGTTATTGTTGCACAATCGGATCTGTTTGGTGGCTGAGATAGTAGCATTTTCCCCACTGATAAAATGGTCCAATTTCGAACCCCAAAGAAATTCCACATGTTTCAAAGCCATGTTTTCAAGCCACAGATGTCCTGACCTTGTGGAAAAATAATACTGCAGAATCATCTTAATCATATTTCATCTTATGCTGGACAAAGCTGAAGTTAGTAAATATCTACTCTCACCTAGGTGTCCTCAGGGAATACTAAGCTCCCCAGCACAGATTTTGGCAGAAATCCCCTTAATTCTACGGACACATATTTCAGGTAACAAGACGTAGCGATTGATATGAACATACACAAAGCTGATCAGATTAAAAGATCTGTACGCGCACTAAACCATCACAAGTGGGGAGGAAGATAGAATGATTGAGCTCAGTTTTACTCCTTCTTTGCTCTTCTCTTTGCTCATTCTCTTTCAACGTTTTTCCTTCTTCGTATCTGATTTTCAACCCATTCTCTACAATTTATTCCTTTTCTCCTTCTTCGATTTTATACTTTATTTCTTTCCTCCTCCTCCTTTTGTAATAATCTACTTGGGACAATCTTTTTAATGACACACACATTCTCTCTCACACACACATGCAAACACACACACATATATATATATATATATATATATATATATATATATATATATATATATTCATATATATATGAGTGTGTGTGTGCGTGTGTGTACTTTATTTTGACAGGCCCCGTATCTCTCTTTGACTTTCTCCTCTTATCTGTCCTTTATTTTTCTCTTTCTCCTCTTATTTCAATGCTTTCTTACCGTCTCTTTCTCTTTTTTTCTCTCGTCTTTTCTTTCATTGTATTCCTATTTGTTATCTTTCTCTTTCTCTCTTTTTACGTTACATATCTATCTGTGTTCGTTCTGCGTTGTTTACTTCGAATACACTGTTTTTGTGTCAAAGTAAAAGAAAAGATGGAGACAAAACCCTGTTGACCATAACTTTATTTTTCTGCTCATTTTGCCCACTGTATTCCTGCTCTGAAAGAAGACGTGCCTGTCGAATACGTCGTCTTTTCCATCAAAACATCGACAGACGAGTCCAGGCCCGACCCGATCTTGGACATTCCGACAAAAGAATTGTTCCAATATAAATACCTTTATTTATATGTTGGTAAGAACAAACCGCGAGAGAACCATAAAAATCATTATCAATGTAGCGTTATAAAAAGAAAACAGCATTTATTCTGTGATAGACCGATTCTGCTCCGCATCTTTTCATTTCTTTTTAGAAATGTGTTCCTTTTTTAGTCTTTGCCAAATATTTTCTCGTTTCTTTCTTTTATCGCCTTTTAAATTGATTAGATGTGCTTCCGTATTTTTTGTTACGTATTTTCTTTCTTTCTTTTTTCTTTCTTCCTGTCTTTCTTCCTTTCTTTCTTTCTTTCTTTCTTTCTTTCTTTCTTTCTTTCTTTCTTTCTTTCTTTCGTTCTTTCTTCCTTTCTTTCTTTCTTTCTTTTCTTCCTTCCTTTTATTTTCACGATTCCTCCCGGAATTCTTTTTTTTCTTTATTTTTTGACCATTCAAAATGATTCCGAATCCTGACTCTACTTATTGGTTATTATGATTTTTTGTTGCTGTTTTCTTGTTTTAATGGTTTTTGTCTTTTGATGCCTGTCTCTTCTTCCTTTGTTCATTTGGGTTCTCTTTCTTTTGTCAGTTCTTTCATTTCTATTGGTTTGATAAATTGTGTTCAATATTTCATTTCCTTTCTGATATTATTTCTCTTCGTTTCTCTTGATTTTCCCCTAGATTGTTATATTTCGAGTGTTGGTCTGCCTTTTCTTCTGTTTTCATCTGTTTTTCCATTCTTTTTCTCATGAATATTCCTAAATCGTTTTCTTTTCTTTCAACCTTTTTCATTCACTCTACTATTCCAGACATATTTCTTTATGAATCAACGTATTTTATTGTTTGAAACTATGCACTGTCTTCTTTTCAACTATTCTCTTCCCTGAAATTGTATTCCTCTTTTCTATAATTTCACTTATCTTTTTTATAACTTTTCCAGTCAAGATATAGATTGTAGTCACTATTTTCGTTAAAATTATTATTTGAACCTTCTTTATCTTGAATTTGGTCTTTTTTTTTCTCTTTCCCATCCATTGTTCCTTCAGTATTGAAACTATTTTTCTCAAAATTGACTGATATCAATCTTTTCTCCCTTTCCTCTTCTTATCTCTTTTGAATATAATTTCTTCCTTTCTTTTTACTGTGGATATGCTCTGGCATTTCTCTTCAGTGTCTGCTTTTTTTCATTCCTTTTTTTTTCAAGGGACTCTTCTTTTCCTTCCCCTCTTTAACCTATCCGTTGTCACTCCTCGAACGTTCCTCATCCTCCAATCTTTCTTTCTTTCAAATTCTTTTTTTTTTCTCTCTGTCTTTTTTAGACTTCTTTCGTTCTCCTGGTAATCTGACAATTGCCCGAGGCAGAATGAACTTTTGGACTCTTCATTCTCTATTTATACCATCTCGTCTTCCATACTCTTAATCATCGAAACAGATAACACAACCGTTGCCGAGCAAGAACAAAGCGAAACCATGGCAACAACGAGAAGAAAGGTTAAAGATAGAAAAATAAAGAACCCACAGAGAAAAAAAGGCGATATAAGATTTAAACTGTAGAGTGAAGGAATCGAGAGCAAAAAAGAAGAGATAAGAACTATACTGATATATACGTGATAAGTTTAAATTATATGCCATTATTTGAGTTCCTTCCCACGTGGTGGCTGCATACGTACGTTTTGCTTTCATCGTATCTTTCGATATCCGATCTTATAGATAAACAAGGTATCAAAGCCTTATTTTATATTCGAAAAATAAACTTTGTACATCATCGTGGAACGTCTATCTGCTAGAAACTGATTATGACAGGTTTGCATAATTTAAAGAACTGTTTTAGATTCTTCTTTTCCATTTACACTGTTAGCTGGGCTACTCTGGTTCGTGAGAGCACACACACACACACACACAGAGACACACACACACACACACACACACAAACATACACACAATCATATATATATATGTATGTATGTATATATATATATATATATATGTGTGTGTGTGTGTGTGTATACACATATATATACATATATATAGATATTGATATAGATATAAATAGATGGATTGATAAATAGATAGATACCATGATAAATGTGTAGTTCATGATAAATTTTTCAATTTGTAAGAGTATAAAAAAGAAATAAAAAATTATTTTATTCGTTGCTAATATCTAATCACAATGCTCCATATTTATCAAAGTATATTTATCTATCCATCTATCTCTCCTTATATATATATATATATATATATATATATATATATATATATATATATATATATATATATATATATATATATATCACTTACATGAATAAGCCCTGCTTCAAAAAGTCAAAAAATGAGTAGTACAAAATAACATCCATATAAACACGTTACGATAATACTCTCGATAAGATAGCAAACTACATATATGACATGGAAGCGGTGTTTGATCAACACTGCTTGGTTGCAATGTTTTGTTTTTTAAATTCCCGGTAACATACTGAACAACTGGATTGCCCAACAATAGAAAAATTATACATGATACCATCATAAAATATATGCGAGCGGAAAAAAAATACAGATACCACACACACACACACACACACACACACACACATATATATATATATATATATATATATATATGTATATATATATATATATATATATATATATATATATATATATATATATATATATATATATATATATATATATATATATTTATATATATATATATATATATATTCTGGTTTCATTGCAATTTCAAATACTTAGCGTTTGACCTCAGGCGGTATGCTATTTCAACATTTTTACTAGTGTCCACAGTCCATATATATATATATATATATATATATATATATATATATATATATATATGTGTGTGTGTGTGTGTGTGTGTCTGTCTGTTTCTGTGTGTCTGTGTGTGTGTCTGTGTACGTGTATGTGTGCACGTGTGTGTGTTTATAAATTTAAACCCCAAAAGATTCAATGGACTAATTTTGTAGAAGAAGAATCCTCCTCCCAGAAATCATTATTTCACTGATTAAAAGATCTCCCCGCTATCAAAGACCAATTTTCTTTGAAACTCTTTGGAAAATGAAAATGGTGTGATGCAAAGACACGATACCCATTATGTTTATCAGAAAACACTGATCGTTCCCAGATTCTAAAGTGGTTTCTGTCTACGTCTGTTGATTCGAATACCCTGATGGACTCTTCTGGAATTTCCCGATACCTTGCACAAATTTGATCAAAATAATAAACAGATGAACACAGACACAGTTTGAAGCAGTGGCTGCTTGAGGTCTTTTGTTATAACAACGTGAGGTAAAGCAAATTTTGTAGGTTAGGGAATACCTGTAAAACAAAACTGTTCGTTGTAGGCATTCACAGGAACCATGTGATTATAGGCTATGCAGGGATTGGACTGAGCTAAACAGTCAGCCGATAAATCGGAATCTCAATAAATGCTAAGTATCAGATTGATCATCCACTGTCCACTTCTGGGTTTTTTATATTCTTATGATGCAGACTATTATATAGAAATGGGTATTTAATCAAATAGAAGATAAATAGTTAGTCAATTAAAGCAATAGGCTCAATCGGTAGAGATCGACTACGCGTCAATATTGCCGCCTGGTGGATGCAGGTTCGACTCCTGTAGCATATCATTTCTTCAGCTCTATCTATTCACACTGTCAGGGCCAATCTGCATTTTGACTGTATGAAACGGGTTTTTGATTTAAAAAATAATTACGTATTAATAATTATTCCATCATATCGAATGTCCATATATATACATATATATTCATATATATATATGTGTATGTGAGTGTGGTTTTATTGTGGAGGTGAGGTGGTCCGGCAGAATGTAGATGAAAATGACGATTGAAAGTGAAGAGGAAAACTTATGACAAAGGTATCACATCTCATTTTTTCTATTATTCTGTGGGCTTCTTTCAATGCATTCCAACAGGGGCCAGCCATTTCCTCAGAAAAAATATTAAGAGCGATTCACTGGAGAAAAAATCCTGTTTACATGTTCGATGCAAAAGAGACATTTTTCTGTAGGCAACTGCAAAATATTTTCTCTGAAAAAGATGGTTGGCCGTCATCAAAATGCATAGAAATACGCCCACAGGATGATGAAAAATCAGATATAACTCCTATTTCATGAAGTTTCTTCTTCACTTTTCAATTGCCATTTTCATCTCTCTCTCTCTCTCTCTCTCTCTCTCTCTCTCTCTATATATATATATATATATATATATATATATATATATATATATATATATGTATATATATACATATATATATCAGAGGTTAAAGCGCAGAAAAATAGAATCAGCAAACTTTGGAAGCTTCAAGGTATTTTCAGTTCTGAGGAGGAATGTCCAAGTTTTAGAAAGAGATTCTGTTTACCATTTAACAATAATGCAAACGAGGCTTTTTCTTCCCGTCCGTCTCAGTCTATAAAACATTTCTCATTCAGCAAAAAGCCTTACCCAAAGCGTAGCCATTATCTAAATCTGATGTTCCACTGTGACATGCAAACTATTTACGCCAAAAGCCAAATAATCAATTTTCAGTTTGGAGAGAAAAAAAAAATTGTTTTGTTTCAAGATGGTTACATAATTCTGCCCGTGAGTGTGTGGGGCATATCTAGATGTGTTAGCAAACCTTTGTGGTTCTGCCTTGGGGTGTTTTGGAGTCTAATTTTATGAACTCTCTGTCAAGTATGTGGATATAATATCCGGCAATATTATTTACCGGGCAATAAGTAGCATTTAAATCAATTTTATTAAACTGATAAGTTCCGTACTTTGGATTTGTCAGAGTAGTTATTTCAAATGAAACAATATTGAAAGTTCTTTTTTTTCCCCAAGTTGATAATACCGCGCAAAAAAAAACTAAACATGTTTGTATGATATATTTAATTCAAATACAACTGTTTTCATTATTGTCCATTTAACATTAATGTAAAGAGTATCTTATATTCATAAAAAGCAACTCCTGCTCTTGTGCGCCTGGTGACAGCTTTTCTATGCTGCTCGACAATCCTCAACAGAATCTGATACTGCTTCTCATCCCCTACTAATTTGTTATATCTTTTTATCAGTAAAGAAAAAAAAAACTCTCTCTGAAGAGTCATCGAGCTCTTAGAGTGTATTGATTGAGCCTCCTTGTTTATTGCAGTAGTATTCCTCTACGTCACTGATCCCCGAACTATCAAAGGGATGTCTTAATACGACGGGTGAAAAAGATGATCCAGTGTTTTCTTTGAGACGCAAGTTTTTTTTTCTCATCTAAAGGTTTCAATTCTTTCTCCCCTTCCGGCTCTTCTGAATTCTGGGATATCGTGTCTTTCTCTTTACAAATACTACGCTCATCCAGAAAACCCAATCCAATATTTGTTTCTGACAAGTACCAAAGGTGCCTCTTAACTGCTTACAAAGCACCCCTTTGGCTTTTCCCTCAGGAGCAACAGTTCAGAAGTAAAATCAGGCTAAAGCGATGTTTGGTTCCCATCGGCTCACAATTGCCTAATGCCAAAAAAAAAAAAGGACATCTTTGAGGCTGGCAAAATATGCTACATTTCTCGTTCTTTTCATTCATTGATCAGTCTGCCACAACGTTGAATTGGACACTCCTGAGCAGATTCATGGTATTTGCTATCCTTCTGACTAAATGGAGAGATCATAGAGCCTTTAAATTGAATTTCTTTTTCGGACCAACAACCAACAAAGAGGGAGATAGTTATGAAAACATATTCTAATCTTCCCATGAATGGTATGGGGCATCTTTCCAGTATTTTTGTGGTAATCAATCATTCTAACACGCTGGTCTTCTACAAACCATTGGATAGAAATTTCTTCTCGTGTGTGTATCGAGTGGATCCTAATGATCATGGAAAATATTAAAGCATGTTGGTCTTTTTGGGAAAAGTCTTCGGAAAGATTTTCAAGATGAGCTCGTGGATATGATGGCAGCGAGGCAGTCACAATAAAGTTTGCCAAATTTCCTCTTCTACCTTCATATATGCTCCACAAAACAATCACGTATTCAACACAGTATTGCCAAATGATGACCAATCGTACGGCCACCTGCATCCAATCAATTTGATTCCTGAATCACTATTCGAACCGGTTCTTCTTTCCATCGTTGGCAACAAACAATAGAAGCAGGTATTCAAAATCTTTTTCAGGTTATCAGATCAACAATTTGGTCTCATAGAGTTCTGACACTCCCGATGACAGCTGTCAGCAGCAATTCTATGGGATCCTTGACTGCTACATCTTATATCGTCCTTTGTCATTTGTTTTCAGTTCGTTACCTGAGCTTGGCAAACAGTAGATGAGGATATGATGATGTCTGAAACATGATGGATGGATTGAATCTTTCAAGATTTGTTTGAAGGAGTCAATCATATACATATACTACACCACATGATTCAACTACTTAACGTACTCAAGTCATAGAACAGAAGAACCACTGAATATCATTCAATTGGTATTCAACCAATACAGATCACTTAATAAATAGAAAGAAAGGAATGGCAAACAAGGCAACGGAAATAGTAACTTCAGGAATTTTAATTTTCCTTTTACACACACACATACACACACACACACACACACACACACACACACATATATATATATAATGTATATATATAAAATATGCAATTTGCAGCGAATCTTTTCTTAATCAAATGGATATAGTCAACAGTCCTTGCCCAGGAAAAACTGCATTTAAAGATTATGCGATAAATTCTGACTTTTTTTGAAAATGACTAAACTGACTCAATTCCACTGAAATTGACCTCATCGAGAACTGATCTTTACAAATCACCTGAGGTCAGTACCATATATCATATATTCTTCATAAACTTGAGGCCTTTAGGGTGCAGCGTCTCCTTTAAAGATTGCCCTAGGGAAGTTGACCCCAAATTGATCTGTCAAAGCCATCATCACCTATCCTATGTTTATTTTGGGATCGAAATACCCTTATACACACTTTTCAGCTTGTGGGATGCAACTCTTCAGGAGACAATAAAAATAGTCACAAACAAACATTCTTCGCATATATATATATATATATATATATATATATATATATATATATATATATATATATATATATATATATACATATATATACATACATATATATACATATATATATATATATATGTATTATGTATGTATATATATATTTATATATATATAGTTTGAGAAATGCGTATTGAGTTTGTTAATATCAATTATGATCATTAACTGAACGTAAATAAGGCACATTTATAACAGTTAATGGATACTGAAATAGAGTTTACATTGGAAAGCATTAGATGAATATATTTCGGACTGATTTACAATCATCAACCACCAACTGTCTTTTCCGTAGTTATTTGATTTTAATTCTTTTCTGTTGCAGTCTGAATGTACAAATGAATGGAACTGGGCGGCATGAATTCACTTTTTACTTTTCGATCACCATCATGTTCCCAGACCAAAGAAGAATAACTAAGTCAAACAATTTGATATCTGTAGTCAATGAACAAAACTTTTATGCCAGCAAACTGATACAAATCAGTCTTTTTTTCATTTGTTGTTAGAAAGATTGTGATCTCACTAAAACTAATGATAAAGCCACCCGACTGACAATTCTGTTATGGAAGCAGGACAGACCAAAATGCTGTACTTGACAAGTTCAAGACTTGAAGTACACTTGAGAAAAATACTCAACACATTCGAAAGAGATAAGTGGTTGCGCATTATTGTGCTGCGCACACAGACTGGTGACCAATGGAATAGCTGATTGCTGTTACAGTTCATAGAATATGATATCTAATCCGTGTTAATCTCTACACGGATAAAGTTTTGTTTAAACGGTATTGTAAAAATAACTCCTATAAAAAGCCCGCTTTCGCAGAAAATTATTGGTAGAGTTTTATTCGTGGACACTGTTCCATTTCACACAGGCCTCTCAGAATGTGACGGGCTTTCCATCGAGTTCAGAATCGTCTCAATAATCTTACTAGGTGCTGTGCTGTGATATATTGCAGCGAAATCCAACAGTATAAGGTATACATGCATACTCCCCCCAAATAGCAAAAATATGTCTTTCAGGTTGAGACTAATTCGTTTTTATAAAAAAAATTGTGAATTAATTTTGATAGATTGAAGATCAAACATTGTTGTTCTCAGCGATCACTACCAGATTGGTTGATGAGACCGGCTTGGAAAAGTCGGTCAAGGAATCCTCTCTCGCAAAACAAGGGTAAAACAACCGTGATACTGAAGCAGATCTGGGGCAAGCAAAAGGAAGAGATAAAAACGATAATGATGAGAAGAAAAGTGTCAGAGTAATCGTAAAGGCAAAAATAATAAAAACAAGGTAATGATGAAAATTAGAAACCGATTTTCTGATTGAAAAAGAAAGAGACAGAATCTGATAACAAAAGAAAGATACGGATAAAAACAAAGATGAGAAAGGAGGGAGAAGATTAAGAGAAGCAAAAAAAGAAAAAAAGAAGAGGGCTGACAGGAGAAAAAGAAGAAGAGAGAAAGAGACGATTCAAAATGGAGATAATAAAGTGTAAAGCAAAAAAAGGAGAGGGAAAACCAAGAAGATAAGGAAAAAAGGGAGGACCTGAGAAAGTAAAGAAGAAGACGAAGACGAAGACAAAGAAGAAGAAGAAGAGGAAGAAGAAGAAGAAGAAGAAGAAGAAGAACAACAACAACAACAACAACAACAACAACAACAACAACAACAACAAGAATCATAACGACATCAACAGCAATAACAATAACAAGAACAAGAATAAGATAAGAAAACAAGTGGAACTGATGTATCGAAAATAAATAAAGAATGACAGGGACAATTGCAAAATCGATTGAAAAAATATTCTTTGATAAAATTATTTGGAGAAATATGAATTGACTGATCTTGAATTGTATAATAAAGGACAATGCCCCTAAATGAATGGTACTAAATAAAATATGTGACAACTGAAGCACACTGATTGGAATATAGTGGGAGTAATCAGGCTTAGATTTATAGAAGGATAACACTTACATGAAATGAAGAAAAAAGAAATTGGTGCAATATTCAAACAACTGCATCTGCAGATTTGAAACAAACATGCACATAAGTAGACACACGCGCACATCCAACAAATATATATATATATATATATGTGTGTATATATGTATATATATATATATATATATATATATATATACACGTAAATATAAATATAAATATATATATATATATATATATATATACACGTAAATATAAATATAAATATATATATATATATATATATATATATATATATATATATATATACACGTAAATATAAATATAAATATAAATATATATATATATATATATATATATATATATATATATATATATATATATATATATATATATATATATATATATATATATATATATATATATATATATGCATTCGTACTCTGGTGAAGTAACCGGGTATATGTAAGATCATATATTGGTTTTTATAAGAACTCATTTGAAAACAGAGGAGAAGCGTGAAACAAATTTTTTGGTCGGGATCCCATACTTATTTATAATACTATTGTCCTTATCAAGAAGATATTGTAAACTCAACTTTACATCATTTAAAAAAATCTCTCTCCAAATATATATATATGAATATAGATATATATGGATAGCTAGATAGAAACATACACATTTGTATATAGTTAGATCTATGTACATATATGTGTGTGTGTGTGTGTGTGTGTATATATATATATATATATATATATATATATATATATATATATATATATATATATATAAAGAGTGAGAGAGAGAAAGAGCAAAGGGGACAAAATAGATGGATAAAATTGAAAAGAAATAGATTCATTTTAAGGTAAACTTTCAGAGTATTGACGAGGAAAACCCGCAAAGGAGACTAAGTTTCATACACAGAAATGCACACACACAAACAAACACATACAAATACACACACACACAACCATGAACCCAAACACGCAAACATCTCCATGCATTAATCATACAAAAATAAAAACATTTACTTCAAAAACCAAATATTTTTTTTTTGTTTAATCTGTTTTCTTCTTCCAGTATCAATCAGATAAGAAATAATGCCAAAAAAAAAAAAAAAAAATTGTTAAAGTAACCGGTGAAAGGTTAGCTTATAATTAGGACTTCCCAACTTTTTTTTTCATTTACATTTATTTTGCAGACAAAAATACCGTTAGCTGTAATAACTCAAATAATCAGAGTGATTTGGACTAATGAAAAAGATTAATTCGATCCTATATTTCCCAAAACAACAGAGAAACCCCCATGTAAGAAGCAACTAATAGTTTACAATGTTAATATTCAAAACTTAGTTAACCATGGTCTTCAAATAAGATGACCCGAAATATAACTTATATCATTTAGCAACACAAATCGATTCCGTTTATATTTCACTAACTCAAACATCGATCGGAAGTCAAAAATACAGAAAACACCTCAGAAAATGTTTTGAATGGTCAATGCACCTAGAGTACACAGTTTCAATAAAATTGGCCAATACTGATCACTCACCTGTCGTTTGTAAACAATGATAATCCATTCAAAGGAAGATTAAATAGACCCGGTAACGACAGCACTCTGAATCCGGAGAGGGAAAACAACCTTGTCATTTAGGCTTGTTTTTGGTTTCAGTCGACGTTCTGTGAGGGACAGATGGTCGGAGAGTATTGCAGGTTAACGAGCAGGCACAGGTGTGTTCAGAAAGGCACATAAGCAAGAAAGAATTCTTGTTTGATTACAAATACTTCATATACCGAGCTGTTAGATGATTTGTTTACAAATATATATGGGGAATTATCGCTCGCTGTAACTCATCCAAACCCTATAATTGACCACATCGAGCTGTATGATATCAGTGCATCAGACGTAGTCTGAAATTTGCATAGAATTGAAAATACATGTATAAATTTATATATGTCCGTCTCATACCCCGGCATAACTATAAATTACATACATAGAACATATTATTTTCATCGATTTTTTCATGGATACGATTTGAATTGCTGTTTTAAAGTGTTTTTCTTTCCTCATACTATATAGGGAAAAAAAACTAATGCACGTTTTTAAAAAGCTAGAAAAGTACACATTGTAAAGATGAGTGATTTAGAATTACTTTTTAAAAGAATTTAGAAAATAACATTTGCTTAAATTGAAATAGTAACAAAGGTATAAGTAATGATAAAATCTTTTTCTACTCCATCAGGGAAGTCAGTAAATATGTCTATCATTAAGAGCCAAAATAATTAAAATTGATGAAACATAGATTCGAATAAGAGCTGATTGAACAATTTTTGAAGCTTGTATCCGGGGGAAGAAGCTCTTGATCTTCTTGGACCAGGTATTGGGAAGCCGATGAGAAGTGAGGGTGCATCGTCCCAAATCGGATACTTCATAAAAAAAAAACTGCCAGTCCAAGTTAAGCTGTTTGATGCAAAACTGAATATATATCAACAACCTTCTATGTGTATGTATATGTATTATGATTTTTTTTTGTGGGGGGTCACGGATATCGTTTTTTGGCAATTCACTACTGGACTTAGTACACTTAAGCCACTTGACGAATACTTTCCCTCTCTTTCTCTCACTCCCTCTCACTCCCTCTCTCTCTCTTTCTCGTTCTATCTCTCTCTTGCTCTCCCAGTTGGTAAGATAGACGTGCAACTCGCTCCTGTGTCTGTGTGGTTAAAGATATTTAACGTGTCTGGTATGTACTCCAAACTAACTTTGCCCCTGTTAGTGGTAGTGCAGTGTTGCCTCTCCTTCTGTCTTCTTTTCGAGAAAGAACGACGACCACTGCTGGGATAATGGTTCTGGTGTTAGGAGCGAAAGAGTTGGTTGGGGTAGAGGAGCACTGGTATTGCCTGATGTTTTGTACCTCGCGGGAATCATTACCATCAGCAGCAGCTGTTAGGAGGGCTAGGGTGGTGTTGGGGCGAGATAAAAAGGGAGAGGGCAGCATTCGTCTTTGGAGAACCCAACAACGGGATTTACCGAAGCAGGAGTGAAGCTATGCAGATGCTCGACGAAGTATATAAACCACTTTGGCAGATTATAAGATGTTGTTTACATGGGCTACTTGCTTAACTACCGGTCACTGCAACTCATCCAAGCCCGACAGTTTCTTCATTTCAAGCTACCGTTGTCGGCCCATTTGTACCGTTCGATTAATAGGGATTTTATCTGAATGTGCAACGTATGTCGGGAGATGCATTGTGTGTGTGTGTGTGTGTGTGTGTGTGTGTGTGTGTGTGTGTGTGTGTGTGTGTTTGCACAATATATGTATAAGTACAAATCAATAATTCAATATTGGATGTGTGATATTTTTCATTTATTTCTTGAAATGCTCTATACGATAGAGCTTCATATATATATATATATGTGTGTATATATATATATATATATATATATATATATGTTTCGTACGATAGAGCTTCATACACAAATATATATATATATATATATATATATATATATATATATATATATATATATATATACATACATATAGTGTGTGCCTGTTTAAAATATGCATGTGTGCACGTATGAGAGCAAAACATATAAGTATATATGTATATATATACATATATATAAATACATATAATTAGAGAGAGGGAGGGATACAGAGGGAGAGATAGAGTGTATATGTGCGTAATAGAGATTGAGAGAGAGAGAGGATAAGGGAGAGAGAAAAGAGAGGGAATCTGTCACTCAGGGATTATCATTACAAGTGCAATATTCTTTGACAGTTACTTCGTAACAGTGTCAAGCATCCAATATATATATATATATATATATATATATATATATATATATATATATATATATATATATATATATATATATAGTTATTCCGTCTAGGATTCCCAGCGTTGCCCAGGGATCAAATAACTTTTGCACTCCTCGGGCCGGCCAACACTCATTCCTGCATACAGTTAAGCATCATTTCTTCGGTATAGTTGTCATCTTGAGGTTTTCTTAATGCTGGGAATCCCTAAAGGTAATTCTATAAAAAAAAAAATTCTGTTTGCGTGCAATCGGAATCCCGGCGTTGCACTGGGAAGAAATAACTGAGAATTTGACAATATAAAAATAAAGCATATTCTCTGGTATATATCGTCCTATACGACACAACTTTGCGGGTGGTGCTTGAAAAAAGACTGAGTGAATCAAGTATATTATATGGTAGTTTGTTCCATCGAATATTGACACGAATGTTGCACCCTCTCAGTCGGGTTCAAACAGACTCTTGTGCAACCTCGAACAGTTCAATGTAGTCCATGCAGCTTTGCCTGTGACTGTTATTAAATATTCGGAAGCAGAAGTTCTGCTTTAAGGTCTGATGATACGAAATACATTAAAATTTCTCTTCAAACGTAATTAATAATTTACAATTTGTTCTGTGAATGCAAAAGTTTAAACCATGGTCAGAATGGACAAAAAATGACTGATTGTATCAAAAAACGATTTTGAATCTCTACACACTCACTCATTCGGTTATAAAATCAGGTCACGACTCTTGTGAGCCGACTTTAAAATCGAGTAAACGCATGTGTAGAAAATTCACAAAAAGGAAACAAAAGTTAATACATACACGGTATTGTCATTGCTTTGAATATCAGCCGGTGTAATGATATTTTTTTTTCCTTTTTCTACTTCAGTGGTCGATTGAAATGTTTGCATTCACAAAAAAACAAAACAAACATTGCAAGATATTATTAAAAAAAAATAGAAATGAAAGAAACTAACGGAAGTAATCCAATACTTCGAGGGGGTACGGATGGAAATTAACTGTCCGCCCAGGAATCATAGTTACGATATGAACACAACTCTGTTCTGAAAGGGCAAAGAATTATTCCTCCAAATACTTGATATAGCTTTCATTTTTTCGGTATATTTCCATACTGGGGAAATTTTCGTTTGAAAACGTTTCTAATAAAAATGATATTTTTGGGGAATTATTGTTTGAAAAAGTTTGTGATAAAAAAATATTTTTGAAAAATTTATTTTGAAATTTCATAAAAATACATTAAGATAGTAATAACAAATCAAAATATAATTATCTGAAAAGATCTGTTAACTGACGGTTGCATAATAATTCCGGCGAGGATTTTTTTTTACCATTGAGGTCCTCGTGATGCAATCAATACAGCGTCTGCCTTTTTGCAGGTTGGTCGCACGTTCAATTCTTAGAACAGTATTAAAAAAATTGATTATGTGTGCATGGACAACCATATATATATATATATATATATATATATATATATATATATATATATATATATATATATATATATATATATATATATATATATATATATATATATACATATATATATATATATATATATATATACATATATATATATATATATATATATATATATATATATATATATATATATATATATATATATATATATATAAAGAATACAAAGAAGTAAATTGTGTATATATCTTTAGACTCTTGTGAGTCGAGATGTGTGCATTACAGAAAAGAAATGCTTACTTCAGATAGTAAGTCTCAATTTATCTATAACACCATTTGGGCTAATTTTGCATAGGAACATTTTATGTCGACTACTTTTACACTGTCCTAAAAAATGTCTATCGAGAATAGAAAAAATTTTGGTTTGATTTCCTACCCCCAAATTTTACAAGTCAGACTCATGGCATATCAATTCAATATCATCTGCGGAAGGCTTTTTTTACCCTCCCATTGATCCTGCTGACCTGATACTATGAAGACAACGAATGTTTGTTTGTTTCTAACTTTGTTTCTATGCATTTTTATAGATTCTCAAACAGTAGCATTTCCCGAGCCAAGCATTTGTGTACAAAGATAACTTGACTCAGGAATGAATGCATGATAGGTGGCCCTTCAAAGGTCAATTCAATGCCAGATCAATTTTGGTAAGATCAGATCTGTTTTGGCATTTTTAAATCTAACAAAGATGATTGCATTTTAAGGTCTCCAAATTTGTGTACACGGGTAATTTGACACAAAGGTGAACATAAGATCGGTGGAGCCAACCTTTGGTTACCCCAAAAGGTCAATTTAAGGTCTGGTTGATTTTGATAAGAATTTTCAAATCTTACTGAAAAGGCTACTAATTAATTTACAAGTGTAATTTGGTCCCACATCATAACATTGGTGATCCTGACCTCTGATGACCTCCAAAGGTCAATTTTGGTATCTATTACAAAAGTGAAATGACTGCACACTCCCTTCAAACTTTTCGGAATCTTGTCAGTTTTGAGGAAAATAGCTCCAAGGTTCAGGGTATCTTTTTACAATCTAAAAATAATATTAAACTTGACCCTTACTTTCCGTTGGATGAATTTCTTTTCAATTGCATGCAAGTTTGGCAATTTAAAACAAAAATCTGATACCCTATCCCAACCGAATTCTTTCCTTCGTGGGGACTATTTAAATCCAATTGTTTGCCTTGACGCGTGAACTGATAACACCAAAAGTAAGAAGATGGAATATCAGTTTTGAGAAAGATCATTTCATTCGGTTTTAGAAGGAGTTACGCACGATTACCCGACTAGGTCTGCGTCGTCCTGCCCAAGATTTTGTACAGGCCTGGTCGGGGGAGGCTGCACATGTTTTGATAAAAGGTTATAAGAACTTTTGTTTCCTTTTGAATAATTTTTCCAAACATAAATGCCAAAGTATTGTTACATTTTCTGGTTGTACTCATGTATCTTAATCACATAAAAATGATGGAGATCTACTCTTCTCGAGCAATACTGTAGAAGAATATAGCGAAATCTTTTTTTTATTTTAATTTTAAACATTTATTTCACGGTGCTTTAGAAATACCGAATATCATGATACCCAGTATGGAGAGAATGACATAAAACTAAGGAGCTGACTGGCCCAATGCTGCTGCCAAACTCCACCTGGCGTGAGTTGTGTAGCAATAATTTTGCCATTTATCGATATTGGAATTTAGGCAAGATGTTGACCCTCAGTTTATACCATCAGCAGTTCCTCCGATTAACTTAATCAAAAAATTCCCCACGTTGCTCCGAGTGAAAAAGGAACCATCTACCTTATAAAGGGGATTATCTCACTGAAACATGTATAATATGTAAGTTTGCATGCTGTTTGAAAAAAAGAATCTGAGAGTGTGATCCTATTTGCTGGTGGAGGTAGTGTTGCACTTTTTATCGGTTACAGTAGTCGGTACATGATCTCAAATTTTACTTGGTATCCAAAGCAGTATTGAAATATCCATGAGACACTTTAGGCAGAGTCATCAGGTCCCCAGGCTCTCAGAGACACAAAGGCAGATTTAGGGGGCGTTATAGTAATAATTAATTATATTTATATACAGTGAGGACCCTAGTTGACATGTGCCCCTGGTCCATATTCGACTTGATCTAGCCCCCATCTCAAATGCTGATTCCCTAGACAGGCCGATCCACTTGGAAGATAGGCGTAAAATGAACTTCCTATTAAGCAATGTGTCAAACTAAGCTGAATCAAGTAAATATCACTATTGATGTACTTGGAGTAAAATCCAATAAAAAGGGTAAATATCAAACACATATCAACATTGACGAATTCATCGGCAATGTAGCACTAAGTAAATACCGTTTCACTGATGGCTAAAACAAAATACCAAAGGCTCGCCAGTAACAAAGAAAATAATATCTCATCATTGAATGTTTTACTTGTGCTAACAATGAGCATGATTATCTTAAACAAGGGTAGGATATGCAACAAAATGATACAGGAAGGAGATTTGGATAGAGTTCGGAATAGTAAATTGAGTGCAGATGGTAATGCACAAGGGAAGATTTATATTGGCTGGAGGAATCAAATTGCTGGACAACAAAAAATTAAAATATTGACTACACAGGGCCAATATAGATATGTGGGATGTCTAAAATGTCACAAGCTAGAACAGTAAAGAAATGAAAGCGATGATAGGAGAGGGAATATCGTAGGAGGATTAGAACTATATTAGACACTAAATGAAATACTAACAATATCCGATAAAAGAAATGAACACATAGACAGTTTGGGTAGTAAGATACACACGTCCATTTCTTTGATTGACAGAGGATGAACTCCCCAAAATCAACTGGCAAACGAGGAAATTTATGACGATACACAAGGCTCCATGCCAAAGATATGGTACGAATAGACTGTACACGAAGAAGGAAAAAATTAGCACAGGACTGACCAGAAAAGAATACTGTGTACAAAAAAAAAAATTAAAAAAAAAAAATACAAAACAAAGTAGAATTACATAAGTGTCTACAAGCTAGCAAAGGAGATAACATTCTAAGTTCCTAAAACACAACAACAAACACACACAAAAAAAGACGAAAAACGAGGGGACATCAAAAGACAAATCAAAAGACGGATAAAAAGTATCACAGACGAGCGGTTTTTGCACATTATTACGCAAAGGAAAACTTGAAGAGAAAAAAAAGAATTGCTCATCGAAGCAGCCGAATACAAGTACATCAGAACAAACAATGTCTTAGCGAAGATTAAGAGAACTCGGGCAAATAACTAATGCCACCTGTGTGGAAAAAGGTGTGAAACTGTACACTGCATAACGAGTGAATGCAGAAAATAGTCTGGAATGAGAGCAAGAATGAAAGCATCAGGGTGACAAATGGTATAGACTGGGGAATATGCAAACTACAGGGCTCCGACTATGCGGACAAATAGTATAAGCATAGACCGGTCAAGCACACGCCTGGAGAATAGAAGCCACAAATTACTCAGGAACTTTGGCATCCAGACTGACCACCAAGGAATGGCCAAATGATAGATATTGCTGAGCCTGCGGATCACAGAGTGAAGATGAAAGAGAGTGAAAAGCTTATTAGATACCAGGACTTCGGAAGAGAGCTGAAAAAATGTTAGACATGAAGGTCGGGGTCGTACCAATGATAGCAGGTGCATTTGGAACTGTGCCAGATACACCAAAAGCAAGATTGGAGAAGCTACCGATAAGAGAAAATGTTGACATTATGCAGATCACAGCACTACTGAGATCTGCACGAATATTGATGATAATACAAGAAATACGAGACGACCTCCAATCGTGGATAATGGCTTAACAGTTTAGTGGGAAAAAAGTATAGGTAAATGAAGCTGGAGAAGGTGAAGATGGTACAGCATTGGTATTGGTAGACAATTGAAGGAGTTATTTGAGACCTTACTGTCATCCAGCCTTCAGCAGTGACTACCAGGCAACTGGTGTGAAACTGTAAACCAAAGTACTTCTACGAACTGTGAGACTGCTGTGTGTACGATTGGAAACTCAGCAGACTTCCAATCACATGGACTTCCGCAGAAAATACAAAGACACTAATTTCCTAAAATGAAGATCTCATTCAATGAACCCCCACATAAAAAAAAGAAGATATTTAAAGGGGCGTAGTCCGGCATTTATTCCAGACTGTATGGTCGGGAGTACAGGAACACACAAACACAACGTATAAGAGGAATAGACATATTTGTCACTTTTGATGGCTACGGTTGTTCAACAATGATGATAATGAAGATGGAGAAGGTGTGTTACATACTGGATTTGCTTGTTCAAACTTATCACAAAGTAAAGTTCGAAGACAGTCATAAGTTATGCAAATATCTGCACCTCACAGAAAAACTAAAATATAAAGGTGACGAGATTAAAGAGGGCGCGACGTGATAAATGATGACGAAGCCAAGAGAGGACTTTTCAGACGGTTTTAAAAACTGATACATGCGTTTAAATATGTATATGTGGAAAGTTCACAGACCTGGGTGATGTGATGTTTTACTCAAACTCTGCTCGAGACGTTAAGAATGACTCGTTTGGTCATGGTGAATGAGACGATTAAACAAGTTCACTTTACGACATCTTACTCTGAAATAAATACTGAATAACTAAACGAGACGTTTATCATATTACTTCAAGAAAGCGTAACCAAAGAGTTTATTCCAAAACTTGCTGAAACAAATTTCAATGAAGCAATTGCAAAATTACTTGTTTAATCAGAGCAATTCGCTCCCCAAGAAATATTTATTTCGTCAATGCAAATGACTCAAACGTACTGATGATACCACCTTCATTTTCCGTGTCACTATTTATGTAATCATTAAAACAGATCAAAACGTTGATGTATTTATTCAAAAATGAAATCCTGATATTCCACTATAAGCATTATTTTCTCGTTTTGATTTTTGTGCAGTGGCCATGAATTCAGTTTTAAATCCATCCCTATTTTTGCATCGTACATATCACCTACATAACACATTCCAATTATTAGTGCTTGAAATAAGGTACCTAAATCTACGATGATAATGGACTAAAATTGTTCAGCTTATGTCGTTTATGAAAGTTTAAGGCAGCATGATACCATAGTGAGAAGAAGTGAAGGATCACTGAAACAGAATTGACAGTATTCAGTACAGGCTCTTTAAACTTGCAAGATCCTTGAACTTGCATGAGACAAAACTACTTTTTCTACATAGTTAAAATGAATGGTTAGTCGTATTTGAGAATTGTGTTCAAATTTTTAATAGTAAAAAAAAAAACATTAAAAAATAGATTTAGAAATTACCCAGTGCTATTATATGTACGTATCTTGGAAATCTACCAGAGATCAACTGATGATTGAAATATAATTAATTGTTTGGTATTTATTCATCATTTCGTGATTGCTAATGAAAAATATACTCAGTAAAAAAAATTAAAGGAAATATATTCTATGTAATGAGCCACCCTTTATTTGATTATGTGGCAATATTATGAATAAGGGATGGAATCGATAGATGTTTATTTTTGTACATATTACCTGAATAATTCAAATCAAATCGTTTTTTTTCTAAAGTTCAACACATAATGGTTGAATTATTTAGTAAAACATGTAAAAAAATCCTATTTAAACTGAAGTAATCCTTAGATTAATAACTTTGTACTTTTACTTGTTACTCTATACTGTAGATCAACAGTGTGTGTAAAGGCTTCTTTTGACCACACTTTTTTAAAAGGTCGACCAGCTACGTAACCTGAGTAATTACTCACGGCACGGCATTTATGGGGGGACAGTGATAACATATACATACATAGATATATATCTTTATATCTCCTCCCTACTATATTTACAAAACCAACAGTTTTTTTTTAATTTTCAAAGGAATAGACGAAGCCTTGTTTTACGATTTGTTGTGTATATTTCCACTGAATCTTTCCGTGGTATAAAGTGCTGTCACTTTTAATGCAATTTTTCCCTCTTTTTAATTTTGAAATCATATCTAAACTACGAGGATGCACACTAAAATACGTGTTCATTTAGGTTCTGCATCTATGTTAATATCCTGTACAAGGAAAATTTAAACCATCACTAATCTCATTTCATTTTTGGTTGACCTCAAGTTATTTTGACCTTATCCTACTCAGGGATAGCGGCTGATCCCAACTGAACTTGCATACTTTTGAGACTTCTTGTTTCCGACTGCGTGTCCATTCAACATCATCTTCAATACCATGTCTCAGATAAAACATATCACTGCTCTAGTTGTTATTACCCTGTCTGTTATACCATGAACGATTGAGTTGTAAATATCTGAGGCCAAAGAAAAATGTACGAGTTGATGTTCACCAGAATGATAACTCCTTACGCTGAATCCTTGTATTGAAATCGTAAAAAAAAGGAATATCATTCAACACCAGGAAGATATTGGAAAACGGTGAAAGCTTGTCTCCTAAGTATGACTGAAAGTGTGGACAATCAGTTTCATCAAAGGACTTTGAAAATCTATGGAGGGTCCGTAAAGGCTCTCTTTGGCAAAGTGTAATTAACTCGTTCATTTTTTTACAGGAGTTTTCCTTTAAAGGTAAGTGATTTCAATGGAATCAAAAACATTCAAGATTCATCATGTAAATATTGAATATTGCATTGCATCTGCGTCCCTCTGGTCAGAAATGATTTCGGAAAATGATCATCAAGCTAATCTTACAGGCAATTCTTAGTGCGTTCAATGCTGATTGGATCTCCCGTTATTGATGGAATGATGCTAAACTTACATGTTGTTATGAAATATTTTAAAATCGATCTGGACACACGTTGTATAGCAATGATCACAAAATCAAGTCATGCAAGCCTTTGTTTGTAGCTCTAATACTCATCAAATCTCAAATGGACGGCGTTTAACAGTGATCTACAAGCTAATCTTGCTGACTGTTGTTAGGGGGTTCAATTTTCATCGGATTCCTCGGTATAAATGGTCTCATGCTAAGTCAATGGTAAGTTAATTACTTTATATAATGTGCAATCATTCCTTTATCTCCCTAAGATTGCACTCTTCCCCTCAGAGGTAATTACTTTGCTAATAAAAAAAACCTATCATCCATCATTTGTAATTGTTGACTCTTCAACTGGAACATATTCACTAATTTTTCCTTAAAATCGTTTTTCACGGGTAGTAGACGAGGCTTGGGTCGGTTGCAACACCCTTTGCATTTCTCTCAAATTTGTCTCACTTTCTCAAATACTTTCTGGACTAGACAAGCCATGCATTCACAATATCTATTAGAATCGAGCTACTCAGATGTCACAACAGTCCCTAACCCTACCAAAATTTGCAACACCAATCGGGTGTGGTTGCAGCATGTAAATTATACAATATATTTCGCTAATTAACTTTTGCTTTTTGTCTCGATATGCAGAGTACACATAAAATATGTATCGTTTCATAATGATATTATAGTATTAATCATTTATATGTAATATCATTATTGTATTGTTTATTCATCCAATTATAGTAATTGAGTTTCGTTTATTTGTTTATGCATAGAACATCAGCTTACCTTGAGAAAATGTACTTATGTTATTCAATCTCTCTGTATTTAAGGCTTCGAAAAGAAAAATTGAATAATTTGCAGTGAAACAAAATTTTGTCAAATGTTTCAAAATATAATTTTGTTATACTCAAGTGAATGCTAACTTCAACCCTGGTTTCCTAAAAGGCACCAAGACATTCCCAAATGAAGCTGCTGATAAGCTTTTAAAAACTTGTTGCAACAGTTCCCAATCGTATCAGCCATGTCCGGACACCATTAGTCTGCTAGACACACGCCCCCCAATAAATGCAGTAGCAAATGTCGAATGTGTCTTATCACCTCCTGGTGGGGGAGAGTCTAACTGCGTAGTACGAATGTCAACACTCTAGCACGTTTCTGATTAGAAGAATAAGGCGTGTTGCAACAGTACCTTGTTGCAACCGCCCCCAGTATCCCCTGTGATATATCAGTATTCATTGTGAAGTCACAACTTTTCCTCCACATATGTACAAAGTTGAAGATAAATCTACATTTAGGTTTACGAAATTACCCAAATTAGACTGCAATCTATTTTTCCTTCTCAGAAGAAGCGCCGTCAACATATACTATTTCAAATTTCTTGATTGGTATTTTATCTTATTTAAATTTTTGATTTGATTTATGTTGGAACTTTACTCAAGTCATCACTCTACGGTAGTGAGTAAGATGCTCGATTCGGGATTGATAAGCTCACGGTGAGAATCATAGCCATCTTCCTTATGCCTCAATTAAGCCTAGTTATCTGTACCAATCGTTCTTACCGACAGTAAAACAAAAAGTCAACGGTGCAGCAGAAGATCGAATCTAAGCCATAGATATATCAATAAATCTTCTTCAATCTGACATGCACCATAGTCGTTATTACATTTACACTAGTAATATTAGTAGCTGCATTTTAATCTTTTTTTTTTTTGTATCTGATGAAGCAATGTCAATCATTATTAATATCGATTTCTTACTAATATTTTCGATCTTTTTCCGTTGCTGTGGCTTCTTTGAGGCCAAAAGATTCTGAATTCTAGTCTTGCAGAGAAATTATCCTTTATTTCCGATAAAAGCTGTTTTCTCAATGCTGAAGAGTGACAACAGTGATAATATCAATAAACAAATGACGACAGAAAAATACTAGGTATAAATTGATGACAAAAAGAGTGGAAAACTACATTGATAAAGGCTGCTATCATCAAATGCAAACTGAAGTTGAAACCACAGAGATACCAGGCGATCAATTCATATTTGAAATTATGAAAGCTTCGGTAGTTTTCCTGTCTACCAGTTTCTAGACGAGCAGTTAAGGACACTAGCTGAACAAAGGAAAAACTCACTGCTTTATGAAACCACTACCTTTATAATTCTGTTCATTGAATAATGTCAATTGATTGAAATTAGAATCTGTTCATTTTTATTTAATAAAAGATGAACCGAATTGATACGTGATATCGGATACTGGCAAGACCCTTTGTAGCCTCTCTATCTATCCATCCATCCATCTATCTATGTATATTTGCCAATCAGCATCTGCTGTCTATATTCAAACCAACGTAAGAGCCGATATTTTGAATGTTGATCTTCAATGCATTATTAGTCTTCTCAAAATATATGTATTCAGGTACATGTGAATGATGTATTTGTATTATTGTCTATATTTATACAGGTATGAAATGCTTTTTGGCCGTTTATACATATACAATACATATGGGAAGGTCAAAGGACATACCCCCCCCCCTAAAAATCGGTTGAAACATTGCAACTTTGTAACATTTCGGCAAATCTGTGTAGATTATCGTATAAATGTAGTTTTCGGGCAAATCAAGCCCACAGTTTTCCACTTCATCAACCGAGAGGTTCCCGTATTGTTATGCGTCTATACATTCAAATGTATGTATGCATGTATGTGTTTGCAGATGTATGCAGACATAAACACCTTCTCAGGTGGATATTGTTTCCTTTTAAAGAAGGAAGCAAAGGAATGATACATGAAATGATTTCCTACGTAACAATCTTTAGTGAGCAAGCTGCAGTGAAATCTGAAGAAGAAACCCTGTTGATATAAAACAGATGAGAAAAAATATTTTTCTTTGCTTCATTCTTGAATTTTTTTAGTTTGTTTATTATTCAATTTCCTTCCTGTCCACTTTCACTCCTCCGATTTTCTTTAAATTTTTTTTGTCTTTTTAAAAAAATACTGTTTTTTTCTCTTTCAAATTTAATGCTTTTTGTTTTTTATCAATGCTGTGTTGAAAAATACCCTTCATTTGGTTTGTTGCCGTCCTGATGACGGGCCCCACCGAGAAACCCATTTCTGTTTCATCTTTGTTTCATCTTTTCACTATCACCTTTTCATTTCTTTTTATCTTTCTTATTTCTATGTACCTCAAAAAAAAAAAAATGAGGCCAAAAAAACAGCCTTTAACCAGAAGAAAACTGAGACGAGAGGAGAACAAAAAATGTTGAATGTTGGAAACAGGCTGCTATCTATCCACCATTATGCCAAAGATCAATTCTGAGAGTTCTCGACAGTCTGGCACCCCAATTTTTTCTAAGTAAGTTAATGCTTATACTCACTGCTTCACATTGCACTTGAAGACACTGTTTAATGTTAGAGCCATATGAGCCTGGCATTCCGACCCGAACTGCAAATCGGTGATTATCGTTAACCAAGCTGATAAACGCCCCCAAAAGAGGAGGGCTTCGGGGTCAAGTCTGGAGAAAATAATTTACCTTTCCTTCCATTGAATAAGCGATACTAAACATCACCAACCAAGACTGAAACAATAAATGATCCTCAATACTCCAATCACAAAGTAAAGGAAAAAAAATCCGTTATAACGGGAAAATGATACTGTAATCACGGTTGTGTTTCATCACAGGTTGCTTTCAAACCCAGCACGATTAAAAAGAGATTTACACATTCTTTTCAATCGCTGCCTACTGACTTTACCATTACTCCTCCACTGCATGATTTACATTCATGCACTTGGGAACTCGATGTTTCAGACAGGAAGTGATGATTTAATACTGGAGCATGCAATTCCTAAAGAAAATTGGTTTTACTTCCTACATAGTGTGCATTCAAAACCAGGAAGACTGGGGCTGTCAGTAATCAGGAATTGAGGCTAGCATTACTAACTGATTAGGGATATCATACATACATACGCATATATATATATATGTAATATATATATATATATATATATATATATATATATATATATATATATATATATATATATATATATATATATATTCATACACATATATGTATATATATATATATATGTGTGTGTGTGTGTTTATATATATATATATATATATATATATATATATAATGATTTTACTTTAGAAATGCATTGTCAATGAGGGAAAGGGCATTTTCAGTGATCAAGCAAGTGTACAATGGTGTTCAATAGGTTGTGTGGAATAGTTGAATGAGGGGTACTCTCACTGCTACTGAAATGTCACCTCTTGACACTTTGATGAAGCCTAGGGCCAGGGTCATCAGTGATATCAGTGCTTGATTTGGTTGGTCAAATCGAAGTTGGTATCAGTGACATACAATAGAAATAACCAGAAATTTTCAGTCTCTGCATCAATCAGATATTAATGCGTCAATTAAAAGCAAATGGTATTCAGCCCCCGTCGGAAAAGTTGATTAAAATCTCTTCCACTTATTATATTCAACAATATATATATATATATATATATATATATATATATATATATATATATATATATATAAGTATTCCTAGAATCTGAACAATTATTGATTAGAGATTTATAATGGACGGCATGAACTCACTGATTATAGTAACTTGCTTATATCGCATTGTTGCTTTGAAAATGATATAATCATCTGCTTTCCAACTCTTTCCAAACGAATTTTTCCATCTTCAAGAAAGCAGAACAAGGACGTTTGAATCTCTGTAATTCTTCAAACTCACAAATAAAGCTATCAAAATAGCACGAAAGTCAAGCAAGTATTCAGTCAGGGATCTGTTGGTGAGAGTACAGTTGGACGTTGGTTCCACATGGGTCACCTCGGACGTGAAAATATTGGGAACCAGATAGGTTGCCAAAGGAATTCAACTTCGCCTTGATAGATAACTTTAGAAGGTGACCATAACAAAACATTTATAGGGCTCGCTGAAAAGCATGGCTTCATTAAATCAAGCAATGCCCCAATCACAGAAGACATATTCAGGGAAGGGGTTTGATTAATCCCACTTCAGCCAGTTTGTATTTGTTTTTTTTAAGAATACCAGTCGTTTCTCCGCAAAATGATGCTTTTGCATAGATCTAAAAGAACAATACTTGGAATCTGGTACGTTTGGAGATAATGTTTCTTTATTTCTATTTATGCATTAAAAAAAAGGTGTTATTCTGTTGAAACCAGAAGAAATCTCAAACGAAAGAGCTGGAGTAAAACGGAAATTTATGGATGTTGGAATTACATCACCGTCATGCACACACGCGCTCATTCGGAGAAGATTACTTACATTAATTTTGTCTTTAAAATCGTCTTTGTTTAATCTTTTTTTTTCTTTCCTGCTTCCTCTTTTACATTCCAACTCGGAGTTAGCAAGTTTCTTCAAAATTCATCTTTGTTTCGAATGATGTCGTTGGTAATGTCATGATAGCAGATGATATTGAGTTGACATAACCTGAAAAGAGAGATACCAAAATGAATAAAAAGAAAACATAAACCACAGAATGAACAGGTGAAAAACGGATACATAAAAGATTACCTAAAGATAAAAAAAAGTCGAATTAATATGAAAAGTTTGAGAGGATACCATGTGTATATTAAAACAGATAACGAAAAGATAAGCCATATATTGAAAGATTTTGGACTTGTGAGTAAAAAGAAGAGCCTATCTCAAGGCACAGGTGTTTTCAGTTAGGACTGACTTTGGATGGTGGCTAGTTTTGTCAGGCATTGTAGGGTGTATGTCGGCGCTACTGCTTCTCTTCAATTAGGCATTCTTTAAAATCTTCCAGGCTCTTATGGGGGGACTTCTGACACTCAGTTTGGTGCCACAGTCTCCCAGTTCCCAGAGCAGATGTTACAATCCCTGAGGACTCAAAGGAATTCCTTGTATCTTATACTGAGCCCCTAGGATTATGTGACTTAGGTCGAGCAATGCCTTAGGTCTGCAGCTGTCATCCATGCAAATTACGTACTACATGGTATGACCAATGCACTTCTCTTGAAGAACACCAGTGATCGTGCTTGGCTTAAAGACTATGATGTAAAGTATCCTGTCCCACTATATGTTGTAGATCTTACAGAGTCATCTCATATGTGACTGTTCAAACTTCTTCAGGTGCTGTTAGTTCCAGCTTTGTAGCAATATAATAAGATGGTCGGCATGACTGTGCAATAGATAACAGCCTTGGTGCTGAACCTCATATGTTGCAGTCCACGCTGGCCTTGCAAATGCAGGCAGGTAACCCAGTCGTCTATCCTGATATCTGCGATAGAACTCCTCCAAAGGTAGCATAACTTGTCCACTACCTTCAAGTCCTTTCCACTGATTGTGATGAAAGGGTCGCAAGGTGGCGTTTCTGAAAAAGTACCCCAGTCTTCCTGCTACTGAAGGCTAGTCCATAACGGGAGGACGCTCCCCAAAAATTGTTGATTATGCTCTGAACGTCATGAGAGTGCAGTCGTCAGCGAAGTGAAGTTGCACGAGAATGAAGTGCACAATCAGGCGTTGGATGCTGAATACTCAAAGTTCTTCCTGAAACTAATCATACCAACTGTGTTGCATCGAGGAAGCATCAAGAAGCATTGTAGAGAAAACGATGACAAACAAGGACGATGCTATTGTGACATTAAGGGGCCAGGAGTCCCCCGTGTCCTGAAAATTACTATGGCTGTTACCAAAAATTACTATGGTTATTACCAGTAATTACTATTGTTATTACAAAAAGGAGTTATCTGTGTTAAAGGGGATAATGTGTTTTTCGAGATTTCATAGGAAGTTGGGTCATCTGTGCTTTTTCAATCTGGTGTCATCTGTCAAGTCCTGGGTTGCAAAAACAAATGCTTTTGGAAAAAGGTTTTGTTCCCGATTCGATGACCATGTCATGGGAAGTTGAGTTATCTGTACTTTTTCAATCTAGTGTCATCTGTCAAGTCCTGGGGTTCAAAAACAAAGCCAGATATAAGGGCCAGTATTTGGGGTCTAGAGAGAGAGAGAGTAAAAGCTTATGGAAGAAAAGTTATTTGCAGAGTCCTTGGGAGAGGGGGAGACTAATTTATGATATTGAATAGACCTGCGTCGCGAGATGAATGAGGGTCAATGTTTTGGGTTTTTCCGGAGAGGTCGAGATAACAGGAAAAAGAAAGAAAGGAAGTCAATTACAAGAGATACAGTATCGATACCAAGAGCTTAGATAGGAAGAATTTTCGTAACAAAAAGTCAGAGTAAAATTTGGGTTTGGAGAAGAGACTCGCTGCCAGGCTCTCTCTCGTGTCAGCCGTCCGCCTTAGTAACCGTCAACCGCTGTTACCATTCAGTAGACTACCGTTCGTGACATGAGAGACCAGTCGTCATTTTGACTTAGATAATAATCGGCCTCCTCTCTTTTCAACTGCGAATAGGCATTTCCCGTCTCCAGACATATTGATAATCAATATTCTATATAAAACATATAAACGAAATTCCGTCTTGTTGCCTTCTTTTACTAACCCAGAACCACGGCTGGGCTTAGGATAGTTTAGAGAGACCCACCCCAAAAGGAAACCCCACACTATGATGCATCCTTGCTTTGTATCGTTGATGACAGAGGCTGGTTCCGACGTGTTCCCTATGTTTTGTATTCTCACCATCATAGCACCGTGGAGGGATCGATTGATTTGACTGCTACATCATCCTCATCAAACCAGTCTCTGTGTTTGTGTTCAGAGGAGCCAATCACATTGACAGCCGATTGGAACACCTACGTGTGGAGATCCTCCCAGTGTCTGTCAAGCAGTCTGTGGTCGGTGTTACCAAAGCTAGAGAGGGAAGTACTTCGGTGGTTTTTCCCTATGAGTGCGTGTTTTGTCGGAAATGCTTGGCGATGTTAAGGTTCCCCGTTCAAACACGTTGGCGCAGTCTCTTCTATCGGGAAGAGAAGAAGACTTTGCTTAAGACTAACGCATGATCTGTGAGGTGTGTTGTACCCTCAACGGCCTGCGTCAACATGATATCGTGCCAGTCCCGTTAACAGATGATAACGAAGACAATCTGATGGCCAGATCTCGGATGTCTCTCTCACCTTATGATTGTCCTTGGGAAAGTGAGGTCGTGGAAACGAGTTGTGTGGTAGTGTAGAGAATATGCCTGATGGTAACATTTGAATCTACGTTTTCTGACGCTATGTTTGCCTATTTCCCTCCCCAAAGAAATATGGCCACACTCTAGAGCTTTGAAATCGGCTAGCAACTTGTCTGTGTGCAATTTGCCGCGAATGAGTCACTCCAGCTCCTCATCTAAATGTCATGTTTGGGTCGACGGCGTTAATGATGATGACGTGGCTGTGTGTCATTTTTTTAAGCAGATGGTCATGAGCTGGACCCTGATTCCTGGGGGAAGCTTGTCCAGAAAGTTGATGTACTTGGTTCTGACGGCAAAACAAACGGCTACCATTCTCCAGGCGGTCACTGTAGACGAAAGTTGAGCCAGAACCATGTTCCCTAAGTTGAGTCTCCCAGTCACGTTTACCAGTGCCGCAATGACAATGTTGTTGCAGATTAGCCCCCTAGCCACTTCAGGATATTTGAGTAGTCCTGCAGATTTGACATATCCATTAGTGCATTGTTGATATGGTCCTTCTGGCTCTGTCTCTCTTGATGTGTTACTTCAACCTCAAGACTGGATAATCAACTTGCCGTGACTTGCTTGCAGATCAGTTAAGGATACTTTTTCCTCTCGTCGTTCACTTCCAGGGAATGCAGTGATACATCTTAACTGATCTGCTCAGTCACTCGCAAAGGATACAAATACAGGATACAGATTGCTTTGTTGTTTCGGATAGACTCCAGGGCAACCATCACATCGAATCACTAAATTGGGGATTTGTGACTAAGAACTCCCAGTAGTTTCTGTCATCACTTATCTCTCACTGTGGGACATAGATTAGTAGTCATTTTTTGAATAATTGGAGGAAGCAAAAACCTTTATAGGTGTATAGTAACACGTCGTCACTCTTTTCCTGAGAACATCGAGAACTGTATGAAGATTGTAGTAGTAAATGATCCAAGGCGATGCACACACTGTCCTTACAGTTGAATGCTGCAGAATTGAACTAAGCAAGGCAGGGGGTTCATCTATCAGAGGATTCTATCCATACATACATGAGAGAGATAGGCAGAGAGGCAGACAATCATATGAATTGAGATTGGTATGCTGATCGTTAGGTAGGTGTAAGGACTTGAACTAATGAAGTATGATATAACTGGAGATATGATAACAGATGAAGGGGTTGTACAATGGCAAATTTGGAGTGATGTATGGTGGCTGTTGGGGTGGAGAAAGCTATACGACGTGCATCCTTGTCAATTATTTACTTTTGGAGGATATGGTATGATTTATCAATCAACGACCCACTAAAAATAGATAGCAAGATTAACTGAATCAAGGAAACGTAACGGATAAGGGAATTTGGTTATATGTATAATAGAAATGCATTTAAGAATACATTTTGTAAATAAATTTCCGATAAAAATACATTGAAAATCAAGGAAAAAAGATTTCGAAGACCAGGGGTGCAAGCTTGGTTAGTTAGTGTGTAATGTGAATGCATTGCTAAAGTTTAATTATGAATACAAGCCCATCAGTAATTATAGCTGCAAAAGAAGCAGAAAAACTTTCAGATTAAGGTCTTTCAGACATTACTGAAGGACACATATATAGTAAAATGTGAACCATTTAATTGATAGATATGTGATTATATTCAGATAACTCATCGAATATATAATTATGGACTAAAGGCTGCTCAGGGAATATTTGGAAATAGAACTTCCACTTATATTAATGTATTTTTCAAGTCATCCATCTTTTATAATGAACATATTGATTGAAAAATCATAACGTTTTTTTTTGCATTCATTTACAGCATTTTCTTGTATTATTACTTTCTTCGTACACTTCGCTCGAGCCGAGACACTTCGATTCTAATATCAGCAATATAAGAATTAGAAAGAAATGACCTGATCTTGAAAATGTGAAAATCACTCTCATCTTTAAATTATTCTCCCATAACTTATGCTTATGAACCTTCATATGCTACGTTCATTTGACTCAGAAGAAGAAATCAAGCGAAGAATCACACTAGGATGGCAAGCCTTTGGTAGAGCTAGCTCAACCTTAAAAAATAATAAGATCCCATTAATCCTAAAGAGAAGGGTGTATAACCAATGCATCCTCCCAATAGTCACTTATGGAGCTGAAACATGGAACTTAACCAAGAGACAGACCCGTAAGCTGGGAACCATGCAACGTGCACATGAAAGAATAATGCTGGGCCTCACATGGAGAGACCACAAAACAGCACAGTACATCCGGGAAAAGACAAGAGTTAGAGACATCATAGAATCCATTAAAAATCTCAAATGGCGGTCGGCCGGCCATGTTGCAAGAATGGCAGACAATCGATAGACATCACGACTCACAACATGGATTCCTCGAGACCACATGCGCAACTGAGGCCGGCAAAATGTTAGATGGAGAGATGAGCTAGACGACTTCAGAAAGTACTGGCTCCGTGACGCCCATGATAGAGAATTGTGGCAAATCCTGGGGAAGGTCTACGTCCAACGACGGACGCTAAAAGACTGATGATGATGATGATGATGATGATGACTGTTCGTAAATTGTTCAAAATTATGCCTTTTTACGATATACTCTTTCAATAAATTTGTTTGCAACGTCAATCAAATATATACGGTCAACTCTTTGTTTCTGTACAGGAAGTGTCATTAGATGATCCATTTTGTTCTCTATTGGCGTCGACCTTAAGTATGTTGAACTCTGTGTCGTGGTAAAAAATACCTCGTGTTAGTTGCTGGCAATACAAGGAGACATTCTTGCAATTTTATTCAACTCGGCATTGCAGCTTTTCTTTGATAGACGAGTCTTGAACATTTTAACTAAGCTTCTTCGGTTGGAAACGAGAAGAATCAGCTCTTCTTAAAAGTCTATGTTTTTCAATATCATCACTATAGATGGAGCAGACCTCTATTAATCTCCTTTCCGATGGTTAATTCCCTGTTGTTTCCAGGAACATCTGTACAAAGACGTATTTTCGGAAACATGTTCGAATCTCCCTCTTTTTTTTTTCAATGAGAATTTCTGTTTTATTAAGTGCCTGAACGTAGATCTGGCGATAATGATCTTTTGTCAGATGGAGTTGCATCCTCCTGTTTTCTTTTGAATACCCCCTTCCACAACAGATGATAAGCAACATCGCTACATAATTAATATGGCTTATTGACATCTGGAGCAATAGAATTACGTTCTGCAACTGACATCTGTGATTACCAGTTTGCTCCACCAAGACTATCTCCCCAAACATCCATACAAGAAATCAATTGCTGGTATATTTGCCCGGGCACTGCAAATCCTTGCCTTTAGTTCAGTGTCACGTGGGTCTTCAGAAAACCATTTTGATAATTCTATCAACTCGATGTAATTGTTTAAAACAGTCTGCTTAGTTGGGCAAAGAGCATGAATCCCTTTAACATCAATCCAATCCAACTTCATATTTCGTTTCAGAGATTTCTTGAGTAGCCTGCATATCTCGTGCACCACTTCAAAGACTCCTTTTGAACATGAATTTGATTTAATCGAATTACTAACAGCAAGATTTAAAGCATGTCCGCTTGTATAAAGAGATTTATCATCGATTGCTTTAATTTGGGTTGCAATGCCAATATTTTCTCCTGCCATTACTGCAGTACAATCGTAGATTTTCCCTGTACATCATCGAGCCTCACATTCATTTCCAGCTAGATATCCTCTAAAACGAACACAATTTGATCTGCACCAACGTCTTGCAAAAGACATACACCAATAAAATCTTCATTAGCAATATAACGAAGGATATAATGGACAAACAGCTACTCTTTATTCCAAATGACAGCACTTTCATCGGCCACTATATAAATCACGGTATTTGGGATATTTTGTGCAATTTCTCAAAGCACTCGCAGGGGCCATAATCTTGAACATTAATTTCTTCTTATCTGCTGATGTGAATATAGATGTCATTTTTTGCAGCAATTCTACAATTGAGGGATATCCGTCAAATCTCATTTTGAACAACTGAGAGAAATGTCTGCCACACTTTCCTTTGTTATTTTCGATTCTCGTCGCGGAGTAGAGGTTGCCTTGATTGATCCTGCACATTTCCTAGTATTGTAAGCATAATTATGAGACTATTGTATTTTTCTAGTGCATGTTGGATAGAAATCGTCATACTGACGTGTACTTTCACAGTTGAAAGTATCTTGCGCAAAAACAACAATGGAATCAAAGATAACTGAGATAGGGATCAGGGTTTTATCCTTTGTTTTATCAAATTGAAATCAAATAATTCGATAAGTCTACTATACACCAACAAATTTGAAAAAAGTGATAAAAGGCGATAAGTCGGAACATTCACTCTTTTTACAACCTCAAAAGTGGGTATTGTGAAATATTTAGAAAAAATAGAGAAAGAATGAGTCCTGACGGGCTTGATAAATTCATACATACATATATATATATATATATATATATATATATATATATATATATATATATACATATACATATATATATATATATATATGTGTGTGTGTGTGTTTGTGTGTTAGTGTGTGTGCGTGTATGCGTGTGTGATGAATTTACTAAAAAAAACTCATTGGAATCAGGATTAATACTTATTGAAATTATCTTAAATTCATCCCGACAAGATAGACACAAAACTTAATCACCGCTGAGGTACGTACATTTTCCTTTGGTGTTGGATCGGACTGTGTATATTTGTCCAATCACATTTGATTTTAGGTATTTGATTAGTTTGTCCATTGTTTTATCGCTACAAGTATGTTTCACAAAGTGAGAACGGAACTCACAACGATAGCAATGTCTGCAAAACCAACTTACACACGACCACTCGACCACTAAGGCTCACCTTCGGTTTTTAATGGTGGTTAAAATTTTTGATTCAATATACTTCTTTTTCAACCTCTCCTGACCATACAGAATTACGTTGTGGAAATATTGCTCTCAGCTCAACCCAGTCATAAATTGTACATTGCCGTAGGAAAACTTTTCATCGTTCGCAGATGTTTAGGTATCAGGAGGGCGATTGGGTGCAAAGGGTTGAAATAAACGGAGATTTTCTAATGAGATGTCCGCTGTTTATTCATCGCCTATTTGATAAAAGACGACAAAACGGCCACAGGCTGAGAGGTAATGAAACAACACTAAATTAACTGGGGCTTTAAGGAAATATTTGAATCTGGAGTTTTACCATTAGAGACCTGGAAGTAGGCACATATATGTGCTACTGAATACATACACATCCTCAGACACACATACACACAGACGCACACAGACACACACACACACACACACACACACACATATATATATATATATATATATACAAATTTCCTAGAATAAAACAAATGTTTCGCCTGAAGAAACCCATACACGGCAGGAACATAAAAAAGTTTGTGTAGCATATCCTTACTCTATACTTATATTTTGAGCTGTACTCTAAATCAATTCGATATTTGATATTGAATCTATCGAATACTTTATGAGATGAACCATCATACATAAGATATTCTATAATATCACATTATGTTGTATTGCATTCCTGATTTATATATATATATATATATATATATATATATATATATATATATATATATGTGTGTGTGTGTGTGTATGTGTGTGTGTGTGTGTCAGCAGAAGCCGTCACCCATTGCCTAACAAAGGCTTTTCCCATCTCCTTCCATGACGGCTGTGATAGTGCTAACCTCTAATTCGTTTTACAGGCAGAACTGTCCATCACCCCCTTTAATCGTGTGTTTGCCCTTTTCTCACTGTTCACTATCACATGGGCGCCAATTGGTTCACATTCTGATGTATCTGTTATCACAGTTTCCCCTAGCATTACTTTCCTTGCCCCTTTGTTCAATTTTAAGTTGGCTCTCTGTCTGTTCTTTTTAATATACATGTTTGTCATCTTTAAGTCGTTGCGGGTATCATGCATTGATTGTATACTATACGTTTTGATAATATCGGCGAGGTGTTCTTTAATGTCTCTGAATTATACTGAATTATACTGAATGATCTTCACCTATTATCATGGTCTCTTCGGAGACTTTCTCGTTGAACATTACTTTTGTCTTTTTTGGTTGATTTCCATGACGCCAGAAACATCGGGAGGAAAAAAGAATACGTTGACCGATTTGAATAGGGAAAGCTATATCCTATTTGAGCCACCTCAGTAGACCATTGGATACTTAAACTTTGATCTTAAGGGTGGCAACGACTCTAAACAAACCCAATCCCCGGGATAAAGGTTTATTTCACAAACAGGCCTGTCGTATACGGCCGTACTTGCTGAAGAAGCCTTTCCAAATAAATCTTTGTTTTCGGAGGCAAGCAATGATATATATATATATATATATATATATATATATATATATATATATATATATGTGTGTGTGTGTGTGTGTGTGTGTGTGTGTATGTGTATGTGTGTGTGTGTACTACCATACCATATTCCAATATAAATGTATTTATATATCTAGTTAAATGAACTAAAAGTCAGTGAAATCAATATGTGATTATGCAAGGTATGAAAAAAAAAAGGTATTCATAATGTAACAATCAGAAATACTATAAAAAATTGTATTATTGTAACGAACATTATAATATTATTATCAAATGATATCAATCTATATTCACAGTGCTGTTATGAAATTGTTATGAAACTATACTTACAATGATGTTATGAAAGGGAACAATTTTAAGATAGAAGTTTTTAATTTTAATTATGTGGAGTTCTATCTTCATTTCTATTTTTGTAATTATATCGTTGCGTTGAGTTCAATAAAACCCCAAAATACTGAATTTAAAATTTTCAATTTTTAAAAATTATATTTCATCAAAATGCACTCCACACAATGCTTGGAATCTATCATCACTTCTTTGATAATTTTTTGAATCTATACACGTCTTCACCAAATAGGATTTATGTTTGAATCTTATTCAAAATAACAAAAGTTGATTTGACATCAAAAATTAAATGCATCAATGTTGTTAGCCTATGGTGATTGGAGACAGTATAGAAAATGGGTTGTAGACCACTCCATAGGATAAAACTTCAAAGGGAGAAATCCTCTCCAGTTGAAGTGCAAATAATCAGTTATAATTTTTCTTTGCGTAGGCTTTTTCAGTCGATAAAATCTATCCATTCAAATCCTTGAAAGTTTCGTCTATTGTGAATGGAATCAATGCATACGTGTTTTGACTCAGTAATTGTCTTGGAAAAGTTATGTTAATGATACTAGTTGATGATGGAAAAATATGCATGATATTTAGCTAAGTCAGAGCTGTAGCGGATCCTTTTCTAGATGGAAGAAAGATAAACTACAATCAATGGACCGGGGAATTATGGAACCTCTGACTATATTCAAGGCCCTACACCCCTGAGGTGACACAGGCATTATATATTTGAACAGGACACTGTAAAAGACATAGATATCAAGATTAGAGAAGTCAGAGATTAGAAGAAGGATGGAAACTAAGCAGACGACAGCATATTGAGAAATGGTACTGAGAATAGGAAACTTACGACCTCAAGTTGCCAGCAAAGAAGTAACATGTCATTGAGAAAGTGGAAGGTGACCTTGATGCTCCAGCACACCACCAGATTGAGTGGATGTTAAGGATGAGAACTTACAAACCAGATGGTTTGAGTGATAACTTCAGTGGACTTGTTCTTATTAGTCTTGAAATGTTTGGTAATTGTTTACCACAGATTGAGAGATGCACCACATTTTCCATATGATCAATGCGTGACTTTCAAGTTATATTTCGTTTTCCATGACATAACACACATCTTACATTTTCAATTTTTTAGAAAAAAAAAATGGTACTACGTTATTGGATCTTTGATGTGTGACGTTCAAATTGTATTTCGTTTTTCTTTGCGGAACGCACCATTAACGTTTTGAAAGTTTTTTTTTTCTTTTCATTTTTGACTAGCATTGATACGTATGGAACATTGTTAGATTTGTTATATTAGTTCATATTTTCAAAAAATTAAAACAGTATTTGTTTTTCTACTTTTTTCTTCTCCTACAAACGAGAACAGGAAAATGCTTGAGAAATGATATTAGAAAAACGGAAGTGCGAATTACAGTGAGAACGAGAGTTACTGATAAATTCATAACACCTGAGCACATGCAAAACAATGGGACGAATACAAAATACGACAAAAAGGCGTATCCTCTGTTGTGAAAAAAACATCATTGAGAACAAGCCGAAGAAAAAACATTATATAGATATATAAAGAACCCAGCAATACACACAGAACCACACTTTCCAAAATGACGGAGAGAAAAATATTTCCATGACCTGAATGGAGAATAGGCAGAAATACAAAACCGGGTGCTACAGAGGCAAAAATGTCTGGAATGATATAAGGGGATACCCTTAAAACTGAAAAAAATGGTTGGATGATACTAAAAAAAAAAAAAAAAAAAAAGAAATGAACTCCAAGACATACATGATGGAGGAAAAAGTGTTGAATGAACATCCATTTAAAAAACACCTTTAAAAATAGCCACCTGTATAGAGAGAATTGATGGAATCCATGGATACTTATTTAAGAGATTAATTGCATTATATGACTGACTTAACCACCGACTCCAACATATCCCACGTAGACACAATATCCCAAACTCTATGGACAAAAGCAGAACCATTCTTATCCAAAAGAATAACGAGAAAGGAACCAGGCAAGCCATTAAAGACCAATCACGTGCTTACCATCAATGTGGAAAATCTTGACCAAGTAGATAGTTGACAGAATACAAATGAAGAGAAGAACATAAAGGATGCAGGAAATGAACCATGGGGCCAATATTTTGCTATATGTTAGCAAAATGATTCTAAAAGAAATCCGGTAAAAGATACCTTGCTTCAAATAAAAGACGTGCGACATGATTCCGCATATGGTGATACTTGAATGCCTCAGGACATTAGCGAATCAGTGGTAAAATTCATCACAAGCTCTATGGAAAACTTGAAATGTACAGAGAAAACACAGCAAAGGTATGTATAAAAGGGGAATTTTTCAGGGGGACTCTCCATTTCCAAAACAAACGGGAAATATCAACTACCTCATGTACATGAGCAGCACAAAATTATTTTCATAAGAGATGGAAGAACTTTGAATGTTATTTTGTAGAGTGAAAGAATACAACAACGTCATTAGGGTGGAGTTTGGTATGAAAAAAAAATGTGCACTGAGGAAGACTCACAGTGATAGAAAGGATCGAATGACTGGACAACAAAAACAAATCAAAGTATTAATCACAAAGAATTAGATATATTAGGAGGATTAGAAACATATTGAAGATCGAGCGAAATAGCATGGATCCAATGCGAGGAATAAACACATGAGTTTGGCTGATAATGATATAATAAAATGACTGACTCCCAAATTACTGAGTTTTTAATGTACAATTTGATATCGATCATTTATGTATAGGTAGATTGCTTAGCTATGTTGAAATAGTTGTGATGTATTAAAATGACCCATTCCATTTCACTCTATCATGTCTCTTTGGTTAGGGTAGCATGGTTTCGGATAATGCTTTGGTTTTTTAATTTTATTTGGGCATTGCATGGTCCTTCTTTTCCTCTGAATGTCGATTATGATCTAAATAGTTGAAGATTAAATATCAACCGAGATATTGTATATTTGATACCTTACAGAATGCAAAGGTTACTGGGCAGCTTAAAAAAACTCATTCCCTCACATGATGGGAAAGCAGATGAACTTTCAACAGTTAAACACGATTGATGATGGTCTCAATACGTAAGTTTTTTCTTTTTCTTCAAAACATCCACTTTTACTAAAGGTGGATTGGAAAGATGGAGAAAACACTCACCGTTTTTCCACTGTTTTACTTTTGCAATTAATAGTAATCCGCTTCTGCTTTGGAACACGTTCCCTTTTCTGTTCGTTCCCTGCTGAGCAAAGATTGATTTCCGAGTTGCCTCCAAAATAGTTGCGCATCGAGGCCGAAGAGCCCCGTTCGCCTTAATGTTTACCCATAACTTAGGGTAGAGCAGATGGAATCATTCATCTACCAATAGCATCACTGTTGACTTGAGTACACTTATAACACTCCCAACTGAGCACTTGCTAGTGATATGGAAGTGTTGCTTTTTTTTCTATTTGACAATCTAGTGGTTTGACTAAACGCTGCTATGGCTAAAAATAGTCCCTGCTTATCATGAATTAGCTTACTTTTTTTTTAGTTTTGTTATTTAGCACAGAGTTGTACCCACTTATATATTTATCTATTAAAAACTAAAGTATACATTCAACAAATGAAACAAAAATTATCACTGTAGCCAAAAGCTTCAAAACTTGACATTTATTGATAAAATCCATCTGAATCTCTTTTAATAGGTGCAAATTATGTTTATTTTGACTGAACGGGAATGCGTACACTGGGAACCAAAAAATTTATGGATTGGGTCTTTATCTGAAATGCTAACTTGGCACTTAAATAATGTTTGGAGCCATTGGACTTAGCCCTTGAAATAGGAGGCGAACAGTTGGCTATATTGTTGGAGTTAGGAAGACAACACATTTTGGTAATTCATTCATGATCAAAGAATTTTTAATAAGGACTTTTTTAATCTCTTAAAGCATACTTTAGATAAATCTGCATCATATAAAAATGTTCATAATATTACACTATCCCTAGATGAACTACAAAGTTCTTAAAAAAATTTTCTCCTGGTGGATATCATTCCTTGGTTAGTGAAAGGCTGTATTGATTACTTGATGACTATGTAGGTAGTTCACAGGGCATGTAGCGCAATGGATTTCAAGTGATGGAAAGAAGTATTCATTTGATTGAAAATCCATGCATTGATCCAACTAATCAGATGTAGAGATTGCATTCAGTGATTAAGTTGACAAATGCTGGATTCTAACAATGGAACATTTTTATGAATATCTAAGCGTTGATGCGCAAAATCAAATGAGCATAAAATCATTAACAGAAAACTCCTGGGTACAAAATGGGTGCCAGAACAACAGAATTATATGGATGTTCCGAGTAACCCTAAAGTGTTCTAAAATGACTATTTATATCATTTTATGATCATTTGTTGAACATAAAATACCTATGATTTTACTCTTCGTAAAAATCGCATGATGAAATAAAAAAATCGAATAGAAGCTATCAAAAACAGATTTGAAACAGATATTCTATATCGGTATTAGGAGGAAAGATAACAGTGAAGAAACTCATGGAACCAGGTATCATATGATTGAACCTCCGTGTCAAAAGATGGTCGCCAACTGAGAATAAAGAATACATGTTCTCAATCAAACTTACAATCCCAAGATCAAAAATATAGGTTTCACGATAAGACCATAAATGGTTATAAAATCTCTTCCCAATGAAAGAAATGGTAGCGGTACATCTTTACGCGAAAACCAAACGTGGGTATAACAAGACAATATCCGCTTAAATCAAACCTGACATTTCCTTAAAACAAGGCCAGTAAGTGTTCTCCAGACTATAATTAAAGGTCCCAATGGTTAAATCCATATCCCAAAACTTGATGACCGATTGTGTTGTCCTCTTTGTCGCGCCAGAATCTGTTAGAGTTGCAATGAATGCCTCAAAGCCAGTGTTGTATTACGAATTCCCCGTCGTCAACATATCTTGTCGAAGATTCCCTGGTCATAAGTGTGTTGTTTTGTACAGTTCCTATCGCCAATACATTTTGATTATTCATCGCCATCAATGTGTTGGGTAGTTGATTTTCTGCCATCACTATACTGTATTGTAGAATTTTCGTTGCCTTTCTTCTGATGTAGATTTTTGTCACAAATATGCTGTATTGAAAAGTCTTCGTCGTAGATTTTTAGTCGCCAATATACTGTCATGCTGAATCCTCATTATCATTATACAGCGTTGTTGATTCCTTATCGCCGATATGCTGTGTTGCAAAATCCCCATCGCCACCATGTTGAATAGTAGATTCTTCATTGCCAGCCTTTTTCTGTTCTAGACCTTTTTTCACCAATATGTTGCGTTGCAGATTTCTCGTAAAAAATTTTGTAGTTTTCTTGATTCGTCGTCCTCACTATGCTGATCTGATTAGCCAGGGTCATCATGCTGTGTTTCCTGTTTGCATCATCAATATGTAATGTTTTAGAATTTCTCAAATCCAGACTTAAGCTGTCTTGAGAACTATGAATCATAGGTTAGATAAACCACATTATGGGTAAGTAATAACCCAGACAAAGGCGTATAGAAATTGGTTGAATCAATAAAAGAAAAGAGGTTTTGGCAAATATACATCTAGGATCAACCTACTAGGAGCAGCTCATTTAGCACAGATGATTTTATATGCAGTATTTATTTTTGCTGTACCATTAGAGTTCCATAAATAGCCAACAGAAAATAAAAGCAGAAGAGAGAAATAGAAATATCCAAACACATATATACCTTGAATTTGATAATTTTCAATATCTAATGTGAGTCATAAGACAGACATAGACAAAAGTAACAATAAATGTGGTTATCAAACGACCTATCCGTGGTTTGTGTGCTGAAAAGACCTATGACTCATTATTAATGGAGCCCCAAATTCTAGCACTCTGCTCGTAAAGAACGAAATGAGATATGCCAAATGATACTCTGAAAAATGATTGTATTTACGGTTTGAGGTCCAACGAATAAAATTGTTGTTTTATTTTCAATGTTCAACACTGTTTCCTGGTCGTAGCAGTTTAAGAGTTCCCCTTGTGGAGTAATATATCTATTTTGATAGTCCCTGTAGGAAATTGTTCTTGATTCTTCTGAGATGATATACAACATTTGAAGTATTTTCCAGCCAAGTCCCTACCTCAGGCCTAAAAAAAAATTCCCTGTCGTAAAGATACATAAACATTTCAATGTCTGATTCCTCAAACAATAACCTTGTCACTGAAAGAAAATATTAGCATCAATGTTCAAGAACTTATCAATTGACCCATGACAAACCAATCTTTTTTTCCATCATGCACAAATACTAAGTCAGCTTTGCAATCAAATTGATCAGATTATTTTTGGTCTTTCACTTCGAATTCTGGTAATGATATGAATATTATTACATATTATATTATATATTATATTCGGAATTAAGTATCAACTAAATTTCATACTTTGACTTAGACATTTACCTATAAAATCTAAAAGTTACATTAGGAAATCGACTTAAATCTATGCTTTTATTGTTATTGTTAACGTTACTTGGAAAATGTACAAATTATATATAGATTAGGTGAAACTACAGTATTAGGTAGATGCAAAAGTCTCCGGCGATTCATTTTTGGACAAACCTTTTGGACAATTCTTTCAATCATACAAATGCATACCATACTTATTCTGCCATTCGAAGTTTCCAGTGCATCAATATTAGGTAATCGTTAGAGTGAATAAACATTTAATTTTCGTAACAGATTCCGAGTCTAACGTGTCGCTCGACAGAAACCGTTGCATAATCAAGGTACTTTGTCTTGCTATGTTGGGGTGATCAACCAAATGTTAGGAAAAAAGGAGTGATCAATGAATAACTTTCTTCTCTTGTCTTTTGCTGAGCAGAGATCGATGAAGAAGTCTGAGTTTTCAAAACCAAGCATGAATTCAGTCGGGCTCAAACTAGGGACCAGTTTAGCATAGATGCACTATGCAAATTAACTCTAAAACCTATTGAAGGGGACCTTTATATATAGAAAAAGGTTTTTAAGCAAGTGAATGCTTAAACTTTTAGCCCCTAAGCTTCATTGGTGCCAGCTGTAAGCACAAACATAGATTGATAGATAGATAGATAGATAGATAGCTACATAAATAGATAGGTACATACATACATACAAACATACATACACACATACGTACGTACACATAGCGAGCAGGCCTGCTAGCCAGCCATTTAGCTCGACCACTTCAGAAACTTAAGAAACCTTAGTTGATTATTTTGGCGACAGTTTTGGTTGATATTTCCTTATATTAACTGGAAAAGAGAAACGAAATCCTTAATCGTTGTAGCCCGGAAGAGAAACATCAATCTAATGTCAACTTAGAGTAGGGAGAACAAGAAAACTCGGGAAAATTATAGCAAAATGATATATGAATGCAATTATCGTTAATCCTCTGAAATAATTGAATAAAAATAAAGCCAGCAATAACAGGGGCGATAACGACAGCGTTGATAACAGTTATAACGCAAATTGGGAGATTGCTCTCTCTTAAAAAGGTATTGGCTGCCATGACAGTTGTAAGGGGACTTTTTTGGTATTCATTAGATTATCAAGATGACATTTTTTGGCTTTCAATTTTTGTAATTTAATCAATTTATTATTTCATATCTAAGGGATAAAGAAAATAAAGAAAAAAAAACAGAAAGCAGTCACAAATGAATGGTTACTCGAGTATAAAAACGATAACAGCGCTAATTTTGCTAACAACAAAGATAACAACAACAACAACAACAACATCAACTACAACAACAACAGTTGCAAATCGAAAGTAGCCCAACCAATGAAAACCTTAGGAATCTGCCCTTGTGAGGTTCACGATTTTTGCTCAAGTTTTATTTAATGGAGTGTTGTACCTAGAGATAAAATGAACATGCAACACTTCTTGAAGTATTGGTTAGGACAAGTGCCGTATGTTTCATGCTTCATTCTCCATATCTATCTATCTATCTATCTATCCATCTATCTATCTATCTATCTCTCACTCTTGGAGCACTCTTTAACCGAGGTAACTCGTTCATTGTAAGCTTATGCAATGCTCCTCCATAGGAATAGAGCACTCTGATGGGTGGGGAAAATAAATGATACTACGAAACAGCTGTCTGTGGATGACACAATATATATATATATATATATATATATATATATATATATATGATATAAAATATATCACCTAGTGTACAAAAATCACATTAGCTGTATCAAAATGTTAAGGGATTTTAGAGAGTGACTTCTATCTATAACATAACAGTAACAATAAAGTGGAACCTCACTTCCCGTTAAAAAAAAAACATGCCTTCCTATTCTGGATGATTATATATCTTTTTAAAAATTCATAAGTGGGGGATGACTTTTCCGAGCTTCAAAGATAAGAAGTGTAGGAGAACGTTTCTTCTTTAAGCGATCGAAAGTGAAGAGACGTTTTCCTTCATTTAAGGGGTCATAGGGAACTACCCCTGTTTAAAGTATGTAAAACAAGAGAAATATTTCTCAAAAGCCCAGCGATTTCCGGAGGGATCTCACAACAGCTAGCAAGAGAAGCGCTGGTTTTCAACACTTGATCTGATGAAAGAAAAAAAAAAGAAAAAAAGAGGAAAAGGAAGGCCAGGTCTCATGACCATCAATGATTACTGAAGGTTATACGACTGATTTTAAGTGTATACATCTCACTTTGCCCTTTTTTACCACTGTCTGGCGTGTACAAAGAGACAATTATATATATATATATACATATATATATCCGAGCAAAAAATTTCAAATGCGTAATAATAAAATGACATTCTATTTGAAATGACATCCCATCAGTAAACAGTAAAAATATCCTCAACTCAGAATGAAAAGAGAATGGGATGCTACCTACAGGAATCGAATCCGAAATCGACAAGTAGCTGCTTTAACGAATCATCGATCTTAACCATTGAGCTTAACAAATTCCGTCGGTAAGATGAATGTCCTAATTGTTCATCCAGTATTCATATCCTTTGTTTTCCGACACAGACAAGTATATTATCTAAAAAAGGATATATAATCGGACAGGATCTATACATTGCAAAAATTCTCAGATGCAGGCCTGTCTAGTCATAATTTCTTTAAAACCCCTCTTAAGAAAACAAGACAGAAAAAAACTAATCTCAATGAAATGACTTTACTTCCCTACAAAGTGGGTGCCCTTACTGATTGCTCTATCCATTGTTAAAATTGACGAATCTCTTCATGAAACTGACATGAGGCTTAGATAGTCCCTATTGCAAACAAGTTTGCTAGTGTACTGATGTCGACCATCACTGGGTGCCACGCGGCTGTGGTTTTGTGCAAGAGTGAGATAAGCGTATCATATCTACACGGAACTTAACATACCACCCAAAATCTGTACCAATAATACCAACCCTTATGAAAACCATGATTACATCCATTTACTCCGTCTCACTTCGAGAAGAAAAAACAAAAAACAAACAAACAAAACACACAAGCTTCATGATCCAGTCCAGGCGACATGAATAATTGTAGCCTATTTTTACAGGCATGCCTACCATATCCTATCATCACTGTAAAACCACCAGCAAACAGGGATTCATTTCTTTTTTCACAGCTTTTCACAAGAAAAAAAAAGAAAAAAAAAGAAAAAAAAAGATCAGTTATGCGATCGGGACGCGCTAATTAAATCAAAACAAAAACTGAAATGCTTTTAGCAGACCATCGGGTCAGGGTAGAGACAGCTTAATTTCTAGATATACAGCCAGTGATAGACATACTATTTTTTCTCATTTCTGTTAAGGTGGTTCTTGGTCAACATATGAAAAATTCTGTATTCTTTTTCGCGAGTTTCTTTTTTTAATAATAATAATAATAATAATAATAATAATAATAATAATAATAATAATAATAATAATAAGAAGAAGAAGAAGAAGAAGAAGAAGAAGAAGAAGAAGAAGAAGAAGAAGAAGAAGAAGAAGAAGAGGAGGAGGAGTTGAATGATACTAAAAAAGAGAAAATAGAGGAATAGGGCAAAGAAATTAATCATTGGGAAAAGAACAAGATAAAAGGGAATGATCCCGATTGCTGTCATGAAATAATATACAAAAGGTACAGGAAAGAGGGAGGAAGAAAATCAAAGCAGAAACAATTAAAGATTAAAGTGGAAAAAAAGTGGAAGAAAAAGAGGGAGAAAAGGGAAACAGAGCGTTGCTTTTGCAAGGTCAAACTCCTTTTTCTACTTCTGTTTCTATAGAAGACGATTAATACACTATTTTTTCTATTCTATGTATAATACATGAAAACACAAATATTTTGAATGTATTTTACTGTTACATTAAGATAAGCTTTTACGTCAACCTTAAAAAAAAAAGATCTCATTAATTCCCAAAAAAGGGTTTATAACCAATGCATACTCCCAATAGTCACTGATGGAGCTGAAACATAGAACCTAACCAAGAGACAGATTCACTAGTTGAGAACCATGCAATGTGCACACAAAAGAATTATGCTGGGCCTCACATGGAGAGATCACAAGACAGCAGAGTACATCCAGGAAAAGACAAAACTCAGGGACATCATAGAATCCATTAAAATCTCAAATGGCGGACAGCCGATGGATATCGCGACTCACGACATGGATCTCCCGAGATCACAGACGCAACTATGGCCGACAGAATATTAGATGGAGAGACAAGTTAGAAAAATTCAGAAAGTACTGGCTCTGTGACACCCATGATAGAGAAGTGTGGTCAATCCAGAGGATGGTTTATGTCCAACGACGGACGTTCAAAGACTGATGATGATAATGATGATGAACATACATTTCTATGATTTCATACCACTCATCTGTTTTGAATCGTCTGTAAGTGTATCGTTTGCTGATCAGTTGGTCTGGATTTTGATTAAGCGTCGAGAAATGCTGATTATATATACCAGTTTTGATTAACGTATTGAGATGGACAAACAGTGAAAAGTTCCATCGCCATCAGATTTTCATCATAGAGCCAGTACTTACTGAAATTACCTCGCTTGTCATACAATCTTATACTGGGGGATCATGATGTCCGGCGGTTGTCTGACCTTTTAGTAACATGACCAGCCCATTGCCGTTTAGGTTTTCCTCCGGATTCTATGATGTCTCAGACTCCTGTTTTTTTTCTGGAATATACTGTGCTGTTTCGTGATCTCTCCATGTTATGTTGAGCATGATATTCTCTTGTGAACATTGCACGGTTGATAAGCTTTTTTTAAAGTTTCATGTTTCAGCTTCGTAGGCGACTATCGGGAGGATTCATTGGTTGTATACTCTTTTTTTAGGACTAGCGTGATTTTCTGGTTCTTGAAGGTTGAGTCTGTCCTGCTGAAAGCTTGCCAACTTAAAATCATTCTTTGCTTGATCTCTTCTTCGCTTGTAGATTTCATGGAGATTCGTTGTTGTAAGTAAGTATATTGGTATTCCCCTACATTTTCGTCGTTATTTCTACGGTGAAAAAAAAAGTTAAATCCAGACTTGTAAAATCTGTGAAGATTGTTCTTGTTCTTATTTTTGCTTGTACATTACAAAAAATTCTGAATTCTGGGTTGGATTTTCCCTGTTTTTATTTTGTTGTTACGTCAGAAAAACAAAGTTTAGACTTCGATTGGAGTATGACAATCAATAGCCATGCTTACATGTTTTATCGCACGTAAGCATACGTACACGTATACCCCCCAACATTTATTTTTATCCGTTACAGAGGCAACAGAGCTGAGCAGAACCATTCAAAAGGAAAGAAAAAACAAAGGAATATTCAAAGCATTATTAAAAACATTATTGAAAAAAAAGCAACAGATTCAAAAATTTTGGAAAACCTGTCAGAACGGGAAGAAAGCTAACAGATAGTGGGCTAGAAGCAAAGAGAAAACAGGTAATGAATAAGGACGGAATTGTCAAACGTGCTCATGAATTTTACCAAGAAAAACCCATTCCACAAAACGAAAGAAACCTAAAAATGAACAGGAAACACAAGCTGATCATAATCCGAAAATTTTCAAGAGGTTACTCCTGCAGGAACTGAAGCAAGCCATCAGACAAAGAAAGAAAAGAAGACCTCCCAGATCCGATTACATCACCATCGACCTAACCTAAACTGCTAAAAGAATTATCAGTAGGAAATTAGCCATCCTATTCGACTTATGCCTCAAACAGAGTCAAGTCCCAAAAGAGCGGAACACCGCAATCATAATGCACTTATACGAAAAAGGAAACCCTGAAATACCGAAACAACTACAGGCCAATAAACAGATTCACCAGCATTTACAAACTCTTCACCGGAGTGATCTTCAATTGAATCACCAAAATGTTGGATGTAAACCAACCAAGGGAACAGAACACCACTGGCTCCAGATAATGGCTGCTCAACCATCGACCATCTTCATTCAGTGAACCGACTGAAAGAGAAAGTAGCAGAATACAGAATGCTACTAGCTGTAACGCTTGACTTTGAAAAGGCCTTCAATTAAGTGGAAATCCCCAAAGTCATTGACGCAATAATACAAAAAGGTGTAGAGCCTGTATATGTCAGAGTACTGTAACATATCTACAGACACAGCACCGTTTAAACTGGGAAAAGGAGTGAAACCAGCTCGCCCAATTCCCATGCCTTGACCTGATCTTCTGAAACTTAAAATGGGAACACAAAGGAATCAGGATTGGCGGAGAATAACAAAGTAACCTCAGATTTGCTGATGACATCTTCCTCTTTGCAGAGAACTTCCACAATCTCCAAACGTTGCAAGACGAACCAAATTAAGCGATCAAGAAAGTTAGCCGTCACATGAACTTCAGCAAAACGAATGTCATTAACAACAGACATGGTGGGGACAAAAACACCCCGATTGAAATTGAGAATGCTGAATTGGATAGTATAGGCCACCACATCTACCTAGGACAAAAAAGTCTCCATGAATTCATCAAGAGAAGAAAAGACAGAGTGAAGAATCACACTAAGTGGGAAAACTTTCAAGACAGCAGGATTGACTTCTAAGGACAAGGAAATACCATTAATCCTAAAAACAGGGGTATACAACAAATGCAACTTTCCGAAAGTCACCTGTGGACCTGAAACGAGGAACTTAACCGAAAGATCCATCCTCAAACTGAGAAACATACAATAAGTGCATGAGAGAATCATGCTCAACCTAAAATGGAGAGATCACGTGACAGCACAGAATATCAGGGAGAAGACAAGAGTCCGAGACATCATAGAAATTGAAAGAAAACTCAAAGGGCAATGGGCTGGATATGTTGCATGAATGTCATACGATTGCTGGACATCACAACTATCATGCAAAACTGTTGCTGATTGGAAGTATTGCGTAATGAAGTAGATGAACCCAGAAAGTACTGGCTACGCGATGTCCATGATAGAGAGGTCTTGCAAATCTCGGGGAAGGGATGATGATGATGATGATGATGATGGATGATTTTTTTCTGTTTTATTTTTCCATCCAAAGTTAACTCTCTCGCTGAAACATATCTAACCAGCCATTTGAAAGAATGGACTTTTCTACTGAGACTAATTCAGTTGTCTCTCTTTTATGAAAAAATAAAAATAAAAAGGCATTTCAAATTAAAATGTTTTTTCCCTTTCCCACGAGGGCTGTATGTGACACGACGTAAATGGTCCCAGAAATTTCCCAGTCCCTTCGGGAATTGCTTTTTGAGATGATTCATGGAACATTTTGTTGTTCTTGGTCAGTACACTTAAAATATTTATAACATGGGTTTGAGATTATTCAGTGAAATCTTCGGATACAAATCCCGCTAATAAATACGTGTCAAGGTATAGACATATTGATCTCTCTTGTACGTAAATGGAGTACACTAACATGTACACATATTAGGGGTGCCTATTGTTCAGTGATGGCTTGCTAATTCGTCTTGTAAATAAATTCATGAGTGGAGTTGGTTTAATCCTCACCGGATTCTCTTCTTTTTCCCCAATCTAAGTTTGTGTTAGATTAAGTTTAGTAGATTAATATAGAACATCTTGACATATATTTGCTGCCGTTGTGAATTCGATCGTAACTACGTGTTGTACACTTATTATTTTGTGCTTGATTAACTATTCATTGAAAGTATCCAGCGTAATGGTTATATGCAGGGAAGACCGAGTTCGAAGTTTGGCGGAGGTTTCTTATGTTATAGTCTTCGAAAAAAGATACGTATCATCTGTGTTCAGTCCTATGTTTACTTTCACAAAATAACTCGCTACTGACAAGCCACGATAGCTGACAGAGAAGAGAAATATCGAATAAGAACATATGCAAACTTTTCTTTTGTTACAGCTAAAGTAATAGTAACAATAACAGTAAAAAAAGTTATCCCATCTGCTAGTTATCAAATGAGATGGGGACTCCACAGGGGGTCAAAAAGATAAAATTGCATAAATACCTTTTTAGGATATTTGAATTCTTAATAACGAGCCTTAGTCTGTGTATGTGCACTTATGCATGAAATACATACGTGTGTGAGTATATATATATATATATATATATATATATATATATATATATATATATATATATATTTATATATATATATATACGTATTTTCATATATATATATATATATATATATATATATATATATATATATATAGGTGTGTATGCTTGGGTGTGCTGTATTAGACGGTAATTCCCCAAGGCCATCATGAACGGAATTCTGGTCAAGTTGTCCTTGGCCTCTTCTGCCTATTAAACTGCTAAAGCAGACATCGTGTCTGTGAAAAGACAAATAACAATGTCCTTGCAGCTACGGAGTAATTAGTTTAACAGATGTATTTCTGCCAGGGAGATGCGTGTGTGCCTGCAACATGATATTGCTTGACCAATCAGTGTGTGCCGGTGTTGGCCAGAGAGTTTGTAGAATGGTAAGTTGTGAATCAAGTCAAAGACCTGTTTCAATCCAAAGCCTCTGTTGCAAGGCAGAAAAGAAAAAAAAATATTCGATCGATTCGTTTTCTCTTCATCTTGGTAGAATGTATTTCGATACGTAAAAGTAAACAAAAATAACAGGAGCTGGCAGCTAATTTGTGTTATAGTACATGCATTTAGAATTCTTCTCTATTTACCAAGCGAGCAAAACAGACATCAGCGTACAGAGTTGTGAGGAATAAACACAGTGTCTGATTGCTTACCCACATTGCAACGGAATACATTGTTAACCTTGACAGGATCGAAGCTCATTCGCCCCACGTGTAATAACATAGTTGTGGTGGAAATAATCTGGAACTCCATTACGATACCAGTTGAAAATTGAGTTTGTGAAACAAATTTGTTGTGGTAAACAATAGAATACTATATATATATACATATATACATATATATATATATATATATATATATATATATATATATATATATATATATATATATATATATATATATATATATATATATATATATATATAGGGCTTGTGCAGGGACGCCATATCCCCGGGGGTGCAATCAGAAACGATCAATTTTTGAACGGTAGTAGGGGATTTTTTGGAGAAGAGTGGGAAATACCAGACAGCTGGCCAAATCGATTATTTGTAAAAGTTCGACCTCGTCTACCAGCATCCCAGAAGTGTATAGAGCTTACATTTCGTTTATACTTGTGCCTGTTACGACAGCAGCAATCGAAATATCTTAATGTCACCGGAGCAACTCTAAGTTCTAACCTTCTACCAACCTTCTTAAGCAGAATAACAAAAACATACATACATACAAGCACACACCTACACACACACATACGCACACACACATATATATATATATATATGTATACATATATATATATATATATATATGTGTGTGTGTGTGTGCGTGTATTTACGTGCATATATATGTATACATATATATATATGTGTGCATATATAATTATAAATTATAAATTGCCTTATACTATATTTTAACTTTTATTTGGAATGATTTCCTGTCATCACAAAATTAACATATCTTTCCCAAACAACGTGAATAGGATAAACAATTGAAGAAATGGGGTTCAAAACGATGGAGTAACTACTTAAACGAGAAGTTGCTCTTACCATTGAGCTAAACAGCCGGTAATTCAAACGCCAAACAGCAGTTTTTAAATCCAAATTCTCATCTAGTTTATTCTGTGTCTGCTTTTTTTTTCAACGTGACATTTATGCATTGAAAAAATAAAAATGAAAGCATGATCCGGCAGAATGATAATTAATTGTGTTGTATTATATTGGAATTACTTGACCAAGACAATACATAACTGTCGCGTTAAATGAAACAAAAAGAGCAGATGTATGCAAAGAATCAACAAAATGAGAATTTGGAGTGATAACAGTTATTAGAGCAGTCAATGTATTTCAAAACAGGATATCATTTCAGATAGAGTTTCAAAGTGATATAAAACATTTATAATCATTATTGTTGGATATATATCCATTTTTTAAGAATATAACCGTTGGCTTCAAGGAACAAATCAAGCATATATATATATATATATATATATAAGTGTGCCTATATATATATATGTGTGTGTGTGTGTGTATGTTTGTATATATATATATATATATATATATATATATATATATATATATGATTATAAATTGCATTATTTTATATTGAAGCTCCTATTTTAGATGATCTCCGGTCGTTGCACAGTTAATGTACCAACTGACGCACACTTGATGGGAGATCATTTGAAATGGGAATTTCAATTTAATATAACGCAATTTATAATCATTCAGTCGGATCATAACTCCATTTCTTGATACATACACACAGACACACACGCATACACACACACACACACACACACACACACACACACACACACACACACACATATATATATATATATATATATATGTATATATATATATTTTCCAATTATCGTATTCAACCAGACTATGCGCAAAAGGCATTTTGGCATTGAAAATTAAAGAATCATAAAAACTAATAAAAATGCCTATACATATTAGATCTAGAATACATACTTACGGGAACAAGGAAAGTTAACTAAATATTAGCTATTTTTTATATTACTTTTATCTCGTCTTTAAACAAAGTTGTATGAACGAAGGACCTCTGCGAACGCACACACATACTGGAACAAACACACACGCAAACAACAGATACCAATCCAAGAAAACTAATCCATATAATTATCGAAGCCATCCGTGTCATTCCCCACTAAAAACTTGGTGTCATTTCCTTTGTTGTCGTAATGCAAAAGTGTACTGCGAACCAAGATATCCTAAGAAAAAAAATTCTCATAGGAAGCCCACACAGTTGCCTCCCGTTCATCTTGTCAAAATGCTATCAAAATGACCTTTCGAAACTCCTGTCCAAAGAAGGTTATATTTTGCTTGTAAGAAGATCTAATCCAATGGTTCCTAATCTTTATGAGTCACAGAACATGTTCTGCCCTATACACCCAAACTTGAGAAATACCCACCTCTGATGCATACAAATGTATAAACTCTACTGTCAGAATCACTGATCTAAACCAGTTGCTCTAAGAGTCGCAGAAATGAATGTATTGCTTACGTGAATACCAAAAGGCACTATCATGACACAGTAGTATATATTGTTTCCCATAAATTGACGGTACTTAAGAGTATTTTTGAATATGTTACCTAAATAACTCAAGCTCCATAAACGATAAACATTATCAGACATAATATATTTAGCCAATAATGGAAAAATAAAATGACTTTTAAAAAAAATCTGTGTTGAATCATTATTAATGATCCTTCATGTGGATCGGAATAATATTTTGATCCTTGTTTTTGTCACTACGGTCTGACGGAGAGGATAACGAAAAAACAGATCTAGAACTAGTTCTAGTAGGAAAACTTCCTTACCATAAGAATTATACACTTGGTGAAGGTTTATTATTCATCAGTCAAAATGAACTGCTTCAATGAAACAAGTCTATGGAGCAGACAGTAGAGAATGAAACTCATTGTAATATGATACTTTCTCTTCATTGATTGGCGTTCTTATGTCTAGGGATACGGCAGTCAAAATGCAACGACATACAGAATTGCCGAACTTATCAACGAACTTCTTTAATCTTGCTTCTTATGATCTTGATTTATTCAAAAATGATTGAAGAAAGGAGATTATGAATTTAGAGCAAGCTCACCATTTTCACGTGAGAGCATAACGAACGAATAGAGGAACAACGATTATGATATTAACAACAAGCAGAGATATCATGTGATAAGACTATTACACTTTTTTCGTAAGAATGACTGCTATCATATTTCAACCATACGTATGAAGTTATGACTATATAAACATTATCAATAATCTTATTACTGTTCCTCCGTTTGTACATTTCGTTTATATCTTGCAATCTTAATCTAAGTAGTAAGCAGGATAATATATTATGCAGAGTATCATTTTATATTTGAATAATAAGCTACTTCAAACTTTTCATGTTTAGAATTAAACCGCAAAGAATGTACTTTGTTTTAAATTCAAAATATGACAGAAATATAATAACCAATAGCTTACTTTATTTTTTGTACAAAATTTCCTGAACACATGGCAACATAATACAAAGTATGTCATCGGTGATTGAATGTGAGATATTCACTATTATTTGATTCGAAGTAATGGCCACCAGAAATCTCAATACTGATGATATAAATCTTAATAAAGCTACCTAAAAGTTGGAGTTGTAATTCTGTAATTCACCAGAATTCTGAATGCTGATATAAAAACCATGTTCTTAATTCTTACTAGGGAAACTGGGGAATAATAAATGTCTTTCTCTTATTTCCATAGATTTAGCCTTGAGAGGAACGATAGATTGGCTATATGATAATAGATTTAAGCACAGTTTAACCTAATAGCTTTCATTGACTAATTGGTCAGCGAGTGACAGCCGTAAGATACCGTACCAAGATCTTAGATGCAGGTGCAAGTCTGTTCAGAAGCTACAATCTCATTTTTATTTAAAGATGCTTAGCAAAACAAATGCCATACACAACAAATATTTTGAGGACAAGTACACAACAACAAAAGATGTCGGAAATGAACACAACAATCAAAATAAAAAACGCACAGCTGGAGAAGTAAACGAATACATGTACTTTAGAGAATGAATTCCGGCAAAATCCTTATAAGAGATAATCAAACGGACAATTATACTAGATTGGCAAGCTTTTGGTAGAAGCACAGGAACTTTCAAGAACAAGACAATCACAGAAAGAATTGTATACAACCATTGCACCCCCCTGATAGTTACAAATAGAGCTGGAACATGGAACCTAACCAAGAGAGTGACCCTCAAACTGAGAACCACACAACAGGCACATTAGAGAATCATGCTCCAACTCACGGGAGAGCACAATATATCAAAGTAAAGACAGGATTCGAAGATATCGTATAAACTATAACGAAAAATGAAATGACAATCGGCTGGTCATATTGCAAGATTGGCAACGAACCGCCGGACATTGCAACTCACTACATGGACCCAGAGAGATCACATGCCAGAAAATTCAAGACGAGCTTGATAAATTCAAAAAATACAGATTCCATGCTTTTTAAATTGCGTTATATCATTTTGAAATGATCTACCGTAACAGAACTCGACGTGCATAATCAAGTACTGACGGCTGATTATCTCAGTGGTAAGATCACCGCTACGTCAAAACACTTATCCAGTTGGACACAAGTTCGATTTCAGCAGTAGCTTTATTTTCAGTAATTGTTTATCGTATTCACATTGTCTAGGCCAAATGATATAATTTCTGTGCCTTGAATCAAAATCATTTCAAATGGACTTTCAAAGTAATATAACGAAATTCAAAATTATTTCCCAGTAGTATGTACACGTACACATATATATATACATTATTTTTTTTCGTAAAGTGTATGCATAAAGTTTGCCTCTGGAGCAATATTTCTTTCAAACAATTTTTTATTTGATACGATGGATGATCTGTGTCGATTTACCTTTTGATACATTTTTCTCATTTGCAAATATGTTGTTTTTCCTGTGTGTTGGTAAATGGAGGAGCTGCAAAAAGTCCGTGATATTGTTTATAACACATTTAAACAAGTTTATTTGTACCTTGAGACAGTTCGAGAACAAACACCGATGTTTGAAATTCATTTTTTGACGGGGCAAGGTTAACCTTTAAAAACAAGAAAATCACACTTGTCTTAAAAAAAGAAGAGCATAGAATCAATACAACCGCTTGATAGTCACATTTGGAGCCAGAGCATAGAATCTAAGATTGGCTCTCAAACTGAGAACCATTCGACGTACACATGAAAGAATCATGCTCATTCTCACAAGACGGCACAATACATTAGGGAAAATCAGCAGTCTGAGACATTAATGGATCCCTAATAAAACTGAAATTGTGAAGGGCTGGTCATATTGCAAGGCAAGAAGACACCCCAATTGACGTTACGGCGTACAAGATGGTTTTCAGGAGATCATATGCGAAACCATGGCCGGTATGTTATAAAATAGTGAGATGAACTAGACAAGTTCAGAATATATTGGCTTCGGGATGCCGATGATGATGATGATGATGATGGTGATCGCTAATAAAGAAAGTCCCCATCATAGAGCTTGTGTATCTTATTTAGTTGGAGTATTTCAAGGATAGGTATAACACGAAATAATCTGTATATCATTGTATCATGGCTGCTCTTCTGTCTGCTTCTTCTTTCTGAATAAAAATCTATAAGTGCAGTCATTCTAAAATTGAGATAACATCTTGGGTCATCATAAAACAAGACATTTCCTGCTTCAGATAGAATTACTAATGTGATGATAAACATATAAATGCACACTCACATGTACACACATATATATATATATATATATATATATATATATATATATATATAGTTATATAATTGTATAGTTATATAGTTATGTATTCAGCCAAATCAAACGCCTCTTCTAAGTGCGTCTCTGTTATAAGTTCTTTCCATAAAACTAATAGTGAAACTTTACCTAAATGTTTATTTGCTTGGCGTGTTATGATCTTTTATCAACTTGTAGTATTGACTGAACACTAGACAATTCATCAACTTTTTATCTACTGCCCTCGAATTAGTACAGCAAAGTGTAGACTCTATCAATTTTCTTTTCCGACAGCACCGGATTTGGAGCTGGCCCATATTCATAGTTCACCAAATTTATGGTGCTAAGTGAACTCTCTGAAGAAAGTTGATAGTTTTAGGAACCTGACTCGTTGTTATTTTTGTTTCCAACAAACGTCAGTGACCATCGTTCGAATCCAGATAAAAGCCCAAATTTAGAATGCTTGTTCCCAAAGCATACAAGACTTTCTCACCTGGAGGAGTAGTGCAGTACAATTTTCCTACCACCTATTGCCCCGCTTTTGGACCAAAGCCGGTTTTCAAACGCTCAAATTTCATGGCCAAGTCATAAAAAATTAATTTTCTGACAAAATTCGATAGGTATTAGTGATTTTCTCATGGCTGAGACGGATGGTGTCTGAGCCCAGATCAAAAGCCAGGATGAAAGACTCTGATTTTTAAGTCAAGGAAATCAATCCAATTTGACCGTAGCGACATATCCATGGCACTTGTTTTATGCCTTGTACCAGACTAACTGAAACTCACAAATAGCATCTGCAGTAACAGTAATTTCAAAAGAATGCCCTTTTTTATATAAAGCCGGTGGGGAGCAACCTTTTCCTTAAAAAAAAAACAAACAAAAAATCTTCACACTAAAGATTTTTTCACAACTTCTAGTCTAAATAATACAATGAATAAGAGATGCTGTCTCGAAAATTCTGTAGATTGAAGGGAGATGAAGTCGTGGGCAGTGTTTGTATTGCTAGAGAAATTGTCTACTAAACTCATCCAAAGAAGTGTGTCAAGTCCTTAGGGAAACAATAAAGGCTTTCTTTAAAAGAATGTCGGACGCAAAACAAAATCACCGAACATAGCAACAAATATCCGTCAGTTTATGCCCCGTTTTTTATTTTAGAGCCGAGTTCTCCACTGAAAAAAAAAGGCGTTTCATGTCGTTGAATAAAAATGACTCGCGAGCCTCTTTTTTGTCCAATCAAGAAGTTCTACCCCGTAATTCGAATCCTCAGGTACCAGGCACACCTGCCTCTGTTTTGTACCTTGTTTTGTCAAAAGACGAGATTGAGGTTGATTCCAGCTTCAAATGGTCAGAGTACGTGTATCATCAGAGGTAAGGACATCGTCCATGAGCATAGGAGGAGTAAAAGATGTCAGCAACAATCACTAAGCAAATCTAGTTTGAAAAATACAAACGATGAAACATCAAAATGAAAGAGAAAAGCTTGGAAAATACCAGGACCTGGCAAGAGAGCTGAAGAAAGTGTAGAGGTTTTATGTTTGGGGAGTACCACTAATAATAGGTGCACTCGGAACCGTGCCATAAAAATTGAAAGCGAGATTGGAAGAACTAGAGTGAAAGGATGGATTGAGACGATACAGACCAAAGCACTGCTAAGAACTGCACAAATAATGAGGAGGGTACTAGAAATATGAGATTTACGACCCACAGGTATGAGCAGCTGCCAATCAGAATGAAAAGAAGAAAAAAAATGCCCACAAATGGTGGTGGACCACGGCACTGGTGTGATAAGTGAGGTAGATCCAAGGGGAGTGCTGAAGACCAGAGGAGACTTACTATCACTCGGTCTTCAGCACTGCTGTAGGCTGTGAGAGTGTGGAGAGAAGGGCTGGAGACCTGATGAGACTTGCTGTCACTTGGCCCCAGTTGTGACC
>OY735209.1:39548069-39553069 GCA_963457665.1 Thysanoteuthis rhombus | reverse complement strand
TCTCTTTGTAACTTCTTTAGCTCTCCGCTTTCTTGAGTAAATCATTGAGAAATCTTGGTCATGGGTAGTTCCAATACGAATGCAGATTAATTGATCAAACGAAGGAATCTTATACACACACAAAGATGCACACACATGCACACATATGCATGCACACACATACACACACGCACACACAATCATATATATATATATATATATGTATATATATGAAGGAAACCCTAGATAGTTTGTAAATTTTTCTGCTTCGATGGCAGTAACTTCTAGAAAAAGTATTCCATCAAAACGCAGATATGATCAAAAGTTACGATAGAAAACAATATTCTTTTGGATGGCTCTTTCAAATTTGAAACATTTTCGTTTATCATATCACCATCTGAACATTATCGAAAAGTGTAAAGACATACCCAACCCATGGAAATAGTTAATTCAGTTCGATTGGGCAAGTCATTCCTCTTGTGGGTATTTACAGACGTGGATATTATAGTATCATAATTGAGAAATATAAATAAAAAAAGACAGATGGAAAAATGTATCCAAGAATGAAGTGAAATTTTGAAAATATAATGTCCAGTTGGTAAAACGAGTGAAATCATGTGTGAGTAGACCTCAATGATGTATTATAATGAGGTGGGAGATGAAAAAACAACAACAAAAAAACAATGAAAAATGAATGAGGACACTAATGGCTTCTTTGAAGTTTATTTTACTACGTTGCAGGCTTTTTGTTTTGCGTCCGCCTCAAATACAGAGGACCAAGTAACCCCAATTACAATGTACCTACCAACGTCAAACACATGTTCTTTCTTTACATTCCTTCCTAAGAAAAGGTTGTGACGGAAGCTGCTTGAAATGCAGTTTATATACTGTTTGTTGCCACTTCTCATAAACATCGAATACGTTATCATCAACCCCACGATACAGCATGAACTGGTTGCTCGCCTGTCAAAGTGAGAAAGGTTACTTATCAGGATAAAAGAATGTTTTCCTGGCAAAACTGGCTGCTTACACCGCATATGATCCACAAAGGGCCAACTTTTCTACTCAAAATCAAGCTTACATAAGCGTTATCTTGATTCTTGAAATGAGAGGTATCTGTGAGTATATGTGTTTGTCTATCACTCAATTAAAATTACCTGAGCATAGGCGCAGTCCAAACTAATTTAGTATTCCCTCATAAAAGACCCTGGGGGTGTTTTAAAAACGAAAACTTTGAAAAGGAGTTTTTAATAGGTTTTAGAGGGAAGTTGTATTGACAATGTAATTATAATACCAAAGTTGAACCCATTTTCTGCCTATATCCATGTCTTCTTATTTACATGCTTTTATATAATTCTTTAAGGGATGTGAAGTGAAGAGAAACTAAGCCTTTAAAGCGTCAAAAGTGAAGGGGCCTTTTTTTTTTTAAATGAAAGCCAAATTAAAAAGTTTCCAGAAAAAAAAAAGTTTTGAAAAGCACAAGACGTTGGGTTCTATTTATAATGTAACTATGATGCAAGACTGGACCTCACTCTCCGTTTAGAAATATTCCATCTGTATTCCCCCCCCCAAGTTTGTTATAATCTAATGCAAAAGCCAAGCAACATAAACCCATGAAACTTTACAATGGGCCTTTAGCAGGTTGGTCTTTGAAAATCACCGAGCAAAATATGTTGTTTTTTCTCCTTGAGGGAGTAATGTAAACATATCCAAAATAAATGTAAATACTATTTTACGTGCCTGCTTTTTTGTTCACTTTCTGAAGCTGTATGTTTCAAAAATCACAAAAAAAACTCTTAAAGTCATATTTTTTTAAATATTCAGTAAAGCATACATACACGTACATTTTTTTCGAGAACGTAAAAACAAACGCTATAAGTTACAATTCTATTTATATATATTTCCTGAGATCGTAAAACAACAAATACCACTTTTCAAAAATTGGAATAAATTATAAATTACCTTATCTCCATCTATCTACATATCAATCATTTTTTGTTTGTTTTGTTTTTTGACAGCAATTTAACCTGCCCATACTCTAGGGAGGATAATAGCTTTTTGGTGTTACTGGCTTGGTAATTATGGATAAAGTTTGTTCAAGTGCACATTCATCCACTTAGTCAATGAGACACAGCGTAGAAAGAAGTGGATTCGTGCCTCTGTGAAGGGTATTCGTGCAAAAAGAAAATTAACAACTTAAACCGAAGCCTGAACTCTTTCAGTCGATTCTTTTTTCCTTACGAGTAACTACTTTGTTTTTTTATTCTTTCGACCCTCTCCCCCCTACTAATATACATATCGTATATATGGTGTCAAACTTATTGTAACATTTATATGTATGTGTGTGCGTATTCCTTCCGTTCCATCTCTGCTCTAATCTAATTATATCAACAACAGAATTCAAATAAGAAGAATCCGGTCGAACAAAATGTGAAAAAAAAAGAAAAAAAAAACCCAATAAAAATACAAAAACAAACAGCAACAAAAAACCAAGAACGAAAGTATATTAGAGTCCTTAATAATAAAAAACGAATGAACTCAATTAAACACTTGCCCAAACGAGTAGGTTCTGTTGGTGCATGAATTCATTAATATTGCACGTGGATTCTGTCATCCAAAAATGTGGCATTGAATAAAAATGAAAATAGAAAATCAATGGAAAAGAACAAGGAAAGTAAATGATAAAAAAATCAACTGGAAATCTGGATTCCCTCATGATTTTTCTGTAAGAGAATGATAAGTTATAAAAGAGCTTAACAAAAAGGGTGATTTCATACATACATACATATATACATACATACACACTGAAATCAGAGATCATTGGGATCTTCACAGCGAAATGTAGGGTAACAACTGCAATATATGGCAAAACTGTGAGAAGAGACTATTTCTTCAAAAGCATGCATATATATATATATATATATATATATATATATATATATATATGTGTGTGTGTGTGTGTGTGTGAGAGAGAGAGTGCGTGTGTGTATATTAACGATCAAAATTTAAATACATATGTTATCGTTTTTATATATATAAAGAGAGTAACACACACGCACACACGCACACATATATATATATATATGTATATATATATATATATATATATATATATATATATATATATATATATATATATATATATATATATATATATATATATATATATATATATATATATGTTTGTATTGATGATTTGAGGTGATATAAAATAATGGAGATGGAAACTGGAACATGTTAATAGCAAATTTCTATTATTGTGAGCCGCTGTTAGTATTTTTCTATCTGAAAAAGATGACTGGCCTCCGATAAAAGGAGTTAAAATACACCTACAGAATGATTAGAAAAATGTGAGATATGACTCTCATCACTGGAGTTTTTTCTTCACCTTCAAATTGTCATTTTCATCGACACATACACACATACACACACACACACACACACACACACACACATATATATATATATATATATATATACGTTGCACAATGGTATTTCTTATATACTTCAATGGAGACTGTGATTATGCTGATCTTTTACTGCTGCGTTTGATGTCTCCATCTGCCATCCTTTATTCTTGCTTGGCTGATACGCAGTTCTGCCCCAAGAAGCATACCTGTTTACCCAATGTAATACGGGCTTCTCTCTATTGTTACTAAAATTACAGCAAATACCGTGGAGAGTTTTGAAATATTGTGGCGATTTTCTGCCCCTTGATCTTTCATTTAATTACCATTTACTCCAATTTTTGAAAATTAAACGGTTATAAGATGATAAAATCTGCACCCAGAAATAGTTTCAAGAGTCCATGTGAGGAAAAGCAGAGAAGAGACAAGACTTATCACCATCGAAGACTCTTCAATCTACTATAATTTCACATAAGTTCACAGAAACGGGTAGATATCATGGCCACTGCAGGAAACTGCTACGCAACAGACAACAAAACAATAAATGAGAACAAAAAAAAAACAGCGAAAGACACGACGAAAGAAGAAAAATACTTAAGAAAAAACACAAGAACAATTTAAGACAAAAAAGAGATGAAAATATCCAGAAGTCGTTCCGCATATATATATATATATATATATATATATATGGATAGATAGATAGATTGATAGATAGATAGATGGATAGATAGATAGATATCTTATGAGTAAATCATTCTAAGACGGTAAACACATAACTATTTCCACGTATTTTTCATGGACCCATGAATGGGTCCCAGTCAAATCGTGTATATGCCCTCCAACTAGAAATTTGTACAAGGATGACGAAACGTATGAGAAAATTGAGACTACTTGAACCGTCATTAGATGCGACAAAATGCAACTAAAAGTAAGACAAAAGTGAAACTTCGTATAAATGAATTCAGTCATTGATAACAGAGTTTCTGGTTGTGCCAATAAAAAGTACACCGTTGACCACCCCAATAACCTGACAATTTGAGATTAAAAAGATTGGTAATAGCAGAACGCGTTGAGTAGCGAAGTACGGCAGTGTTAAGACTGATGGAAACTGCTGGAGACAATCAATAGACGCCTATGACATAAACGAACAAACGCATGAAAATATTGCTTTTTATTATTACTTATAAAGTACCAGAATATTCATTTGTTTGTTTTGTTTTTTATTTCTCCGCTACCTGTCAGCTTCTTTTTTTCTTTTTTTCAAAGCGTTTAGTTCAAGTGTAAATTGGGACGATCGCTGCGTGGTAACAGACACACCGGATGTTTCCAATTCCAATCTTATGCAACATAATAGAGAGACAATTGATTCAACATTGAGAACTTCGCAAACTCATTTACTTTTTTTTCAACACTTAGATTGCAGGTCTCTTTATTGAAGCTGATATATATATATATATATATATATATATATAAACAAAACACTAAGAAAAAATCAGGTCTCAATGCAAGTCTAATGCATATCCTCGGGGGAATGGATCGATCTGTCCCTGGTTTTAAGTTGATTGAAAACTATGCTCTTAACCGAAACGGAATTGGTGTAATGCTTTCTTCGTT
>OY735209.1:39528069-39543069 GCA_963457665.1 Thysanoteuthis rhombus | reverse complement strand
TCCATGAGTAACAATTGTCTCTGTTTCCAACCACTGACACGATATATTTCAAAGCATTTCGATATCAAGGCTGTTGACAATTATTTTTTCATGCATCATATAGCTTTCTTTTCTATCCGTAACACTTGCATTAAGTCCTGACCAATGACAATACGTTTCTTCATTATTTCTAAAATAATCGCCAAACGAATCATTAGGTAATCATCTATATTGTTTGTTATATCCCTGTTGTGTGAAAAACGCTTGCTTTAATTCTTCACGCTTAACAATCCTTTAGAATACCTTCCTGCAGAAAAATCATTAGTGACGTAATTATATCATACATGTAACAGCCCTGATCAATCAGTAACGCTTGCATTGTTTCTTTTTCCTTCACTTCATTCAATACCTTTTTTCTTTGTCCATGTCTTTCTTTTCTTTTTACACTTCATTTCCTACTCTTTCTTTTTCTTTATTCATTCTGATCTGCATCTTTCACCACATTACCTCCTTTTTTGCTTCCCATATTCTTTCCCAATGAACTCTTTTTTTCCTATCGTTCACACCTTTCCTTTATCTCTTCCACCTCGTTTTCTCCTTTCACTCTTTCAATCTTTTATTTTTGCTATAAGTCAAGACTTCTCAGTGCTCTCTCCCTTTCTATTTATTTCACTACCACCTTCTTCTTCTTCTTCTTCTTCTTCTTCTTCTTCTTCTTCTTCTTCTTCTTCTTCTTCTTCTTCTTCTTCTTCTCCTTCTCTCCGCTAGTTTTCCACTTTGGGTTTTTTTCTACACTAAACGTCTAAGTAGTAAATGAACAATGGAAGATTATGTTGTGAATATTCCACGTATGGACAGACAGCCTGCCTGACATCAGCATATTAGTTCTTGGCCTATTTTCTTGGTTCATACTCTAATCTAAAGTAACGACCGATAAAAAAAAAGGTTATATTCAGTCACGAGACAGGCCATCCTCTTTTCCTTCTTTTTCATCACATTTTTCACGACAACATCCATTTCCACTCTCTCAAATCTTGTTACACTCTCTCTCTTTCTTTTTTTCTCTCTCTTCCTCTCTCTGTCTCTCCATCTCCTGTCTTCCGCTTATCTTTCCTTCTCCTTTTTTCTTCTATCCTTTTCCTCAATCTTTCAATTCTTTTCTCTTTAAAACTTTTTCAATATTCTACATTTTTCATTTTTTTTCTGTTTTTCATCTTCCTTGCAATTCAGAGCTTTCCTTCTTTCCTCTTTCCTTCCTAATTTCTTACTTTTTATTACTTTACATCTCGTCCTATTTTTACATTTGTCGTTATTTCGTCACATACCTTCCCTATTTTCTTTTTTTCTTCCAAAGTCATTCTCAATCTTTGCAAATACTGAAATCATCTTTTTCGCTTCAAGTTACTTTTTTGAGCATCCATATTTCCGTAACCAAATTCCTTGTACCACATATTCAATACTGAAAAAATCCTATCGCTGGTTCACTCCGCTATCTAAAAGTAAGACGTTCCTATGAAACCTCTTGGAAGTCGAAATGGCTTGAAGCTAAAAAGCACTTACCGTTAATTTAAATGGAAAACATTCTGAGCAATCCATGACCCGAATATAACCTAGTTTGTATGTCTGCCAGTTTTGTACCAAAGGTAACCACTTCACAAGCTCTACTTTTCCTATAGGATCCATTTTTGCTGGATAAATAAGGATAGAGCAGAAAAGCTAACAGATCCAGTTCACAGCTATGACACCTTGATGCTGAAGTGCTGAGTGTAAATGCTGGGTTAGAAACTCATAGAGGACACATTTGCTACGCAAAGTGCGTGCTACCTCTATAACAGCTTAGTGAAATCTTTTTTTCGGATTTTTTTCCAATTATCGATAGCAGATGCTGGTGTAGATTAAAAAAACGGAAACGAACTAGCGTAATGTAAACTTGCGTGAGACGAGCAATACCAGTGCAGTACAGACCTCCTCTACAATCCGAAAATTCCAGTAAACAACTTTGGCAACCACCAATTATTTGCATTGGACGATTTTGAACATGCTTGCAATGACACAGTCAATGCAAGCTTCTGGGAAGCCCGTTGTGTTCAGATCCGGTCACTTGGAAAACGCAGCATTTATCGAACGATCTGACCGGTTATATATATATATATATATATATATATATATATATATATATATATATATATATATAGATAGATAGATAGATAGATAGATAGATATAGATAGATAGATAAGTAGATAGATAGATTGATAGATAGATAGATAGATATCAGGAATGCAATATAACATAGTATAATATTATAGATTATCCTATGCCACGTATAGCATAAAACCAAATACATATAAGTTCACATTCTATGGTTTCTTATCTCCCTAGTCATAATTAATCCATGAATCGTCCCTTCACTTGTCAGCTATCTTGGGTAAGAGGTCAGCTGCTCTTGTAAACTGGCTCTTTTCGTTTTCATTTCCGTAAAAGACTGGAACAACACTTGCATACAACCATCTCATCATAAGCTTGTACACTCATATTTTCACAGTACAATATTACTCACGAATTGCAGACCTTCTGCCTCAAATGCACCTGTTACATAACAAAATCCCAAAAATCCCAAAATGACGATGCAATGCTAAGTCGTCAGGAGGTTGCAGTGATAGGGTGTACAAGATACTGGGATCTAGAAGAGCGACAAGGAGAGTACGCACTGCATCTATAACAGTCTACTGCAAAACAAATGCTGATTGCTATTCTCGCTTTCTAACAAACAGGCAGCGTGAAACAAACTTTTGAAAAGCACGGTATATTTGTGTCTGGGAAAAGTTTCAGACATTTGACTCATGGAACCTAACCAAGAGACAGACCTGCAAACTGAGAAGTATGCGAATCATGCTCAATCTTGCATGGAGAGATCATAAGACAGTACAGTATATGAGGAAGGAAACTGGTGTCTGTGACATCATAAAAACTATTGAAAAACTCAAATGGCAATTGGCAGGCCATATTGCAAAGACAACCGATGGACATCATGTCTCACGACATGGATCCCCATAAGATATCGAGGCTGAAACAAGACAAGATGGAGAGATAAGCTAGACAGATTCAGGAAGTACTGGCTCCATGATGCAAATGATAGAGGATTGTGGTGAATCATGGGAAAGGTCTATATCCAAGGACGGACGTTAAAAGATTGAAGATGATGATTTCGTCTCACGATGCTCAATCAAAAATCTGGAATATTTTTCAGTGTCATTTCTAAAGCTATCTGATGCTAACCTATCATTCTCTTGAGATTTTTGCATTTCGTTCATCCAGCTGAAGACGTCAAATTTCAAATACACGTTTGTTTTTTGCTTGGAATATTGTAATTCCCTCCCCAGTTCGCCATCATCGTTCTTCTCTCATTTCTCTCCATTTTTCTTTTGCATTTTCTCTTTCCTCTCCTCCGGTTTTTTTTTTTTTGCCTTATCCGTTTTTGTTTTTTTTAGAATTGTTTTCCGTTCTCATTCTTCACAGTCTTTCCTTCATTTCCCCTGGTTCGTTCTTACACATTTATTTTGTTGTGATTATTGCTAGCCACTCAATTGTCCGAGAGCAGTAGGCAACCACTCATTATCCTCGACAACACGGCGTCGGTCTAGTTAAAACGCTTCAATTACTCACGATCATCAATATCCACTTTTATTTTTTCGTCCTTCATGACTGTTATCAACTCAGTCTGACGTTTTTAAGGTCCTAGCATGAAAATGAATTTCTTTTCATTATATCTATCTACATGTCTTGTTTTCATCTTTTTAAAGAATGGTCGTACTTATCTTCACATATTCATATTTCGCCATCTATGTCATCTTGTCCATATGTTTGAATATAAGTATGTATCCATACATTCATCAAAATATATAACTGACATGGCTCGAAATCGACATAGTTCTGGGTAAAACTGTGACCGGTATTCGTTCCGAGGTGGAAGATGGGCGTTCATAAGTTGTTTTTATAAACAGATGCTTCACCTACTTTGTAGATTGGTGCCACATGTTTTTTTTCTCCATGCAGCAACAATCAGTACATTTGTGTACTCCTAAAATAAAAAAATATAAACAATTAACGCGAAATCGGTTGCTGCAATAGGGAAAACTACAGCCATATCCTGTTTTACGCGTGCAGTTACCGCGAAATCTTGATATCATTTTTAGCTGTGTCAAAGTTCCCAGAACTCTTTTTTTTGGAATAATAAACTGAATACACTGTTGAAAACCAGGCTTCTGCTGGAAACTACTACACATGCACTAGCGCGCACACACACACACTACACACACACACACACACACACACACACATATATATATATATATATATATATATATACACATTTTGATGATCCGATATTATAAGTCACATTATATCTATTTCATGGGGAGACATTTCTTGCGAACGGCTAAAAGCAGTCTTCACTCATCAGGTGAAATTCAATGCAGCAACTATTTTTCGTTTCTCTTTTTTTTACGTTCAACTCAAACTTGTGAAGTTAAACGATGGACAGGGCCATTCGCGGTGTTTTTTGACTGTTATCCATTTTTTAGGTCAGTGTCTATTTTCAGTTGTCATCGTTTGTGTTTGTTACTGTTTGTGTATGATTTTTCCTCTTTATGTATGTTTCTTGCGAATCATGGATCAAATTTACCAAGTCAATATGTAGTTAAGATCTCCGTAATGTCTTATAGGTATCCATTTTGGATTATTACGTGTTTTTCCCTTATTCCTCATTTTCTTCTCTTTTCTCTCTCTTTTTTTGATGGATATTTCTGGTTTAACTATGTTCAATTTTCTTCTTATTTGTTGTGTGCTTTCATAGCCATGTATACACACACACACACACACGTGCACATATATATATACATATTTATATATATATATATATATATATATATATATATATATATATATATACATACATATATATATATATATATATATATACACATATTCTCAAGAATATACGATATTATTCTCTTATTTATTTTCATATTCTATCTTTATTTACTTTTTATGTATTCTTGCCGTGTGAGTGTGTTTGCACTTTTTATATATAGCTTTGTCTTTTCAAGGTATATCATATTGTTTATTTTAGCTTTTTATTCTTCGTGTTCTTTTCTCTCAGGTTTCTTCATTTTTAGTCTTGGGATTACCTTCATTCAATAGTGTGTGTATGCATATTTTTTGTTTCGTTTTGAGCAATAGTCCAGTTAGTTATTGCTTGGTTTTGATTGTTATAATTTTTTTCTGTGGACTTTTCATCTATTTGAGCTGTATTTTGTTTAGTATATATATAGACACACGCACACACACACATACACATACATATATATAGTCTTTATATTCTGTTTAAATGGAGAAAACACAAGATAGCAGTATATCAGTGGAAAAACAAAAGTCCAAGACATCATAGGCACTTAAAAAAACTCAATTGGACTGGTTTTGTTGCAAAAAAAAAGCTAACAGCTGATAGACATAATGACTCATGACATAGATCTTTAGAGATCAAATGTTGAACCGGGGCCAGCAGAACATGAGGTGGCTAGATGAACTGGTTCAGAAAGTATTGGGTTCGTGACGCCCACGATAGGGAAGTGTGTGGAATCCACGGGAAGATCTATGTCCAACAACGGACAATAAAAGACTGCTGCTGCAGTTGCTGCTGCTGCAGTTGCTGCTGCTGCAGTTGCTGCTGCTGCTGCTGCTGCTGCTGCTGCTGATGATGATGATGATGATGATTCTACATATTGTATCTTATGTCGTGTTTCGTATAGTTGTCTTGGTCATGAAAGTTGATATCGTTTTGTTTTTTGTGTGTTTTTAGATGTACTGATTTTGATGTATCCAATTTGATATTAGCTCATATATCTTATCAAACAGCTAGTGGTTTTCTTGGTACGATATTATTGCAATTTTTCCCTCTGAACAGATCATACGTTTTTTGTTACGTTGTTATATGGCATGGTTTGCTTCATAATTTTTTAATGTTGCTATGAACGTTCTAACATTTTCTTTTTCTTTCCAGATGTATTTTTATAATGCTGTTTTGTTTTTTTGATAATTGTTGTTCTTGAAAGAGACGGAGGGACTTTCTCGGGAAAAACATTAATCCCTTGTTCAATGATCTATCGTCAATAAACGACTGAGGAAACCGACAGAGGTCATCACAACACAAATTTTATAATGCATGCCTTGCCCTGCCTAAGCACATCACTGACAAAGAGCAGGAGAAAAGATGCAGCAACACACAGTCGGTTATTCTTTTGCTGCCAGACTTTCTCCTGCAACCATTTTGATAAGACCTACCATCCCTGCCACAGGCCTCATTGGCCACTTGGTGGCTTTTATCGTTCCTGAATCATCGTTTTCAAAGCAAAGCCATCATGATTAGTCTCGCTTCACCGATTTTATCTTTTAAATCGTTATGGTTGGACAAAGGTTTTGCATGTCTGAAATGTTTTCGGTCGTAAAAAATTCAAAGGATGTCTTCATTTAGTGAGGTCTTCGTTGTCGAGGCTCGTATAAATGCTCCATTCATCAAAAAGAGAAAATAATTATTTTCAGATTAAAGAAAGTCGTGCCATTAAAAATTATTTATTCAGAATTTATAAATTGAAAAGTTCGCCGAAATAGCAAAATGAACTCATTGATGACTCAGGGCCACTCTGCTTTACGAAAGATTGCTTCACGCTATCTCACTTTGAAACATGAGTCGGAAAAATAATAAAAAGTCCCTGGGAGCTCCTGAGGAATTTAGGATTTGTTTGAAACTGGCAAATGTAGGATATCATTCTCGATGTTTGGTATTTCTTAAAAATGTTTCTCATATAAATGAATGGTAATGGCTTCTCTGCTTTTGTTGATTCTAGCTTACGTAAGATTTCATTGGAACGCTTTACTTTCGGATAGCTAAAGAAAACTGTGCATTGAGTTATCCTTTGAGGTCAACGTCTTCAACTGCAATACTTTTCTTAGTTTTCATTCTTACTGTGTGACCTTCCAGGAACAGAACCTTTTATTTGACTACGGTTGAATTTTGTTCTCATTCGTGTGCAGTGTTTTCAGTAAAAAATCTTTTTAGACCTTGTAGTTTTCATTTTTTTCCAAAATAGATTGTTTAATAAATGGTAGTTTTATCTCGAAAAAAAATCACTGGAATACACAAACGCTTTTGATTTACAATCCAATTACCGTATATCCTCGTAAAGAATCGATATCATGTGTATGTCAATGTCTGATCGTTGCCAAAGAGATCAATGATGTGCATGTTCCGATCCTAGTGTATGAGTGCTACAAATGAGTCAAACAAATCTTCGGTCTAGCTATCTACTAACCTTACTAAAGTCTGGCGCATCTAGTGAAAATCGAAAAAAATCACTGTACCTTTGATCAGCAAGACTAGTTTGGTATACATAACAAAACGTTTTAAATGTACAATAGTGAATATCCTTATATCGAAGACAAAACCAAGGTTTCACCACTTATATAACATTGAAACGAGAGAAGTTTCAGCTAAAAGTATTCAACATTTCAACCCAAAGTACTTATTCCGTCTAAAACAAAATACTATTTTTGTACTAGTTTCGTTGTTTCGATTTTTAGTTTCGATGTCTGAAGCTTAGCATCACTCCTAGCCCTTCCCATGCTGCACAGGTTATAAACAAATAGATATTATTCATGCGTGGGTCAACCAAATAAATTGTTGCCTCCGTAGTTTGCTTTTTGAATTTGCTCATACTTTAACATATGCTGCATTATGTCCTTATCACGAAATATCATAAGGAAATTGGGGCCTGCAATGTGGCTGGGATAAGTTCCCCTTTGTGCTAAAGGGAATGTAAAATTCTGGATTTCGATTGCTGATTTTCAAAGCATTCATACTGTCCGCACTTTGAATATTAGAGCAACTGATATTTCTTTATCTTGCACCCTATTTAGCCTTGGGCCAGGCTGGGCTAAACTTACAAAACTTTTTATATTATTCTCTAAGAAAATATATCATTTGAGGAAGGAGTGCCTAATGTGATTAAGGGTTAGCAATTTTGCCTTGTTGACCAAGTCACCCGTGCAGTGAGGTCTCTCCGTTCTGAGAGTCTCCCTACTGTAATCTTGAGACAAACAGATGGGTCTAGAGATTATCTGCTTGGTAGATGATGCAGCTGTATGCTTCAATTAGGTACTAGTTGGTAGCAATTCGAGCCCTGGTATGAAGTCACAATTTTGAATGGTGATTTTCAAGACATTCATGTTGTCTCTATTTTGAAGATAGGCGAAACACAGTCCACTTACTAAACGCTTTTGGCTTTATGCCACACTTGGTAAAGTTTAGTAATTAATAGTTTTGAAGTCTGATCGGTAGTTAAAGCAGCTTGTTTCGAGTTACAACGATAAGTAGACGTTCGACCCCAGAGGGTAAAGAATTTAGATTTTATTGACACCCAATTAGATGCTTAATGCATTACAAGTCCCTCTTTCCTTATTTATCTCTTAGCAATATCACTTATACTGAGAGTATATTTGTCAATAATTCCAGCATGGAGAATGTGCATCAATTTTTTTAATCACTTATGTTATCTGATGCTGAATTTGCATTCTAAATTGCTTGCTTTTCCTGTGGGATTATGGCTAACAAAACCCGTCGAAACGCATTCTAATAACTCAACCCCAGGATACAATTTGAAATATTTCAACAAAATATTATAGTTTCGTACATTCACTCATTGTAAGCATAGTACAACATTATATTGATATTTCAAGATCATAAGTATAGCATTAACGAAATAGAGTTATTCATATTTCCAAGAATTTAATGCAAAGATACGGAAAAAATGCGTATATCTAATGTGATTTTGATGTTATTAGACAGATGACATAGGCCCTGACACATTCTCAATTACAAATTCTAATAATAACTGACACAATTCTAAAACTACCAGAGCTTAGAAAAAGAGTCTAATTTCATGCTTGGTAACAGTTGGTGGGTCCAGAGGAGACTACCAGCAGTAACAGTCAACTCAGGCCTCTGAAAATATATGTTGCATTTATTGTTCTATATTCCTCCAGTACTGCTAAACTTTTTCTGTGTCACTATGAATGTGATCATCGGCGCAAATGAAATTTCTGACGTATTTAATAAAGCTTATCCGTGATATCAAAGGTCTCATAAACAGCAAGGAAAGAAATAAAGAATGAAAGTTGATTTTGAAGGAAGACTTGGTTGAAGGCAAACAGGAAATGGAGCGAAAAAAAAAGAGAATTCGTAAAAATGATAAATGAAAAACAAGAGAAATTAAGTTAATAGAAGTTGGTTTCTAAGAGGAAAGAATAACATTTAAAATCGGATGTAAAGCGCCTCCATACACATACGCGATCAAAAAAGGAAGAAAACCATACAAGTTGTCAAAATCAGTTTTGTGGAAGTTCTCAAGTTAGGATGCAGGATTTCCGGCATCGAATAAAAGCCAATAAAATAGACTTTAACTGCATTCATTTTACGGATCAAAACACCCACCTGTTTAGACACACACATGCACACACATACACAAATGGGTACACACACATACATGTATATACATATATATATGCAGATATATATGTACATACATAGGCAAGCACAAGAACACATACAGAATCACAAACATACATTTACAAAGATACGGACGAACGCTAAGATTGAACCACGACCACATACGGATACAGGCCACCACTTGCATACACACACACACACACACATACACAAACACACACACACCAACAAACAACTCACAAACGAATACATGGAAAGTCATAAAAACATAACAACTACGTGCAGGCACAGACGTACGAAACACTCATACGGATATGCACACAACCACACGCATATAAGACGTACGTATAAATACTACGTATACAGAATATCACAAAACTTTAAACTCAAGTGAGAATTTCGGATAGTTTCATTATTATCGGAAATAAATCCATCACCGTTTGTGTTTATAAGGTTTATTATGTTGTACACGCTGTCTAGGAAAACTAGCTGAGGAATCACTGAAATGCAGTAATTGAACGTTTGTGTTCCAATTCAAATTGAAATCATTTATTATTAATGTGAAAATGAAGAGTTCAAATTTCTAGTAATCGTCATCATCATCATCATCATCATCATCATCATCATCAGTCTTTTAGCGTCCGTCGTCGGACATAGACCTTCCACAGAATTTGCCACACTTCTCTATCATGAGCGTCACGGATCCAGTACTTCCTGAACTTGTCTAACTCGTCTCTCCATCTAACATTTTGCCGGCCTCGGTTGCGTATGTGGTCTGGGGGGATCCATGTTGTGAGTTGCGATGTCCATCGATTGTCTGCCATTCTTTTTACATGGCCAGCCCACCACCATTTGAGCTTTTTAATGGATTCTATGATGTCCCTGAGTCTTGTCTTTTCTCGGATGTACTATGCTGTCTTGTGGTCTCTCCATGTGAGGCCCAGCATTATTCTTTCATGTGCACGTTGCATAGTTCTCAATTTACGGGTCTGTCTTTTGGTTAGGCTCCATATTTCAGCTCCATAAGTGACTATTTGGAGGATGCATTGGTTATACACCCTTCTCTTTAGGATTAATGGGATCTTATTATTTTTGAAGGTTGAGCTAGCTCTGCCAATGGCTTGCCATCCTAGTGTGATTCTTCGCTTGATTTCTTCTTCTTTTGAGGATCACGTGGAGATTCGTTGTCCTAGGTAGATGTAGTGGTCTACTTCTTCCAGTTGTGTGTCCTCGATTTTGTTCTTGGTCACGGTCAAATCTACACAGTATAGGAAAGAGATCAAAACTGTGTGATCTCGAATGTAATGGGATTGTCGAACTTCAGAATCGGGGTCTATCACAATCTGCAATAGCTGAGAAAAATAATCGAAATCAAGCAGATGTGAAATTTTTTTTTTTCGATTTATCTAAATACTTATGGAGCAAAGACACACAAGAATACGTCGGATCGTGATGAGAGGCTGGTATCAGACCATTGCTAAAAAATTGAATCGGTCCATTGTGCGTCTGAAGGAGGTTAGGCTTCCAACAGAGACCATCAGATAGAACATTAAAAAGTTAGGATTCTGACATTGAAGCGTTCAGAAGTGCAGCGTCTAGCCCTGAAAATGATCAATAGACAACGCAAATTATATATTTCATATGAACATGAATTGAGCCTGATCTTACTGGAATAAAAAAGTTGAAAACCATTTAAGAAAGAGTTCTTAATTTGAGAGGAATTGAAGTAACTGAAGTTTGCAACATCAAATTTGTTTTTTTATCTTATAGCGATCGAAGATTTTTTGCCTGTCAGGCCATTTTCAACCTTCCTCGACAAATGCGCTATTGTGAAAGAGTCTGATAATAAATTTGAACTATCGTACCACGTTCGGAATCAGACTACTTCGGACTATTTCAAACACAATGCAGATTTGTCATTATTTCTTTAACAACAGCATAAACGGATAAATTGCCATTTGAACTCATTATACTACGTCAATTGTCAATGAGTTTAACGTTTAATTGCAACTAAAATTAACTGTTTTTACATGGACACGTTTTGCCATGATTTGGGCTTTAGAGTGAGTTTTTGAATATTATCCTACAATTTGTTAATTGCATTCACTTGTCTCTTTTCTCTTTTTAAATCATTATTTAAAGAAAATTCCGAACTAGATTTCAATATTCAGAAATAATTACAAAACATGCTTACGGTTATGTCTTTATTGGTTTCCATAGTGTACATTTCGTTAGTGCATATATTTCAATGTATTAATTTCCATTATCATTTTAATATAATTGCATCTTTTGAAATGTCAATATATATATATATATATATATATATATATATATATATATATATATATATATATATATATATATATATATATATATATATATATATATATATTATGTATATATATATATATATATATACATATATATATATATATATAGGTATATATATATATATATATATATATATATATATATATATATATTTCAAGATAATTCATGTTTAGTGCCACTTCTTTCCATAATACAGGGACTAGGCCTAAACAGCACCTCTTCTATTTCTTTTTAGAGAAACTGTAGGATAGATACAAAAGAGTTGAAAAACTTGAAATATTGTACACGATCGAGTTCTACAATTGGCAGTGGAAAGTTAGAGCAATTCTGTGAACGTAAATTGAGTGAGAAGAATAACGTATTGATTGGAACAAAAAACAATACATTTATTTTTCAAGATTTTTTGGAAAATAAAATTTCATTTATATGCTATGTTTGTAAATTTCTGTTTATATTGATGCGTTTATTAAAAAAGAAAAGAAAGTGTTTCATGCATTGATTGATTACGACAATGCGTTTTGAAGCTACATCCCTGTACCAAACGTGAACTGCGATAATCTCCTCGGAACGATTCCTTCCAGTTATAGTTAATCGATATACATATACTCACACACATGCATATATATATGTATATACATACACATACATATATACACACATAAACACATATGTATATACATATACATATACACACTTATGAATATATATTCATATATACATAGTCATATACATACATATATATACACTCATATATATATATATATATACATATATATATATATATATATGCACATCCATACGTATACACATATGCACATATAAATATACACACACATACACACACATATGAATACACACACACACATAAATACACACACACACACGCACGCACACACACACATATATCTATATCTATCTATCTATCTATCTCTCTCTCTCTATATACACACACACACACACATATATATATATATATACATATATATATATATATATATATATATATATATATATATATATATATGTATGTATGTATACATGGTCCAAAAAATACCGGGAAATTTGTGATTAAAATATGACATTCCTTATTCTTGCACATAGAAACAACTATTTCCACCAAAATGATTCCCTTCACCTGGTAAACAGCGTCTTCAAAACGTGTGCAGTTTATAATGTTTGGTAGCAAAAGTCCACTCCACATTCAGTTGTGCACAATGAAAATTGCTCAAATTACATCAACTTACGTAACATTTCTAAGTACGTAGACCATGTGACACTCTAATTAGTAATCAAATCTGAAAAGCAATTGCAATTCCCAGAGAAAATACCGTGAATCTAACTCACAAAGACATACCAAACTGCATATCATCAGTTACTAACTCAACAACTCAATTCTCCTACTATCAAAAATAATTAAAAACAGATGGGACATCCTGAAATGAAAACCTGAGTATAGAAATTTTTCAGAGAAGCCGTCTTCTTTTTGCTTGTAGACCCCACAAAACTAATGACATGATTAGCTGACATACCATAAAAGGTAGTGAAGTATACCTTAAAATTGATAACCTCTAAAAGATCAAATTCTGCCAAACATCCAATAGCCAAAAATGCCAATGTTTTAATCACCTCGAATTTACTAATTTCCTCACCAGTTCAACCACAAAAATACTTTCGGTGTTTACCACAACTGTGACTGTAGAAGAAGCAACATTATCTAACTTCCTTGAATGTGCACAATGAAAAGTAAGATACATCGGGGAATCTGAATTGCTTTTTAATATTAGACTCAATAATTACAGACACAGAGTTTGATCCATCAATTATAACAATTTACTCCCAATAGAAAAGCACTTTCCCCTATCAAATCATTTCACAATGATGCTAAATGCACCATTATCGAAAGGATAGAGAAGATTACACCTCAGGAGACCACTAAAATCTTAGAGAATTATGAAATAATGTGGATATCAATTCTACAAATCCTTCCCCCAAATGGACCAAATATAAAATTTGATAACCTGATACCAGACAATAAGATTATCTTCATCATTACAAAATACCCAAACAGCTCACAACTGACATACACCCATAAGCCAAAATACTACGATACACCCCTCCATAATATGTTTTGAAAACGTACCTAAGGTAACCCCATCCGGGAATAGGGTATTATAACCACATCAAAAGAATGAAATAAAAGAATGAATGAACGTAGTCAAACTGATAGCTTGTACAATAACACATTTTGATCGATGGTACATTTCCTAGACCTAACTCAGTATATCATTTCAAATACTTTTTTAGAACTAAGATTCTTGATCATCGATTCGTAGTTTTAATCTCTTTATTCTATTACACTCTTTCTCTTCCTAACCAGAATAGTAACCTGTCACTTGGAGGCCCAATTCCTGGATGACCCCTACTCACACGAGCCAGTGACCGATTCTCAAGTCACTACTATTATCAGTCTATTTCGTTGACCCAATGCAGCAAAGTGGACGGTAAATGGAATGTATCTCATTTTACTTTTTTTACCCAAAAGTCTACTGCTCTACGGACCCTATGATACGTTTCAGCAGGATATGAAGACTTTCGCTTCAAACATGTTTGGAATGACTCTACGTAGATACAACACACCCTGACTCTTTCTCAACTTTTTACAGTAGAAGTACACACACACACACACACACACATATATATATATATGTGTATGTATGCATGAATATATATATATATATATATATATATATATATATATATATATGTGTATGTATGCATAAATATATATATATATATATATATATATATATATATATATATAATGTATCTTCATAAAAGTAAAGGTATGTATGTATATATATATATATATATATATATATATATATATACATACATACATACCTTTACTTTTATGAAGACACATTATATATATATATATATATATATATATATATACATACATACATACATACCTTTACTTTTATGAAGATACATTATATATATATATATATATATATATATATATATATATATATATATATATATATATATATATATATATATATATAATGTATCTTCATAAAAGTAAGGTATATATATATATATATATATATATATATATATATATATA
>OY735209.1:39493069-39523069 GCA_963457665.1 Thysanoteuthis rhombus | reverse complement strand
CATTCAGAAAATCGATTTCATTGGTGTCCTAGAATTTGTCAAATATATTTTTCTTCTCGAGATTACGTGGAAACAATTTTTCCTTATTTCAAGAAAAGATGTGATTTGATAACGAAATATCATAAATGGGAAGTGGTTTTCAATTCTTTAAATTCTTCCTCATACAACGCAATATAAAGCACAATACTGATGACAAAGATTGATAAAAATTACTGAAACAATTACCAAAGAAAAAAAGACGGTCTTGGTTGTATTGAATGGAATGAAAAGGGGTTTTCAAATAGACAAACTAACGACAGGACTACACCATTAAAACAGACACAGACATTTAGAATCTCTGCAAGGAGATATTTCTTCTACAGTTTAAATAATCAAATTAAAAAGTGATTTTTCTACTCTTTGTTCATGAAGGATAATCTTACTTTATTATAGAGGATGGATTCATTTTCAAAGATAATAACCTGGTATGAAATTACCAAAAATCTTTCAGGCTGAAATATTTTATTGACAGTTCCTGTCTCACTGTAGTAAGTCATGTTTATAATATCCATTAATTAAAACATAATGTGTTAAAAGCAACAAAGAAACCTGTACGTGTAATTTAGAAAAGAAAAATAAATTTACATAAATTATACGCTGAATTAAACCTACAAAACCATTTTTATACGTATGAAAAAAAAAATGTTAACTTTTGTTTCTATGACGAAAAGATACATAAAAACGTTATTACGTGGTTCAAGATAACTTGATGAAAAAAATATTAATAACTTACGTGGATAGGAATTTCAAGCTCATTCATTTGTTTTCTCAGACTGGGAGTGAAGTGTCTGACAGGAAATGAATAAGCTGAAATGAGTGAAGCCCTCAAGGTGAAAACATTCGGAATGGAAATGCCGTTGTTTAGTTAGAATTTATAGTTTCATTGAAAATCAAATTATCCCATAAAACCTTCAACAACTCCAACGTCCTGTTCTGTGCCGTGAAGTGATGTAAAGCTATGCTAAATTCCAGTTCCCTTCATGAAAGATTGCAGCCCAAGAAGTGGAAAAGATAAACAGGTGGATATATATATATATATATATATATATATATATATATATATATATATATATATATATATATGTGTGTGTGTGTGTGTGTGTGTGTGTGTGTTGCTTTTTTATGTAGGGAGTCATGTTTAATGGGGAGTTTAATGATAGCAAGACGATTTCAAATATGTGTGGAACTGTGTATTGGTAGTCTATAAGGAGCTCTATTGATGTTCCATTGGTAGATAATCACGTTTGTTGGTATTGGAGGAAAGCATACCTTTAGTCAGGAAGAGCCTCTCAATGGCTTGGCCCTACTAGATATCTCTGAGATAAAAAAAGTTCTTTTCATTCCTAGAATAGTGTAATATTTCAGAGTTGTCTGCGAGGATCTTGTGAATATTCGAGGAGGGGCAATGATACTGCAAAATGTGCTAGTCGAAAGAACTCTGATTGACTCTGTCAGATGAGTTGCAAAGAAATATATATTTTCGGTCCGGTCTCTTCGTTTGTTCGTTCGTCTGTACGTTAGCCAATCCATACGATATCTCCAAAAGTACCGAATTGATTTCAGTGAAATCTTGAGGGAAATAAGTTAGATAGAGATGGTAAAATCTGGTGAGGGGGACGAGGAATTTTTTTCCTGTTTGAGAGGTATCTCTCTGATTTTTTTAAAAATTACATTTATGTGTACGTAAATGGCTGTCCACGTGATATCTCAGTAGGTTCTCAATGAATTTCAATGGAATCATCAAATGGACTTGGTATTAACCTAGTTGAAAACTGATTTCATTTTAGAGCAGATCCTTGTGAATCTGTCTCCCCCACGTCAATGTTATACGTGAAAATCATGCAATATTGCCGAATTCTTTCCCTGGCTTCCAAGATAACTCCGATGATTATCAATGAATTTCAATAAGATTTCACAGAATGGTGGAAAATATCCTACAAAAGAAGTGATCGAATCCAGAGCAGACGTATCTTTGATTACCCACTCCCCGTGTCAGAACGTTATACCTGCATGATATAACCAAACCTTCATGACAACCCATACAATATACCCGGCCGTACTGAATGGATTTTGATTAAGTTTTTTTTGAGAGGTGAGCAACGAGAAGGGAAAATTGCGGATAGATTGAGGAACTTTTTCTGAGAGCGATATATTTCCGGTGTTTTAACAATTACATTTATTTATACGCTTACGACAATCTATACGATATTTCCAAAGGTTATCGATAAATGGTGGAATATGGAAGGGTAGACAATAAGTGTCCAGAGGACTGATTAAATCTTGGAGCGGATCCACCATACTTAACTACACCCCTTGAAAATAGTTCTAGCTGAGGGTTGCGCTCTCCGAGTGCTTTCTAGTTTATGTGTGGCTAGCTGAACAACAACCGAGAGTGGTGTTCGTATATTCAATAGGAAATGTTTTTCTATTTTCAATCTGAATCGGAAATGTAATCTCCCAAATAGTATGTAAATAGGTACACAGCATTTGTTTTCTGCAAATTTCTTTTGTTTTTCAATACTGTATTAGCATCTACCCACCTCTCTCTCTCTCACTCTCTTTCTATCTCTTGGTAAATCGGTAAAAAAATTACCTTTTTATTCTAATTTTATATCCAGAAAACAAAAAAACAAAAAAATTTTAAAATGCTCCTCTCCTTCACACATGAAAGTACCAAAGCTGACCCAACCCTGAATTGACTATTTGAGTTCAACGGAAGTGAACGACATCGGTCCAATATTTATCTCGGATTCAACTTACCTTGTACACGAACTTGCAACTTGTCCTGTGCAGTAGCCTCCCCTTAATTTGAAAAAACTTAAATTGACCTAACCTAATGGAAATGTCACGAAAGGTCAACATTACCTATTCTATGTGCACAAATTTGCAGTCGGAAGGTAGCAAGTGTCTTGTTAAGATTTTCAAAATGCCAAAACGTGCCTGAACCCCAAAAGTTAAACCAAAGGTCACGCTAGCTCCACTCATGATATTGAGCTAAAGAGCCGCCGGTAATGTAAAGGCCCGAACATTTGATTTCACCCCGAATTTTCACTTTATCCATTCAGTTATTTATTTCACTTACGTTATGTAGGCCAAATGATGCATTCACTGTGTGATAATGGGATATCATTTCAACAAATATTCGAAAAAAAAGCATTACGTAATTAATGATTATTTCTGTCAAATTTCATATCAATTTCCCAATAATACGTATGTGAATATCTCTACATATATATATATATGTATATATATATATATATATATATAGAGAGAGAGAGAGAGAGAGAGAGAAAGAGAGGGAGTGAGAGTATGTATGTGTGTGTGTGCATGCGTGCGTATGTATGTCTGAGTGTGTTGTTATTGATATAGTATTCTCTCATAGTGCTAATCTTTTTGGAAAACAAGTGTTTGTGCAATGACTGATGCTCTTTACCCTGAGTTAAGGTGAAGCTAATTTTTCCACGGATATTAAGCGATGCACTGCAGTTGGATGATAGCACAAGCGAATAAAAGATAAATTAAATTCAAAGACACTCCGAAGATTTCCCAAACATTGTGCACCAACCTGATATCAAACTGCATTTTTTATTTACTAACGCTCAGACCGTTTTATTTCGTTTTATCTCTCTTATCTGCGCCACCACAAACTTGTGTGCCAAGAGATCTCTAATTCCACTGACGGTTACAAGATTCCTCCTGTTGGGAGACATGACCTCTTTCTTGATCAACATCACGTTTCTCTTTTCGACACTCTCTTCTCACTGTTCATTATATCTTGATTAATAGACCTTTTTTGCACTTCTTTCTCTTTATCTAAAATCTAAACATAAAAATACTTTGTCCACCATGTTTTACTTCTGACTTGCCTTTGCTATTATTAACATCATTCATAGCAGACCCACGCTTTTGTTTTCGGTTATATTATTAATTATTTACAAACTAGACGCGTATATAATTCGAGATATCATGGGCAAGATACATTAAACGACGACATCAAAACTTTTATTCAGTTTAATCGTAACAGTGTATTGTTTTTGTGCTAGAGGTGAAACGGAACAATAATCACTATTATTTGCATGTGTGCCTACGATGTTTCGAGATATGATTGAGGGCTGTTCTTTCTTGCGTGTGTTTCAAGCGTGTTTTGTGATAAGACTTAAGACTGTATTGTCAAGGCTAATTTTCACTGGCTGAGAGAAAGGTAGATATAGGAACCCTGTATATTTATGCCCCTGAAAGAGAGAAAGTGACAGAGAGAGAGAGAGAGAGAAAGAGAGAGAGGGGGGTACACATTGATGTTGTAGTGGTCACGGACACACATAGAGATGCATACATACCAAAATACTGACCAAATTTCCTGTAATCACATGTGAGAATTTTGAAGTCCAAGCTCTATTCGTATTTTGAAATAATGTGAATTTTGATTGACGCCGAGAATAGATTGGAGAAGTTTTATTTCACATAAAAGTCGTGATTGTTATTCCAGTATGGGTATGAGAAAGCGTGAGTTCTTTTTCTTCCAGCCGTTTCTACACCCACAACAAAGTATGTACTAAATATTTCACTGATTTTGTTATCACTAAACCCAACGAATTTCATAAAGAGTATCGTCGGAGAAGTGTTATTGCTTCAATGGGTCGAATTTCTACTGAATATTTGCCATTTTTTGGTTTAAATCATTCTTCATCTGGCAATTAAAAAGACATGTTATCCGTAAGAAATTAATAAATTCAATATAAGTACACAAACTTTAAACTTTCATGATTGCTGTTTCATTACTACGCATCTAGAAGATCAATGCGTAATACAATTTCGTTATTTCCCAGGCTAATAAACTAATTAGTTCTGGCGGTAAGATCTATGTGTCAGAGTTGTGCAATAATACAATGGTTGGTTCCTACGTGCATGGAATGCAAGTTCAAATCCACCTGAAGCTAATTCATTTTGTATAATTTCAAATCCACACCTCTTCGTAAGGATTGCGGGGTGATTATATTTGATTTGCAATGAAAGCATTAGAAATCAAAATAAAAGAGGAAAAAATTGATTATAATTGATGAAGTTCTAACGAAGTAATTCAAATGACTTTGCTCATACTACCAGTTGATTACCTTATTTTGCAACTTGTGAACTAGATTTTGTTTTAGAAAGTTCCAGCTAAATCTGTTTGCTGTTCACCAAGAAAATAATTGATGACGGACCAAATAATCGATCACGAATCAGAGCAACGGTTGCTGATACAACACAGCTATTATAAGAACTACGTAAATAAATGGCTATTGATTTTGATATGAAAAGCCATTGTAAATACATTAACCATAGAAATATATTAAAATCATGAAAATAGGGACTAGTGGTCGAGAATTCATGAAAAGGTTACTGACACAATGGGGTTAATGTAGGCATGATTCACAGAATTTCTGACAGCAATAAAATTCCAGCTTTTGTTGTTTTGAATTCATGCTTAGTTTATATATCACATCCTAATATATTGTGCTATCTATTCATCTAGCTCTTTTCTATATCTCTAAGTCTCATCATATCATATCTAATTATTTGTTATATCAATTTTTTCTCAATCAATTCATATCAAGCTTTCTCACGCAATTGTAAGCATATCTGTCTATAAACTTTCATTATGTCGTAAGTTTTCTGATCTCATCTATACATCCAACTATCTTTTTTGTTTCGTAACTTTTAGTACAAACCGTTGGTTGAAGCCTAACAAGCTATTCATGTAGACTTCCATTTAATGTAGTGATTTCGACACCTTATCAGTGCTACACTATTGTGACATTGTGCCAAACTGAGCCAAGTTGAGTGAATATCTTTTTTATTTGTCGGTTCATGACGCAGATCTTTTTTTCCAATTAAAAACTTATATGAATATCACATCCAATGTGAATAGATATCGCCATAGATATTTCCCGATCTTAATGTTCATTGTACGGTATAATCGATTTGAGGACATTCACTGAAAGTCTGAACAATGAAAGGAGTTACTGTCGTGAGAACATGCGTTCCATAGGCCCGACAATACCACGTGCATCCATTTCCTTGCGACTCTTTTTCTGTCTACATACTTCTACCTCACTTCTTATCCCATTCAATGTAATCTCAGCTCTTCTCTAACCAAAATAAGACATTAAACATCCATCTTTAACAAAGGCTTCATTTCAACACGTTTCAGTACGGAACAAATAATCCACTGTTCTTCTGGGGCGTTTAAAAATAAATACATAAAACATTTCGCAGACATCTGAAAGTGTATTAATAAAAGCTTTGACTAAAGTTAGTATTTGGTAGTAATAGACGAGCCGACATCATTGGAATGAAGAAACAGAAAAAAAAAAAAAAGGAAATGAGAAGCGAAGATACGATGTCATTGTTGGATGACATGTGCTGGAGTTTTATTCACTGATGTTTCGAATAGTGTAATAAGGAGCCTGCTGAGTGTCTGATGCAATGCCATGTATCACTTGGGTGTCTGTAATTGGCGTTTGAATCTGAGTAAAAAAGTGGATTTTAGAGAAAAAAATTGGCTCTGCACAATACACCCACCACCATAGTAGACAGTACAATCATGGAGTTGTAAAGTCTGCAATACAACTGTCAATCGTTTGGCCTGCATTCTGAACCAACCTCTAACAATGAAAATACAGCGAGGAATGTGTGAAGTGTGAAAATAAACATGAGGTCTGTGTAGAAAGTACCCAATCATTTAAAATCAATGAAATGAATAATGTACCGAGGGCTGTGGCACTTTTGTATCTCTCAAATACCTCCCCTGGGGACCTCACAACTATATCAAATCGTTCTTTTCATTTTTCAAGGTCTGCAAAATACTCCCTCCGCGTTGCCACAACCTTTCTCCCCATATTTTTTCTTACCTCACCTACGGGAGGGAGACTTTGACTTGAACAAGTGTGAAACTGAAAGATTCGAACAATGCCCGAAACCCCAGCACGAAACATGAAGAATGACTCGTTTGTCCATAGTAAATGCATTAGTCACACATTACACAAGCTAACTCAATAGTATTTCATTGCCAATTAAGTAACGGGAGAGTGTCTCTTGATTCATGCATAGTTAAGTACCTTCCGATTGATTGCCGAGTTTCGAGATTGCACAACCGGTTTTCGAGATAGACAAAATGGGTAGGGACTGACCATTGTATAGTGTCAAACAGATTAGAAAATCAAATCTTGCCTTCCCATAAAATATTTGGTAGCCTGAATCCTCATGACGTCATAGCTGGAAATCACAAGCTCTGGAAGAGCCAGATTTGTGCTGAAGTTTTGAATTCCGCGGTTGAATTGAATGACCAAGGGAATGATCAGTTAAAGATACTATGATAAAAAAGTACTAAAGGATTGAGAAAATATTAAGATAATTAAATAATATGCTCAATAATAGAAATTCACGAACTCAAGATTTTAAATTACTTTTTCCTTCAAACCTGAGGTAATTTTCTGTAATATTTTTCTGTGATATCCAATCTCATTGCAACGCATCCTGAGCTCTTCTGCATTATCATACGATTAAATCATACCTTGACGGTTGCATTTCCAGGGTGTGGCTTGAAATACAATCGCTACGTTTAAATAGATGCAGAGTTTGCAGAGTTTTGGGCCTCACAATATGTTATCATTCGTTTCTCTGTATATTTCAGTTTGGTACTTCAGTCATTTGAGGGCAGAAGTAGCTATTAAATCATAAATCTAAGCGCGACTAAGAAGATCTTTCATCGATTACTTCGCCTATATCAAAGTTCTGCTTCACTGATTTTCCGTTGACTGCAAAATGATCTATAACCTCGACAATGGATGCGAGAAGGCTGAGTAGATAACCTCGAGGAAAATGGACCCAGTGGGTCGAGTTCAAGATGAGTCTGGGACAGTGTGTTAACTTTGCGCTAATGCCCTTCGGAAGTCTTATTCACGTATCAAGAACAGACTATTTTTGCTGTGAAAATCACAACGTTTCGGCTATTGTACCTTCCGGTGTCCATCGGACGTCTGACATGTTTGGTAACACGATGACTAGCTAGCGCAGCTATGAGGCAATTTCTTGTTGGACAATGTACGGTGAATTGTGAAATTTCAGGAAACAGAAACTGGTAGATTGCATCTGCATCTATCTTGCACGTTGAGAGAGAGAGAGAGAGAGAGAGAGAGAGAGAGAGAGAGAGAGAGAGAGAGAGAGAGAGAGAGAGAGAGAGATAGGGAGTGAACTTGCCTGTTTGTAAAATCAGCACTCATAATCGTTGATTTTAATCAGGGTTCGAAGCTAAGACCAGAAAGCCGCACAAAGATTTCAATTTTCAATGGAAAACAGGACGCAGTGATTTCTGGTAAATTGATGTAGGACTTCCAGCTTCTATTTAGTCGTCCTCGGCTCTTAAACATTATTCATTCCTCTATCGACTAAATCAGTTACCGGTTTTATAATAGACTTTGCAAAATTCATGTCAATAATTTATCACGTTCTGTTTATCAAGATCAACATTTGTAACTGACCCGGTAACAATCAGGTCGGCCACATATTTTTCAGATATTCAACGAAGTTGGCAAGGGTGAAATATTCATTTTCGCCCGTGTTGCTGGCCACGCAATATCTCAAATTTTTTTTATTGGATTCCAATGAGATTTGCTGAAAATGTTTATTATCGACGATATAAAAAGAAATCAATTTTGGGGTTGGGTGCATAGTTTTTAAAAAATTTTTTTTTATTCATAGATATTTTTTAAAATTATACTGCATGAAAAACAAAAAGCATAACACGAATGCCAAGAGGACGGATAACAATTTGAAGGGAGGTAACTCAAAATTTGTATATTTATAGTTATGTCCCTTGTTTTTTTATATTTTATATTCATTCATTTTTCAGTTTGTAAGCGATTTTGACAGAATTTTGTGGTCTCTGGGGGTTTTTTTCTACCAAAGTCAACTTTCCTCTAAGACACGCTGAGTTCAAGTTCAAAACCTGAGTTCTCTTTTTTTAAAATCAAAATTCTCAACAAGATAGGTGTATACGATTCACAAGTCAGAAAATCATGTCACTGCTAATCAAAAGCTATCAACTCAGTCGCAGCTCTGCATGACGGGATTACTTGAGTATTACTAGAAACTACTGCTTCACATGAATGAAATGAATAGCGAAAAAATGAATAATAGAAATAAAACAAAGGTTAAAAGAGTACATGTTCTTCAGTCTATCTGGGAGTAAAGTTAAACTGAGTCGTCCGATATTTGTATGGTGAGATGTACGGGGAGATTGGGCGGGAGAGGGAGAGGCAAGTAGTTAGCACACTGCCCCTATATCAGATAGCTGCAGAACAAATACAGAACAGTTTTTTTCTGCCTTTCGAATTTTTCGTAAAAATAAAAACGTGGCGTTAAGTGGATTTTCGGAAAGCGGTAGGAATCAGTAGTTATTTAATTAAATCTTTTCCTTTGGCATCACTACGGTTATTCATCTTGGCAGCAAGTCGTCAATTCTCTCAGAAAGAAACGATAAATTCTCAGAGACCTTCTGGCCTGTAAGGAAGTGGTCCAGACATTTGAAAAATCACGATGCTAAATAAAGGTCGGATGAATAAACAGTGGGCAATAAAAGCTCCATCTTCAGCGGGTTCAGCTTTAGAAACACCATTTTTGCACCGTGGGGATGGATACTATAGTACAGCGAAATGACTATCTATACACCAAATTAGTCACTGTTTGGTTATTTACTAACCTTAGGTTAGTCTGGCACAAGGCCAAATTGGATAAAATCAGGGTAAGATATTTCTGGTGTGGCAAGTGGCGAAAGCCGACCTGTTTTGATATATCAACATTGGAAATCCCAGCTCTTATCTGAGTGCAAACACTGACCTTTAGCGTAGGTTGAAAATATCCAGCTATCTCTGCCGTGAGGGAGGCCTCTCAGCAAGTTTATGTTGAACAATATATCAAAATTCATGATATTTATAATCTCGGTAAGGCACAAGCCAAAATGGGAGGGAATGGGAACCAGGGAGGTTGTCTTGCACTGATATTTCTCGTGGAGACTCTCTGCCCGCCCTGGAGATCAGTATTCGAGACCCTGACTTTTCACCATGACTAAACCACTGGGGAGGTGCAAACCTTGGAGCATACGCAGTGGACGAATGAAGCTGGAGACGACGTAAAGACGCTACTTTCTTACGCAGAACATTTGCCATAAAGAACAGTTGGGAGTACAAAAATATGTAACCAGACGAGAGGTCTGAGACAATCAATGAGGTTGGCCTAGCGTGAAATCAAATACGAGAAATGAAAAATGGAAAAATTTGGGTTAGCTGTTATGGGCAATGTAACTAACATCGCTAAGCTTAGCTTAATGCGACATAAGACCACGAAAAAAAAGATTTAAAAAAATAATTTTATGCCAAACTCCCGAATGAGTAAAGATTTTCGTTTTAAAATGATGAATTCGAAATATTACTTTCTCCAGGACTTGAGAACCAATCTCTGGGACCGATGGGGAGATATGTAACTATTTCAGCTAGAATCAAAATAAATTTGACTTCGTCTGATTGAGAGCTAAATGAGGGTAATCGGTGGTAGGAAGCTAATATTGAGCTAAACTTATCGAAAGAGCTTGTTTATTTACCTTCAAAATCAGTATGAGAAAATTACTTGTTCCTTCTTTTTACCAACTCCAGCTCAAGCACCTGCTGCTTGCGTCGGAGAAAATTAATGAAATATCTTATCCATCGAGTAAACCTATAGATAATTTTATTTTGAAAAATATATCGACACTTTTGGTATCAAATGCATGTACCTGAATCGAGAAAAAAGACCCCATTTCAAAGAAGTCGTCCACGAGTCCGATTGCATATCAAATTCAGATCAGGATTCTGATTCGGTCACTCCCACCCCTGTATTACCGTCTTTTTAAAAAAAAAAAGATTATAGCCAGCAGATACCCCCATTAAAACTGACATATGTCCTTGCACTTATAAGGCGGACATTTGGAAACGTGTTTTTAATGCCCCCGAAAGTGTGACAGCACGGTCGTCTGATAACCTTTTTAGCGATGCTCACCATGATATCATTGCAGCATATATTTGGAGATGACGCAGGTGTTCCAAGGACGGCTCACCAGTTATTTCATTCAATTCGAAAATAGCTCGGTTCATCCTGCTTTCCCGGTGGATACACACTCATATATATGAATCGCATTCCAAGATCTCTATGCATATATAAGAATAACACTGACGTACGCCAAAACTAATGACATATTAGAAGTGAAACACGTCATTTTGAAAAATTATTGTATGGGAAATGAATTCTGTTTCGGTCACCTTTTACCTCTTAATGGAGGAATGAAGTTCGAACCTAGCACGGTCAAGCTGGTTATTAATGATATCATTCTTATTATTATCATTCATATTAATTTTATTACAAGCAGCAGCATTGACTGGAATAGGGCCAATATATACACAATCACACACACACACATACACACATATATGTATTTTCCGTAGGAATTGAGCACTCTGGTGGATGAGGGATTTCTGAGTAATTTAAAATATATCGCTTAAATTCAGCCTACTGCCTGTCCAGTTCCGTAGTCCAGAGGTTCGGGCCTGAAGTGAAGGTTTCAATTCTCCCTCTCGGTACTGGATAGGATAATGGAAAGTCTATAGCCACACTGAAGAGATGTGATACATCGAAACAGCTGTCTGTGGATGACACAATATATATATATATATATATATATATATATATATATATATATATATATATATATATATATATATATATATATATATATTGATATTAAAAATGGATATATAAGACCCGACAGAACAATATTAAATTGTGTTACATTATTTATAAACTCTTATTTGAAATGATCTCCCGTCATTACACTGTAGGGCGAGTGATACATGATCCATGTAATGACGGGAGATCGTTTCAAATAAGAGTTTCTATACAACATATACTATCATAGATATTTGAACTAACAGTCATTATACTTTGTATTAGTTTTTTGATTTAAGATCAGGTAACATCATGCAAAAAGTATCAATTCTTTTGCAATCTAGATAAAGCATGCATTTCGTCAATTTTCGTGATTTTGCCTAATTTTTTATCAATATTTCATTTAATAGAATTAAACTATTAAACAAAAAAAAAAGTTTCTCTCTTTTCCTATCGCTCTAAAATCTTATTCACAATCGATCTAGATCAAAAAGGTTGAATCAAATTGCAACATTGAAGAGAGGCTCAACCATTAGATTGATTTTGATTCAGCTGCTCTAAATTAATAATGGCTGCTGAAATCCCAGGAAATAAACACAGATATTTTGTTCGTTTGTTAGTTTTCTTTCATTTATGCGCCATTGTTAACATGAGATGTGTGCAGGTGAGGAATCTTCATGCACTCGTGGACACATCACGTCAAAAATGGAGCATGAATAAGAAAAAAAATAGTTTAAAAGAAAATTAAAAGATAAACTGAGAAAGAGAACTAGCTTGGCTGCCGCAAGGTTGAACTCTACCCTGACTTCTATATCCACCGTCAATGACTACTACAACTTTAGTATGGTATATATAATGAATTAAAAAAACATAAAAATATATATTTTTTAAAGTATAAAAATATCAGCTATCTGTAAAATACCTTTTTTGTAGATATGTAATACTTGCATAATTCAAGTGGGGGGATGTCAATTCCATAAATGTGATAATTTTTAGAATGGAAAAGGCCCTTACGTATATCTAACATAATTTTGTACGGGGTTTCATAAGTTAGGGGAATTTGGAGAGCATTATTATTATTTTCTTGTTCTTGCTATGGTAGGAAAATAAAGTCAGTAGCAGTTTCAGACTGGAGTTTGACAACATTTTAGTATTTATAAAAGACAGTGGAATGTCAAAATCAGTTCCACTCGAATGGTCAAATAAAGACGGTTAAAAGATCCATGTTTGCCTATAGTTTTTGTGTTTGTTTGATATAATCTGTACTTGATTAAATACCAACCCAGGCAAGCGGAATAAATTGCTGACCGAAAAAAAAAGAACATATATTTTGACCCCATCCCCCCTCAATCCCTTCCTCAATTTTGACCACTAAAATTGGAATATGAATTTTTTCACAGATATCAAGCTTGACAACAAATATCCCCATGATAGTGAACCATGAAAGTGAAAGAACAAAATTTTCACACCTGAAATGAAGGAGTTCCTTATCAAAGAAGAAAATGAACGTTCATCATCGATTTTGACTTTTAAAAATTGAAGTTCTGTCCATCTACCCATCTACATAAGCCCCAATTGACAAGTTCTGAGATTTATCAACAGTAGTCACATTGTAAATTCTACATCCATATCTTTAATCATCATCATCATCATCATCATCATCATCATCATCATCGTCATCATCATCATCATCATCATCATCATCATCATCAGTCTCTCAACGTCCATTTTTGGACATGGACCTTCCTCAGGAATCGGCACACTTCTCTTTCATGGGTGTTGCAGAGCCAGTACTTTCTGAAATTGTATCCATACCTCTACTGTCATAAAAGACAAAAACAATAACAAAAAAAACCCACACGCACACACTGATCAATACAGTAATATTGAAAATATTCTTGTACAACCGATAAATAAAGAGGTATGAGGTTAAAAAAAAACTTTTACGCTTCTACGAAACTTGTGAACACATCTATACATCACATATCGATTTCGAAAATCAATATGAAAAAGTACTTGAAAAATAAAATTAAAAAGTACGAGATAAGTTTAGTATAAAAGATCATCAAGTAATTTGCCCCACCCTGGAATGGAAACTAAATTTTAATCCCCACCTCCAGGTTTTAGGAGTGTGTGGGGGATGCGTTTGCAACTGAAGTTTTCTGATAAATTGGTCCCTCAGTTTGTGTCCATTTTGTATCACCTATGCTTATCTGATTATTTACTATAATCCACCTACCATACCTAGTTCCAATGGTTGATCTGTTTGATGTGCAGCAAATGGACGCAGCGTCACGGGTTCATGCTCCGATAGAGACAGACACAAATACTTTTAGAAGGAGGCACTAATCGGTATCCACGCCCCACTTCAGGTGTTTACTATCTCCAATTCCACGTATCACACATTTCGAAGAACTAACCGGGACGAATACACTTCTGATATGTGAGCCCCAGGTGAAGACGGCTGATGTCGTAGCCAATATAAGAAAGCTACTCTGCTTTACGGAATTGAACACTATCAGATGCTCATCAAACTATTTCATTAAATGTTTTGAGAGTTATTTGCTCAATGTACGAATATATAAGGCAGTGTTGTCCCAAGAGTAAGAATGTCCTCACTGTAATTCAGCAAATGTCAATGTGAATGTCCCTGGTCGCCAAACTTGAAAACAACGAGCTCTACAAATTTTCTGTTTTTATTAATAGGATCCCAGAGCAGGTTTCCACTTTTTTCAGCCATACCAAAGTTCTTAGGAAGCAGCGGTTTTTTAATTTCCAATGTAAATTCATGCTAACTTGGTTCCTTAGTTTGTGATAAGCACCGTTCATACTGACTTTGAAAAAAGGTTATCCTAGAATATTCAGCAAATAGCCATCGATTAGTTCTATATTCGTGTTTACGAATTGTACTCTGGCGCATGTTTCCAAACACGAGTCTACAAAAACTGAATATCAAAGTAAGGTCTGTGTTCGCACTCTCTCCGATAATAATGATCTTTCTATCTATTTATCTATTTAGTACTAAAGTTCTAAAAAATTTTAAAATCTCTTTGTGATCTTGAAATTGCAGAAATAGTAAATTGTGACAGTGGTATAAGAGTGAAGCAACCCTAAAGATGATTTTGATATCTCATTAGGGCTAAAGGCACCATTCAAACCTTCGACTGGAACTGGTTGCAAAATTACGCCCGTAAGACGAGTGTTTCAGCATATATTGAAAGAGGGATTCAGAACAATGCTACAGTTATCCAATTTGAATCTGGTATTATCGTTTCTCCAAGTATACATTAGGATAAAGGATATCATAAACGAAATAAAAAAGCAAATATGTAATCAAAATATATGCAATAACCCTTCTCTAATTATATTTTAATGTTAATATGACTATCTATCAAATTCTCTCGTTTTAGAAGTCATTTTTTCAGTAAAGGGTACGAATTCTGGCCTGCTATTATTGAAACTTTTTTTGTGTTGATGTGAAATTCAAAATGCTTATAAAGGTGATATTCTATGGGATTAATGTCAGCTGAGCATCAAAAATACTGCTAAGCTTCCAAATCGAATTCTATAAGCTTCGACGCTGTCAGATTAAAGGTATGAGGTCAGACAATGTCATGAAGTATTTTATCCAATTTCTTTGGTTAACTTTCCTTTCCCTATTGCCTTGGAATCAAGTGATATGCTTAGTATGGAAGTCTTAACGTCCCCACAAAATACTTGAACCGTTCTTCGTTGGTCGTTGGTTTCTCTTGTCGATAATATTTCATAAAAAAGAATGGATTTGAGTTACATATTACGAACATCCATATCTCAAAATCTGAACTGATTGTGTCAACATTGGAGAGTTCACACTACAGAAGTGTTCATTCCGGAAGCTTTGTTGTCGTTATCAACAGCATTATTATTTGAATTGGTACGTGGAAATTTGTTCAAATTTTTCATTAATACAATCGCTTAATAGCCTCTAATAATAAGGAATCATAAAGAGGGTCTCTGGGGTTCAAAGAAATTATTTGCATAAAGACAAAGCTCTGAAATTCCTTTAATGTTTGTTCATCCAACAACGTTTTTTTTTTCGAGTATGTATATATCTATATTTCGTTATCTGATTTATTTGAAATACTTGGCATTTGTGCTCATGTAGTATGATATTTCGTGAAATTATTTACTTGAAAGACAAGATTTTTAATATTTCTTGTTCTAAAATCATTCCTTTGACAAAGCCGGAAGACGAAACACGTTGGTATCATAAACTTGATTTAAATACTATTGTTTTCCGTATTGTCCACTCAGTAAAATAGTAAATATCATAATCATCCACGTTTGATCAATTGAAACTTTGATAAATCAACAAAGACTAACAGAAATTCTATAAATTATCTAATTTGCCTATGGCTATATGTATCAAAATTCCTTACTCCTGTAATCCTTAATGGTCAGTGGTCATTGAACAATTCATTTCATCTTTACTGCCAAAGTCTATATAGGGCCTTTATGTAAGTCTATATGTAAGAAAAGTAAAAGCAAATATTTTGCAAAAATAATCAACTCCATTACCTTCTCACATGTTATGGTACGAATTCTCTAAAGAGCCCCATGCATCAAATACAGAACATATCCTGAATAACTGAATGGAAAGTGAGTCAGCAATGGCCAACAAAATTCCTTTTCAATTTGTTTACGTTTACAGTAGTTCATTGGTCCAAAATGCAAAGGAGGTGAAGACAAATTCAATTGATTTGCTTTGCGCCTCAAGATTTGTTTCAAATAAACAGAGGACATAATTTAACAGCGGCTAAATAAACCATATTTGATAAAACATATGTAATAAGCCGAATCCATATATATATATATATATATATATATATATATATATATATATATATATATATATATAGAGAGAGAGAGAGAGAGAGAGAGAGAGAGAGAGAGAGATGTTTTGCTGGGTCTGTAAAGCATACTTTTTATTAGATGAAAAGTTTATCGATACTGAATTACAACAAATTCACCCAAAAATATGGTTCTAGCACGCTCGTAGAAATTCAGCATTATCTGAGCTACCCTCCCCAAATTCCAAAAGTTATATTTTCAATTATTTCCCCCCTTTTTCAAATATTTGGTTGGAAAAATGATATCCTTTCAAATTTACTCCTTTCGAATTTTCACTCAAAAGTAAAATCTTGGCTACACTACAAAATGAAATATTCTAAACTTTTTATTAAAAAAAAATTGTTGATAAAAATGTTGTATCTGTACCCAACAAAAGTGAGATTGGAATCCGAATAACTTTTGGGCTCTGGTCCGAGTCCACTGTGCTTTGACATCTTGTCTGAATGGGAGGTCGAGGTGATGGCAAATACAGGAGTCTGCAATGTAGGATCGAGAGGGTGCATGCTACCTCAATAAGGGGTTGCCGCGGAAAAAACACGGAAAACTATTTCTCGATTCTTTGTAAAAGCTAGAAAACGACGTGTATCTAACTTGAGGAAATAATGAATACCTGTACTAATGGATGTTTTTCGTGAACAGGGGATAAAGCAAACTTTTGAAAAGTGAGGTAGATAATTTTAGGGGGTTATGTTTATGTGTGCCTTGGCCTTTTAGAGACGACCAAATGATAGAGGAGAAAGAGGAAACACAGGCAAAGAGGATGTAAGACAAAGCATTAGAAGAAAACCTGTACTTTTTTAACAGACATGGAGCCAGAGCTACTTTCTTGTTGACTCTTTGCCCTTTCGTATTCGATTATTTCTCTTTTTTTGTTAACCATTGTCTGCAGTTGTGGCATGCATACAAGAAATGGCTAAGAATCCTGACGCCATTGAAACGACGCTTCGCCGGTCCACGGAATAAGAAACTGAAATGAAACAGGGATTTCCTGTTACTGCCTCTCCAAGATTTTGTTTCCGGCTTGAGGCCATTCACTATTGTTAACAACAAACAAAAGATGGAAAATCACAGCGAACAGTCTGGGAAGACAAGGAAAAAGATTAAAAAGAAGAGAGACAGAACTAAGTGGAACATATAAACACGACCACGCGTATGCACCCATATATATATATATATATATATATATATATATATATATATATATGTGTGTGTGTGTGTGTGTGTGTGTGTGTGTGTGTATATATATACACACATTCACATGCAAATACACACACAAGCACTCACAAATATGTATACATATACACACATGCACGTACATCACTTATATATATTACTGATTATATATATACGTACATACACATATACACTTATATACATACACAAATATATGTATTCATATGCACACATTCACACACAAATACACACACAGAGACACACACAAATATGTATACATATGCACATATGTACATGCATCATTATATACACACACACACACACGTATATATATATATATATATATATATATATATATATATATATATATATATATATATATATGTATATAGGGTTGCGCACTTTTAGGAAGGGAAACTCACGTTTTAAGCTACTATAGCAATGCTCTTCAAACTCAGGAATAGAGCACTCAGGTGAATGGGGAATTATGCATAAATGAATATATTGCTTAATTCGGTCCTACTGGATAACCAGTTCTACATAGAATGTAGGGTAAAATGTCAGCCTCTAGGTCTGATGAGGAAGTTTCGGTCCTACCTCGCGTTACTAGAAGGGAAAATGAATAGTCTGTAGCCAAATTCGATGTCTCCGAATCATCCATTTTCATGCCTCCAACGATTTTTCCAAAAGTAAAACGATGATTTGTGTATTCTTGCTTTCAAGGACAAGGTCCAAAGTTAGTCTTATGAATGGATTCTAATGTCAGCAAAATTTTTAGTAGTAAAGACTATGGTGCAATTGTGGATAAGTAGAGAAAGGGGAAAATGAACAAGGAAAATATCACATCTTGTCGAAGTCGACAACTGGTGTATCAAATTTCATCTGATCATAAAATAGATTACATTTCTTTAATGATCGCCCTCTCATAGGCAAATATATATCACGGCATGTGTGTAGATTAGTTTCATTCCTCAAACACAATAGACGATACATTTATATTTATATAGAATATCACTTACAACAGTTGAAATGATTAATTGTTCCACTAGTAAACGTCCAGAAACAGATGGATTACATTGTCAACAATTATCATAAAACGGCACAAGATCAAAGCTGAAACTACCATCGACGTCATTTGTCAGGGATTAAAAGGTAATTGGAGCACAACTTTAACTCATGCTACATTATCCCAGTGAATCATTTTTGGAAAACCCACTATCTCCCGACAAAACCAGGCGGAGATGGAATGTTAGTGCTACTGAAGGGCGGAGATCGGCAAAGTACTGCAACTCAGACGTAATCAGTCTGCCAACTTCTTGGCATACGTTACGCTGATCATAGAAATTCTCTGTTTACCTTATCGTTTTTTGGTTAGTGAACGATAAAATTCAGTACTGAAAAATGAAACGACTTATTTATGCAAGGAATCTTCTTCATAGTCTAAGTATAGAAATTCTGTTCACAGATCGATGTTAACTGATCAATTGTCAATTTTTATCAAAGTGATTACACAATTTCAACAATTACAAGAAAATGAGGAAAGTAAGCAAGTAAATGATTAGATGTTGTCAAAGTTGACAACGGGAGCATCAGTTTTCATTTAATCAAACAATAGATTATGTATCTTTGATGAGTGGTCTCTCATTGGAAAATATATATTATGGAATGGGTATGATTAGTTCAATTCCTAAAACACAATTGAAAATGCATTTATATTTATATAGAATACCACTTACAACAGTCAAAATGATTGATTGTTTAACCAGTAAATTTTTTTTCCGAAAAAGAAATTCATTCTTCTCATTGATCGATCGCACATGGAAGTTTTTGTAGACATATATACGCCTCTAGCGAAAAATGATTGAAATAATTTGAAAATATGTGCAACAGTCATGTTGAGAGTAAGAACATAACTGTCAAGATCGAAGACGCAAAACTCGGGAAGGTAGACCAGTACATCAACGTAGGACAACAAATCCCCATGAGATCTTCAAAAGAAGAGTAAATCGAGCGAGGAATCTTTTTAGGATGGCAAGCTATTGGCAGAGCAAGGACAACTTTCAGAAACCAGACGATCCAAATAATCCTAAAAAGAAAAGTTTACAACTAATTCATTCTCCCAAAAGTCACTTATGGAGCTGACACATGTTATCTAAACAAGAGACAGACCCGCAAACTGAGAAGTATGCAACGTGCACATGATAGAATCATGCTCAACCTCACTTTGGGGGATCACAAGACAGCACAGTATATCAGGAAAAAAAACGGGAGCCTGAAACATCATAGCATCTATTAAAATCTTCAAAGAGCAGGCCTTGTTGCAAGAATGGACGACAACCGATGGACATCACGACTCACAACATTGATCCCCAGAGACCACGTGCTAAACCGAAGCCGACAGAATAAAAGATAGAGAGATGAACTTGACGATTTCAGAAAATACTGGCTCCGTGACAACCTTGATACAGAATTTTGGCGAATCCCAGGGAAAGTCTATGTCCAACGACTGACGTCAAAAGACTGATGATGATTATGATGATGATAAAGGTGATGATGTAATTTGATAGCCTTGAATGTTCTTGTTTCTTTTTGGTCTTTTACCCACTTTGGTCAACGAGACATAAAACATTTTAAGTTGGCTAACCCATGAGAGGTTTTCCGACCCATGATATAGATAATGCAGAATCATCCTCTGAATAAAATGATTGGCTCATGTCGTTTCAATTGGCAGAACAATAAATTGTCACCATTCACAGTGTCGATGGTTAGCATACACCAAAAAGACTTGGGAAGAATATGATCGTGTAAGAGATTTACCAATTTGATGTGCCAAGCGTCATGCTGAATTCATCTGACATTCAAAACAAGAAACATGGATCAAACGGGGAGATATTAAGTTGACACTACTGACGGGTTGTACCACCAGTGGACATCACATGCTATTCGACAGAAGATATGGTTGAAGACAGGTTGAATTAGAGGCTAGTTTCTAGTTTCTCAAGGTGAACCAGTAATCTAAAAAGGAGAGTTGGTCGAAAAGACTGGATGGTAGTAAAATTATCCACGTACTTCGAAACTTCTCCTGCTGTTACAGGAGATGCCTGGCATACATATTTGTCTCATGAGTCACGTGGGCTCTGCAACAGAAGTGAACACACTTCTCAAGAATTTCCCCAACATATCAATAACTATATATATATATATATATATATATATATATATATATATATATATATATGTGTGTGTGTGTATGGCAATAAGATAATGGAGATAGATATTTACAAATATACTCGTATAGAATGGGACATATTGATAGAAAGATCAATCAAATCACCTTACACCAAAGAAGTCAAATAGGCATCGCATGTAAAGCGTAAGCAACAATAGATTAGTCGAACTTACCACATTTGTATGATGCTTATCAATGATTATCCACACCGAATTGCTTAGGTATTTTCTCTTCTCTTCCTTCCTCCTTTTATTGTTAAATTTGTAAAACTTTCTGGCCTTTGATTAGTTTTTTTCAAAAAACTATCAAAGAACTTCCTCGTAGATATATTTGTGATTTCCACTACCATCTATGCACCAATCGATTTGATATATTTCCATAGCTCATTTTCCTTTATTTCAAGATCTGCAAAATAGAAACAAGAAATGTGTTTGTTTAACCTAATGCCAAATCATTTTTTCAACATATATACACCCATATAAATATATATATGTATGTGTGTGTGTGTTTGTGTGTGTGCGTGCATGTGTGTGTGTGTGTGCATGAGTGTGTGTGTGCATGTGTGTGTGCATATGTTTGAATGTGTGTGAGTTTTGGATGATTTGAATATTACATTTTCGTCAGCAATAAATTACGAATATGTCTTCCTCCATTAATGATAAAAAAAACATATCAAAATAGTGTAGTAGATTAGGTTCAACTCCAAGCCAAATATTTCATTATACGGAAAAAAGTGTGGGAACCTGTGTCCTGTTTGATACTTTAGTGTACTTTCACATAAAAAAAATAAGACGTATAGAATCCGAATAAAAATTATAGCGACCATATTTATTTCAAAATGGCTGCCATAAAAATAAAATTTTACAATATAGTACAGTAGATCAATAAAAATCTCGATCAGAATTATTCAAATTGTGAAAAAGTGTGAGAAAATGCATACTGGTGTATTTTTCGATTTCATATATATATATATATATATATATATATATATATATATATATATATATATGTATATATATATATATATATATATGCGTATACATATATATATATATATAATTATCAGCCTGACACACTCAATTCGACTGTGATTACGACAGCCATTTCTATCGAGATGCTAGAATTGTTCAAATTCTAAATAGAAACGCATACTGGTAGAGTTTATAATGACGTTTCATATGAAAAATGAATATCATTTTGGAATAACACAGCAAATCTATTGAAATTCCTACCAAAATTATGCAAAATATGGCGGATGTGTGGAGACTTGCGCGTTGGTTGACCTTTTAATGCTCTTTCGTATAAAAGAGAACATAAATTAATTGAAATTTCCACGAAGATTTTTTTAAATGTTGAGAATCACACTAGGATGGCAAGCCTTAGGTAGAGCAAGCTCAACCTTCAAAAATAAGGATATCCCATTCATCCTAAAAAGGAAAGTGTATAACCAATGCATCCTCCCAATAGTCAATCAAGCTGAAACATGGATCTTAACCAAGAGGCAGATCCGTACATTGAGAACAATGCAACGTGCACTAGAAAAAAATTATGCTGGGCCTCACCTGGAGAGACCACAAGACAGCACAGTACATCCAGGAAAAAACAAGAGACAGGGACATCATGTAATCCATCAAAAATCTCAAATGGCAGTGGGCTGGCCATGTTGCAAGAATGGCGGGCAACTGATGTACATCGTGACTCAAGACATGGATCCCCTGAGAACAAATGCAGAACCGGGGCTGGCAAAATATGAGATGGAGAGACGAGCTAGACTAATTCAGAAAGTACTGGCTCTGTAACACCCATGATAAGTAAGTGTTGGGAATCCTGGTGAAAGTTTATGTCCAACGTTGGACGTCGAAGGGTTGATGATGATGATGATGATGATGATGAAAACCTTCATACTGGTAGAGTTTTTAATCGGGTTACAATTTTTTACCCGTTCTTTTATAAACTCAAACTCATTTGATCCGAGCAAGACTGAAGATGCCGTTTCGATTTTGCAAAAGCCACCGTAGGAAAACAAAATTTTCAATATAGTAGAGTAACCTTGCCGAATTTCCAACCAGAATTATTGGAAGGGAGGAAAAAGAGTGGAAACTAAAAAAAACTATTAGATTTTTAGATGTCATATATATATATATATATATATATATACACACATATATATATATATATATATATATATATATATATATATATATATATATATATATATATATATAATATATATATATATATATATATGTATGTATAAATATAGAACTAAGGTACATGCCGTCTTTATTTCAAAATGGCAACCATACATTTTTTTGACGTAGATAAGTTGAAACATTCACCAATATTGTTCAACATGAAAAAAAAGGGATGAAAACTCGCTTACTGCTAGGTATATTAATGCTCATCTATGTAAACACAAAACACAAATGATCCGACCAAAAGTGTGGCTGCCAGTTTATTTTATGCCTACTTCCATAAAAAAGCAAAAGTCGTAATATAATATAGTACATTAGGTAGACTCTCAACCAGGATTATTCAAAATTAGAAAAGAATGTGAAAACGTATATGCTGCTAGAATTTACGATGTTCTGTCATATAAAAACACTGTCTGTTGGTTCGGACCAGAAGTCTGTTCACCGTATTCATTTCAAAATAGCCCCCATAAAAAAAAATTCCAGGCCCACAATAGCAGATATAATCATTTCATTTATGGACACAGCGTATAATCAGAAGGAATTGAATGCATTTGATAAAACTGCCTTGTTTCACCTAAACTATTTATAATCAAATTGACTCGGACATTATACTACATCGCCCACAATCATAATCAGCCTTTTACAGTCCGTTGTTGGACATAGACATTCCTTGAGATTCACCAGACCTCTTTATCATGGGCGTAATGGAGCCAGTAGATATATATTCGCATAAAACAATGAAAACTGAAAGGAAAAATTTAAAATTGGATTGTCAGAAAACTGCCACGGAGCATTAACTATAACTCGGTACGTTGGCTTATTCCTGCACAATTTCAAAGTTCAGCTCATGGTTGTGCTGAATGTAAACACTTCAAAGGATATATACATACGTATTTACAGCTGCATTTGACGAGTTCCTTACACAGTTTGGCTGCCTTTTGAAGTCTTGTCCAGAAAAAAGAATCGACTAATTACTGGACACCATGATCCATCCCAACCCAGATTGGCTTGGTAAGAGCTGTTTATCTATTAGACTGACGCAATAACTCAGCCAGGATTTAATTTATACCGTGACTTCTGGACATTCTAAAACTCCAAAATTGTTTTTTTTTTACCTGTGCTATAAGAATATCGACTGGAAAAGTTGAAATGATTCACACATTAAATCGGTTTGAGCATGGAATATCTTACTTGCAACTTGAGGAAAATAATATTGTTTCATGCATCGGAAAAGCTCGCTTCTAGTTCAACTGGGGATGTTAGCATTCACAAAAATAGTCACTCTTACGTATTCGCAACCAGGCTTTGGAAAATAACTGGATAAGACGCACTGATAAAGGAATTTCTGGTAAAATTAATGGAACAGAATTGCAAGATGATATCTTGGGTTCCTACCTTTCATGAGCAGCATTAACTGATGTGAAGAAAACAAAACTCCAACTGAAGAACCTTCAGCATGAATTACTGGTGAACATGAAGGACCAGGAACATCTTCAAAAAAGTTCATCCTGTTACAAAAGTATATACGTCTAAAAAAAAAAGATATCTAAATGGAAAAAAAAAACTTGATCCGGCTAATAATAGGATGTGATAAAGACAGGACAAAAAATCGACAATACCACACTAGATGCAGCTCAAGGAATTTGCATATCATATCCCAATAGAACATTGGATATCTCTCAACGATACATTTGATACAGATATTGGAAATTTGGTGGCTTGGCTCAACGACTAGAAAACAATCAATCTGGAAAACATTAAAACTTTAATTACTTAGCTGTGCATTCGCTATATATACCCAGGGACATCGCCCGGATTCGCTCAAAAAAGTTTCTCCAGAAAATAGGATTAAATCGTTAAGCACTCACCAAGGAAGGGATCCGCAGAAATACTTCCAAGGGTAAAATGTATTCAAGGGCGTTGAAATTGCTAACGATACTCTTTTCAATGCAGTAATAATTTTATGGAACACAAAATGAGGAGTATTGAGGGTAAAAACGGTCTCTGTACTCTGATACTCCAGGTATCTATGGTTAAAATGACCGGCAACACATTTCAAGTGTCCAAAACTCCCTGCTGTTGACTAATACGAAAGTGTCAAGGCTGACAGTTTTAAAAATAAAGGAGTAAAAGGTTAGTGCCTGGCGGAAGCGCCCCCATCGATGGCTTCGCAGTGAACATTTTGAGAATAGACTTTCCTGATTGCCGGAAAATACATTTAAGGAACATTATCCAGTTCTTCCTAACATTCATTGATATCAGAAAAACAGAGGTATTTCAGACAAAAAGAATTGTATAGTGTTCATAATACTTTTCGATTACTGACTGCAATTAACCCAAAATTTATGACTCCTTAACAAAGCAAAAGATGAAATTCAATATGAACTTCAATCATGAGATTAAATATTTTAGGATGAATGAGGTTTCTTCTTTTTGCTACTCTGTCAATTGCTTATAGATGATATTGAAACAAACCATCTTGAGGCCTTGAAATATTGTTTACAAGATCTCAGCTTCTGTTTCCAAGACATTGATATTAATATAGCTTCCATAGGTCTCTTTTTGGTGATCAAGCTCATCTCGGTATTGCCTGCAATGGATGGCATTGAGTATAAAGATTTCCCGAATGTTATGAAACTCGGCTGGTGAAATCTCAACTCAATCGAACGAATCATTCTATCTATAGCTTCAAACTAAATTTGTCTGTAGTGACCTTCAACCATCGAGGGATGAAATACCTTCACAGAAACACCTTCATAGTCATCAACGAGTCTCATTATCGGATCATTTTGTTCATCTTGACATGGTGGACTCTACCACCAACGGGTGTTGTCTTAATTTCGAAACTACAGTTTCAAAGAACTATTCGAAGGAAGCATCACTTCACATCCATTCGAATATCTTAACAGTTTGGAAAGCAAGCTCTTGTCCATTTATGATTATCATATTTCATTTTGCAAAGTTCTGGACAATTTATCTGTCGATGAATATATCTTCAGTCTGAAGTGAGAGACCGTCATGAGAAACATTTCTGCATTTGTATATTGTAACAACTACAACATCCAGTGTCCATTTCTCAAGAAGACGCGTTGTCCACAAACCTAACAGTTGATGATTCTCAACATGTATTTTCTAAAAACACGGATCACCAACGTTCCATCAAGTTGAAGCTTGTCGTGCAAGTAAGCTTTGTTGTGTGCATATTACTAAGTATCAACTTTGTCTGATTGTCTTGGGTGGTACCGAGCATTTTTTTTTAGGGGGGGGGTACTCAACAAGAACACATATTTCAATCCCAGACCCTATTGTATTAGCAAGGATGTTACATTTATACCATGATACATTTTCACGTTGCAATTAGGCAAAGATAACTGCATTCGAGTTACCATATGTTTTATAGTAAAGACTATTGTGTCACTGTTTATACCTGTTAGTTCACAAAAAAACACCGTCGTCTTGGACACAAAATGACTGGCTACCTGATAAAATACATAAGGAATGTTATCCCTTGCTTATGATATAAGCATATTCATCATAGATAAAAACAAGGAATTGAAAAGAAAATGATGTGTCATGATTGTCACTGATTTGGTTTGAAAATCCAGACGAATTTTTCAATGATAGACGCATAATTTCATCAACTGGGTAAAGTTGTCGTTTTGAAAAGCCAACCCATAACCTCGATGAAGTAAATCATCTCTTCCAGGCTTTCTCTGTGAGCTTTGGCATCCCCAATATGAATCGCATCACCAGATTCCGAAGTGAAAATAAATAAGGGCAATCAAACTTTGAAACTGGATATTCCGTATAAGATAAAAGTTTTTGATCGTACAAGGAATCGCTCAAAGAGAAAAGGAAAGAACGTTCATGCAATAGACTGAGAGTATCGCAACATTTCTATTCATTCACCAGAAAGCTACATATTTCTTTTCATTGTTGAGGTTTGAAATAAAGATGTCTGAAAAAGTATATATATATATATATATATATATATATATATATATATATATATATATATATATATATATATATATATATGATATTGGCTATGAGTCACATATAAAGTCCTCACATGGTAATGAATATCCAATATTGAATTTGTTGGTATCTTTTCTTTTTCTTATCATTTGGCTGAAATGAATTTTTCTGCCAATTTTGAATTTAATGTTTCCATTGTATCAGCAAAGATTTTACATTCAGTGATAAACTTGAAGGGTGCCAATGATAAGTGGCAGTCGATATTTAGGAGGAATCACGTATAGCAACACGTCCAGGATGAAGTGCGTCTAGAAATGCCAAAAAAAGACTGCCCCACCGAATATCATCAATAAAGCAATCGGAGTTTGTAATGAAATCAATGCTTAATTTTATCTAAAATTAAGGCAGATTTATAGTGCTAGAAAAATTGGATTAGAAATTTCCATGCGTCATAATATAATGATATAATATTCAACCCCTACGCAGTATCAAAATATTTATCCAACGACATTTGTTCCCTCTCTGTCTGCCAGGCCTTTGAAGTCAGAGTATTTCCAGATGTGCTTTTTTGTTTATCTTGGCGAAAAAGTGATGCTGTGGCCATTCTAAATATATCTCTTGATTGGAATCACTAAAAAAATCCTCAGAAATTAAAAAAAGAATGAAAGTATGTGTGGAAATACGAAACCACAGCAACCAAATGAAATACAAAATATCACAATGTTGATATTACTATTGGTAAATTCAGGGTCGTTACTAATCTATTTACGGACTTTCGGGGAAGCTAATGTTTGAAAACATTTCGAGTGACACAGCACTTGCCTCTAAACAGAACAAATTAATTTTTTTTTGTTTAAAATTTTCCCCGATTGATTTTTATTTCCCCTCTGGTGGGACTGTAGCACTCCCTGGTGTAGAGCCAATGCCTGGTATTATGTATGTTTCTTTTAGTTTTAGCCTGAAAATTGAAAAAAAAGTGCTGGAACAGTATAATCATTTTTTATTTAATTTTCTTATACATTTCTATATTTCATACTTTAACCGTATTTGTCGAATTAATGAATAAATATTGTGTTAATCCAGGGACCCAAAAACAAAAACTTTGCACAAAGATTGTTGTAAAAAAAATGCTTGATTATCAAGAAAAATGCACATTTCACATGAAAAACACAAAAACGTCAATAAAATACAAAAAAAGAACAAAACAAACATTAATTACCTACTAGAATATACCCGTTTAAAATGATGGTCTTATTTATGTATACATCGGTACTGAGCAGTCTGAAGGTATTTTATGGGTGAATAACTTGTAATAATTCAAGTATCCTAATATTAAGTATTCTTAAAGCCCCAACTCATCTCACGCTGTTTTAATGTGTGATGATGTTACAATATGAAGTAGTGAGTATTTCAATGACGTGGTCTTTTAATGATGTTATAATACGAGGTTGAATAAACCTATCATCCTATTTTAGCACAAAATAATGAAGAAATAAATGGATAAAGAGAAAAAAAATTGCATAGAAGCTCATTGCGTGGTAGGATATCTGGTGGTTCTCTACATTCCATAAGTATACCTCCTTTTCTTTTTTCCTAATTTCGTACTTACATCGGAGATTTTAGGTCCGGCTCATGGATTATAACTATGCTTTAGAAAAAAAGATATAAAAGTGGTATGGTTAGACATTCAACTGTCTTTTAACAGCATCCTAAGTTCGCGGTAATCAATCGTAAAAAAGGAGGGGATCAATAAATAAATTGCCTCAATTACTTTTTGCTGGGCGGCGATCACTAAGTCGGAGTGAATGTTGAATATTCAAGCCCTCTAGCTAATTTGGTACACTGGATACATACATGCATACATGCTTAGCCAGCCAATTGCACCAACTTGGAAACTGAAGAGACCAGTTTTGGAGCTAGTATTTAAACGTTTGCAATATGTTGAGAGTTACGCTAATTCAGGCTTGATATTTTTCAAATTCAGATTATTTTAAACGAACGAGTTTTGGTGACAGTTTCTTGAAATTTCCTAATACATCGAAAATTAGCCTAATTCAGCCTTGTTTTTGACTATTCAGAATGTTTTAGGGATCACTGCCCAACAAAAGACGATATAAGCAGTTTATTCATTGATCAGCCCCTTTTCTTTTCATTTACTCAAATGAATAATCAAGTTTTCGAAGTATATTTGTTTTTTTAAAGATTCGTAATGATACATTCATGAAAATTATTTTTTTGTTGTTGAAGAGAGACAGAGCCTTTGACATAATTTGATGTTGACAAAAATGTAATATTAGAAACATCTGGAAAAAAGCTTGACGTTCATTGAATAATTTTGCAATATGCAATATGAATATTTTGAGCCAATAAACATCCTTATTCATGAGAAAAAAGAGAATAAGAATATCATTTCGCAAAAAGAAAAACTTTCAGCAAAACGTCAGTTGATGGCATTTCGGCAAAAAGTTTTTGGCGAAGCTACCGCATGACAAAACGGCTGGGGGCTAATGATGAAACGTTCTTCGGCAAAATGCCCCGACAAATGCTCAGTGGTCACTCTACGAATTGATCAATACTTTTTATTATATGTCGGTGTCATTTTGTCAATCAAAAGAAAATATGATATTCCTATCTTTAGTTGTAGCATTCATGGCTTGTTTGGTAATTTGGAAGCTTGCTTGTTGTGAGAAAACGTATCCAGACGAATATTTAGTTTTTAGAAAATTGGCAATAACTAGAAATTACAGAAGAATGCCTCGTGGG
>OY735209.1:39428069-39488069 GCA_963457665.1 Thysanoteuthis rhombus | reverse complement strand
TTACGATATAATTACAAATGGACCTTAGTATCAGTCTGATGATACTACCAACGTATTCATTCCTTTTAACGAATTTCTGTTTTTTAGCCTCGTGTATGGTATACTTAGTATCTTTCAAAAGTATTCATTTTCCTCGGTTTTTCTTCTATTTATTCCCGTTTTATTGAGTCGTTTTTCTGAGGTCTAAGTTATCTGCTTCTCCGTTTGCCGGTGGACCACCCTTCAAAAGTCATGAAAACAAAAGTAATCATCAACAAAACTTCTTATGCCTATAGAATGCTTCATCAAAAAATGAAATACAATAGGGTTTTCCGGTTGTTGGGGAACAAAAAATGGTTGGAGGAAAAAGAAAAAGAGAGAAAATTTGGTAAGGTCTTGGCAAGACCACGGGAATTCCTCAAACAGTTGACTTTCACAACATGAATATATTGGTTTGGATCATTGTCGTTTACTTTGTATTATTAGCAATTCATTATAATGATCGTGACTTCAGACTATCGTATATATTTTGGTTGTAAATAGCACGTTGGTAAATATTGATTTAGCACTGTAAAGAGATTTAAAAATACTTTTTGATATACAAAAGCTTCTTGCGTCACTCCTTTTCTATATTCAGCGATTTGATTAAAAAAAAAGATAATCTGACGTTATTTTTAACGTCACATTACATCATTATAGAATGTTCTCAGAATATTTGTCTGTTTAGCATGAACTTTCGTCATGAGTTGATCCCGTCCCTCCAAGAACATCTTTGGGGAGGATCTAAAAAATGATTCCTGGAAGCCTTCCTCGTGTCTTTTGAGTATGCATGCCAAATTTAGTTGAGCTGCGCCTATGTTTAGAAGGTTCCGATGGCATGACAAATACACACTTTGACATATATAGAGATATATCTACATCCATATGCGCATGTTTGAAATACGCCTCTTGTAGCAAGCGAGCTAAGGTTATCAATCAAATGGCCGCTTACCAGATGGCCATTCGTAAATAAACAGAGCACTGGCCTTGAATTGCGTCGTCTTGTGCAAAGTTTGAGTATACAAGAACATAATTTCGAAATTAAATGAGGTACACCTGTAAGTTTTGTATTTAGTTATTTGTTTTCAAACTCAATTTGACGGCCATAGTGTTTTGGGGAGATATAAGTTTTGATTCGTGGGCGCTTGTTATCTGATAGCTGACAAATAACCAGACACCGGTTGCATAACGTGCAGTAAAGTTTAATGGAAAAAAAAAACAGAAAAAAAACCCAATTCTCATGTGATTACTGTTAAGCGGTGAGTAACTTTGTAACTACATGGATGGGTAACTGCATCGGAGCACTAGGCATTGTAGGCTTTGTGTGACTCTCATCCCCCACATTCGCTGCCAAAAAGGAATGAATATTCAAGGAGTTTTTTCTTTCAGATTATTGAAGTTCAGTCGCCCGAAAAAATATTTGAATGTTTATTGGAAAATCTCAGACAAAATATTGCATTTATCAAATTGGATATTTCCACGATAAATTTGGTCTTAGTTCTCCCACTAGCGCAATGCAGTGTTCCATCACAACATTCAGGGGTCCCATCATCTTAGAGGGAGAAATATATAAGATTATTCTGCAGACTCTTTAACAATTCTTAATGTTGGTTTGATTTCAAATTTTAACAGTAATTTCATCTTGGAAAAACAAAACATTTCAACTCTTCACCCAAATTTCCATAGTTGGGTTTCTCAATCAGTCACGATGTCAGATTTATAATGGACTATATAAGCCGGATTTATCCAGCTGCATGACGTGTCCTTTTTACCCAGAGCGCTCCCTAGTTTAAAAATCAAATAAAAAGATTGAGGAAAAAATCACAGAAACTCACTTTGAATGTTTTGATGTAAGAAACAGAAAGATATATTTGGCAAACTTTATTCACCTTTATCGGAGCTTCAAAAGTCGGATAATTTGAGACTTTTGTCTTCACTTACAGGATATTCCATTCCAATTGTAGCGAGGTGCACGCTGAATCCAAGTGAAGCCAGCACCTTTCGTACATATCATTTTAGAAACGAAACTTGATTAAAAAGGTGGTCTTTATTCTCAGCGATTAACGATATTATCATACACGTGCATATATATATATATAATACACAATCAGACACACTGTTTATGGTACATCATTTCGAAAAATGTTTTTTATTTAATTTTCCGCTGAAATCTATGTTTAAATGAATGATTTTTGGTCAAAAACACCGGAGTATTTAACGAGCTCCAAGCAACAGTCAAATTCACAAAATGATTTATTCATAACAAGCAAAATAGAAAAGCAGAATAATTGGATTGATCAAGATTATTGGCACCTCCTCAATATTCGATAATTAACAATCAATAATACATGCTTCTTATATTCAGCAGTCGTATATTCATCTAATGGATTCGCGTTAGATGATGTTCTTGCATTCGCAATTTCCTAAGCTGCAACAATAAATTTACAATAGGATTTAAATTGAGATATTCAGCCAGCCACGGAAGAATATCTATTCAGTTTTTTTTTAACGATGTTTTGATTAAGTGTGCATGATATAATTGTCCTGCATGGAAGCCTCACATCGTCATAATTCCAATCCTGACAACGCGTAGGCTGGAGTCTTCATTGATACTGAGAAGAGTGCTAGAGATTCGAGAGGACTTGCTGTCACTCAATCTTTCAAACATCCGCTGTTATTATAATAATAATAATAATAATAATAATAATAATAATAATAATAATAATAATAATATGGGGGGGGAGAGCCACATTAAAGCCAACAAGTCAGTATCTGGCTGATGAAATGCAACAAACTGTGAAAAATGACAGGCTATCAGAAACAGAACTGCAAGAGATCCACGAAAAAATTGGAAAAAAAGAACGAGTCTTATCCCCTGGAGAATACCCCCGAAAAAACAAACATAATAAACAACTGACTGAGGTCAGATAGAAACAATAACATCGACCAAAATATTTCAAAGATTGAGTGACAGTGACATCCCAAAGGAATACAAGAAAATCTTCGATACAGACCCTAGAAAATCAGAATATGATCTACTGCCAATTTCAGAGGAATGGATTGGAAGAAACTTGAAAATTGAACCGACCATGTCATTCGTATTTTACAGCATACTGGAACTCAAGACAAAACGTAGCCCAGCAACCCAATCTACGCTGATAAGTAGAATGGTAACAGACCGCTTTACGACACAGGAATAAAGCAGAACAAGAACTTATCTCGGGAAATAAAGTTACGAAACCAGATCTCCTGAATAGTACAGTGATAATTGCTGGAAGTTACATTGTACAAAACTATGAGACAAATGCAAGATGTCACAAACATTTTTAACTCAGTGGAAAACATACGCCGAAGAGGATTAATACACGCAGTACAGCATTTTCCAAAACAATAAGAGGGAATTTTACCGAGACTTGAATGGAGAAAGAAGATAAAACATAAAGTCACGGAGGCAAAGAACTTCTTAAACACCATATGGGGGTGTCAAAAAGGCACGAAAATTCTCCAGGATAGTTAAATAATATGAACAAAAAAAAAAAAAAAAAACACAGAAAGAAACCAAAAAATCCTCAAGACTTGAATGAAGGAAAAGATCGTATTGAATAAAATCATAATAAAAACTTCTTTGAAAAATAGTCAATTCAAAAGTACTGGGGTCTGATATTGATTTGATGAATTCATCACACTACATGACAGCCTCATCTAGGGACTACAAATTTGCCATAACGAATGGAGACTGGATGATTCAAAAGGTCACCAAAAAGAGGGTCGGGCAAGCAATTGTGAAATAATCACGCGCTTACTATCAGCGTGGAAACTTTTGACGAGACAGATAGCTGATAGAATATGTATATGTCCAAAATAAGAAAATGACTCTCGCCAGAAGGACAGAAAAGATGCAGGAAAGGTACCGAATGAACGAATAACTTATTTTACATTACCCAAAAGATTTGTAAAAAGTAAGTATGAGGAAAAATGTTGTAATGAGTTGAATTAATTACAAAAAAATGCATACAACATGATCCCAGATAACTGGATACTGGAATACCTCAGGATATTCAAATCTAGGGAATCATTGGCGAGGTTCATAGTCTTGATCATGAATTTCATCACTGATACGACGGAAAGAAGACAGTTACAGGAGAAAACCTGAAATGAGTATATAAAGGGGATTTTTTCAGGTGTAATGTCAGTCCCCAAATCTATTTGTATTAACCATGATGCAACAAGCCAGTATACTGTAAAACAACAAGAATACCAAGTCTCCAAAACAAATGGGAAGGTCAAAAACCTATTGTGCATTGACAGAATTTGCCACGAACAGGGTAAAGCTCAACATTTTGTTAACATGATTTGATGTATCACAGGATACGGCGATAGGGTTAGGAAGGGGTTCGGGATAGACGATTGTGCAGCGATGGAAATACATAAGGGAGGAGTTATAGCGTCAGAAGGAATCAAATTACGGTAGAGCAAAAAATCAATGCATTAACCACACAGGACCGTAATGAATATTTAGGAGTTGCAGATGCGACTCAATGAGACAGAAATAAATGGAAAAGAAAAAGAAAAAATGAATACTTTTGAAAGATACAAAGTTTATTATATACGAGGCTAAAAAACAGAAATTTGATAAAAGGAATGAACACGTTGGTAGTATCATTAGTGAGATATGCAGGTCCATTTCTTGTATGGACATTGGGTGATCTCCAATCAATGCTAACGGGGGAACTTATGGTGATTCACAAGGCTGATCATAAGATAGACTGTATATGAAAGGGAAAGGAGGCCAAAGAGGACTCAGATACATAGAATAGTGCTTCAAAATGGCAAAAACACGTTGTTCAAGAAAGCATTGGAGATATAAAGAGCTCTTGAAACAGAGAATCAAAGTACAAAAAGCAGCAAACTAGAGAATAGAAAAGGAACAACAAGGGAAAATGGGAACAGAAAATACTAGACGGTAAATTAAAAAGACCAGGGTAGTACCGATAATAGTAGGTGCACTCGGAACCGTACCAAAGATATTGAAGGCGAGAACATAGGGAGTGGAAATGAGGGGAAGGATTGACATTACGCAGACCAAAGCACCAATGGCGACAGCACAGATACTGGGGTGAGTACATGAAATATGACCCCAAATTGTTAGCAATGGCTTAATAGTCATGGTGGAGACTCTACAAACCACAGCGCTGTTACGATATGCAAAAACAATTTGAAAGGGCTGGAAGCTTGAGGAGACTCACTGTCATTTATTTCCTGCAATAACCACCAGGCAACTGGTGCGAACTGTGAGAGTGTGAAGAGGAGGACCCAGGACTAAAAGAAGTTTGACATCCCTTTAAATCAAACGGTAGATTATTGGAAGGAAAAACAAAGTTTAAAAAAAAAAAAAAGGCACTGAATTTTGATTCGCATATTTATTATTCAAAACCATGACTGGGAACACATTTGGAATTTGCACGTATTCGACTATCAAGATTAAGTGTTGGTAGCAATGATCTTATTAAGTGACCTACTTTTTTTAAAAATCTACCGAGATAATTGATTTTTTATGGTAATAAGGCTGATGCGGACGGATTTTCAATTTATGGAAATAACATAATTTTACAGGGAAAAGAATTCCATTCAGACTATCGAATTCGCACTTTTCACGACACATACGTGCTTTAGATAAATCAATTGATAGATGGATAAACGATCGATGGTGAAGCTCAGTGCTAGATGGCCAAATCAGATAGAAATTGTGACGTATTTGAAAACCGATATATATATATATCTAGCATAGTATCAGGCGTTGCTAGAATGTCAATTGTTTAGAAGTATTTATTTTGTGTTCAAATTCAAATTCTTGATTGATAGCAATTTTTTCTCGTAAATTATTTTTTTGGTAGATAATTGTATGTACAATTTTTTTTTATTTGGATGTGTATATCTCAAACGTTGATTTCTCCCAGGTTGCTATGATGCATGGAGCTTTTTGTGTTTATTGTTGCTTATTAAAAGATAATCTAAAAAACAGATTATGAAGGACTGTTTTTGCCTGTCAAAATTTTGATGATTGCATGTGTTTTTTTTAAAAGTTGAATTAGTTCAAAAACTTCCTGAAAATTCAATTTAAAGAAAAACATAATTAGAACATGACCTTTTCCATAAGTAAAATTGAGTAAAAAATCAGAAAAATATTAGTAAAGATGATTATTAAATATGAATAGCCGATTTTGGAAACAGTATGGGATTAAATTGATTTGGTACGATATTTATCAAACTGTGCATATTACGTAATTCACTATGAAGGTTGGAAACCAAATGGTTTACTCTTTATCAGAGATCCATGTACCATACGTAGAAATATTATGAAAGAGTCGTCTGTATCTTTCAAATTTTTGAATATCATAATTGGTTTTTCTACGTGTAAAATAATTCAAAAGTTTCAAGAAAATTAAAAAAAAAAAGTATGAATGCAATTGTAAGGTCATGTCTTTATGTATTAGTAATATATGATATTATAAACAGGTGGGATTCAAGTAATCATAGTACAGAATATCTACCTGTCAATTTCAATGTAAGCTAATCACTTAGTTAAGATGTAGAAATACTATGGCTGTCATTATCAGGTTAGTAATAGTTGCCATAGCACTTATGCTTACATATGAGCAAGGCATATTCGTGCTTCTTTTTTACTTTAAACTTGTTGGCATAGAGATTGTAACGAAAAGACCAAAACAGCACGGTTTTCAAATGTATTATGAAAGATACAGCTATCAATGAGCATGTACAAATAACATCAGAAACACTGATTTGAGATAAGCATGCTATGGAATAAATGATATGATTATATCTTCCAATAGGAAAATAATCAGCGAAAACAACTTTTCTTTAAAAAAATTGTTCATGCAATATATATTCAGATAAGTTCTACCAGAGCTTTTATGAACATTTCTCCGATTTGTGTAAGACAATATCGAAAGCTTGCAGATTAATTGTGTTAAAAATAGTAAAATATATTAAAATAATCGATAATAAAAATTGGACCCCCCCCTGCATCTAAAGACTTCTTTTTAAATAATATTACTTCTTTGTAAAAATAATCTTGGGGAAAGTTATTATTTACTTACACGCGGATGGGAATTCTGAATGTGTCATTTTACTTGGTCAGGCTCATTCTTTTTAGCCAGTATAATTGTAGAGGGGAGGAGAGGGAAGGAGAGAGAGAGAGAAAGAAAGAGAGAGAAAGAAAGAGAGAGAGAGAGAGAGGGGGGGAGAAAGAGAAAGAAAGAAGAGTGAGGTGACTCTTTAGTGGCCAGAATTTCCACCCTGAATATTGCATGCATACGACTCTTGATGAAACCTAACAGAATTGAAAGTCATGCACACGGTTTTATAGTTTTTCCCGATGTTTTGTACGTTTTGTGAACGTCAAACTATGAACAAACACAAACAGCTACCTTTTTTTATGGAGCTTTATTGCTGACTTAATCGTCAAGAAACAGGCTGCGTGATCCGAGTCTAAAGCCACGCGCAGGTTGGAAAATATTGAATTTTACCGAAAAAAATGGATTGAGTAGGCGGCCATGATATGGCCCTGACCTTACTTCCAGCAAGAATTTTCGAGACATCACGAAGGAGCGTGTTGAAAACATCCTCTTGGTTTTGTCCAAGGAACAGCAGCATTTTGACCAGCATTTAGCGCAGGTGATTAACGAAGTCCTTGAGGGATCAGAAGGTGAATAACAAAGGTTCAGATAACTCCATCACTCATTTAAAGCTTGATTGGATTTCATGCAGGCTCTTTGTGGGAAATCAATCGCAAAACATTGGTGGTGCCTTCTATCAGCCAGTATTCCTTGCAAAATCGTATTTCGATTCGATATTCTTCAGAGGGAAGGAAACGTAGTAAGATAGCAGTGTAAAGTTCGAAAAATTGTAGCTAAAGTCAGACTGACTGCTTATGTTTTGTGTCCATGTGTTAGTTATTTTCCGGTTATTTTCCACCAAGTCAAGAGATATAGCTCTGTTTGGCTTTTGGGAGAACTGTATTAAAAAGTTTTCTTCCTTTTAGGCACCAACTGAGTTTAAATGTCATTCGAAAAAGTAAGGTTAAAATTCTATTATTCATTTTCAAACGATGTTTTGAAAATCAAGTCCCAAAACAATATAAATATATTCTGTTGCAGTACTAAGTGGGTCTATGCTCTTCGAATTGATTTTGCTTCATTTTTCAGATTCTTTGTCTATGGAGAGGTAAATTAAAATAACACCATTTCTGATGGGTACATTGTTAGTAATAAGTACGATGATAAGGGTCTGATACTAATTTTGTCATTATCTAATGTTGATAACAACTCTGTTTTAAAAACGAATCACAATGTATGATGTCCATCCAGAAAATATCCTGTAATTCAATATTAACGAAACAATATCTTCCCCGGGACAACTGTGCTTTTTTTCCATCGGAAGAACTCCTCATGAGACCTCACATACTCTTCTCAGTGTGTTTTTATTACTTTTTATAACATTCAGCAAATTTTTCTTACGAAATTACCATCGGCTGCCTCGTTGAGTTCCCCTTAATGTCGTGTATGGTCTAAAATATTTTTGGGAGAGGCCAATTTCAACTCTTGACCGTAAGTGAATGACCGTAAAGGGTGATTAGATGTTTTGCAAAAGCAACCCTGACCGAGACTTGAGAATGAACCCACTTGTTCATCCTTAATGCAAGGTTTACATGGTGAACAAGCTCCTCCAATGGCGTCTTCTAGCCCTCTGAAAAATCTCTTGGAAAATGTCTGAACACACAGTGAGGCGCTCCCTCTGATTAGTTTCTCTAAACGAAACCAGCGCTTGAGATACCTACGATGGCTGGATACTTTCTGGACAGATCATATGAATGTCTAAATATGGTGTGAGATGTAACTGTGCTAATCTATTCAACGGAAAAGGAATAAAAATTGGTATTCAAGTCTGTAAACTAGATGCCAGAGACTCTCTGCAACCGGATTCTAGTTAAGCTTCCTTGACTGTTATCATTAGAAGAATACATAATATGCGTCTCGAATCAAAATATCATTTTTTAGACATTATTATGGAAGATACATAGCGTTATCTACACCGTCCTTAGGAATAATACATTTGCACTTGTACGTTTTCAAGAGATTTAGGTAATACTAGCGGCTTAATGGTGACGTATTTTTAGCAGGTTACGAGTAGCATCGGTAATGATCATGATTTGAAAAATATCTTGGCAAACACATTTATTCCGTAATAAACTCGGAGTTTTATACGAGGTCTACCCGGTATTTATCCAGCTATACAATGTGAACGGAAAATAGCTTATCGATAAAGACATATTTCTCAGTTCAGCAATTGAAATACACCAAATTCCTTGTTTCTTTCATGGTTTTTATGACGGAATCGTTTGCCCAACACACACTTTTATGATACGAGTATGCATTCTCAAATCAAAATATAGAATTATTTCCTGATGAAACTTGAACCCGGAAACCATATCTCAGGAGTAAGTCTTACTAATACTTTTAATACTTTAACAAATAAATTCTATGGAAACCATATGGCCAGACAATGCAACTCCTTCACACCCAAAACCAAGTCTTTGGATATAAAAGAATGCAGTTTATTTTGCTCCAATTTTTCAAGTGAAAATGACGGGTAATATCTTTCAGACACAAAGCAGGCTATTCTTTATTATCCTTTGTATCATTCCAGCTGGTATATCTGCTTGTCATCGCCGTGTATCAATGCCGCTGACATTATATTTAACTGCAAGGTATTTACGAGTTCTACCAGTTTTAATCTGAATGTGCAGCATAAGATAAACGTAGCTTTTACCTTTCCTTCCTTAATATTTTGAATTTAAACGCAAATACCAAGTAGACAGTCTGATACAGTAGCTCGTCATTGAATATAAAAATGATCTCTATGATATAGTATCCAGCCTGATACTTAGCAGATTGAACATTTGAAGATAAGATTAGAGGATAACTTACGAACGAAAGGTCAAGAATAATGTCATGGATGATAGTAACAAGTAGGGGCATAATACATGAATATCGATGTATAGAGAAAAAGCATTAATTTTGAAAAGAGTTGATGTAGCTCACTAATGATATAGTTAGATATACAACGATTTATGAGAACTGGTGTTATATCCATTGCTAATCGGCCATTGTATCCCAAGCCTTCTCTTACATGTATGTCGAATACAGTAACGTTTTCAACACTTTGAACCGAACCAATCCACGTGGCAGACTGTTTTCATTCCGCAGTCTATGCTAACAGACATTACACATTATGTTATTTTTTAAAGTTAAATCACCCTTTTGACACCGCTCCTAGTTGTTCCACAGTGTACAGCTATACGTCGTCTTACGTCTGGTTACTTTTTGGTAGTACGGACGCAACTCGACCTCGACAGATATTTACCATTCAAGGCCGAGGTGAAATATACCTACTGTTCAACTTGAAATGAATCATGGTATAATGATAAATGATGATTATTTTAACACACAGACACATGCACACATATACATACACGCATACACACTCTCTCTATCACAACGTCTCTTTCTCTCTCTCTTTCTCTTGCTCTGGCTCCATCTCTCCCTCCCTCACACACACACACACACACACACACACACTCATATATATATATATGTGTGTGTTTATGTGTATGTGTGTGTGTGCATATGCAGCTGTGTACATGCATCTTTCTGCCCAGAAAGTATCTAGTCTGTGAGCATATATATATATATATATATATATATATATATATATATATATATATATATATATATATATATATGGGGGGTCCATGCAGAAAGTATCAAGTCGATAGATGACTTTGGGGGCTTTTATTTTAATGTGGAAGTGTGAATTGAATAAATGTGTGAGGTATCAAGCGAAAGTACTTTGAAAGTAGACAAAGGCGCCAAGGTCCTAAGAAATCTCTTGGTTGATATTAAGTGGTTGGATTCAATCCGGATAGTCTTTGTAGTAGCTGGAATTTATACCTCGTAGTTTTGGCCCTGAGCCCAAAAAAATGCCAGTTATAAAACTTTCACTCAGCTAATGGTTGTAAAAATGACAATAAACAGAACGTGTCAGCTTCTGTTTATTTTCCATAAACTGCTTTTTAAAATTTTTTATCATGTTTCATCATGGAAGCACTGTTATATTTTTGCATGCATGTGGCCGATAGTGTAGTAATTTTCATGTGCAGGTTTACCCCTTATTCAGAAGCCAGATCTTCCCAGAGAAACTTTGTGTGAGCTTTAATGTCGTAATGAAAATAAGCACTCACCCTTGATTTATGTGGGGAAACTTCCTTTATGTTTCCAGACCCCCAATGGTGGTAGCTACTGAGAATAGGGTGAAGGAGCAAAAGGAAAAGAGTGCAGGCTACCTGTCTTACTGCTTGATGCAGAACAGAGGTTGCTATACTCAGTTTCCGCTCTTTTTCGTAAAGGCCAATATTTGTTTCGTACGAAACCTCAATAACGGAGCGCACAATGAGAACTGAATTGACAGGCAGTATCTCAGGAAGCTGACTCTTAACCATTACATAATGACAGTGTCCTAACATAATCTAATACTAGAAGGTACGTACAATTACCGGCACTTGTCAGGGTTTACTTCAGAAGTAACATCTTTTTCTTGTTACTTCTATCTGATCAGGGACGGTACTTATTGGAAAATTTGTTCTCTGAAGTGTTCAAATACCTACATTCTTCTCCATCAAAGATCATGGCATAGCAGCAAAGGGGTATTTTACCTAGAAATCTGATCCAACCACTAGGGACAGGGTAAATTGAACAGAATGTAGATCAGACTTGTTGTCACTAACCTTTGCAAGCAGTAAATTTAGTACTTAATGATTCTGTTTTTGCAATTTGATTAAAATGATATTGAATACTAATGTATGCGTATTATAATTATAGTAGAATAAACCAGTCGGAAATGACGGGGTTATTCGTGTATGGATTGGCACTAAGGAGCCTGAAGCTGTTTTGATAGCTGATTTCTCCAGAATAATTCAAGTATGCTAATTTGACATTTTTTTCAAGTCTAGACTCAAGCTGTTTTAATGTGTGATGATCAGACATAAACGTTTAAAAGTTTATATGACGCAATTGTCATTGTTACGCCATAATAGATAAGTGAATCGACGAATGATATAATCCTATTTGAACGTAAACAGACAACAAAATAAACAAATAAATAAACACAATATTGCATGTAAGCTCATTATATCATTAGATTGTGAATATACGTATTGGAATCCAACCAAGTGACAATGAGGTGGATATTTACCTATGTATATTCGAACGAACAAATATGCCCATATATACGTCAGGTTTCGGTATCGGCAAGATTAACGGACTACCAATTTTGTTCGTTCTGTTTTTATTACAGCACTGGCCACAGTTGTAGTCTTTTCCAAGAGTAAGATCTGTATTTGAATATCTATGAAGTTGTCAGAGTAATCTTTATAGTTGTAGAAAAGAAAGCAAAAACAGAAAAGCGGAATATAAATTGCTAAAAGACATAATTGAGTTAAGTTTTATTATATATATATATATATATATATATATATATATATATATATATATATATATATACATATATATATATATACATATATATATATATACATATATATATATATATATGTGTGTGTGTGTGTGTGTGTGTGTGTCTGTATGTCTGTGTGTCAGTGTATATATATATATATATATATATATATATATATATATATATATATGTATATATGTATTTATATATATAATTTTAGTTGCTTCAGCTTCGCCTGGCAAAAACTCATAAAATGATGCTATATATATCTATATCTATATCTATATCTATATATATATATATATATATATATATGTATATATCGGAGGGTGTATGAGTGCATTGATGAAATGAGTAAGTATTATATCACAATTTTTGATATACTTGTGTGTGTGTGTTTAGAAAGGGATATATATATTATTCGACGCAACGATCATAAATTGTGTTATATCATATAGAAGCTTTTTTGAAATGATTTCTTCTCATATCACGGTTTATGTATCATACATATATATATATATATATATATATATATATATGTATATTTATACATATATATATATATATATATATATATATATATATATATATATATATATATATATATATATATATATATATATATATATATGTATATGAGAGAGAGCTTGCAATAAAAAAAAATTTGGTTTGGTTCCAACAACTATCGCGACAAAAAATTTTTTTTTTTTTGAAAATTGCAATTTTTCTATATATTTTTCTTCACATCGTATGCAGATTGAACTCTAAGTTTGTGTGTAAGTATATGCAAAAAAAAGCACCAATATCATTCCACAGAGCACATTTTATATTTCTCAGCATAATCTCTTTCTTTGTCAATAAACTTGAACAAGCACAACGCCATTGAACACGTAGATAAAACATTAAGCAGTGAAAAATTTAGCCATCAAATGTGTCTGGTTACTGCTTTTCTGAAGCGCTTTCCCGTGTTTGTTATTCTCACGGACACTAGTGAAATTGATACCCCTGCAGAATATCTTACAACATAGCATTAAAAAAATCCATGGAATTTCGGAGAACTTTATACTATTAGAATGAATAAGAATTTGAAAATATTTCTAACGTCATATGGGGATGACCTAACGGTTAGCAGCACGGAAAATGGAATTGATGAGCTGATTTCAATCTCCGGCTGAATCGTTCAGCTTAAGATTCGCTCTAATCTGTTCTCTCTCTATAGAGAGGTAAAAAGGACGAACTGGGCTAGTTTTGCAGATTGCCAATCCGTCTTGGAGATGAAAATTCCTGGATACAATTTTGAAAGTCCAACACCCCCGGCTATCCTTGCAAGAGGCTGGCAGCGAATTTCCCAAAATTAACGGTTACCAGGTTTCTGGTGAAATTTCCATTAGCGTAGCAAACCGAAAGTGGATTATAATTAATTGTTCAAGTGAAAAAAAAAACAGAGAAGAAAAAGGCAGACAAAGTAAGAAAAACACTGTCTTCAGCTCTCACGACAGCTTAAGTACGAGTTGATGATAAGAACAATATTTTGGAATAAAGATGTTCATTTTTGGAAAGAAAAAATTCTCTGGCTGAAAAGACTTACTTTGAAAAATCAATGGAAATAGATTCTGAACACCTCATACAATCTAAAATACTAGAGAGTTCAAAAGAATTATTAATCTTAATCAATCGATGCCATTTTTAGTTATTAAAATTTTCATCGGTTTGAAAGGAGAATTTTTTTTTATTAAGATATTTCTGTATTATGCCAATTGATATTGAATGAGTTCTATGTTTGAAAATATAATTACCTAAAAATTAAATCAGTCCTGATCCATGTAAAACAAAAATAATGAATAAAAAAATTACTAACTATTGTCAAAATTAGGTTTTGAACAAGAAAATTTACATCTGATAAAAAAAATGAAATATATTTCTTGGGAAACTTTTTTATTTTATTGGTTTAATTGTATCGTGTATGAGGAAAGAAACAAAAATATTGAAGCTGAATGTTTTTATAATTATTTCCTGATATTTAATTGAAATTTTTAAGACTGAGAAGAATTCAAAACAGTTCTTCCTGCCTTTTATTGCACCTTTGATATTGGTATTAAATATCAACGATATTTCAATGATCGAGAAATTACAGAATTCAACAGAAATCATTGTCTGAAGTAATATTGGGAGATTTTACTCAACTAGATGATATAAATTTAATATGAACAAAGTTTGCTGTCGCAATAAGTAGATCATTACTGCTTTTATTCGAGCAGATCACTTGTATTGTTAAAATGTCTCTCTAAAAATGTTTGGATCAATTATCCTATCATATGACCGTTTGGACAGCCATATTAATGAATCAGGTAAGAGGGTTCCGTTCTCAGGGCCATGAGATTCCATCATAAATTTTTTAAAAAATTACTGTTTGGGTAAATAGTGCTCGTTAAAATATCATCTGTTGAACTAAAGATTTACTTGAAAGGGGAACATTTGAAGTTAGTTTCCTAGGTCGTGAGTTTGATATTGAAATTTTCTCCTCTTTGACGGTTAGCTATACTGGTGTGAAGGGTTAGTTAGCCCTTAAGTAAGCTGGCTGAACAAAAGAGCATGCGTTGAGCCTGAACTATAAACAGTAAAATATAAGATGGACTATAAAGTCAAAAGTTTCCACAGGTATAAATTCTTACGATGTATCTTACTTACTTAGCTGACTGACGTTGAGGCTATGTGGCATCCGATGATAAAAAAATCAGGAAGAGATTCGCCTTATTCCATCTGAGTTTAACTATTTGAGATGGAAAAAATGAAGGAAAGGAAGGGAAATGCAAGAGGAGGAAAGAGCAACAAATGAAGGAGCAAGAAAGTGAAATATAGAGACATAAAAAGAAAAAAAGAAACAGAAAGATAGAATGAAAGGTAGAAAAGAGGAAAAAGCTGAAAGAAAAGGGAATGAAAAGAAACAAGAACGAAAGCGACTCTGAAAGAAAGACAGAAATACATTTGAAAAAAAGGATTGACATTGCATGATAAGAAGCAGAAGAAGCTAAAGATTAACAAAAAAAAAAACAGGAAGAGAGAAAGAAACAAAAAATACAGGAAGCAAGACGATAGGCTAGAAAGAGAGCAGCATGGAGAGGAAGATAGAAAAAAGGAAATGAAATGAGAGAAAAAGAAAGGAAAACTATCAAAAAAATTAAAGGAAAGGAGGAAAGAAAAAAAAGACAGAGGAAAAAGAGACAAAAAGAATGAAAAGAACAATAGATAAAGAGAGGAAATGAGAGTGACCGATAATGTATAAAAAGAGAGAAAAAGAGCCTAACAACACGGAGAGAAGGGGGGAAAGTGAAAGAAAACAGAAACAAAGATAGAGATAAAATAAACATGTAAATAAAGAAAGAGAGAAAAAGAAAAGCATAAGAGGAAGAATTATGTTGATATTTTACGGCCAATCACCCATCGTTCAGCGTTAAAAATGTCTGTTGTCGTAGGAACAAATTTCAACGATACGATTGTTATAAGAATAAAGCATGCAGCAATGAGCCTCGCTTTCACTCTCCCGCCATGTTTTTTGACAAGCATGTTTTCTCCTTCAGTCTTGAGCTTTCTCTAGCTTTAGCATTACTCAGTCATTTCATTCTCTTCCGTACATTTCCTATCCTCTTTTTCTGCAACTATTGCTCTATGCCACTGACTGTCATTCTGTGTTTGTATGTCTTTCATTCAACATTAGCAAATTTGATCATATGCCTTTTTTTTCTCATTTCCTTCTTTTAGCAAATCTCTCTTCGATATCATTTGATTTGAATTTCTTCCACCGTTCGATTCATACATTTGTTCGTTCTCAAATATTAATCCGATGAAAATCATTTAATTTACATTCTCTCACAATGATGGCAATACGTGCAATACAGATTATTGTACTAGTGGAAAACCGTTCTCACAGAAAGTTTTGGCAACCGTAGCATACCATATTGCATATATTATCCGTTTGAGAACTTTTGCTATTTCGCTCAAAGGTAGCACCATGCAACTTCTATTCAGAATAACCAAATGTTTGTGTGTGTGGCTGTATCTATGTGTGTGTATGTGTATGCAAACACGTGTGAGAGAGAGAGAGAGAGAGAGAGAGAGAGAGAGAGAGAGAGAGAGAGAGAGAGAGAGAGAAAGAGAGCCGTGCTTGTAATCAGTAGTATTAATATATAGCAAAACTTTTCATTGCTCAAATTATTACTTATGTAGTTACTTCAATAAGCACGTTGAGATATTGATTAGAAAGGGCAACACATATTTATATTTAATCACAACGTTCAACCTTGTCAATGCTATCACTGGGGTATATTTATCATGTTTCATTTTTGTCCGTCCTTTGTAGTCAGAGGGAACTTTGACATCAATGCTGAATGGTGTAGGTGCACTGCAGGGTCTCAAATTGTGACTGGCAGCTATTTTGGCCTAAAGTGGGAAGGTTTGCACACGATCAGTCTGTACCTACTGTTTGTCTGGATACGGAATCAATGCATGGTCGAAATAGTTGGAAATAGATGCATTGGATAACCAGGGTGCATGTCATGGCATGCTTTCTACGCCCCTAAAGGTCTTGCTGTAACTTTTTCGAATAAACTGTTTGTTTCTCCTCCATAGCCCCTTGATTACAGTGAGGAGGTTGATCTTCCCAATTTGAATTCATGATTATAATCTAATAGATTAGTTGCAAAACAAGGCTTAAAAGCCAAGTCAATCCTGCTATTTACTGATAGCTGATGGGAAACATTGATTCCTGCCTTACCAAAGGGTATTCATTCAAAGTGAATGCAAACTGTCGCAGCTCAAGTTTTAATAAGGCTTTCCAATTACATTCTCCATGCAGCTCACTATTAGACCATCTGCCTCCCCATCAATAACATACTCAGTGGAAATTTCATATAAAAATCCAGCAAAAAATTGTTTTTGTCTATGGATATATAACCTCCTATATAGTGATAGAAAAAAAATATTGGTATCAGGGATATTCTGAAAGAATAATCATAAGTGTGATGCCTTCTGCATTTTAACCTTGTATGTACGGACAAGTTTTTCTGCATTTACTCATGGTTGCCCACTGATTTGCCAATACCCAACATTTAGCTTTAGATTTCCTTTCTGTACAAACAAACAAATTAGTTCTGGTGCCAGAGGTAATGTTAAATGATTAAGTACTTTTTTTTAATAAATGACCAGGATTTGTCTTTGCAATCAATCTCTATAATGTCCATTGAAAACGAACAAAAAAGTGATTACAGTGAACAGAAATTAGTCCAAGCGTTCCTGACAGAATAGAGCTACGATATCGATGTTGCCAATGTGTTGCTAACAGTTTCACAAAGAAGCGGAACAACAGTACATCCAGTGCATCCAGGAAAAGACAAGAGTCAGGGACATCATAGAATCCAATAAAAAGCTCAAACGGCAGTGGACTGGCCATGTTGCGAGAATGGCGGACAACTAATGGACATTGTGACTCACGACATGGATCCCCAAAATCACATGCGCAACGGAGGCCGGTAGAAAATTAGATGGAGAGATGAGCTAGACTAGTTCAAAAAGTACTGGCTCTGTAACACCCATGACAAAGAAGTGTGGCTATTCCTGAGGAAGGTACTATGTCCAACGACGGACGTTAAAAGACTGATAATAATGATGATGATGATGACGACGACGACGACGACGACGACAACGACGATGATGATGATGATGATGATAGAAAAGCATTAATATCAGGAATGAAACGAACCGTGGATCATTACTGTGACTTCATTTCCAGATGTGAGGCGGGGGATTTGGGGAGAGTCGATCCTCGTGCAAGCAAAGGCCATGGGATAGTTTTCCATGTAGGGATACGAAAAAAATATTTGAATACGTCTTGAGAATACTGGTTATTTTATGATGCGCATTAACGCTCTTTTTTCACTGATGCAATAAATACATAGATTTGTTGTTCATTAATGGCTCAAATGACAGTTTCATTCCATGGCCTCTTGTTTCAATGTGTAATTAAAACAAATATGCTCGATTCTCTTGAAAATCAGGATCAACAATAGAATAATCTTTAGTTTGTTTAACTTATAAACGTATGATTATCAGTCCATGAGATGGAAAAAGATATAAAATATCTGCCTCAAATATTCTTTTGGGAAATGAACTGACACTCTAAAACCGTTTTAACATAAAAATCTATTTAAAAACTCTGATTTATTTGGATAGCCCAATGGTTTACGATATAAAGATTGGAATCAGCTAACCGTGTTTACATGCTAGTTAAGACAGTCAGCATTCACTTTGCACAACCGCCTCCGAAAGAAAGCAAGGGAAAAAACTTCTTGCCTACTAATCAATGGTATATAGCAGGGCGGTTGGGGCATTCAGTCATGTATGGCAAACCATTTTGGACGTGTGGATAGCACCTTAGCCCCTTAAAAAACCAACGATGGTAAGAACACAGGAACGATGATTAGGTCTCTATGGATCGTTAGGGGGGAGGGGACAAAATTTTTTTACATCAGGTTGTATGATTGGGTAGCAAGTTTGCTTTGCTAGGTTTATCAAATTATTAACTTTTTGCAATAAGTTATTGAATGTCGAGTCAATAGCTTATCCACACCAGTGTCGTTTCATCTCCCTCGAAAGAATTGTGTATATATATATATATATATATATATATATGTGCATGTGTGTGTGTGTGTGTGTGTATATATATATACGATTTATATTATTGTTGTTGTTGTTATTATTATCATTTTTCTTCTTCGTATTATTATTATTATCATTACTATTATTATTAATATTTTTATCATTATCATTATATTATTATTATCATCAATATTATTATTAATTCATCTCAAAGGTGATTTTCTAATTTTCTTTACATCTTTGTCATGAAAAGAAAGCGTTTTCATTTGATGTCCAGCAACATCTTTCAACAAGATAATTTTTTTTAATTACATATTTTGAATGTTGTCTGCAAAAGCCCCTGCTTTTAGCTCAAAGAAAAATTCACGTTTCTTTCTCTCTCTCTCAGTTTAGACCTTCACTTCTACACATCGTCTCTCCCAACACCCGGATTCATTTTGTCACAAAAGAAACGAGACGCGTCGCTAATGGCGAGTGTCATATTAATTTCCGCCATGCACAAGAAAATATACTGGGTAAAAAAGAGAAGAAAATAATATTGAAAACAACATAGTGGGGATGAAAATGGTGGTCAAAGGGAGGCGTCCTTTCCTAAAAGCATTAAGCATGTGAGATCAAAGACACAGCAAAAGATGCATATGAGTTCATACATAAACAATGTTGTGCACATACGGGAAATTATGCCATCGTTGTATCTCGACTAATATTGAAAAAAAAAAGCCTCCATGGATTTTCTATCTCCGATGAGAATTTTCTGAACGAAAAGAGAAAAGTTAACAGAAATTGCATGAAAGAAAAATCCTGAAATTCAAAATGACTGCCATCTTCCGTAACAAAAATACACTATCTCAAGAAACGGTCACTGCCTTGTGTTATAATTTTGAGGCTATATGATTGCCAGTGCCTACTGAAATGTATAGTTATTATTACCGGTTCTTTAGAAAGGTGCAATTAAAGGGAAGAGGGAAAAAGTTCTATGTACCGCCCTATAACAAATCACTATCTAAATAAAAATCTGTTCACTCAACGCATCCCCATGAAATTTAAGAGGACCCACAGGGCTGTCTTCAGTAACTTATATTTTTTAAATCCTAAATAAAAAATGTCGATGATGATAGTTTGGGGCCTGGGTTCGCCCTCACACCGATATAGTGCTCTGGAATTCTTAGCAAAATAAGAAAAAAATGTAAATTAATTGACATGACATATTGTTTTGTGGGGAATTAAGTTAGCTTTTCAGCAATGTAACATATCTGTTGTGCACAAATAGGTGACTGCACAATATATATATACACACACACACACACACATATATATATATATATATATATATATATATATATATATATATATATATATATATATATATATACACACACACATATATATATATATATATATATATATATATATATATATGCGTGTGTGTGTGTGTGTGTGTGTTAGTATGGATACATGATCAGGCAGAATGGTTATGAATTGCATTGTATCATATTCAAACTCTTACTAGAAATGATCATCGTTATTGCACAGAGAATGTATCACTTATCCCAGACAACATAAATAGAATAAACAATTAAAAAAAATGGGGCTGTTGCAGGAATTGAACCGGTGACTGATTGGGTAGCTGCTTGAACGCAGCTTTGCTCTTACTATTTAGTTAAAGGGCCACCGGTCGAGCGAAGACCCAAATGACTGTTTTCAATCAAAATTCCCATTTTATCTATGTCCAGTCTACATATTCTCTATTAATAATATTTTATATAATGCATCAATCATGTGATCAAGAAATTGATATGTACGATCTGACTGGATGATGATGAATTGCGTCGTATTATACTGAAACTCTTATTTGAAATGATTCAGCGTTTTAACAGAATATATTACCTGCCGTAGACAGCGAAAGCAGAACAAGCAATCAACAGAAAACGGACTACTGCAGGAATAGAACTTGTGACCGATAGGGTAGCTGCTTCAACGTAGCGTTGCTCTTATCATTGTGCTAAACAGCTGCCAGTAATGCTAATATTCAAAAAACTAATCTTCAATATGATATAACGCAAGATCATATATCCATCTCCTAATAACGTAATCGTTGCGTTGAAAAAGTTGATAAAGCAGATACAGACTGAAAATAAACAAAATGAAAATTTGGAGTGAAAATAGTTTTTAAGGCTTACTGAGATGTTACTGGGGGTCCTTGTGCATACTTTTCAAAAAATTAATAGCAAAATGTCTGGATTTTCAAAGAATGCTACGGGTAACAAATTAAGGGATATTTTAAGCATAAACTTACAAGCCTGACTGACTTTGGCAACTGGATGGTCGGTTGAAAAACCTTACATGAGATTTTTAAAAAAAACTGATAGATTCGGTCATCTCGAAAGCAACAGTCACACAGTGCACAAGCTAACTTGATTCGATGTCACTGTTGACTGTGTAATTAAAGAATCGAGTGTTAGTTAAGAAAGCGCACAAAGGCTCCCTTCTGATCAGCTGCCAGATCGCTTCTTTGGATATTCAACATGTCCGAGTACCTTTTATGATTGATCTTGTATGAAAACACGTGATAAAATAGCTTTTGCATCTTTGTCTCAACTTTTCATACGCTCATTTTCCAGATTCGAGTAGGTCCCAAACTTTTATATCAATTGGTAATGCAATTCCTCGTAACTGTTACTATTGGATAGATTCTCATTCTATTCCATAGGAGTTAGATTCATCAATAGCAGCCAGTGGAAAATAAGACGGATACTGGTTTAAAAGTGATTGGATCGAATTTACAATTATATAAAGTATTAGCAGAGATTTTCTGCCTCAAGGTGAAACGGACGTTTCTATTTGATAGAAAATATTAAATAAAATCTTAGTTTAAATTACTGACAAATACGAGCTGGTACCCAAAGTTTTGAACAATGAACTGTGCATATGAACCAAGTGAAGTGCGAAAAATTTGCTGTTGCCTTAATGCATGTAACCTTTGTGATGCAATGCTCGAACTACTGGCATTAGGATTACTTTGAAAAAGACGATGGTGATTAAGTGTTTGAATTTTTTTTTTCTGTTACACAAATTGATTGAGGTAGTAGGAAGCGCCTCGCCTAAATCAATTCATATCGAATTTCAAAAAATAAAACATACTTTTTTTCAGAATTTTCATCGTCCTTTTGCTTGTTATTTCCCCTCAAACCTAAAAATCGATTCCAACCCGATTGCCTACGCCTTAATCTATGATGGGTTTCTATTACATTTTTTAGAAAAAAAATTGTCTTCATCAAGGAATTATTTTCCTATTCAATCTTTGAATATCTTGTGCCTCATAAAATCATATCATGTGAATCATGATGCTATGAATTTGTCTGAATAAAAATGTCTTCTCAAATAATGTTGGAGATGTTTAAAAGTTTGCTTTTACGAAAACAGTCAAAAATTGAAAAAGTGCTCCTTTTGCAGCGAACTGAGAGACAGCACCCACTCTCTTCCTTTATTTCCTTCGAACCCCCAATCATCACAATCTTAGATGACACAGCCCTATACAGAATCATGACCATTTTAAGCGTCAGGGTACCTTCGAAAGATTTTCTTTTTAACTGCTCATTCAGTTTATGCCATTTTGCAGACCGAATAGCTAGGCATTATCATACAATCTGGATCAATTCGAGATTTTATTGGAGTTCGACTCCTGTCTACAGATACAGGTTTCATCCGTTATATGGAAGTGGATCCTTCCATACGCAGAAATAGCTTAAAGGGAAGAAAAAATTACCATTAATTCACATGGTAAAATTTCGGAGCTTTGCCACACTCTAAAATTGGTGCTGATATCATGTTAGGCTGAGTCTTAAGACATTAGGTTGCTAGGGGGCGATAAGAGGCAGTGGTGTGAAACATAAAGGGAGAGTATGCACGCTGAATTTCGTAATGGATCAGTTTCGTGTTTTATGGAAGGAAAATACATTCATATTAAACTTACGTTGGGACTGTTTCAGCCAGCAATCGGATACTCAAGACAGTAAAAACAAATTCATTGTGCTTGTTGTCGATCGAATGTCCTACGAAATGCTTCCACCCGTTGTATAATTAAGAACGCCAATAAAACTGGCTGCCAATAGCCCATGATAATTGTCGAGCCCATCAAACTCCACTAAAAGCAGAACAAGTTGTGAACACATAAATAGAAAAAAAAAAGACAGGCCGGGTGTCCATTGGAATTTCGAACGGATTTCGCAATCGATTTTTGCTGTGCATGAATATATTTTTGCGTGATTAGGCAGAGTTGCGAAAGATTTAACACTAATTGCAGAGTTTAAGATTTGCAGACATTATTATTCTCTGACAATTAAGGAACTATTTCCCCTTCTAGTTCCGCGGTAATCTCATAGGTTGTGAGAAAGAATTAAGAAAATGACAAATTAGTAAGTTGGAGGGAAGAAAGAGATTACATCACTGAGAATCGAATAACGTGCTAAAGAGAGAGCAAGTGAGAGAGAGAGAGAGAGAGAGAGAGAGAGAGAGAGAGAGAGAGAGAGAGGTTTTTACCTGATGTGGATGATAGTGGTGAACAGGTGAGTTGTAGTGGGGACAATAGTATCTAGGTGTTCTGTAACGAATATAAAGTTAGAAATAGAAAACAGTCTTTTAAAGGGTTTTTTGGGGAAGTGAGAGCAACGTGACAATGGAAGAAATAGCGGAAAAAAAGAAGGAGAGGAAAAAGGAAAAGGGGGGAGAAAATACGAGAATACAAAACATGGTGGCAAGAAGAAATAATATAGATACTACATCTGCTAACAACCACAACAGCAGGAAAACAGTGATGCCATTTGGATGGAGTTTCAAATTGAGAAAAGTGGACTAATGTTAATGTAAAAACGGAGGCTCGCTGCAGCAGATGGGATCGAATTACCAGACAGCAAAAAGATTGGAGCATTGACAACACAAGACCGATACAAATACCTGGGAGTTCTCGAATGTGGCACGATAAAACGGGAAGAAATGAAGGAGAGAACGAAAAGAGAAAACCTTAGGAGGATAAAGAAAATATTACAAACCAAACAATATAGGAGGAATCCGATAAACGGAATGACCATATTGACTATATCAGTAGTAAGATACAGGGGAACATTTCTTGGATTGACAAAAGAAGAGCTCCAATCAATAGACGGGCAAGCAAGAGAGCTTATAACAATGCACAAGGCCTTACATCCGAGAGATGACAAAGATTGACTGTATTCGAAAGGGAAGAAAGGCGGGAGAAGACTTGTCAGCATAGAGGATAGGATCCAAAACGCCAAAACAGGACTAGAAAAACGAATCATAAGAACGAAACAAACGGGGGAGTATCACAGCGAACTAAAAAGAAAAAAATGCCAGCAAAAAAAACTATACAAGGAACTCAAAAGACAGATACAGGATGTTGCAGAAAAGAGATAATAAATATGGCTACACAAATGAAACCTGAACAGAGGGACAGAATCACTCATCATGGCAGCCAAAAACAAATACATCAGGACAAACTCAAAGCAAAATTGACAGAATCCAAACAAACAGCAAATGCCACTGATGCAGAAAAGGGATTAGACTGTAAACCACAAATAGTGAATTAGATAAAAAGGAGTATAAAAAAGACACGATAGGGTAGCAACAGTGATACATGGGGAATTGAGCAAATGGATGGGGAAAATGGTACCACCACACATAGCAGGCAGCCCAGGAGGATGCAAGCCAGTAATTACTCTAGGATTTGTCTGTAAATTGGAAAGAGAGTGAAAACCTGACGAAATACCAGGACTTGTCAAGAAAACTGAAGAATGTGTGGAACATAGAAGTCAGGGTAATACTAGGAATGGTACTCGGAGCTGTACCAAAGACACTGGAAACGAGATTGGGGGAACAGGGGATAAGAGGAAGGATTGAGACTAAACACTCTTAGCACTACCGGGGAGCGCACGAATACTGGGGAGAGTCGTGAAAATATGAGATCTATGAACCAACTAGTTAACAGCGGCCTAACAACCAATATAAAAAGGAGGCTGTACAAATCACTCTGCTGCTATGATAGGTGAGGGGGATACGAGAGGTGGGCTGGACACCAGAAGTGACTTACTGTCAGCCTCCAGCAATAACCTCCGGGGAACTGGTGTGAAACTGTGGACCACAGCACAGTCATGAAATGTGAATTTGTGAAGAGGAAGACCAGAGACTTAGGGACACTTCAATAATAATAATAATAATAATAATAATAATAATAATAATAATAATAATAATAATAATAATAATAATAATAATACCAAAAGGCGTATAAGCACAGACATGATAGAGTAGCAACGATGATACACTCAGAACTGAGTAAACCAATGGGATTCAACCATGCAGAAAAGTCGTATCAGCACAAACTAGAGGCGGTCCTTGATAATCACAACCATAAGCTACTCTGGGACTTTTACATTCAAACTGACCACCTCATCCAGGCAAGAAGACCTGACTTGGTAATTGTAGACAAGAAGAAGAAGACCTGCCAAATAATAGACGTGGCTGTACCAGCAGACCATAGAGTAAAGAAGAAGGAGAGTGAAAAACTGGAAAAATACCAGGATCTATCAAGAGAACTGAAAAAGTTGTGGAACATGAAAGTCAGGGTAGTGCCAGTCATAGCAGACGCACTTGGAACTGTCCCAAAGACATTGAGGGCAAGACTGGAGAAGACCAGGGTAAAAAGAAGGATTGAGACTGTACAAACCACAGCACTGCTAGGAATTGCGTGGATCCTGAGGAAAGTGCTAGAAATATACGACAGTAATTGTTAACAGTGGCCTTACAGAGGAAGGGAAATGAAAGCGAAAATTTGAACCACAGCACTGGCATGATAGACAAAGGAGAGAAGAGATGTTGGCTGAAGACCTGAGGAGACATTGTCACTCAGCCTTCACCAATGATCACTGGGCAACCAGTTTGAAACTGTAAACTGCAGTATTACTGTGGCATATGATAACTAAGATGGGCTGGAGACTTGAGGAGACTTGCTGTCAGTCAACCTCCAGCGGTAACCACCATGCAACTGGTGTGAAATTTCAAATAATAATAATAATAATAATAATAATAATAATAATAATAATAATAATAATAATAATAATAATAATAATAATAATCATAATGATAATAATCATAATGATAATGAGAAGAAGAATAACAACAAAAACAAAAACAGCAAGGTAACCAAAAAAAAAAAAAAACAACGAAAATACGAAAGCAGATAATACAATCATGGTTGGAAAAATGTCATGATACTACTGCACGACGACAACGACGACAACGACGAAGAAGAAGAAGAAGAAGAAGAAGAAGAAGAAGAAGAAGAAGAAGAAGAAGAAGAAGAAGAAGAAGAAGAAGAAGAAGAAGAAGAAGAAGAAGAAGAAGAAGAAGAAGAAGAAGAAGAAGAAGAAGAAGAAGAAGAAGAAGAAGAAGAAGAAGAAGAAGAAGAAGAAGAAGAAGAAGAAGAAGAAGAAGAAGAAGAAGAAGAAGAAGAAGAAGAAGAAGAAGAAGAGGAGGAGGAGAAAAAGGAGCGGGAGGTGGAGGAAAAAAAGAAGCAAAAAAAGAATAATTGTACAACGTAAAACACAAAACGAAGAGGAAATACGCGAAAAGGGGGAGGAGGCGGAGAAACGGGGAAACAAAGTTGAAAAAAATTAAGAGAGCACAAAAGTAATTGTAAGACGAAGAAAAATAAGGAAATTAGATCAGAATTGAATGTATTAGAACATCAAAGCCGAAATCGAGAAAATTCAACCTTATAGGAAATGTCGTTTGTGTTTGTAGAGACATCCAAAACTACAAATCCTATCAGAAGAAACGCACGCGGGTAGGGACGGTGAATTTATGCTGACTAATGCATTCAACATCACAAACGTTATGGAATAAGCAAAACCCAGAAGTTGCAATAGATGATAGAGAAAATACAATGCTACAGAGATTTGACATTCAAATGGATTTCACCATCCAGACCAAGAGTTCAGCGATCGTTGACCAAGTCGATGAAATCTGTCAGGTAGTGGGTGTAGATGCTCCAGTTTTTATCAGGTGGAAAAAAGCTTGATCAATTTCAGGTTCTTCTCAGAAAACCAAGAATATTGTGGATTATAGAGGTGGCTATATAACTATCACTACTAAAACGCTTATGAAGGATCTCAAAGACTTTCGCCAAAAAAATTTTAAAAAATGGTAAAATTTCAAATCCAACGAAGATCTGGATTTATTCCATCGAAGACATCTCTGAAATCGGCCATTGTACTGGGAAAGCTGCTGAAGTTTTAAAATCAAGTTTTTAATTGTTTTCTAGGAAAATTCACTGTAAAACTTCTCTAATTATGCATTCATTGGTCAATCAACTCACTTGTTCTAAACCAGGTTGATTCATCTGCCATTAGTAAGTGAATCTCCCTCTACATCTTTTTATTTGCATTGCAAGATGATAAAATGATTCGTTGAACCGACAATTGTTCAAAACCGAATCGCAGATTTCAGAATTCGACAAATACATATTCAGACATGTACCGATCGTTTTTTTTGCAATTCATACTTATTATATTATGTTAGATTACAGAGTTTGATGATTGTTAACTATGAAAAAGCACCCGCTGATAGTATATGTAGATGAACTCAAAGACCACGTGATAAGCAGGGAAGAAAGTTAGAAATGAGAAAATATCAGGACCTTTCACAAAAACTGTATCCTTTAGAACACGAAAAGAAATTCAAAATTTGAATTCCATATATATATATATATATATATATATATATATATATATATATATATATATATATATATAACATGAAATAAATGTGTATAAAATGATTTTACCTCATCCAATATGCATATGAAAAGAATGATAACGGGACATAACATATTTTTTACTTCACAACAAATCAAAATAATGGAGTAGTTATATTCACATGAATATATATACATGCGACGGCGTTGTCATAACAATAAATCTCTCTTATCTTTTATTGTTCCTGACAGAGAGCTATGATAATACATCTGAAAAAATTCAGTAAAGAATAAAATTATAATTACGAATGAATCTGAATTACATGCACCAAGACCCAAAAATCATATGATGAAATAATCATGAAAGAACTCGTTGATATAAGACTGATTGGAAATACTTTGTAGACCGTACATAAAATCTCTTCTTTGGCAGCATTACGATATGGAAAGCATATATATATATATATATATATATATATATATATATATATATATATATATATATATATATATATATATATATATATATATATATATATATATATATATATATATATATACATATATATTTATCATAATATAATAGAGGGCAATATAGCGACGTATTAGAAAATGCATAATATATCCAGAGGGAAAACCTACAGTTATATCGAACCAAAACAAAACAACCAGCTGTTGATGAAAAAGAAAGAACTAATATCAAATTGCTGAAATTAAAACCAGTACATTCTATATAAAACCACAAGAAAAACAGAACAACAATAACTGTGAAAACTAATACTCAAATACAAAGCACAAAATTACACAGGATATAGAGAAACAATATGTTTGTATGTGTAGGTACGTGTGTAAAAGTGTACTCCAACTATATGTGTGTGAACATATATATATATATATATATATATATATATATATATATATATATATATATATATATATATATATATGTATATATATATATATTTGTATGTGTGTGTATATGTGTATATATATATATATATTTGTATGTGTGCGTATATATATATATATATATATTTGTACGTGTGTATATATATATATATATATATATATATATATATATATATATATATATATATATATATATATATAAGAAATAAAATATAACCCAAATATATATATATATATACTTTCCCAATAGTAGTCTAAACCAAACAACAGAAAATCAACTGAGCCTCAGTATGGAAAAAATGATACCCATACATATATAAAATAATCAAAACCTACACACAAATGATTCCACATGAATCAAACCCCAAAGCTGAAAGTAAATAGCTACAAAATAATAACAACTTAAATAAGCATAATATGCCTTGAACAAGACAAAAGTAAACAGTGAACAAAAAGTATTCTCATACAAAATGTGAATATAAAACAGTAAATGAAAATAGTATAGAAATTCCAATATCAAGCGAATAGTTCTTTATATGAACATGCATATGTATGTATGTATGTATGTATGTATGTATGGGCATGCATATGCAAGCATATATGTAACACATTATAAAATCAGCAGCACACTCACGCAAAAGGGGAAAATAAGAAGGAAAAAAAGAAAAGAGAGGAGTAAGAGGGGGAGGATGCAGAAAACGAGAAAGAGAGAAATAATGAAACACATATGCTCTAATGCGGTATGGATACCAATATAATGTCAGAACAATTTTAACTACTATAAAACAGCTAATTCAATAACTTCTATAACTCGGAATGTTGGCTACTGTCCATCTTTTTGCAAATCTCCGATAATATTTTGATATGTTTTGGTATTATTTTTGCCCATAACGAAGATATGTGCATCTCATGGGACGTAATTGGATTGTATATTCCAAAATTAGCGCCGATTCTATGATCTAAGAATAAACGACACAAAACACACGCGCAGCCTATCAAAACATGAATATAGCACTAGATTTTTTTTTATGTAATCCGCAGTATGAAAGTTAGTTTTTATAGAAAACAGACTTCAAAATTTTAATTCATGCTATCAATTGCATAGAATTTAGGCGGTAATGTATCTTTTACAGGTGGCGTATTTGGAATACGTTGTCATGGTTTTGCTTTTTTATCGCTGTGCACCGACTTTATTGATACTCCATCGCTTTTGGTACTATTTGCGTAAAGAAATAAGATATTTTCGGCAAAGGGGAGAAAACTATCGAATTTTGCAATATATGAAGTGAAATTCGTTCTAACAAGTTTCAGCAACCTACCTTTATATTTTGCTTTGATATTGGGAAAAAAGGTCACTGGTTGTGAATTCACGCCAGCTTTACTAACTTAATTGATGTATCTCTCTATCTTTCACGCCCCCCCCTCTCTCTCTCTCTTTCTGTTTTTCTATTTTCTATGTATCTTTCTCTCTTTATATATGGTGGAATGTTTTTGCATCGACCACTTCATAAAATAAACCCAACACAATTCATATATTGAATTATTGATTTGTACTTTACTTCATATATCTATCTATCTATCTATCTATCTATCTATCTATTTATATATATATATATATATGCATGTGTATGTGTGTGTGTGTGTGTGTGTGTACACAGTATATAAATAATACATAATGCACTGATTAAATTAAATAGTATATTAATAATATAAAGCAACTTCTGATATATAATGGATTCATTTCATAGAATGCTCGATACATACAACCTTTTACTATGGAAGTCAAGTTGTTTTAGAGTAGAGCTGGAATATACATACATACATATATATATATATATATATATATATATATATATATATATATATATATATATATATATATATATGTTGTGTGTGTGTGTATAATTTGCTATAATAATAGTATATACAAACGTTAGTAGCGCCACTTATTGGAAGTTTATTAATCTTCCAACCTTCTTAGTATATTTCCCAACGAAAATAAAACGCATCTGTGATTTCTCTTGAGATGAAAATTATGGGGGCGTAACGAACTGTTTCAGAAATACCTACGACGTACCTATATACTTGGCATCGTTCAGCAAAAGCCAAAACACGTAACCTCACGCGCACGGATAAGGCTGTCTCCAGATAATTCTAATGATAGAGAGGCCGTGCAATCCCAAAATGACGCTTACCAAACAAGACATTATCATTCTGGACACGGTTCAAAACAGATAATGTGTTCGTTGTCAGTGTCCGTGCTCGTTTTTTTCTTTTTTTTCTTTTTTTTACACGGAAGAAGTCTTATTATCCTAACACAAGTACCACTCTGATCATAATATTGCTACCAGTAGTGTATTTGTCTAGGAGTGACCTGACGCCACATTCAAGTTGGTTCTCTTGGCAAGGATGGTTGAGAGACACTTTGGCATGGTGACAATTGTATTCTTCGTTTATCTGTTTGCAAAGTGTTCCCGGTGTTTTGAATTTTGTATCGAATCATTGCTATTTTATTTATTACGACGTCTTTTTTTTTCTATTTTCTGTGCAGATCTTTTGAGCATTAAACTTTGTAATACTTTATTGCTAAATCATAGCTTTCCTGACACATACATGCCTGCATTTTCGCATACACACCCGTATGTACATATGAGATATGAACTAAATGCTGCTACACCAAGTATCCAACCGAATTGGTCAGCCGCCTCTGTTTGTCTTGAGATTCAGAAAATTAATTCAACTGAGGCACAGGCATCGAGAACCGGCACCACTCACGCTATCAAGCGGGCAGTTATTGATCTGAAATCAGTGATTCTAAACAAATACCTGTACCTAATGTATTATGCTAATTGTCACTGCTGCACTGCCGTCTAGTTGTGTACAGTGAAGATTCATTAACAGTCATTTGCACTTGCTTTTCAGCGCACTGCAGAAAGAAACATAATGCATTTGTTTGCCTAAGAGCAATATGCAATACTTGGAAATGACATCATTTCCGGTGTCTGACAGAAACAGGATTTTTTCTCCGAGAAATTCTGACGACATCATGCAGTGTTCCGTGTGATTGTTGTTGTATATTCGCTTCCTTGTGTGACACAAGGTCAAATATAATGTAGGCACCAACATTCGTACATGGGTAGTATATGATTTTATTTTTAGAGATGTCAATTTTGTAGGATGGATAATAATAGGATTCTCATTTTAGTCTTGTTTTGAAGCTTTGATACTGAGCTTTTGGTTTTTGGTATACATAACGAGGTTCAAACAAATAATCATGGCGCGAATAAGTAAAAACATTGGAACTTTTGTTTTTTGTTTTACATTAGAATCATAATCAAGAACACTAAAGTATCAAAATGAAATTAAGAAGCATCAAAAAGAACATTATAGCTTATAATACGAAACAAGTTCGGAGCAAAAATGCATGGAACTTTGATTGTGATTTTTGACACTTATCGGTCACCAGTCAATCTCAGCGCTCCTAGTACCTCACTGACTGAATGGAATACAGTTCTACTACCATGGCTTGCATGACTGTTTGCTGAACAATAAGACATGTTCGAACCATTTTTTGGCAGGACTTTAGAACCTATTTCCAATTTGATAACTGACTCGATTTTGATTGGAGGCTAGATTATTATTGAATTTTTTTACTATAGTATATTTCCATTTTAATATATGGAGATAAAGTTCAGAAAATAGGTTTGTGTGTTCGATTTCCATCTGGAACTTGTTCTTTTTCACATCCACGCTGTTAATTTATTTACTCGCTGATAAAGCGTACCCAGCAAAAAGTTTAGTTTCAATAGAAAGCAATTAGAGTTAGGATAAAAGTGGATCGTTGAAACAAATCAGTAAATAATAACAATGTAATTCTAATTGATGTTTTTACTTCTCCCAGTAATTCTCCTTTTTTTTTTAACTAAATGCTATCTGCTTTCCATCCATCGATCCTTCCATTTTACAAAAGTCATTTTTACACCAATACACGACAACCATTTGTCTATTCAAATCCAATTGTTATTTTTGCTAATGAATCTATTTGAGTGCAGTCTTCAATATTGATTGGATGAGGGTGTGAAACCATACAATCGGAAAGATCACTTATTTTCAAAAACTACAAATTAAAAAATGAATTATTCAAACTTTTAAGAGATAAGATATAAAAAAATGATTTATGCATATCGTGTGATTTGAATTGATTTTATATGAAAATTCCATATATAATATTTCATAAAACGTGACGATTAAGCAAAGTCATTTTTTGAAATTGTGATTAAATATTGTGATTATTATACATAAGTTGTTTTGTTCTATTGAATTCTTTTTATTGAATATACATTTTCCTTTGAAAAAATTAATCTCATTCATTTTCTCTTGTTCGTAATTGGTATGCCTTGAATGTAAATATGTTTTTTTGAAGTAAGAACATGGAATTATTTAAGAATTCGTTATTATCAGCAAAAAAAAGAACACAGCTCTTACACTTTCATAGTGAAGAAGACAGCAAAAGTCAGTAAGAGGTCTTGACAGAGAGAGAGACAGAGACAGAGACAGAGAGAGAGACTATAACCTAACTTATCTCCTCCATCGTTCTAATGAACACATATAAGATTCATCGAAATCGCTTCAGATGCATAAGGCAGAGCATTCAAACGTCATAATTAAATTTTAAAAAATGATCATAGTAGTTTTGAAAATTACTAAAATATTGCAGACGAATAGTTTGTCAATGGGATTTTTTTCAACTTTTTTGATAAGACTCGTTGGGCACTTATCATACACTCCTTCCATATAAGCATTCATATAATTTTGAATGCATGTGTACAAAAATAGAAGTGCTCAAGTATATCAATAAGTGTACAGCTTAATGATAAAAAAAATCAGACTGTACTTCTTTGGTCATCAGAAAGTAACTTGGATCAACAATACAGTATGGGTTTCTGGTGGGACTCGAACAAGCATTTTTTTTCGGGAATCATTCTTAACACGACAGATACCTTAATAATTTGGCTCCTAACCCTTCGGGCAGCAGTCATTTAGATTCTAACCATACAGCCATTCTTTATCTTCATTTACTTCTGGATATTGTGCCATATCTATTTAAATACGTCAATAGTATTAATATTATTAATAGTTTTAAGTTGCAAAATATAATCAGTATTCTTTTGTTATTAAGAAAACCCAGTAGCATCAAATAATGTATGGCATCTCAATAATGAATGTTAAACATTTTTTTGAAGTTGTTCTGAGCTTATGGCTGACCGAAAGTCAGTTTGGGCGATCATCATCTGAAACATGTTTTATCAACCAAGAATGTCCTTTCTAAGTCTGAATTATTGCTCGGTTTGGCTGTGCACGTTGTATCATGAAGATATTCTTTCGAGGATTTAACCATCCATATATCAATCCATACATGATTTTTATTGATCAGTCCAATAAACCACAAGTCGTCGGTTTTTATCCTACAAAATATCTCTGAGATGCAATACGTAACTAACACGTCGGAGTTTGGTATTTTTGCAATGATTGTCTCCGTTACTCATATCAAGGGTTATCTTGCATGTATAGCAAACTTTATTGATGAATCTCTGGATTTGACATTGGGAGCAGTTTGACACTGGGAGATATTATCCGGTTTTGCGCTCTTAATTGAGATGGATCACTCATTTCCCATACCTCGTTATAATTAGTTGAAGAAAAAATATCGTGTTCAATTCTGTAGTCAAAGTTTTTTTTGGGAATCAAAATTCTCTCCATTGTTCCCACCTTAATTTAGTTGAGATTCCACTGGGTTGTTGAAAATGATGCTGCATGCTGTTTTTTACTTTGACGAAGATTTGCTGCAAAAGAGGCCTTTATAAGATAGTTCATCGACGTAATTGGTCTTCTAAAACAGCGCTTATCAGGAAAAAAAAGTCAAACTGAGGCATGACACGCATTTATGCAAAGTCGTTGCATTTGAGTACAGAAGACAAACATTATTCACTGCTGGTGTTGCATTATTGCCTTCAGAAAAAACTTTCGGCTTGCAATGGGGAACATTCATTTGTCAACCATAGGGTTAAAATGCATGTTAAACTATGAGCAACTCAGGGCACGATGGAAAAAAAATATCAAAATAAATTTGAGTCTTGTTATTTACATCCAATACATCAATTTCGAATCATTTAGTTGTTTCTAAATTTGTGTGTTTTAAATGAGATATTGCTTTCCGAACAACTGAATATTAATTTACCGCGAAAGCAATCTAGGACTTTACAAATAAATAGAGAAATCAATAAACTTGAATGGAGTTGAATAAAAGAAGATAGAAAAAACAAGGTAGGACGAAAAATGACGGAAACGCAATCCATTTCAACATGATATATCCACTCCTAGAAATGCTGTAGGTCAATCAGTCCCGTTTGGAGAGTTCTCTTCCACTGGTCAGTTTGAATTGTGTGTTGATCAGTGCTTTTGCATCGATTCACCGTCTCGTCCAGGACTATCAGTTGTTGGTGTCCGGTCAGACATCGGTTGTAAAGGACTCAGGTGAGACAGAGTCACATGAGACAGGTGCATAATTTCCGTATTTGACGTCCGCCGTAGGCGCTCGGAAAAAAATAAATCAATTTCCTCATCATGAAGGCCTATTTATACCTTGAAAAAGAGAGAGAGAGATAGACAGAAAGAGAAAGTGAGAGAGAGAGTGGGCCCGTCTCTCTCAATATTGAACTATCTCTTTCAACCAAATTTTCCTTCCGTTCTGTCGTTGTAAAAAATTTCACCCACTTACTTTTTCCCTCCTTTTTAACAGTTCCTTTATCTCTATTTTATTTTTCTCTCTCTTTTTCCCTATCTCTCTATTTCTCTCTCTCTCTTTTTCCCTATTTCTCTATTTGTCTCTCTCTCTTTCTTTCTTTCTTTCTCTCTCTCTCTCTCTCTCTCTCTATCTATCTATCTATCCGTCGATCTATCTATCTATCTATATCTTTCTATTTATCCGTCTATTTATTTTCAAAACTTTTCTTTGATACATTGTGTTTCGTTTACTTCTTCTCTTCGAGCTTACTCTCCCTCTCTTTCCTTTTTGTCTGACTGCCTTCCTGTATCCATCTTTTTTTCTTTATCTCTTTCATTGTCTGTCCGTCTGTTTGTCTTACTCCCCCGCTGCCTGTCTATTCAACCCTTGGTTTGTCTACTCCTTCCTCTCTCTTTCCCCCCCTCTCTCTCTCTCTCTCTATATATATATATATATATATATATATATATATATATATATAGAGAGAGAGAGAGAGAGAGGGAGGGAATTCAAAGATTTGATATTTATTTGTCTTAATATCAAATCATCACAGCCATGATCAACGACCTACCCACACAATAAATATTGTCCCCGTCTCATTCGCTTGATTCTGTAATACCAGCGCTTGTAGATACACCTTTTGCATGACCATTTACCTAATCTGAAGAACATTTGGTATTTTTTCTAATTTCTAAAATTTTATTAAATGAGGATTTTTTTAATTTGAAAAAATTCTGTATCAGGGCTACCGGACGCGCCATTTGTCTTGGGATTTTGCCAGCTTGCATATATCCACTTCTAGGAAAGATCTATTTTGTAATAGACCGATTGAGTTTCCGTCATTTCTTCCTATAAATCACTCCCCATTGTACTCCACTAAAGAACGTCTAAAAGCATTTTTTTTATTCCATCTCTGCATTTTTTAACGGAATTTTTTCTAGTTATTCTTATCATGGGTCAGTGATTTAGGATTCACTCCTTGTAAATATGCATGAGTACGTTTTGTAGACACTTTCTAAAAAAGTTTCCGGATTCCGATGAAAATTTCTTTTCTTCGTGAAAGAAAGCATTTCTTCAGGTACAACTATCGTTTTTTTCCCCAAGAGAATAGTAGCCGTAGTAGCAGAGACATACACTCTTGCATGTAATCAACTTGTGAGCTTTCGAAGCAGGGAAAAACAGGTGGAATTTTGACAGTTTTCTCTTCATTTATTTCTCATTAGATGAAGTATATTAAACCGGGGGCTCCTAAAGTCGGGATTGAGAAAATCTTGAGCCTTCAATGAAAACTATTGAGGTAACAGGAATATTTTAGAATTATGTTTTATGTAAATTTTTGTTTCATAATTTTTGTTTTTGTTTTTGAGAGAATGCTTGTTTTTGCGGGAAAAAAAGATTCTGAGGTCTTTTTGGACTTCTATATAATTGTGTCAGCGCCACCAGACGTACAGCAAGGACTCAGTTAATGGCTTGAGTTGCGTGTTTTTTATTTCTATGGCTGTACTCATGATCACTATATTCCGTTATGTTATTTACTTCCTCGGGATTTACTGATTGAGAAGCTGATCTGGCCGCTTACTCTCATTACACATACACATATATCTTTGCGGTTATTTTAGGTATGTATGTATGTATACATTTGTGTGTGTGTGTGTGTGTGTGTAAGTATCTGCGTATGTGCGAATGTGTATATCTAATCGCACATATATGCATATATATATATATATATATATATATATATATATATATATATATATATATACAGAGAGAGAGAGAGAGAGAGAGAGAGATAAATACGCTTATACATATACAAAACAATTATTAATACGTGGAATAAAATACATAGAGAGAGATATAGATGGATACATATGTATGTGTTGGTACAGGCCTATTCTAAGAAAGATCGATCTTTGATTACTTGTAGGAATTCTATTTTCGCTGTATGACCCACTTTGCTCAATCTAAATATGGTAAAGGGGAAAATGAAATAGTTTCACTTCGGAGAGCGTTCATTTTTGTTCTTTTTTAGTTTTTTCCCACAAGAATCCCATTTATTTGAATGAAACAGATGATGATCTCAGGGTTGCTGTCTGGTTATATCGTATGCCCAGCGGCCGAAAGGACTGCTTTGCATCAGAAATGTTTTGAATTGAGATGCTTGATAGCATCTGCGATAACTACATTTCTCATAAGTACAGATTCACCACGTTAATTTGGGTTCGACTCTATTGACATTTATCATCTCCTAGAGTAGGCATTCATTTTTACTTATGAAATACTCTATAGTTTTTAGGTATCGATTCGAGAAGATTCACTTCTGAATTTTATAGTAAGTCTCCTTTAATCAGGTTGCGTGTACTTCATGTCTAACTTTAGATTGGAAATCAGGTACATTTGAAGAGGGATGCCCAATCGAGCATTGAATACATTTCCGGTATTTGTCTGTTAAATGAATGTTATATAAAGCTAATGATTTTACGTTTTGAAATATTCTTCTGTCCTTACTTTCTTCCATTTAACCCCTTCATATTCCCTTTATGGAACATAAAGACTTGTTCGTTTGTAGCAGGGTGATCTCTTTCTCCGTAGCTAATGGGATAACTTCAATTTTTTTCATATTTCAGAGCAAACAGATGTTAACTTACAATCTTCATATAAATTTCAACTATGATGATATTCATTTTTATCACTTTTTTTTTGGTTTATTTGTGTGTTATTCAAAGAATGCATTTTTAGCGCTTATTTATGAATAAAGACAATATTGACATTTTTTTTTATATGCCAATGTGTAATTCTTTACTTACCACGTTATCCAAGCGATTTTGCCTTTCATAATCCAAAATGGGATAAACAGATAATCAATTAGCATCGATTTATACGGAATGATTTCAATATTCCCAGACGAAAAAAATCGTTATGACGCTATGATAGTGCGAGTCATCCAAGTTCCTACCCGAGGACAAAGTGATTGATTCGAACAAGTACCGATACTAATTCGTATCTGAAGTCATTCATCATCGAAATAGCATTCAGAATTCCTAAAGGAGAAACAGCGTAATATTCCTGTGGTATAAGGCTAGGCAGCATGTTCCTTTGGTGACAAGAGGAAAATTCTCGCTTAACAAGATTATTCCCACTCATGTGCAGTATTCAAGAGATATATCACTTTTGGACTACTATTTAGTTTGGCTTTTACATAATAAATTTGATAGAAAAAATAAATCCGCTGGAAAACTGTAAGTCACATAAACCAGTACTTTGCTAAAATGAAAAAAAGTACAAACTAAATTAAAAAGTTGAAAAATGGCGTAAGATAATGCAACAAAACATTAGAAATGATCTTCATTGATTTAATGTCGAATTGTCTTTTATTCTCACTTGATAAATCGGATAACATATCTATGTTCTTCAATAATCAATCATTTCAGTATACAATGATATATTCGCTGCATTGACACATGTTGGAGACTATTTGATCACAGTTTTAATAAGACTTTTATTCCAAATAATCTCAGCAGAAATAAACATCTATTTGGATAAATTTGGATAGACGTCATTTAATCTGAAATTTATTTTTAGAAATGGGATAGGTCCAGCTATTCTTGGGGCAATTGTATTTAGCGTATGCAAGTAAATAAATTTTATACGTAAATTATTATAGTAACAGATAACTATACTCGTATCCACATAACTGAACTTGGGCCAAATTCTTTGGTGGATCAAAAATGATTATTTACTTATGTAGTCACTTACTGAAAACTATTCGTTGTTTCATTATCTAATATTCATCTGCTTTACCACGCACACACACACACACACACACACACATATATATATATATATACATACATACGCACACACACACACACACACATATATATATGTATATATATATATATATATATATATATATATATATATATATATATATATAAAGATAGATAAATAGATACGTCATTCTTGCACATATTTATACAGCAAACGTTTCTATCTGTTTGTCTGTAAAAGACAATTTTACAACAAGTTTCAATCGGGCAATAAAGCATAGAGAAAATTGGAAGAAAAGTTCGGGGGCTAAACTTGATTCTTGCCCAATTCTAGGTCTCTGTGGTATAATTGGTCAGGCATAGTCCATATGAGGGAGTGGGGGCTTGCAAAGACGCAGAATCTGAGTTCAACATTCCTCAGGGGTTAATTCCTAGTGATGCAATGAGCATAAACGAAAATATGATAGAAAAGTCAAAAATTAATATTGCCAATGCTCCGACTGAAAAATATGAGACTATTATGTATGGTAATATCACGTGTAAATGAACAGCAAAAAGAAGATAAAATAAATACGACTCCAAATTTGATGATGATAATACTCCATATCACAAAATGAACACACATTTCTTGGTTTCTTATATTCGTATTGAACACTTGATATAATCGATTTAAAAAAATGAGAAAGTTTTTGTGAGCTGCTTTGAGACTGAAATAATCGTATTATTCTACCGTTGACAGAGGTCGCTGTTCAAGCCTGGGTAAACGTCAGAATGTCAATTGCTAATTTTCTATATGAACAGATTTTGCTCATTTGGAAAATCAACGCAGCATTTTTTTAATCACATATATCGACTTATTCAACCTTTGCATCGTAAGAGAGAGAGAGAGAGAGAGAGAGAGAGAGAGAGAGAGAGAGAGACAGAGAGACAGAGAGACAGAGAGAGACAGAGAGAGAGAGAGAGAGATAGACAGACAGACAGACAAACAGACCGACAAAGACAGAGATAGAGACAGATGAACTGACTCAGCAGAGATTATTATCAACAAACAGAGATACATACAGAGCAAGAGATTAAGATGGCTAGATAAGCGAAGACGAACGAAGATAGATAGATAGATAGATAGATAGATAGATAGATAGATAGATGCATATAAATATGAAAAGGCTAAAATATCCGGTACATATGTACCAGGTGGGATAGAGTGATAGTTATGTACAGATAAGCAAATAAAATCAACCCACTCTATGATGACAAATAGTCAAATACATAAAAGAATATATAGACGAGTGTATGAATGAATATATATAAACAGACATATTCAACTGCAGTGGCTAGAGGGGTTGATTACTTACCTCTGTCGACAATGGTCAATATTCGGACTAAGATAGAAATAAAGTTCCCCATTGGAAATACCAACCCAATCTTCTTTGCCCTATTTCTGCCGACCATTTGGCATTGTGCTGTACCAAGCTGAACTAGGTTAGAATCATGATAGTTCTGAATTAGTAAGAGTTTTATATTACCTAGCGCGCTAATGACACTCCTGGTACAGTGATATATCTACTCTTCAGTCTGTGTCATCTGATAGCCGAGAAACAAAGTACGCTCTCTTTTCCCATACAAAAATGCCACTAATCGATTCAGTGAAGTAATTTGAGGTTGAAGACCACTATTGATCGATGGTAATGCTCGTGGCAGTGCGGTTTGCTACGTGATGGCTGTCCAGATAATTGTAGTATATTGCTTATGGCAACATGAACTGTGCAGACGAACCAACAGATATGGTTGAGGTAAAAACAACAACAACAAAAAAAAACCAAAAACATAGAGGGAGCCAAAAATATAGATTCAAAGATACCTATTTCCGATCAAGAAATAGACGAGGGGGTAATTAATTGAAATGTAGAAATTGAAATATCTATTCATTTCTCTATCTAACTAATAGCTCAGCTTTGTCTATCAATACCATTTGATTTCATTTTTGCTCAGTCCTTTTGGATGATTTTAGTAACAGATTCCTTTCATTATCATCTTTTTACAAGTATTCTTTTTCGTTTCATATTTGTTGCTTTTTATTGCAACTCACAGACGGTTGCTAAAAATATGTTAGCAAGCAGTGTTGATCTGAACAAAAAAACTGATACGATGAAAGAGATACTGATCAAAAACTGAATAATATTTGACAATGCTTCATCAGATGAATTTGTACAATATACTCCTAATACTACTAGTGAATGTGAGCACAAATTATACCAGCATCCTAGATGTTCGAACGAAATGATCATTACAGTTTCCATGATTAGATTTGAAAATCTATTTGTCCTTGTATCTTTATTGCCAAAGCAATGAACAATGGGCTCAGTGAGAAGTCACTAAAATTTTGCAGCGGATCCAGGAATTTCTTTTCCCCCTACATTGTAGTTATGTATCCACGAAACTCAATATTTCTAAAGGTTCTGGGCAAATTCCAAGGAAGGTTCCTGGAATGGTGAGCAAATGGGCTCCGGAAGCAGTGATTCCATTTTGGTGCATATCTCAGGATCTTTCACAATTACATCCCCTAAATCGTGGCAGTATGTTCATCCACTATATCCTAGAGTTCTCGATGGATTCCAATGGAATGTTTTTCAAAACATGAGGGGGTATTAAAGAATTAATTGAATTTTTTTTGTAAACCCAGGATCCTTTTTGATTCAGAGATTTCTTTCTTTTCTTTTGTTTTCATGCACTTATGATGGCCAAGATCAGGTACCATCCATCATAGTTAGTAACTGAGTTCAGCTCTGTCAGGCTCAAATATATACAGATAGAGTGAATTGTGAGGACCGAAATCATTAAACGAGCGGACTGTTTAGCACCATTAAGATGGCCGAACATCGCAACTCGGACCTTTTAGTGAGACTCAGACACTTTACCCAGAGAAATTGGTTTAAGAGAAACACCTTACTATCTATCATGGTTGGCTGGGAGTTCATAAATTGTAATCCCCAGACTTTGTTGGAGTCTTGCTAAAAATGAGAAATTTATACTGACTCTTTCATCAACTTTAATAACTAATCATTAAGAGTACTACAATCTGGCATTAGGACAAAATATGAGAGCACAAACTCACTCCACTGGCAATTCGGTAGGCAAGGCGTGATTGATAACAATCGCACCGCCACTACTGCTCTTTATTGATATTCACTAAGATCATCCAAGTCTGGTTCAAGGTTTCTCTAGGAGAACACATGCAGAAATCAAATTTGCTGTACTAGGGAATCGGTTTTTGTAAACATCACAACACCAGAGACGACATTTATGTCTAGCTTCGTCTAGTACAATAGCATTTCTGCAGAGCTTACAACAAGAATTGAACTCTTTACACCAAAACATTGTTTCTACAGGATAGATTTTCATAGTCGCACACAGTTGCCCTCCAAATTTGATATTCAACTAATCTACCTTAGCCTAATACGAGGTCACTGTACTGGAGCAGCTGTGTAAAGCAAACTTACTTCAGGAAATAATTGGTTCGTGACAACAACAAAAAAATCAATCAACATGTCACCATCGGTACTGTTTAAGAATTCTTGAGCCTAACTTATCATAGGATAAGAGCACTGTAGTGATGCACATAGCGGGAATCAAACTCACTACACAAAAGATTTAACTGCATTGGCATTGGTGTCATTGGGAGGACTTTATCAATCAGTTGCAGCAACGAAAAATGATGAAGAGCCATCCCACTGAAATTCGCATATTCAAAGCAAAAAATAGCCACATTGCGAAAACCGCGATCAGAAACAGAAAACACAAGCTAAAATCAATATAGTGAACATAATCATCTCGCTTTTATTTCCTCAAGAAGTAACCCGCGTGTTTGCAAATTGCTAGATGAAACATTGGTATTTACCAACGAATTCAAGATACAAAATGTATTTCTGATTACCTTAGCCCGTTTCGTATGATTTCTCTCTGGGCCTGGACTGTTACATTCTTCTACTGGACACGCCTGCCATCATCTCATCTCCTCCTGATACTAGAATATCTTTATCTATATTGTCTCTACAGGGTCTATATAGATATTAGGACTCTTGTTCTGCCAGGGCCAATTAAGATTAGATTTATTATTTTCATCAAACTTGGTGACTTACATTCAAATCCAGACAAGACGTTAATGTTTCCACCATTTTTTATTTTCTATTTTTTTTTAATTGCTTTCTTTTCTTTTTTCCAATTCTCTTCGGTTTTTTTTTTGTTTTTTTGGCTTTTTTTCCCTTCCTTGTTCTGTGTTCTTTTCGTTTTCTTTTCCGTCAGGCTGGCTGTTTGGACTGATTCTATTACTTACCACCTATTCTATCCATGGTCACGAGGACAAATACAAGTCAAGTCGCATGGTTATCGAGGGTGCCTGATACGTCTGGTTCAGCTCCGAAAAGAAATGCGTGCAGCAAATAAAAAACAAGAAGAATTCGAAAATTGTTTCTGGAAACACAACATTGCAGGAAAAACCGAGTTTAAAAGAAATAAACATCTCAATCCTATCCCCTTAAAAGGGACTGTTTATTTTACTAAACCTGAGACGGTGCAATTGAACAAAGCAACAAATATAAAATCCGAAATGTATGCAAATCACCACGGTCCAGGTCGATCTGCTTATTTCCACGTCATCTGGCTCCGATTTGATGGCATCACCTTGTCTCATATTCTGCTGTTCTATCATTGCTGCTGCCCTTGCTGCAGGCAAAATCGTCCAGCAATTATATATATATAAAGGCCTCTGAACCCCTCTTTCTGATGGGGCCAATTTAATCTGAATTCTCCATTCTTGTCCACTTCAGCCACTTAAAGACCATTGAAAAATCCAGAGGTGTCCATTTGAGTCTTTATTGCTATGCAACCTAATTTTGCAGGACTGTTGCATTATCCTATATCGAAATCATCATCCTAAAAGCTGTTGCTAAATAAAATGCTATCATGTACTTTGTTACAAAAAGATTGTTGGCCATTACACTTTTCATCAGCTTTGTCTGGTACAAAGCGCGTGTGAAAATCGAACTCGTAGCATTTGGGACTTCGTTTGGAATAAATTTCACTCGACTATTCCACTATGGAGGTTGATCAGAAAGCATGATCCATGGTTTTTCTTAGATCCCTGCACGTGTGAGATATTTGGCATTTTAATCATGAAACCTACATGACGCGTGAATTATTTGCATATACAAAATGCTCAATTATAAAGAACAGAGGACAACAGAAAGTTTGAACAAACTGAATAAGAGGAAGAAGGTTTCTGTGGCATAACTGCCGCTGTTTCTTTGCATTTTCAATTATAAATAAACTCACCAGTCATCATTTTGAACAACGAAGAAAACAATTATTTTCCAGTCGTATCGTATTCTCTTACTTGTTGATATTAGTGGGCAACTCTTTAAAATCTATTTACATAATCTCTTTGTATTGCCCTTCTCCTTTTTTTTCCTTTCGTTCATCCAGTCACAGGTTATTTAGCTCTAGTTTGAGATAGAAGCAATTCCCTCTCTCTTAGTATCGAGCCATTTAGCTGCAACCAGAAAAAGTTCGGTTGCCAGGCTCCCAAAACAGATGAAAAGAGCGACCAGCTCCTTTGAGAAGCTTCTTCCCGGAGATTTGTTAAACCGACCAGTCACACCCTTAACTAAATCTCAACCAATGAAAAAACTCACAAAAGAAATCATTTTCTCCGAAACCACAGGGGGTCCCGTTTCTGCCTTCGCAAAGGCAAGCTTCGTAATTATGCTTTCTCGATAAGCCCTGTTGACTGTCAGTGCTGATTATCGTATCTATGCGTTTTATAGAAGACAATACGTACTTACCCGGTTCCCTGACTCTGTCTACTTAAATGACATACACAAACAAGCATATATAGAGTCATATACATGAGTTTGCTGAAACGAACTGCGATTGACTTGAGATTCTATCGGGGTCAAGTGACAACTCGGTCTGCCTTTGTCTAAAACACGAAAACTTCTAATACTCACTCTTGTTACAGGTCAATCTTGTTATCAGATTTAAATAGATTCAAGAATATTCCACTTACCTATCTAATTCAAATCACTTTTGATTGGTGGCTTCTGTTTGCTTATGTCACATGATGGATGCATCTGTGAATATGTGTGGAGAAAATCTGAGTGTTCGTAGATGCCATGGATGATACTACATTTCGTATCCTGCAATGAAAAAAAAAATGATTTGAAATTATTGAGAATCATCACTATATCAGAAATAACATTTCTGACTTTTGTTGTCTCTAACGTTTTGGTCGATCAATTCTATGGCCATCTTCAAGTTTACTAGCAACATTGAAATAGTAAAGGTATTATTTTACCCCATGCTGAGGGGCTTCTTCCTAATGTTTTATCAAGATTTTTTCTTGTTCTCATCCAAGTGAATGGATCTTTTATTACTAAATATCCATTCACTTGTACGAAAATAAGAGAAGATTAATAAAAAATAAAATACACCCTCTTTTTATTTTAAAGATATTTTTAGAATATATATATATATATATATATATATATATATGTGTGTGTATATATATATATATATATATATATATATATATATATATATATATATATCCTAAAAATATCTTCAATATATTCATTTAGCTTATATATATATATATATATATATATATATATATATATATATATATATATATATATATATATAGATCTGAAGTACATGGTACTGGATGGGAGAATGGATAGTCTGTAGCCACACTGAAGATTTGTCATGCAACAAAACAGCTGTCTGTGGATGACATAATTATATATATGAAATGCATAAATTTCCACTCGAATAATATATTTACCAAGTTCAGCTTAGTGTACCGCAATACCCAAAATGGTAAAATCGAGGTTAAAAAATATCATGTTACGTCAAGCCTCGTATTGGAAGGACTGTAGGTTTTGTGGAACGTGATAAATAATGACAATAACGCAGAAGAATATGATGATATGCCAACTTCTAGAAGAAAAAAAATATTCATCAAACGTTCAATGCTTTTGCAACCGGTTGATAATAAACCCTCTCATATTTGCATATATAAAGCAATTTATTTCAAACTCTTTTATGGCCAACTTTTTTCTTTAGAGTTTAGAATGTGCAGAAGCCCTATCTGATATCCAACGTTTGATGTAAAAATCTTTTCTAAAGAAGTAATTAACTCTTTAGATTCTTGCCATTCTATTGTTGCTGTTGCTATTGCATTAATGTTTTCTGGCCTCTTCTCCCCATCACTTCCACTTTCTTGCATAATCTACTATTACAGATTTGATTTTTGGCTATTCTTATCTTTATATTGTATTTGATTCTTACTTTTATTGAAGTTGGAATACTTCTCCTCCGTTAAAAAATGCAAGAAGGAATACTGAAGAACTATCATCCAACGAGACTTGAACTAGCGTATTATGTCCCCAGAGCTTGTAATTAATTAATGGAGAATTAAGCTCTTTAGTCTGAGAATAATTATGTTACTAAACAAGGCACTGATTTACTGTGATATTTTTATCCGCCTACTCTAACTCTTTATAACTAATATTCGCGTCAATACGATGTTGGATTTTAACACAAAAATCCAAACCAGTCGTAAGAGAATAACTTCAAAATCTTGGCTTTCACCTTATCGGAAAAAAGTGTACGGTTGGGATTCCAGTTATCATGACCACGAGACAGGCCATAACCCCTTTTTGTAGATATGTAATAAGCTTACCGAAGCAGGGGACATAGTCGAATAAGAAAAATTGTTATCTAAAAGATTGTGTTTCATAAGTGTAGGACCTGAAAACCGGAAAAATCATTATTCGAAATATTTGTCTGCAATAAGCATAAAGATCACTGAGTGGTTAATTTTAGCTATGCAGCCGTTTGTCTTTTTTCTCCATCTCTCATCTTTTTCTGTATTCTTTGCCGTTCGATATTTATGTATATCTTTTTAATTGATATTAAATGCACTTAAGTTACAGACTTATTGATGTGGGTCCGTGGCCAAGCACTTTGCTGACGTTCATCATGAGTGTACAACCCCTAGTTTTGCTGATGGCTACTGCTGATACGACACGGTACGAAAGGAGAAAAGAAAGGAAGGTAGGAAGGGAGGGGTAATTTTCTAACTATTACGCTATTTTTAATCGATTCATTTCATCGGCCCTTCTTAATTTCTCTATCTACATATCTTGCTTGCTGTCCCGATGCATGAAAACGATCCCTGACTGTGCTGACTTGACGCTACTATACTTTATACAGCCATTGGTAATTTGAAGTTATATTGAGTGCGTTCGCCTGAGATAGTGAGTACAGTTCAGCTGACTTTCTTTACTGTTGTCAATAGCAGAGTCAGATAATTACTGCTGTTCACAATAGAAAACTTGCACAAGACTGGCGTTGTAAAAGAGTCATTTTCGAAAAAGATGGGTTATTATGCCAAATAAACTATATTCCCCCTCTTCGGAAGATATAGCTACGTTGGCGAGGAGGACAATGGACGTTACTGCTAAAGAGCATCATATTGTTTATCAAACAATGAAAAGGAAAAAGAAAAGGCTTGAAGATGGACCCTTTGTACGAAAGATGGTGTTTGCTAAAAGGTATATCGAGAGAAAGGGAAAATATCTAACGTACCTATATATATATATATATATATATATATATATATATATATATATATATATATATATATATATGTGTGTGTGTGTGTGTGTGTGTGTGTGTGTGTATTTACAGAGGAGATGAGGCAATTTTTAGAGAGGACATAATGCTCCCGAATGTAACAAAGGTTAGATTTGACCATAACATAATAGTATATATACTAGAATATTACCCATAATAAGATGGTATTTTGTTTCTGAACATATATTTCAATATAAACTGATTTTCAAGAGGTTGGCTTACTGGCTAAAGTAAATTGACATCTCAGATGCTAACGAAAATTCATCATACATTTCAAACTAATGAATGAATGAATAAATACATTCATACAGAGACATATATTTTTACGATATTATATGATTATGTTATGTGTACAATAGGAAAGTTGCAGTAATATTCTTCAGTCAGAATAGAAATTTGAGTGGAGTTTAACTTTGAAGCTGCCTGTTGTGTAAGTATTTTTGATTAGTTATAAGCAATAATTAAATAGGGTGATATTCTTTCTATCCTGGACCTGGAACATTCTGTAAAGGAAATGCCCGGGCACTAGATACGGATTTCAACACCCAAAAACTGGATAATTCAAAATTCCGATGTTAGACAAGTGCGATATACTAAATTCTAACCTGAACATTTCACGATGCTAATATCTTAGGCCCAGATAACAAAGTGTTAACAACCAGTACCCACATGCTGGGAGATGCTGAATTTTGACAGTTGAGCGTGGAAAATGCTAATCTCCAATGTCCAGAAACTGAATGATGCTAAATTCTGACACCAAGCTTAAGGATGTTGCTTAATTTAATCGCTTGACCTCTACATGATGCAATATTCTGACGCCTGGCCACCGAATGATACTAAATTTGGACGCTTGGGACCTAGAAAGTGATGGACTCCCACAATCGAACAATAGAAAGGGGCTAGTTTGCGACCCCTAGGGTACTGAAAAATACTTAATTTCAACGCCATGCGCTAATAAATGCTAAATTAGGACGCTCTGATGCAGGAAGATGTGAATTCTTGATATTCGGGCACTGATGCAGCTAAATTCTGATGCATAATCAATGGATGTTGCTTGCTGTCAGCGCCCGGTCACTGTAATGGAAGAGACTTAATTCAAAGCCAAGGCGCTAGGAGATACCAAATTCCGATGCCCAGGCACTGGGTGTGCGAAAAAAAAAAGATCAAGGCACTGCAAGTTGCTAAACTCCAATCCCTGAGCAATGAAAGAATTTCCGACGCACTGGAAATGGAATATGTCTAATTCCAACGCTAGAAGATACTAGATTCTGACATCTGGGTGCTGGAAGTTACTGAATTCTAACGCCTGGTCGCTTGGTGTGCCAAATTCTGACCTTTGGCCAATGGATGATACTCGATTTCAATGCGAGGGCACTTGATGATGCTAAATTTCGATAACCAGGCACTGGGTGTTACTAAAAATTTACGCCAAAACACTTGGCAGTACTGAACTGAGGGCTCTGGGTAATACTAATTCTAACGCCAAGCAACCAGACGATGTTAACTCTTAAATTGAATAATCAAAAACACTAAACGTAAGCATTTACCTACATGAATATGTTAAACTGTCGGGGATTCTAAACGATTACTAGGGTTAAAACATCAACAGACCACACACTTTCACGTACAGTTTAGCATAACTTTTTTTACACACCGTCAAGCGTGTACTAAAGGCAGTTTTCATTTATGTGACGACAATTTCTAATGTATGATCAGGTTTTACTTCTACAGATTATTAAATCCTGATTGAAAAATTGTCTAGATTGATACACTTGATATATCTTACCTTGGAAGTCATTTTCAACTATTCTTATCTTTGGGTCAAGAAACGAAGACGGACCATATAGAGCTACGAAGAGAAAATACTGGTTAAGGAGATGTAATCCAACTCTCTCGAATGTTTGTCATAGAGACTTGTTCATGGTTATTGAAAATTATAGCCTTATAACTAGTCTCTTTTTAAAATGAACGGTGAACTGGCATCACTTGAGCAGAGTTTGAACCATGAAATTCAGATTTTTTATCTCAATTCTGCATTATTCATCAAGTCTGTCGCTATTCATTATTGTTTCGATTGGTAATTACCAATCTCGTACCGTTGTATAATCCATGAAGAAAGTATATGTTCCGTGACCGCATGTCTATTGCACCACACTTTAGGTTTGATTTATGTGATGGCAATCAGGAGGGAATAAATGAATGCCGAGATCAAAGAGAAAAAATTATCTCTGTCATCTTCTCCATTAAGTATATAAGCACATAAATAAATTACAGTTCACCTGGAAACTTCTCCAGTGCTTCTTCATTAATCATTGATTAATTAGTCACTGTTTTTTTGGTACTACAATAATTCTAGTATTGCTTCTTATCCACTAAATAACTTTCAACTATAGTCGAAATTTGGAACATCAATTAATTCAGAATCGGAAGTGTAGCTTTGTGCTACGATTCTTCCATCCCTGAGCTGAAGCAGAAATACAACACATTTTTGGTGATCTTTCCCAGAGCACATATTTTGAGCCTGTCCATACTATTTGAATTCAGACAAGTGGATGGATTTTTTAATAAGAGATTCAATTATCGCAGTTTCAGTACCTAGTTGGACCACTAGTGATACTTGACTGAAAATTACTTTCACTTTAAATGTGGTGTCAGCATTAGTAACGTACCCCAGGCGGCAATTAATGAGAATATCTACGGGGACAATTAACACCTTGTCAACGATGAAGAGGATTTGATTCTTGATGAAAGCCTCGTAATCAAAAGGGGATATGTAGCAAAACACTTGTTTCAATTATAGATATTGGAAGTATGAATAAACAATAAACTGTTTTGCCCCTTCGAAGCAGAGTAGTAGCAATTCCAGTCCAAATAGTCCAGGAAGCTGCATGGTGAATACAATTTTTTACTTGAACAACCAGGAGCATCAACATAGGAAGAACTTGGTTGCAATATTTCACCAGAGTTACATCACATGACAGCGTTTATAATTTCTGTCACTTTTTTGTCTGAGCGTTGATTAGTTAATCAATCCCAGAGATTATTGGTACTTGCAAGTTAGTTACATTTCCATTTCCAAGTGGTCGAGGTAAAATACCTCTTGTGCTGAAAATAGCATTGGTCATTAGTCGTGATAATGTCGAGAACGGTATTTTTATATCGAGAATGATTAATTTCATTTGAAGAACAGTATGGACCCTGCCACGTTTAGTCATTCAAAATGCCAAATTCAAAAATTGCCAACAATTAATGTGATGTGTTATTTGGAGGGATGCCTTTTAATCAAAGTGAGGCTCATGAGGATCCAATTTATTCGGTTTCCATGGCTATAAGATTCACTTGTTCTAAAAAAAAAAAAAAAGAAAAAAAGAATTTCCGGGAAAAACAAAAATCAATGCCAGTCAAGCATATCAAACAAGAGAATGAAACTATTTATTCATAATAAATCATTGGGGGTAAATTACTGAGGGATGGGTGCTGATCAGGCAATCAATAGTTAGCAGTCAACCAGAGCGGGCAGAATCGGTTGTGCCAGGCTGGCATCAGATTCCCCTCGGGTCATACCAACCTAACGGTGATCAGGCTACTCAATTAAAACCTCATCCTTCCAAATTTCAAACTGAAGAGACAGCTTAATAACAGCTTAACGACAAAAACTGAAGATACCCGTTTATTATTCTGCCGATCCTTCAAGACACAGGCCTAATAAATAAGAAATATATGTTGAAAATGGCGATGTGCTCATTATATTAGTTATTGTTTCGCAAATTACTCTATGACGAAGCAGTTCGCAGGAGAGTAATGATTCGTAAAACTGTTCCCTGTGCTACCATAAATGAGGCCGCTGCCCCTTAGTTGCTTTAGAGTGATGGACTTGTACCAGACTAGACTACGGTTAGTCAATACCTACCTAAAGATTCACTGAGTAACACTTCCATAGTTACTTATGTGTCTTCATGAATTTAGGCGTATAGAAACTTAAATGTATTTGGAGAAAGCTATGTTGGACCTAATCGTGTCTAATAATAATCGAGCTCCTATGTGTTTGAATTGTTTGATGATGTTATTTTGTTTATCTTATTTATTTCTTGGTCTCAGCTTATCTTTAAACGATTCTCTTCTTTCTATTGTTATTTCCGTTTCTTTTTTTTTCTCGCTTGTCTTTTTATCCTTTTCAATAATCACCATCATTGTTTTACATTATCAGACTTCACTCTGTGACTATTGTTTTCATAGCTATCAAAGATAAGAGACAACAATTACTTACTTTGCTTTCTCTATTCATTCTTCTTCTTTTTTTAATGCAAGGTTATTGCTTCGTAGTCTCTTAGAAACAATATTAGGATTGTCTGCCGGGGGTGAAAACAATCTACTCATCTAAGTTTACTCATGAATATTCAAAAGAGAGCCTGTCACCACGCCTTTCGGGTGGTCTGGTAATACGCACAATTGATGTATAGGGTAGATTTAGTGTTCAATCATTACAAAGGAAGTTTCTAAATAATTACAGCAGTGATTGATATGAATATGTCGACCCTGGCTATTGGGGGTGATAGCTCTTGACTTTCTATTGGCAAGATGGGTTAATAATTTAGCTCTAAGAGATTGATCAAACACCAACACTCTTTTCTGTCAACTCTCGTAGTTCTAACAGTCATTCTAATCGCCCTTGTCAAGGTTGACTAGTAGATATTTCCTGGTTAAGTAATATAGTTAGGGGAATGAGAGTTTCAGTCAATCAAATGCACACTCATTTTTGTGTATGTGTGTGATGGGTGTCAACCATCATGGCATAACTGTGACGTAAGATTGTTGTTGAATATCTGTTGAAAGGATCAAGTTCGGGGATAAGTCTATTCATGACTTTGCAGGGTAAATTGGTGAAATACTTAAGTAACTTAGATGAAATCCTCATTTCCCCGTTTGCGTTTTCAGTGCTTGTAATTGTTACCTTGATACACTTGGAGCTCGTTTTTAGGTCACATATGTGTTGCACACGGTGAGAATCAAACACACTGCAATAATAATCCGTAAAACTAGCTTCTTAACCACAACTCCGTGTCAGGGTAGCCACGGGGATATTTCAAATTGGAAATCAAATGCTCACCAAATAATTGCTCAATTAACATAACCATAACGGAATATTATACCCAGGGTAACTTTTGTAGAACAATGATCTGCAGGCTAAAGTTTGAGCTTTGACCATTCGCAGAGACCGTGTACCAGATTACAGTAGGGTTAGTCGATATTGGAGTGTTACATACCAATAGCAATTTGCGTACCTTCATCCTTCATGTATTTAGACCTATACTAACTGTAATACAATCTGAGAAAATCATTTCCACATCCCTAGGAATCTTTATTATGAAATCGATGAGGATGTTGAGTGTGACAATGTTACTCTTCCATTCCAGGGTGAAAAATAGGATTCGGATGTTGCTGCCATTGCAAAACTCTCTTGGTGATCACAGATATTTGTCACTTCAACTGGTCAGTGCTGAATCACTAAAACGTCTACAAAACATGGTGTGACATAAGTAAATGGGTTGTCAAAGCTTGGTCAGGGGACAAAAGCGAGTCAGTTGACAAAAGTGTAGATGTTTTGGATTATAACCAAGAACACATAGCTTTGGCTGTCTCTGAAAAGAACGATGATTATGATTGGAAAGTGTTAAGTAGTTGATGTACGTGGTTAAAATCATGTACTGAGTCCATGCTAGTAACGCTTGTTGACGTAAACTCTGGAAGTGTACTTAAACTCCTCGAACTCTCAAATCTCCAGGAATGAATCAAGTCAGGACTAATATGATTTTTTTCTCTATTTATGATTATTCATCATTGTATGAACTGAAAGGAATAGTCACTCAATATTTCATTGTTTTGATGGAATTTTCTCCTGTTCATCATCATCATCATCATCATCATCATCATCATCATCATCATCATCATCATCATCAGTCTTTTAACGTCCGTCGTTGGATATAGACCTTAGTAATGAAAAAATGTAGTCAGCGAAAAAGAGTGAGTTATCAATTAACATGTAGTATGAACAAAATGTCCAGGGATTTTTGAGTCAACATAACAAGGAAAAGGAGGGGACGGGTTTCCCGGAATTCAGTTCCGATTTATTTCTATTTAAGACCTTATACGTTAACCTTTTTGCCCGTCAAACAAAGTACACTTCTGTATAAGTACTGATGGTGGCGAGCACTAATTAAAGTCACCTGCCATAACTTTTTGTATTTCCACTCTGAAGGTCAATTTACTTTTGTTCAAACTGATCATAAAATATGATGACCACGTATAATAATCATATTTCTTTCATATTAGTATAAATACATGTTAGGACACACTAATCCTTTATAATGGGTGTTCTGGTGTTCAGTCCCCTCAAACAGATGACAAGATATCTTAGCACTGGAAACTTGTTAAGCTTTCCTATAATAAGGACCCACCACGTACCAGTTTTGTCAGCTATCCTATCGTTACTAATAATTCGAGTCCTTAACACCTTGTGACGTGATTCTGTTGGAGTCATATTGTTTCAATAAAAGAAGGAAACTTCCAGATAATATCATAGCAAGATAAATGGATAGGTCAAATGAGCTAAGCGGCCTCTGAAGACGTATACCTATAATGTTAAAAACAATAAAAATGATGAAAATATGGGAAAATATAATCAAATTAAATAATTCAAAAGATGAAATCCAGGGGATTTAGCAAACACCTTCAAGACCGTACAAAGTTGGGGATGAAAATGTCAGTTTTTTTCTTTCGACAGGGCAAGCAGGAGTGGCGTTTGTGCAATAGAAAAACTAAAATATGATCGAAGAACTGACTGTCACTCTGAGAATAGAAAGAAGAGTTTGATGACTTCCTGCGCGACAAGAGACTTCGGTTACTTGATTTGTTGGCTCAACTTATCATTTTTTTTCATCTTTGATTTATCTACCATGATTTTATTCTTTATGTTTTCTTCTCATCTTATAGTATTTTTGAGTATTATATCTTATACTTTTATATATAAATAAATATAAATATATATATATATATATCCGACATTTTTTTCTTGTACATACTCCATCTTTAAAAGATGGCGTCATGTGTTTGAATCCCCTGACAATCACATCCGGGGTATCACCACTTTGGCGCAGCAAAAGTTCTAGTCCTGATCACTCATTTCTTTGATACGTAAAAGTCTATTTGTCTTTGTTTGTTTTTTTTGTTTTTAGTTTTTCTTACAGAAAAAAATATTTGTCAAGGAACAAGAGCCATACATATCTCCAGAAAAAAGTACATGCAGACGCAAACCAAGTTTTTTTTTTCTCTCTTTGATTCTCTTCATCTTCATGAAATCTTTACATAGCTCTCGGGAGTATATTCGTTTTTTTTTTGTTTTTTTTTTACTGTAGCAGTTTGTTTTTCTTACACTTCTAAATCATTGTCATCTCCACCTTTATTTCTTCACCTTCTCCATTTTTATTTCTTCCCCTTTATTTATTTATTTTTTGACTTTTTCGATTCAATACGTTTTTCTCGACTTCGTTCTTCTCTTGTTCTTTTTTTCCTTTCATATCCATTTTTTCCTTCTTTGTTATTCTCGTTCTTGTTTTTCTTGTTGTTCGTCTACGTTGTTTTTTTTTCATTTTCTCTGGCTTTTTTTTTGTGTGTTTTAGTTTTTCTCCCCTTTCAACTCTTCTTCTCTTTGCCTTTTTCTTTCACTAGTCTTGTGTTTATACGTTTCTTGACTTGAACCATTATTGTCTGTTTGTTTTGTCTTCTCCAACTATTTTTTATTTTTTTCCCATTCTCTTCTTCTTCTTCTTCTTCTTCTTCTTCTTCTTCTTTTGCTTTTCTTCTTCCTCCGATTGCTTTGTCCTTTTCGCCTTTAACATTCTGGCCAGGATTACATCTAAATGAACCTCTCTTTGCAGCCTCTTTCCCCTGACTCATCGGTCTGCTTGTGCTCAATGACACGCGCCATTGTTTCAGCACGTTCGTCTTTTGAAGAGTTTTTGCATCTGTCTCCTGATATTTGCCGAAGGTGGCAGACAGGATAAATATTGTTCTCTTGAAGGACTGGGATTAGTTATTTTCATTACTCGGACAGTCGTGGTCATCTTCATTGCTTTTAACCCTTCCAACATTCCTGGCACGTATAAATGTCAAGGTTTCAATGTATATATATATACCCCGTGGTTCTCTCTCAAAAGTCTAATGGGATGTGTGTGTCACGGAAAAGTAAGTGAATGACACTTCCCAATGGCATCATAGTATGAAACACTGGAAAGACATGTAAGCGAGATAATCTGCCAATCCTGCGTTTTTCATCCGTTCAGGGGATAAATGTAAAATCTGACAAACCTATCCTATCATAATTATGGTTCACCAATAATATTGATTCAATGAAAAAATATTTTTTCAGCTATTAAATAAAAATTGATACGTTGCATTATTCTATATGCCTTTTAAAGATTCAAACATAAAAGCTCCTTAGTAGATGTTGAAAATATTTGTGACAACATTTTCATCGTATTTACATCTTATACGGTTGGCTTTGTCAGTTATCTAGTCCTTTTTTCCCCGTCCACTGACAACCTCGTAGTTTACGAGAATTATATGGCTGAGTATCAAAGACTCGTCTTAGAGTTTAGTGAGAACAAATTATATTACACAAGCTTTTCTTGATCACTTGACTTGTTATATAATTTATCATCATCCTTTTTATGTTTATTTCATATCTGATTTCGCACTGCTATCGTCTTCCTTTGTGAATTCTGTTATTGTCTTTCGCAAGTCCCCCTCTATTCATTAAATGGAAAAAAATTGAAGATAAATTTTGAGAGACCTTGATTTAGAAGTTGCATTAGTCAGTACACTACATCAAGAAAAAGAGATAAAGCTCAGAGATTAAATAGAAGACAATTAAAAAAAACTTAAGTGACTACAAGCCGGTCATGTTCCGAGAATCTCAAACAACCACTGGACAGCACGACTAACAACATGGACCCTCTGAAATTATATACGAAACTGTGATTGACAAAAATGATTTTGCATGACGGACTAGTTCAGAGAGTATTGGCCCTGTGACACCCAACGTAGAGAAGGCTGGCGAACCTTGGAAAGGTTTATGTCCAAAGCCGGATGCTACAAACTTCAATTATGGATGCATTATTTTTTTTTATCTATAATCCAATTTGAAAAGATCTCCTATTATTATACAGGAAATGTGTTACTTGACGTGGACAGCGCAAATAGAATAATAATTAAAGGAAATGGGACTGCAGCGGGAATCGACCCTGCGATCAATTAAAAATCTGGTTTAATTTAGAGTTCTTACCATTGAGCTAAACGGCTGGATGAAAAGAAAAGGCTCCAATAACTACTTCAGACCCCCGTTTCATTTTTGTTTACTGTCCATATCTGCACAATTGTTTCTCAACGCAGATAATCATATATATATATATATATATATATATATATATATATATATATATATATATATATATATATATATATATATATATATAAATGCAAAGTATTGTTATCATTTCTTTTGATCAAAAGGATATATAGACATTTGTATAAGCTAACTCATGTATATGAATTCATTGATTCAGAGATATATACACGAGGTGTAACCCTAAGTCCCATGTTATTTGAAATTCATATGAGAACCGAGTATACAACAGACATATTCCCCTATCTATTGGGAACAATTAATAAAATCTTGATAGGATTGGTGAAAACATGCTGAAATAGACGATAAAGAATCGGCTTCAGAGGGAGCGACTGTTTGTAGTATTGTCAAATTTCCTGATATTTTTGATACCATCTCCAAACCCTAAAGAAAACTGGAAGTATTTTCGTCTTGTTCCCCCTTTTTTCAGCTGTTTTGTGGCACGTATTTCTGTCCTCAATTCTGAACTACTTTATCACCTTATGAACCTGAATGATACGAACTATCAACTTTTATACTATTAGATATTATACTACAAGCCTCAAAACCCAAGTGAAAATATTAATTTCATCATATATCTGGAATGAATTAGTCACCATTTTTTTCTTCTAGATTGGTCATAAACAAACACTGCTCAGTAGTAAAGAGTTGAGTTGAATCAATAGCATATGTAAAAGAATTTTAACCATTGAAAATAACACTGCCTCTATACATTGAATCCATTGACGATTGCCGTGAAATTGAAGGTTCAAATTTCAAAAAATTCGTTTAAGTTGTTGCTAAAAACAATGTGAAGTCTGCAAACCATGGGAAAAGATGGAAGCTGCACTATTTTGACCATTGATAGAATAATCGAACATCAATATCTCGGTTCATCACAACGAGCAATAGCCGAACAAATTAATCAAATCAGATAGTTTGAATTTTTTTTTCGCATGATGAAGAAATTCATTGAGGGAAAAAACATTAGTATTAAACCCAAGACAATGTACGATTATGATGAGAAAGAAGTAGTCTAATAAAAACATGGTTCATCTGAAGGTAGAAACAGGTTTAAGTTCACAAAAAAACCCAGATCATCAGACGGATTGTGAAAAAGTCAACATCCAAGGTCAGAGGAAATTACAGCGCCCAGGTCTGAGAAAGATACACTGCAAGTTACACAAACAATAAAGTCTGGAATTCGCAAGACTCTTTCGCAAGCTGAGCCATGGTAGATGGTCTTTATTATAGACAAAAAGAAATTTACACACGAAGGTCCAGATACGCCCCAGTATAACTGGCATGGACCACTAATACCAGAGGGCACCTTCTCGGATGATGCAAGTGGATATGGTGGGCTCATGATCTTTGGTTTTCCATTGTATAGTGGGAAGACTGCACAGGTTATGTATGACATATAAGTGGATATGATAAAAAGCAATTCATTCAATAGCAAGATGTGAGCACTTTCTATCCGTCTAGCCAATAGTCTGTATCTGTACACCATCGAAAATGTAAGGGGGTTGTTGGTATGGGAAGTGTTTGGAAACTAAAGGCAGCAAGTGAAAGAACCCAGAACTGCCACTATGGCATCTAATAATGAAGATCCACGTGAATTTCCTCATAGTTTGTTTTGAAGTGTACCAGATCAGATTTTAAAAGTAATTAACGATAATTGTGGTACAACAGAGTATAAACAAATACTCCTTCTCCAATAAATCTGATAAAATCCCCGATAAGACAGGAGGATTAGCAATCAATTTACCGTTTTGTTTAATTTGTTAATTATCTGAATTTTATCCGAAATCTTATTTAGACTAAGTTATCTACGTGTATAACTAAGATCAGAAACAGTACAAGAAACAATCCATGTGATAGATTAAAACAATGATTTGATTTGGAGTGTTCGATTTGGAATGGAAAATTTTATCGAATTTTAAAGTTTTCTTGTGCACTTTTCAGATAGAAAGTTTGTATTAAAGATGAACCATCCTACAGATACAAACACTTCAAAAGTGCGATTGAATTCAAAGAGTTGAAACTTAGTTTTATTTTTTAATGTATAGAGTCTTTGTTAGTTGAAAATAAAGTGAGACTCGAATCGCACGAAAACTCACTTGACATTCAAACCGACAGTGGACACGATATATCTATGACTTTTAAGTCCCGCGCAACCTTTCCGATCACAACCACTTCAGAATTTCTAAATCGTCCCCTCATCGTAATGTAACCTTTGTAGTTGACATATTAATTAATGCAATGTTTTTTTTTCCATAATGTCTGCGTTGTTTCTTTTCACGGAGCTGTTGCAGACATTGATTTCGACAACGATGGATACGATATGATTATCGATAAAAAATAAACACCGGTTTAATCA
>OY735209.1:39385569-39418069 GCA_963457665.1 Thysanoteuthis rhombus | reverse complement strand
GTATGGAAGCTGGAAACAGCTTTCATTATTGTATCGTAAGGTTACCGTTTATATAACTAGAACTAAGCAAATCGGAATCATCTTTCAACTTCGGTTTGGCGTTCGCTGAAATTTGTTTGATGGTTATCTATCTATACACACAAGCACCACTGTTGATGGCTTTGCAGTACTAAACTGATCCAGCAGAATTCATGTTCAGGCTTATATATTACGTACGTTCGTATTATGGTACTAAGAAGAAAAAAAGAAAAGAAAAAAAGAAGATCAACGTACTTAAATTACTTGTTAAACTGTTTTTAAAATCTCTGTGCATTAAATTGGGGATCAATAAAGTTGTGGATCTGTTTTTCTTTTATTATAAAGTTATAAACCGATCACTACATGATTAATACATCAGCGTAAGATGTTCTTCGACACGAAGGTGAGGACTAGTTTCTTATTGATCAATGAATTGAGTGGAGAATCTCATTAATTTGCAAGTTTTTGATAGAGCCGGCTCAACCTTCAAGAAAAACAAAATTCCATTAATGGTAAAATGAAGGGTATACAATCAATGGATTCTCTCGATAGTCACCTATGGAGCATAAGCATGGGAACGAAGAAGAGAATCATGCTAAACATCGAATGGAAAGATCACAAGGCACCATAGTACATTATAAATAAATCATAGATTGCATACATACCATCAGAAAACTCAAGTAACAATGAGTTTGTTATGTTGAATAACTCAGACAACCATTGGAAATCACAACTCACAACTGAATCCCTAGACATTATATGAAAGAATATGGCTGGCAAAATATGTGATGGTGAGCCGAACTAGACAAGTTCAGAAACTATTGGCTACGTGGCACCCATGATAGAGAAGTTAGGCAAATCAACAGACGTTAAAAGGCAGCAGCTGGTGATGATGATGATGACTGTTAACGATTGATACTTACGTAACTATTGCTTTACGTATCATGTCTGTAGACCGGATTCATATTCCAAGTTCTGTATACGAAAAACCTAATTACATCTGAATGATTTGGTATGAAAGCGAGAAAAATGCGTACTTAGAATCATTGCACTCATCGGAAATAATTTTGACCAAATGCTCCAATAAATGCTTACAGTGGTATTAAGGTTAAAACCATGGAATCGAGAGGATTTCTTGATTAGCAGCATCTTTAATAAATCTCTACTGGATTTCAAAGTAAATTCATGTAGATGCATTAGTATCTTTTCAGATAATCAAACTATCAGACTATTTTGGGAATTTCCGTACTTGAATCGGATGTCAGTTTAAAACGGTCTATTGTTGAAGTGTTTGATGAATTATTCCTATCTCTATCCCATTTATAATAATACTACGCTTCACCTCTTTGTCACAATGTATCCCTCTGACAACTGCGTTTTACCAAAAGCAACGATTGCAGATTTCGGATGTTATTCTTAAGGATATCTTTAGCCATATCTTATAAGAGACTTTGTGGGATATTCTTAGCACAGAAGCGCATTCTAAAGACTTAACAGTTACTTACGTTTCCAATTTTAGAGTATGGAACCCAGAAACGGCTATCATTATAGTATTGTATTTTTTTTGCTCACATATCTGGAACTAAGCAGGTCATTTTGCTACATTTTGGGCGTTTCTTTCTCATATTCTCATTGTTTTTATGATATTACGTAGAATGTGAATATTTTTTTTCTCTCTGGCAAATTGCAATGTCAATCAACAAAACCAATTCTTTACCAAAACCCTTTGAAGTACTTTTTCCCTTTCATGAATTTGCCCGATATTTGAGGCCATGGCAATTAAAACACTGACCCTTCTTCCAATTCGAGGTTTAACAACCGTGAGCTTCATACTAAGTGTCTTTTGGCTCCAGATATCTGAGGATGAGGGCCTGGAAGGTGGTTATTTTCAACTAGTATATAAAATAATGCCAAATAAATCCAGTTTAGTGCCAAACGTCTATTTTCAATCTTTATCTTTAATGTAAGATATATTCAATCTATTTTTTTTATCAAAGATTACGAGTGTCATTATGCCAAATAAACAAAAAAGTAACTATGAATTTAATCCTAATGACTTCTTCTAAAGGTTATCTCAGCTCCAACACACCCTCTGTCTCCTCTTGGGAGTGGACAGAATGGGTCAAGACAAGTTGAAGATATACTATATGACAGTTGTGTCCATATAAATAGATAGAGAGTAAATAACTCTATCCAGCGTCAGTAACTAACACCATGTTAAATGGAATCAGCTCAAACTTTTAACAAGAAATAGTTTGTTTTAAACTATCAATGTTGGAATCAAAATCCCTACAACCAAATCAGACAAAAAGCAGAACTTTCAGATAAATGCAAAAAGGCAAATATTTTTACGGCAAGGAAAAAGAAAAAAGACAAAGCAGAGCAGGGTTTCTTATCAATAAAACAAATTACATACAACATCAAAAGACCTGGTGCTGTCAAAGAAGTACACACTGAATATCCTTGAAGTTTACGCTCCCACTTAAAAGTCAACCAAGGTGGATATTGGCAACTTCTAAAACAACTTGAATTCTGAACTCCAGGTTACTAAAGCCATACTTCAAAATCATTGTAGGAGTCTTTGACTCTGAGGTAGGACAAGCTGATTACTGTTGCATTGGTAAGTTCGGATACAAAATAAGGAAAGAAGGAAATGAAAGATCTTGTTGATTTTGCCATAGCAAATAGGTTCAAAATAATTAACACTTTCTTCAAGATGAACACCAATGGAATATGGACTTAGAGCAGCATCTAAACACGAAACTGAGAACAAATTCGATTATATCCGAACAGACAAAAGATATCCAAGCCCTAGATCAAGTCAATGTGTCAAGCGATCACAAATGAAAAGATGTGAAATCCGAATGAACAGCAACAAAGAACGCACTTAAATTCTCCATACCAAACTGCAACCACTTAACATACCAAGAGAGCTCAATCGATCCTAAAAGCTTGACCTGGAAAAACATGAATTTCCAACTGAAACAGAAGAGAATGACTCCAACATCATTTGTACATAACAAAGTAACATTCTCTCTAATCAAAGTTGCTGATATGTCTAAATCAAAGGGCACACAAACCATCTGTAAACGCTCAGAAGAAACCAGGAATTCATGGAAAGACGTAAGAATCTTATGCCACCGATAACATCACAGGAAGGAAATGAATCCACCAAACTAAATAAAACCATCCAAATTTCAACGAACAGAATATAAAGTAAGATAAACGACAGCAGTCATCGGAACAATCTTTGATAGAGTTGGGGTTTCAGAGCGATTAACAAATAAGAAATAAGTCAAAGAAATGGAGATCTGACAACAGACAGGGACAGGCCAGTCGAATGTGCCAAAGAAGTTTACAAAACGCTTCACCCCTTCGAACAAGGGACACATAACAATGAAGAGACAGATTCCCCCGAAGTTACACAGTGGGAGGTGAATCAAGATATCAAACAAAGAACAGGGAGAGCTCTTGAACCAGATAACATCAGTATAATAAAAGCTTGTAAAGTCATCAATAGGAAACTATCTGTTCAAGTCACGTCTGCCATTAACAAAGTTGAGTCCCCCAAAATTGGAACATCGCTATCATGACCTAAAAACCTTTTAACCAACGTTATCATCAACCAAATTCCCAACGTGCTATATGAAAACGAACCATTGAAGATCTCTATTGTGTAACCCAAGTAAAAGAAAGGCAGGTTATAAAATGTCACAGGCTAAAGAATTTTTCGATTTCAAACATTCTTTCAAGTCAGTGGAAATTTCCAAGATCACTGAAACTACCATGCTACACTGTGTAGACCCCATACATATCAGAGTCTTGCAACATATCTACCGACACAACAGTTCTTTTATCTGGTTACATACAAACTCTTGGCCCTTCCAGATCGGAAACTGGACGAAATGCAGTGATATACGCTCAATCAAACTCTTGTTAGCCTATCTTGAGATTTTCACCTGGAAATTAAAGGAATCAAAATCGACAACAAATACCTAAGCAACCTAAAATTAATTGACAACATCGTCATTCCTGCTGAAAATCTTCAAGATCTTTAAAAAATGTTGGATTAACTGGATGAAGAATGCAAATGTTTGATCCCTGAATGGACTTCAGTAGGATAAATATCATTAACACCAAGCATATTTAGGACAAAGGCGCAACAATCAAAATTGAAAACTACTTCTACCTCAAGAAACGATATCCATTAAATCCTCAGAAGAGAAGGAAGTTGAGCAAATAATACTCTAAGGATGGCAAGTTAGAGCAAGCTCCACCGTCAACAACCAGAAAATCCCACCAGACCTAGAAAAGGGTATACAATCAATGCACCATGAGACTGACCGTCACACTGGAAACCATGCATCGTGTACAAAAAGGGAATCATGCCCGGTCTGACAAGAAGATATCGTAAAAAATTACAGTATGTACTAGAAAAAAGACAGGAATCCAGAAAATCAATAAAAAAAAAAACCTCAGATGGCAATAGACTGGACTTGTAAAAATGGTAAAAAACCGCTACGCATCACAACCCACAGCGGAGATCCCTAGAGATTAAATGCGAGGCGGTGGCCGACTGAAAATGACATGACGTGACAAGCTAGATGAATTTTAAAAATACTGGCTCAGTGATGCTCATGATTGAGTGGTCTGGCAAATCTTGAAGAAGGCCTATGTCCAATAGAGGATGGCCAGGGACTGATGATGATGATGACGATGATATATATATATATATATATATATATATATATATATATATATATATATATATATACTCCGACAGAATAGTTATGAATTTGCTGCATTACGTCAAACTATCATTATTACATGGGGAATATGCTATTTGGCCTAAAGAGCGTGCATAGAATAAGCAATTAGAGAAACTGTGGCTGCAGCAGAATTGAACCTGAGACGGATAAGATAACTGCTTTGATGTAGCGTCCCTAGCTTCATCGATCCAATCAACCTAACAGGCTGAATGGGATGAGCAACGCTGCCAAAGTGGCACATTCACTATGCAAAAAACGGGAGGTCATTTAAAATAGTCGATAATAGTGTAATGCATTCGTTATATATATATATATATATATATATATATATATATATATATATGTGTGTGTGTGTGTGTGTGTGTGTGTGTGATATGTTTATGTCTCTTACTACACAGTTTGTATGTCACCCTAATTTCCTCCTGCTTATCCACTCATATTATGTATTCTGGTCTGACTTTCTCCGCTCTTCTTAACCGCAATTTCCTCGACCGAGATTAGATTCGAATCTTCCAAGTCTTACTTCGACGATATGCCTGTGTAATTGCAAAGAAAATCTACGAGATTACTATAACCTGCCTTTTTACACGTCGTTTCTTGCTTATTCCTGCAGCTTTCGTTGTATTTGATTGCAATACTTTTGCTCGTCTCACATGGTAATACAAAAAAAAAAAATAAAGGAAAACTACTGTATACGCCAGACTGAGACGAGTGAAAACAAAAGTATTTTGAATAGTATTGCTAACTGAAATTTCAATTAAACCTAAGAACTGATACTATCGAGCCCCTTTACATACCCATTGAAATCAAACGCGTTCGTTGCAGTATTTGCTCAGTTTCTTTAAGTTTGAACGTCCATCTTATACGCTGGCAATGGAAGCAAATTTTCATCGAATGGCTTTACCGTTACACAACACTTATTGTGTTTGAAATGAGTACATTCATGCTAAAATATACATTTGGATGATTTATCCATTCATGAATAACCTTTTCATCTTTCGCTAATTTTTCCGTAGTCAATGATCGATAATGATGGTTTATAATACTTCATTTGATTGAAACTAAATAATGAAAATCATTCCAATAGCTGATTGTAATACAAAAAAAGATATGGCAAACGGTTGAAATATATTAGAATTATTTTCTAAAGGGCAACAGCTGTGTGTGTGTGTGTGTGTGCGATTCTATTGCAATCGTCTCATAAAAGTAGCGATATTGAAAGAAAAATGCCTCAAAGTTGTAAATCTAAATTTCATTTCAAGAAATCTCCGTGTCATTCAAAATCTAAAAAAAAGAATCGTTGGAGATGGCACTAATATATATATATATATATATATATATATATATATATATATATATATATATATATATATATATATATATATATTATATACGTGTGTGTGTGTGTGTGTGTGTGTATATATAATAGAATTGGATATTCATCAATTTTTCCTAATCAGAACGTTATTATTTGTTTCAAAACTACTTTCTTTCTTTGTATTCTTTGTTACGTATAATTTCATCTTCGAACCTTATGTTTGATTATCCTACAAATGTTGAGACATAAATACTGTATACTTGAATGATCGAAAATGAATTACCTGATTAATTAGTTTTATGACTCTTTTATTTGATATAAGTTTGTTCTTCTCTTTATTTCATATAAACACGCACACACATATGAATAAACATTGATGTGCACGAACAAATCATAGAATAACAGGAGCTACCTATTGAGACCACTTTTGGGCAGTGACTTTCAGATAATTATAACCCGTCAGTATCACCAGGAAAGATTGGAATAATTCATACACAATATTACAAATTCATACTCATTTCTTTACATCCATCATCATGTTATAGAAATTATGTCGGTTACATAGTCACATAGAGATTGGCATGCATGTGTTATACAGGACAATTGTTATAATCAACTTTACATAGTAACAACAAAAAAAAATTACGACCCGGGAGCTGTTTGTTATAATCACAGATATGGCCAAAAAATTAGTCAGTCCGAAAAACTCCATTTAAAATGAATTAAAATTCAAGATGATAAATGAAAAATCTATTTTTCACAGAGTTGACTGAGTCTAACTGTTTTATGGATCATATCATTATTAGACCTTGTTAAATGTAGTGTTTCTGCAAAGTAAATCGCATTTGACAAACCAAGAGATCAAATGAGAAACTGAGGCTGGCGGAATATGTTATGGTGAAAAGAACTGGACAGATTCAGAGAATATTTACTCTGAGACAGCCGCAGGAGTGATCTGTCTAACTATGGACGATAAAGACTGATGATGCTGATGATGCTGATGATGATGATGATGATGATCATCATCATCATCATCATCATCATCATACAGGGAATTGAACTCCATTTTATTCCTATCTATTCATCGTGATGAAATAAAGTTATACTTCTTACTGCGACGTTTAGCTTTCGATTGATGGCTTGCAATTAAGTAAACATTGCATTTATGTCGATAATTTCTCAGAAAAAAAAATCAGTTTTTCGGTGAACCAATTGACTTTAATAAAATATCAAAATAACGAGTAAAAAAGGAGATTTTGATCTACTTGAGAAATTAGCTATCGTCCTAGCTGAAGCAACAGGTGTTGGCGTATCGATTTTATATGTGATAGAAAAGGAATAAACATAACGTAATGAATTTTTTAGAAAATACAAAATGATAATAAAGCAATAAAAGAAATGAAAGATTTCGAAATCTGCTTTTGATGAGTTGAAAAAAATTATAATCCTTAAATATCAATCAAGCAGAAATAAATCTCATATTTTATACGTCAGTTGGTTTGGATTTGCCAAAAGATATCTAAAAACGTGGGAAAATATGTTAGTTATCTTGATTCATACTCCATAGATTTTTTAATTGAATTCAATTTGGTATGAAAATTGTATGATAAGCATTTAGTTTAAGCTGTTCCTTCTTCTGCACAATAAAATAGTATATTTACTATATTTTGCTTAAATATTTGCTGTTGTTACCGACTAATTTTTAAGGATGTGAACCAAATTTATGTCGATCATTGGATTTTACAAATCAAAAAAGCAATTTTAGTAATACAGAATGATTTTGAAAATGATTTTTCAAGAGTATGATTCATTTTTGATAAAAGTTAATTGGAATAACAAAATGAACCTTGTTCGATTTATTTAAAGAGGTAGGGACTCACACTTAATAAATCTCTTTGTCCTAAATGTTCAATGAGTTTTTTTCATGTTTGATCATCTCAAAACCAGTTTTTATTTATTATGGCCGATAATCTTATTGGTATTCTCATTTTTTAAATATCAGTGTAATTTGAGGATATTTTTGAGTTGGCATATTTGAAACTTTAGTTGAAGATGGAAATCAGAAATTTGAATGTATGTAGTTTTTTTTTTAAGTGGGTTTTTGAAAATGCAAGAAAAAATTGTCCGAGGCTCTTTAAAAAAATAAACATCAAAATTATGGGTTTTTTTTCAGAAAAATTCAAATTCTTTAAGTGTTTTGTCTACATGTTACTTAGAAAATTGCTTTTGTTCCATGGATAAGGGAAGAGGGTCAACATTATGTTGTAATACATAATTTAAAAAAAAATCGAAATTAGTGGTTTTATAATAAAAATAATCTCATATATGATATAACATTGTACAAATAAATTGATATTTTTTTTGCAGTTTGAATACAAAATTTTCATTATATATGTACACAATATAGTATATCTATATGATATGAATGAATATGTAGATAAAACATATCACTGCTGCCGTTGTCTTACTGTACGTAATACCTGAGATGTAAACAGCACCAGGAATTAGTTATATTTCCTAAATGCCAAATCGGCATCCACAGGACAATCAAATTTGCTATGATACGACGTACAAATGACAAAATGTCCAAGCAATGAATTCCCCTCTTAAATATCCTATAAATAGGTCTACAAATACAGAAATAACTCAGTTTCTAAGTCATAAGTATTATCATATCATATTAACAGACCAAAGATCTCTTTGATTTTGACACTGATACGAATAAACGAGGGAATATTGGAAAAAAATACGATTTTTTTCCAAAGCAGATGTTGTTATTCTTGTCGGCTTTGATGTAGCGTATACGTCAAAAAAGACAATCATTATGCTGGGATGGAAAGTTCTTCTACATACAGTGTATACTTCATATTGGGCTGTTTTAGACAATTGTTTCGCTTCTTCCTATCTGGGTAGGGGTTGCAGCGTATACAGGATAACAGAATATCTATTAAATTTTCCAATAGATGGCGTACGGTCAAAGAAATCAACTGACAAAATAACTTGAATATGACTTTATCTGAAAAAAAGTGTAGGTTCATTTTTTATTTGTCCCAACAACATTGAATAATTATAGCTATTACGACTTGTCGTATTACTATCAAATAAAACGTTACAGCGCCCAAACAAGCCAAAACAATCTCGCAATGAGACAATATCGGTTGAGTTTCTGATACATTCGTGACTATCTCATTAATATTTGTCGACTGAAAAAATCTTATAAACTTAGCTTTAAACATCTAGTTTAACTGATAGCCTTGGGCCTAAAAATATAGTAAATAACTATAAGTATGTCTTTCAGCGTTAACTCCTTCCGTAGTTGTTTTACTATCTCACCACAGACTTTTTTTTTCAGGTACATCGATACACATCCCAAATTTCATATATTTATTACCCAAGAAATTGTATTGCAGTGGTTCGCACGTTAGGTTAGGTTACAATTAGTCTTGAGTTCGATCGAGATTTTGCAGTTTATGTCCTCGATATTAAGGAGTAGGTAGATTAAGATTTTCGAAAAAGGGGTTAGAAACCTTATTCTTAGGAATACTTGATCGAATGCTATCTTCAGTAGCCTTTAAACTCGATGCCAGTCCATTTTCGATTTGCATAATTCGAGTTATAATTATTTGCAAATAAATATATGATTAGATAAATACATAAATAAGGGTAAGTAATTTGCATTTAATCTACATTGCCTTTCCTGCCTTGGGAAATCAGGTCATTTTAATATAAATTACCGAGGTAAGCGTGAATACAGACCCAACACTATTATTATCAAGTTGAAGATTGGAGAGGGAAATGATTTATCCCCCAAGTTAGCGCATGCTAACCGGCAAAAGTCATGCAACGATGTTCAGTTCATGCTATTTTACAGTAGCAAGCATGCAAACTGACATACAGGAATCAGATTATTTTAAGGAAGATTTCTAAATGCTTCTGACTGGAAAAAAAACCTAATTCTGACTGGAAAACCTTCTCTGTCTAAGTGATAAATTTATCACCTGGATATTTTTTTTTTTTGAGGTATCAGTTGAAGTTTTTCTTCTCACTTTTGTAGTTCCATATATCCTTTTTATTTCAAGTCAGATAATTTCTCGGTGCATGCTTGACGGATAACCTCATAACATTAATTTTTGATAAATTGCTTTTCTTCTTTTTGTTGATATGACTGCGTTTTATATACTTCCTAAGATTAGTTTCCCTATTCATATTGGTTATTACAATAATTTTCTTTTGATTAAAGTTCAATGACTTGGCAAAAATGTTCTGTCTCAAAAATGTACCGTAAACAGATATTAAAAGAGATTTATTATTTTCCATAATTTTTCTTTTTGGCCACGAATTAGAGAAAATATTTCAGTATATTGTAAGTCTTAATACGTTTCTATACGTTAATTTCAACTGTTGGAAATATTATGGCAGTCTTGATAAGCTTGGTAAATATCTATGGCCATAGAATATAACAAAAAGAGTAACCCCCAAACGGACAATCATGCAAGTTGCATATGAGAGAATCCTGCTCTATCCATCATAACATGATATCATAATACAGAACAGTATATTTTAGAAAAAGGCAAGAGCCTGGTATTACATAGAAACTATTAGAAAATTCAAATAGCAATGGGCTGGACATTTTGCAGGAATGTAAGGTAACTTTTGAACATCAGGACTCATAACGTGGATCCTGATAAGTCATATGGAAAACTGTGGTCGACAGATAGCAGGGTGGTGTGACGAACTAGATAAATTCAGGAAGTACCTGCTCCACGATGCCCATAATAAAGACGTCAACAGATTGCTGCTGCTGATGATGATGATGTCAAAAGTAAAAGCTCGTTTCCCTCAAAACTTTTGCTTGTGTATTGTACACAGTTTTCTGTCTGCTTGCCACGCTATTGTGGCACAATGCCAGACTAAGCCGATACCTATGTGAGCGTTGCATTGAGTTGTGGCTGGCAAACTTGTCTATCTAGAGCATTTGCCAGCGTAATTTCGATCATCCAATATTTTCTCGATATTGTGCATATAATGCAAGAATGGGCTGAGTTCAGTAAATACCTATGAATCCCAGGTGTAGAGTGATGGTTAACAAATTAGTGTAACCAAACTATTCCTTATTGTAGAAAAGTTCAGTGTTCACCAAATCCCCCGAACCTGTGGTCGTGTGGTATACTAAAGCAAACCTCGTTAAATGATATGGGAAACTTACATGAACTGACAGCAAGTTTCGATCCTCAGATCTGCCCCAGAGTACTAACTTATGGACCTCTACCAGACTTGCGAAATCTTAGTAAATTTCTTTAACGATAGAACAATTGATCGAAATTATTGAAGTATCACCTATGCAGTTTGTCCTGTACTGTACTGCGCAAAACCGTTGAATGAACCAGCTGGAACTTTTATCCATCACTAAGTAAATAGAATGGTTATAAGATAAATATCTTTAATATAATTATGCTGCTAGTATGTGCGATTTTCACACTTTCTGTTTCGTCGGCCTTTCTTCTCGAGTGTTTTTATTGTCAATGGAACGTTTTGACAGGAACTAAATCATTTTATCTTACAGCAATGAAATTCAGCTTTTCACCATATCTTCAATCCTGTCACTTCTTCTTCGCCACCCAACCATGCAATATAGTGAGCAAGTTGGAGAATGGAAGTGTGTTTGAAGAGGAATAAAAAGGTACTCAACCTTTGTTATAGCCGCCATCTCATATGACTGAAGCCTAAAAGTGAGTTATATTAATGATCGAGTACAAAGAGTTAGCGAAAGTCTTTAACGATAACATTAGCAAGACACATATTTGTCAATTCATGTAATAACATATATATATATATATATATATATATATATATATATATATATATATATATATATATATATATATATTATAATATTATATTAAGGGATTCAGGTAAGACCAATGAAAGATAGACAATCTTGGCTGTGCTAGGGTTAAACAGAATCCCTTCCCCCATTCATTCTGGAATTGTATGCCCACTACAACCCCTTTATTAGTAGTTCCTGTTATAAAATAAGTAAACATGTGTCAAGAGAGTGATTTTGTCATTCAGTTTTTGTGTATGCAACTCTTATTCGTACTGTAATGAAGACATGTAATGATTTTCAGGAGGTCATTGATGTGATGGAAAAGAGTCAAAACTAAAAAGCTGAAATTTCACAAAAGAAGATGAAAAATTAAAAAATAGGTATGTCAGAAAAAATTATGATAAAACAGAGAATTAGGCGAAAACAATGTTTGTGTTCACCTTTGCTAATCATTACTTGTACGACACAAGGGCAATAATGCAGGGGATTTTCTATCACAGCAGTCTTGTAAGTAGAATGTATCTGCCTGCCAGAAAGATTAGCATTCAATATCCTAGCTTTTACCTGAACATAAAAACTGTCAGGAGATGCAAAACTGTTTTAGCCACGAGGCAAGTCACTGCATCCATGGCTTGCAAAGAATAAAAAATGAATGCTTGACAACTAAGTCCTTTGTAAAAGTTCTCCGAGACCCCTTTCTGGAACATTCCCTTGTTCGCTGGTACAAACTAATCATTCATGAATCCATTATGAGGATCCACTCGCATCCAGATTTTGACTCCTCTTCAAGTTTGTTTCAGGGGCACATGCTGCTTGAAGAGGAAGCGATCATTTCCTCATCAATGGACATTTCTCTATGGGGAATGTATCCAGATTTAATATTTTTTTTCTGGAGGATCAGATCCATGGGCGATCCGATGGAGTCCAACCTGTCCCCTTGGTGAAATATCCAAGATATCACCCACGTGAAACTCCTGGTTTAATTTAACCTGTCGATCATGGGATTTCCTCTCGTTAATAAGTGGACATTTACCGTGTAGCTTTGTCTTGGACAAAATTACTATAATAGGGCGCCTGTTAGAATGGAATTCATATACACCAGCGAAATGAACTTGCATAATATCGAGCAATAACAGGCGCCAAAAGCAAGTGCATGTCACGGGTGCGTAAGAGGGAGATCGCTTCATCGTCTTGGTTTTGTGCCAAAAATATGTCAACGCTGGGAAAATGTCATTTAAAAGAAAGTTATCGCTCAACGGAAATACCGAGGGATCTGTTCATTCGGTTCGTTCTTATTGACTGGTAAGATTGTAATAGAGACACTCAATCTTTTCCGTTTCACTTCTCTTTCTCCTTCTTTGAAACGGGGTTGTTTCCCCGGGTTGAAACTTATCTGTATCGAGGATAGCGGACTTGGAGTATTCTCAATCGGAAAATCCATCAGTCGATACTGAACCCTTTTAGCGAGTGAGCGCGAAAGAGTGAAAACGGAAAAAAAGACAGTAGAGAGTTGAATAGAGAGAAAGGTTATGGGCGATGTCTCCAATGACAGAAAGCTGTGCATAAAGTGCATATGTGCAGTTCTAATGCACTTGAAATGCAAGTCTTTTGCATAGCATTTCTCAATTTACACCAGACAGCCCTCCAGGATGTGACGTGTCGTTTGATACTTTTCTTTTTGCTAATTTCTAATGTGAGTTCAATCTGAGTTCTAATCTGAGTTCAAACTTCTTTGGAAGTTCTACTTATTCTGCCCAGTGCCAAAGTAAGCAATATTGGTGGTCATATCGAACCCTATCAGTGATGTTATGATTATTAAGCTAATCCCTCAGAACAATTCGCTTGTTTAGTGAGGTCGATCCTAACTTGGTGCCCAATACTGTAGATACATGCCATATCAAACTGAACTAATGGAGAAAGAGAAAAGAAGAGAGTATACAAAAGAAAACTAGGGAGAGAGCTGAAGGTCGAAGAATAAAATAAAAATTGAATAAAGAAATAATAAGATGATAGCCGGAAGAGAAGGCGAGAATGATACAAAAACGATATTTTAAAAAGAAAGAATAATAGCAGAAAAGGAAAGGAGGTAAACGAAGAGACAAAAAATACTCATCAATCTGAAATAACCGAAAAAAGAAAAAAAGGAAGAAAGCTGGGAAGGAAGGAAAAAAAGGAAGGAAAAGGGGAAGCAAGAAAGACATGAACGAACGGAATAACAATCGTGTACAAATCAAGATGAACGTGATTAGTCATTTGGAATATTTCCTCAACTTCCATGTGGGACTTAGTCCCAGGAGACGGCAGATAAAACGGCGATCTATTTCTGTTTATAATTGTAGCAATCATTACACCACGCTCTTTCTGTCTTTTCGATAAGGCTCCGAAATTTTCCCCTCGTTTTTTGATAAGAAGTCTAATAAGTTATGACTCTTCTTATCACACATTTGAAGTTCTCGATACATGAAAGCCCCCTTTCCCTCAGAAGTGAGGTATAGTTCAATATTTCTTACTGTATCATACAATACGAAACTTTTTAAATATCTCTCACGTACGCAAGTGGTAGGTTTTAGAACGCAGGTGAAAGTCAACATTTCAAATGCTGATTATCAGAGCAGTCTAGCCCTCTCCACTTTGATGGTTAGCACGATTCAATTTCCCATGTGGCCTTGCGCCGGAATAAATATTCACTGACTGCGTTTAATTTTGTATTTTTTCGTTTTTTTCCCTTGTCTATTGTTACACTCTTTATTTCGGTCCATTCATTCATTCTTCCATTCTTTCTTTCTTTATTCTCCCTTCCTTCTTTTACTTTTTCAATTTATCCATTTACTCTCTCTCTCTCTCTCTCTCTCTCTCTCTCTCTCTCTCTTCCCCGTTTTCTTCCATTCACACAGTTTTGTCTCTATTTTTGTTCTTGATATAGCATTTATTTCATTCATTTCCTTTTTGATTGTCTATTTTTTTTCCTTCAATTAACTTGGTTCAATGCTCTCTTTTTTCCCTTTTTTTTAACTTATTCATTCTGCTCTTACCAAAAGTCATTGTTCATTGTCTCCTCCTATTTTCCTTCATGTTAACGTTCATTCATCTTTTACTTTCCCTTTGATTTATCCTTCACTCTTTCTTTCTCTTTCTTTACTATCTCTTTCTTCCTTAAACTAAATACATTACTGTCAAACATTCTCCTTTTGTTTCTTCTTTATCTACAATCTATTCTATCTATCTGGACTTTTATCATTTTTTTTTTTCAATTTTTCCTTTCCCAATATTTCCTTTTTCAATTCACTACCCTTCTTTTAATACTAAGTTTACCTTTAACTTTCTTCCCAAGAGTCAAATTTATTCATTCGTTTTTTCCTGATTTATTTTGATCTTACACTCATTCATTTAATAGTTTTTATTTTTCAATCTCACATTTCCTATCTCTCTTCTGTTTCCTTTTCTTCTCGCACTGCATTCCTTGGGTCTTCCCTATTTCACCCCTTTATTTAACCATTCATTGTTCATTGATTATTTCTATATCAATCAGATTAATTTTCTTAATCACCATGTTGTATTCATTATTCTATTTCTTATTAGTCCTCTTTTTGAGTGTTTTTTTCTATATTATTTCTTTTGGTTCTATTTTCCAATATCCTTATATTGTCTCTTCAAATCCATTTTTCCATGCTACTATTCTGATTTCTTCCCTATTAGCCCGTTCAACTTGGTATGCTGTTGTCTTTGACAGAAAATAAATGAGGACTTCGTTATAGATGTCTGTTCTCGTTATCGTTGCGTCATTTTCTCAATTTGATATCTTTTTTGATTCTTGCTAAATCTCATCTTTTTGTTTGTTGATATTTCATAGGCAAAACTTTTGTTACATTTGGGAAATCTTCTCAAATCGTCACCTATTTCTCTGAAACGTGATCATAATGTGTACAAAACCACGGCAGTTGGAAGAGGGTAAGTTACAGTCAATTTGATCTTTGTTTACACAATACCATGATTCAGTAAATATATGTCTGTCCGTCATCACAAAGCTGGAAAACAGAGCTATGACTAGAAAATTTTCTGTGGTCATTTATGGGACACTTTGGCAAGTCTCCGGTGAGGTAGATTTCAAAAATTCATCCTTGAAAAATTGGGGTTATCAGCAATGCTTACCTAATTATTTGCTATCCTACTGTCCATGGGAAATGTTTGAATTCATCTCCTCTTCCAGCCATTGGTAAAATAGCGTATAGTAAAGTGAGTGATACCAATTCGACTGTAACTTTAATTCATACATCGGTAACTTTAAAGAAGAGTCTGAGACAGTGATATATTCTGATTTGTAAAGTTCAGGCAAAGACAGCTGATGCTGTAGACAGAGCAAATATTTGGGATATCAGTTTGCAATAAAGTTCATACTATATTGGTGTCTTACAATTTATGCTTACCTAGATGATTACTTCCTTACTATAATTCATCAAATGGCGAAGAAAATGCTGGTTGTTGATCAGTCAAGTCTCTGTGACTCAAGTTGAAACTCTGCCTGAGTGAGACCGGTTCTAATGTCATTTGGAAAGACCAAAATTCGTCTCTTCTCACAGCTATGGGTGAAATAGCAAATATTGAAGTGAGTGACAAAAGTTTTTCGCCTGTCACTTTATTTCACATATCGTAAAGAACTATTCGAACCAGATAGATAAATTTATTATATGTGAAACCCGGGAGAAGACGGCAGGTGTCGTAGCCAGTACTTTGAAAGTTTGACTTTGATAGAGCGAACGCTAACTTATTTTCATCCATCTATTTTATTACTTTTTTGACTGCGATTTACACCATAAATATAAACACATGCCTAATTGAATGTCTTGTTTGTGTTTGGGTGTATTCATGCTTAGCTTGAATTTTACTGTCTTTAATTCATTGTATGGCCACTAGACATCCAGTGCTTATTAATGAGACCACAGAGCAAGTTTTTTGCGAGGTTTTTTTTTCAAACTCGCTCAAGATTTTAAGGGGGGGGGGTCATTTCGAATGTAAACCCATGCTTTATTTACTTTCTAATTCAGTTAATATCAGTCCGTCCATTTGCTAGAATGACTCAAGAATGACCTGAGGAGTGCCATTAATTGTGTTTGTTATCAAAAAGACCCCAGATCAAGGTTTTCGCACATCTATCATTGAAAATTGAAAAAAATAATGTGGGATTCGCGGTCGCATTCTCGCAGATAATAAGTATATGTCACATCAATCAATCTGTTATCTTCTTTAGTAGCTATTTATCCAGTGCCAAACATAGGTCTTCCCCATCTACTTCCCTGGCGACAACCATTGCGTTAGGTCTTCACCTGTTTTACCGGCAAACCTTCCTATATCATTCCTTTTGACTCGTCTTTCCGTATTGCGTTTTCTGTCCTACGGGTACCGATCGGTTATTCTTTTGCTCCACCTGTTGTAATTCCTTCTTGGTAAGAGTCAATTCCATCTCTATTTTTATTGCTTAATCATCTGTATAATATCCTCCACTCGAGTATTCCCTCTGAACCTTTGTTGATCTTTTTCTATATCTTACAGTTTTCCCACGCCCTGCTCTTTCCATGCCCCTCTCTGTGATTTCAAGTTGATTGTTACTTTGTTTGGTCATTCCCATGTACCCTTCGGGTATGGTGAATTGTAGCCAATAAGATGTAATTAAAATACCCCTTACGAACAATTTTGAGGGACTATTTGAGCCTCACGTGGAAACTAGCTGGTGTGTGTTTTATCTGTTTTTTATGTAAATAACCATTATGTCAACATGCAAAAAGACTGAAATTTGGAGCTGCTGAACGGAAAGTTGAGGAAATGAGTCCTACATGAACTGAATGACATGTTCCTTGACTGTCAAACACCACACCCCTGAGCTGATTGTCTAAGGATATAGAATTCGGATATGAAGTCCCACAACATCTTTCATATTCGCTACCCATTTATCTGAAACAGAATCAATTTTTCAAGCGCGTTGAACTCTATATCCGTTATATAAGGAGCGATTATAAAGAATACCTATTTCACGCTTTAAAGAATCTGTGACTTTCAAACTTGACAGATTTCATAAAGATTTGATATTATCATTGCAGCATCGTTGGAAGATGGTTATTGATTCAAATGCGTGATATTTTGATTGAATAATTACTGTTTTTGGTTATTCTTATTGTCCTCCATGTTAATATAACCAAGGAAACACCGTCTCATCTGATAGTTTTATTTCATTTGCTTTTTTACCAATCTTTTCTTCTTTTTCTTTTTTTGTTTCTTTCCTTTTATCTGTCTTTCTATTGTCTTATTTTCCTTTTTCTTTTTCTTTCTTTCTTTCAATTTATTCCATCTTGCTTCCCATCACTTCATCTTTTTCCTCTCTTTTTTCTCTTCTACTCTATTCCTCCTCTTGGTTACTTCTTACATCAGTTCTTGGGATTTCCTCTGCCGTAAAACGGGATAAGGTCAATTTGTTTTCCAAAATGTATGAAAAATAGCTCTGCAGTTGGTCTGTACCTGCAAAACGAATCTCAGATCTTCTCAGAAGCCCTAGTCCTGCATCCAATGTAACTGCTACGATGATTTTTCAATAGATTTTCCCCAAAGGGCACCGACAGTCAGTCTAATTGATACATTTTGCCCGTCGCCATTTCATCCGTCTCCTTTGAATTCTGCTGTTCGAAGATCAATACGTTTGATATGCACGTGACTGAACTACTGCGTTGCAAATCGAGGAATGTCGTCTTTCATATCTGAACGCTTTCATGAACGATGAAAGATCCATTTGTGCTCTTCCCTTAATATTCGATGAGGGCAAACGACTACAGAACTAAACCAGAAGATACATACAAACGTTTTTACTGTGGTTTCTAGGGACAGCACAGCATTTTAAACAGATTGGTGCACCTGAACAAGCTGTTTATAGAACCATAAAGTTTTCGTCGTTTGCCCTCGAATATAATCTACATAAGGTTTACTGAACTTCGATATTTTCGTTTTGCATTCCAAAATGCCGTAAAGTGGAGGAGCAATTATTATGAATTTAATTACCATTCCCTCCAGAAAAAAAACGAACAAAACACAAAAACGAAAAACAAAAAAAATCAAAACCTTATCTCTGTCTGGGTCAATGTCAATTGTCGAGATACGTCATCTGCAGTGGATGCTGTAGAAGGCTCTGAATCCAACAGTATGATTGACTGCTTCAGCCCCTCGTATTCATCGTACATCTTATTGTAAACACTCAAACCACCCTTTAAATTTGCTACGCGGCTCTTCGAAATTGATGTTATACTTTTTTGCAGTCTTTGAGCCACTGTCAAGTGGAACAAAATCCTCATGCACTACTATTTTTCAGGATTGGAACTTTTTTTGTTGTTTTTACCCTTCATTTCTATTTTATATCCGATGGGATCTGCTATTTTTGTGTGAACCCCCCATACCGGGTATTGTAGCTATTATCCAATAGTACCCATATCTTTGTCTCTTTTGATTTCACCCTTAATTTTGTGATCAGATCGAGTACTGCTTTTTGTATGAAATCCTCAGCCTTGTTACTGAGATGCATTGATTCATTACCACCGATAACCTTGTCTTCAACCTCGTCTTCATTGTTTTTATCAGATAACAAATACGTCGATACTGGCCCAGGGAATCAATATGATATTTAGTCATTTATTGACAATACATTCTCAAATAACATCCATGTTTTCTTTGAGGATATTCACACAAGAATAAACGATGTTTACCTTCATCTAAGTTTGATCAATTACGATAAATGAAATCACCTAACGAATACAAATTAGTCTACTTTAAATACCGTCGTGACATTTAGGACAATGCATATTTAATCATTGAACTGGAATCAAAATTAATGTTGATACTTTATATAAGAGAGAATGTAAGATATGTATGATAAAGTCTTAGGTCAGTGATCCCTGAAAAATTCTCAAATTCTTCGGTTGAATATGTCGGTAGAAAATCAACTCAAAAGAGTCTTTTCTTGAACATCATTATTCTCGGAATGATATCATAGGTTGGTTCGCAAGAAAACTGGGGTATAAACTGACACAACAGATTTAATATTCACATGGATGAAGACCCAATAGAATTGTCTCGAAATGCGAGTAACATCTATGTTGTACTTGATGATCTTCATCTTCAAACGTGTTTCTTGGGATAATCTACGTAAGTAACCCCTCTGTCGGATGCTCCCAAAGATCGCCTATGGAGCTGGAACAGGGAGCGTTCACTGAGAACAATACAACAGGTACATGGGAGGATCACATTTGACCTCAAATGGGAAGAACAAGATAGCAGTGTCTATTAGAGGGAAAACAGGATTCAGAGATACCATTTAACATATCAGAAAACTCGGATTGCAATGGGCCCCTCATGTTGCAAGAAAGTCTGACAACTGCGACTCACAACATTACTTGTAAAACTGTGGCTAACAGAAAGACAGTGGACGTGATGTAGTAGTTTGGGAAGTATTAATTCCGTGATGTTAACAATAGAGAGATTTGGCGAATCTTGAGGAAAGTGTATGTCCAGCAACAGACGGACGATGATGAGAAGAAAATCCATGTGCAATACACGTCGAGAGACACTAAATTGAATAACAAGCTATATGCATTTTGACACGGCCCTAAATATATAGAATAGATCTCTCTCTCTCTCTTTCTCTACACACACACATGCACACACACACGCACACACATGCACACACACACACACACAAATGCTCACACACACACACACACATATATATATATATATATATATATATGTGTGTGTGTGTGTGTGTGTATTTATTGGAATAATCGCTTATAATGGGGTGATGTTTGATGAAGACTGCTGGGGGAGCAATGTCAAAATAACTTTTGTTTTCAAATCTCCGGACCAGGCACATGATGATCCCAACAAGAGGAATTTGAACATTGTGGCATAATATGTGATTTTAATAAAAACATAAAAAAACACTGAAATACTTACAAAACTTACATTCAGATGTATTGGGAAATAATTAAGTGATATGATGAAAAGCTTTAAAGAAGAAGGTAAAGAATATATAAATATTCAATATTCTAAACCTGAGAAGTTTTATGTGTATGTATATATATATATATATATATATATATATATATATATATATATATATATATATATATATATATATATATATATATGTAAAACAATCTTGAGACTGGATTTAAATACAAATATCTGTTATGCATTCATAATTATGTTGATGTTTTACCATAATCAGACTGACAAAGCCATTCCTCAGCAAATGGTAATTTTCCATGCATGTGTTCGTACGACTACTGCACACTTATGTATTCTGAGAAACGTTTTTGTTAAAGAGCAGCCATTTATTAATTTGTACATGCACACTCAAATTTTCATAACATAACCATACACCTACATTCATTGATATTGACACAAAAACAGTCACATCATCCTCTCTCTATATATAAAGAGTAAGAAAGCTAGAGAGAGAGAGAGAGAGAGAGAAAGAGAGAAAGTGAGAGAGAAGGGAAGAGAGAGAGAAAGACATATATGCAAACAGATAGATATACAGATAGACATATTGATATTGGCATAGACCAATATCGATTAATGTGAATAGAATGGTAAAGATGAAGAGAAAAGCACTTAGTGAGATAGACAAAAAAGAGAAGTAAAACCAGATATAGCCAGGTATGTGTGGGTATGATGGGAAAGATAGATAGATAGATAGATAGATAGATAAATGAATAGATAGATAGATAGATGGATAGATAGATGGATATATATATATATATATATAGATAGATAGATAGATAGATAGATAGATAGATAGATGGATAGATAGATAGATAGATAGATGGATAGATAGATAGATAGATGTAAACCAGGCTCGATTGATAAATAGTTGTGAATAGACTGATTGAATATAGATTTGGATAGAGCTGTATTGATTTGTAAATCCTTGGATGAATAGCGTGATTTAACAAGTACAGTTAATCAGCAAGATATTAAAGTACAATATAATCATGATAAATGCCAGTTTAAAGAAACTTAATCGATTTGATACTCTGAATAGACTGAATAACGCATTACTAGTTGCTCAGACTCAAACCTGTCCCAGTGTATCATACCATCAAACCATCAATTATCTAGTGACATAAAACCGTTCAGAGACCAACTTATTACGTTTCATGTGATAGGGTACAGCGCGTTTGACGTTTCCGTGTTTTACGAGCGTCGTCAGTTTCGCTCACGTGATACGATCATTTCCTTCTGCAACTGATGCGCATGCTCGGATTATTGGTAACAATGGCTTCACTTAAATCTATAAAGAGCGCGTGACGAATTGCGCAATAAATAATGGAATTCAGTTCGACGGATGAATAAAAAATGAACGAATAGACATTCTTGCAGAACTGTTTGCAAGCAGAGCATCATAACTCAAATTCATAATCTATGTCATCTTCAAGATGCCTTCATACGATGGGGAACTTTTTTTTTCATCATACTTAGTCACGAAAATTGCCCCCAAAATTCTCAGTACAAAGTTTCAAGGAGATTTTACTTCAAGATTTTATTCATAAGATGCTTGCCTTAACCTGCCAAACTAAATTACGTGAAACATTGGGGACACATTTAACCCGATCCTAATAAATTTTTTTCTGTGTTTGTCGCACGGTGGGTTAAAAGGATAATCTTTTAATCAAGAGATCGTTAGAATAATACCGAGAGTGACATTTTCTTCAAACAATAGTAGGCACAATAGATGACAGATATTCTTGTAGTCGTGTTTACTTTTATTAATAATTCTTTTTTCTCCAAGTAAAAATATTGGTCTGTGAGGAATGAAATTAGGCAATAATCATCAACAGCAGCCTTTTAGAGTCCGCTGTTTAAGATAGACATTCTTCAAGATGCATAATCGTTGGTATTGCGAAGCCAGTACTTTCTGAATTTGTCCAGTTCGTCTCACCATCTTACTTCCAGTCGGCCACAATTATGCATATGATCTCTGGGTAAACATGTGGTGAGTGGTGATGTCCTGTATTTGTCTTATATTTTTGCAACATGTTCACCCCATTGCCATTTGAATTTTCAAATGGTTTTTATATCTCAGATTCTTGCCTCTTGTCCAATATACCGCACAGTCATATAAACTTGCCATGTTATGTTGATCGTGATTCACTCATTTGCGCGTTGCATAGTCCTCGGGCTGAGTGTCGATCTTTTGGTTAGGTTCCATGTTTCAATTCCATTGGTGATTATCAGAAGGATACATTTGTTGTGCATCCTTCTTTTAGCACCAGTGGAATTTGTTTTGTTCTTCAAAGTCGAGCTTGCTCTGATGAAAACTTATCAATATAGTGTGATTCTTCGCTTTATTTCTCCTTCTTTTGAGGATTTCATGGATATTCGCTGTCCTAGGTAGATGTAGTGGTCAAATTTTTTCGGCTCCGCATTTTTGATTTTGATCGTTGTGTATTTGTCTTTAACATGTCTGTTTCACATGACATTCGCGTTGCTGAGGTTCATGTGGAGGCCAACTTTTTTGTTTGTTTCATTTATTTCGTCTTCATATCCAAGATATCCAAGAAATTACGGCAGACTTTTCAAATATCAAAAAATTAAAAAACAAACAAAACAAAAACAAAAAACGAAAACAGAATCAGTAAAAAATGCAGACCTGCATAATGTTGTCATATAATCGCAAAAAAATAGTAACCTTTGAAAAACAATAATTTTGCGATAAAAGAGATGAAAAAATGTTACATCAGTAGTAAAATTGAACAATCTTATTTCAAGAAGATACAAGTTGGTACATGGCTCTAAAAATTAAACTATTCTGTACCACTGCATTAATTTTTTTTCTACCTTTTTAAATCGCTCACCATTATTATAATCTATGTGACTACATCTGCCAATCTCATTGTCATTAGAAACTGGAAGAAAGTTTGTTGAAAAAAATAATGCAGGGGAGATAAGTTCCTGGCCTACACTTGAATTTCATTAAAATTCCTTTCAAGATGTATTGTGAAAATATAATTACAATTGAAGAGAAGAGAATTACTGGATATGCAGTAAACTCTAATTACTTTCCCCGTAGCTTGGTGCCCATCCACTCACAAAAGTACAACTAAATACATTGTGGCCTTTTAGAGATCCTATGTTGTGTGGACATTGTTACGATGGAGATGCTGTCAATGTTCCTGATCCAGTTACTTTCTTCTCCCACTGCCTGTTACCCAACCTTTCCCTTTGCCTAATACCCAGTCCCTCACAAAAGTTAATTGGAATTCACGCAAACTTCTAATTTACTGTGTGGACATTAGCTACGATACAAGAGAAGAATACATTCCTAATCCACCCGCAAATCCAGTGATTTCTCACGTAGCTAATTGTTCTATTTTCCACAATCTTATTTTTTCATTCCTCGAAGGAGTGTATTGACAATCCAAAAGACTTATAGACAAGAGTTATTACATTTAAAAAGAATAATATTGAGAGTGCTTTATCTTAATATTACGTCCTATAGGATGGAGAAAACCATTACGCACTAGGTCCAAAATAACTATGTTTTTAGATATCATTCACCAATGTCAGCGACAAGTTATTTGTCCAGATATCTGGTGGCTGAGCTGACTGAGGAATAGCTCCATACATCTCTTATCTTCAATATGGTTGCTGACAATTATAGACATAGGCATGCTTAAACCAAATTTCACTAATATTAAGATTTGTTCGCTCTGAACCTGCAAGTCAAGGATAAACATGCTAATCCTTCAATTGCAAACTCGTTTGAATGGACTTATTTGAAAGCATACAGCTTACAAACGTAGACAATTTGCAATTAATTCTACTTATTTCTCGTCAAAGGGATGAGGTATTGAACTGGCAGATATAACATTTCGACCCCGGTATGAATCAATCTTGAATAGCAGATATTATCAGTAATTATCATACAGAAATGTCAGATTCCAATTCAACGCATGCAGACAAAGGTACTCAATTAGAGTTTGGACCACGTGTGCTCATGATATATTTCAAGTGTTGTAACAAGTTTTCTTTATATATATATATATATATATATATATATATATATATATATATATATATATATATATGAATGCATATAACACAAATCATGAATGCTTTATAATTGAAATATCTGATATGGGATGGGTTTATTTCATAAAGTGCTTGAGTCGATTAAAGTAGAGCTTGGAGTACAATGAAGTGAGAACTTGCTGTTTATGTTATATTATGGAGCTTTTTCAGGTGAACGATTCAATTTTTTAGGACCTTATTTATGATATTGATTTTTAGAGATTTTTATTCATTCGAGGTTATCTTCCTTTTGTTCTTTTCTCTATCTATCTATCTACTATCTATATCTATCTATCTATCCATCTATCCATCTATATATATATATATATATATATATATATATATATATATATATATATATATATATATATATATATATATATATATGCGTGTGTGTGTGTGTGTGTGTGTTGATCATTGCTCTTTAAGTTTTTCTGTTTTATTTACTGGGGAAGCTGTGCCTGCTGATAATTACATTATTTAGATAAGGGACTATCTTGAAGGCATTTTTGTTATCTGTATGTAGTCAATCAATCAGTTGTTTGTGTTATGTATCATTTTTACTTAAATCTACTCCCCAATTTTAGGGTTTCTTTTTATATGACCTTAGTTGTTTATATGATTATTCTTGGTTTGGTTTGTCTTCTCATGCCTGAGATAAGTTAGTTAGTCTCCATTAATATGTCGGTAATGATGTACGGTTTTTACATTTTTCATGTTTTTCTTTTGTGAATGATTATGTGTGGTTTGCTAATTTCAGGTTGACGGGTATCATCGATATTACTATATGATCTTCAACTTGTAGGGGCTTCTCTTGGGTTGATATTTTGGCTCGATACACAATATTTGATATGAGATATTTGTTACACAATCTGTTTTAGTTTGTACCATAGCAACCTAGTTTATTTATGCCTTCGCCGTATTGTTTGTAATTACTTTATTGTTATGTTCTGATATAGATTTTTTGAGATTATCCGTACAACTATAGCCAATTTTCAGATTGTTGAATATTTGACTTGGTTGGTTGCTTCAGGAGGTATGTTTTTCTATCAATTTGATGATTTTTTTTTTTTACTAGTAGGTTGAATAGCTGTGTTAACTGGATGATTTTATAACCTCTCTTTTTTTCTTGTTGCAATATTCCAGTCTGTTGAAGATTACTTTTTCATCATATTCAATGCTAGTTTCAGTAGAATCGCTATCTTTCAATGAATTTTGCTCCATCTGAGGAATCATATGTAAGTCTATTTCCTGTCGATTAAGGGATTTTGTGATGGTTTTGTTCGGGTGATTTGGAACTAGTGTTCATATATATATATATATATATATATATATATATATATATATATATATATATATATATATGTGTGTGTGTCTGTGTCTGTGTGTCTCTGTGTGAGTGCCTGTATCTGTGTGTCTGTGTATAATACAAATCTAGAATACAATATAATATGACATAATAGAATATATAATCTGAAGAAGCCCAAACAGAGCAGAGAGTCGAACGTATTAAAGTAGCAAATTTTTTCACTTCATCGTATATATTATTCATATACATATATATATATATATATATATATATATATATATATATATATGTGTGTGTGTGTGTGTGTGTAATCGATATCAGTATTACACTAATTTAAGAAAAATAGTGATACTATTAGCAATAGTGATGTTTTAATTACTTTATCAAATATTCTGATAAAGAAAAAATATTACAATTTAATCAAAACCCTGAATAGAATTAACACATCATCATATTAGATTTATCTTGCATAAGTGATCCAATTTCCAGTTTAAGAATTTCACAATTGCAGAATGAGAATGACGAAATCACATTTTTTCCAAACTGACAAACTGAATTGAGAACGTCGAATAAATTGAGAACACAAATGTCATTTTCGTGATGAAATCGTTTTGTGATTCTTTTCATGGGCGGAATTCAAGTAATAAAATTCATTTCGAATAATTTCAAAGAATGCGTTCCTACTGAAATTCCAAAAGTAATTGGATTAAATTTGGAAATACTCTCCCACTTATACTAACCCATCCCTTATTTTGTTTAGTTTTATATCATAATTTCTCCAACTTTCCCTATCATCGTGAAATGGTAAGTATGAAAACACAATCATCATGGGTTATTCTAAGTAGCTCATATGTAGAGCAAATGAGTTAAATATAAGGATTGAATGAGACGGACGAATCCTTATAGAGAAAGGATATGTAAAACAATAAATCACGACGAAAGAACTTAGTTAAGAGTAAGATAGTCAACAAAAGATTGAAACCTCACTTGATAAGTGGATGAATCAAAATAGAAAAATAAAAAAACATGTGTCGGATGTTTTTGCTCTGATATCTGATTGAGCTCAAATCTAATCCCTATCTTATATTTCTCAGTTACATGCAAGCTACGTATCAATAATACTATTCTAAATCTACGTTTACCCCACTTAACCCAGTCAATTCAACTGAGGTGAACAACCTATTGAGTCTTACTAATTATTTATACGAATTATTTTGAAATTTAGTTTATTTCATCCATAATTTCATTCCCATCCTTATCCTCTGAATAAACCATTCAAATACATACTAATTCACCACTATTTCACATGCACACTCAATGCGTTTGATCTCATTTATTTACTCAAGTATATAATAAGTTAAAAAATGGTGGGGAATTTTTTTTTTTTGGTCCATTGCAAAAACAAAGTCGTATGAACGAATTGCTTTTCTCTTACAAGAGAGTTTTGAAATACTGGGATAGTTCACTAATCTATGTAACGGATAGTACCCATGTAAATGATTCCAAAAATAACAAATGTGGATCATTTATAATGGAGAATAAATCAACAGGGTAATCCTTGGAGTTATCAGCTGAAACATAGAAAAGAATTTAGAAAAAATTATTATATAAAATGAACCATGGTAAACTTTACCCTGTGCTGATTAAGCTTGCACTTTTTATTACACATTTCATACTCATTTCTATCCCTTGGATTAACATGTATTTTAAACGTTGAACAAACAATTATTATTATTATCATTATTATTATTATTATTATTATTATTATTATTATTATTATTATTATTATTATTATTATTATTATTATCATCATCATCAATTTATCACGAGTTGCCTGGTGGTAACTGCTGGAGTTTGAGTGACAGCAAGTCTGGAGCCCTCCTCTCCACACTCTCATAGTCCACAGCAGTACTATGGTTTAAAGTTTCACACCAGTATCCCGGTGGTCATAGCTGAAGGCTGAGTGACATTAAGTATCCACAGGTCTTCAGCCATCCTCAAATCTCATCTGTCCCCTACCTATCATAGCAGTGCTGTGGTTCAGACTGCTATAATCATTTGGGTAATTTTTCTCCCTCCTCTGTTAGGCCAACGCTAACAGCTGGGGTCCTAGATCCTTTATTTCTAACACTTTCCCTAGTAATCGAACAGTTCCTAGCAATGCTGTGGTCTGTACAGTCTCTATTATTCATTTTATCCCAAGTTCCTCCAACCTCTAGTACAGTTCCGTGTGCACCTCTTAGTACAGGTACTACTTTGATTTCCACGTTTCACACATTCTTCAGTTCTTTTGCAAGTTTCTGGTATTATTAACATATACAAATCATGTTTAACGTTTTTAACCCCAACACTTTTTAAACATTTACTTTACTTATACATTTTCCCATTTATAGCAATTCTATTATCATCATCATCATCATCATCAGTATTTTAACGTCCTTCGTTGGACATAGACCTTCCCCAGGATTTGCCACACTTCTCCATCATGGGCGTCGCAGAGCCAGTACTTCCTGAACTTGTCTAGCTCGTCTCGCCATCTAATGTTCTGCCGGCCTCGGTTGCGCATGTGATCTCGGGGGATCCATGTCGTGAGTCGCAATGTTCATTAGCTGTCTGCCATTCGTTTAACATGGTCAGCCCACTACCATTTGAGCGTTTTAATGGATTCTATGATGTCCCTGACTCTTGTCTTTTCTCGAACGTACTGTGCTGTCTTGTGGTTTCTCCATATGAGGCCCAGCATTATTCTTTCATGTGCACGTTGCATGGTTCTCTCTACAAAACAACAAATCAAATACCCAACTTCCTGCAAGATGACACAACCATATAAACAAACGACTCAATCCTAAAACAGCATCCACATCAATCAAAACAAAACTTCCATTCCATCAGAAATCTTGCATCAAACAAATTTAAGCATTGACTGAACCAAACACCGTCCAACTGACCTCAACGTCTACACGTAGGAATAAAGAACAATGAATCAAAAAACATCGATGTCACCAGCCGCTTGAAACACTTATAAATTGTAAATATCTATCTATTTACGCCCCGTGGACAGAACAAACCCTGAATACAGTGAAAATGCATTGCTCCTTGATAACATGAAGAGCACTCTCGCTCTCCATTTATATTCAAATCCACATCAAAACACACAAACATGGAAAAGACAATTATTTGGAAAACATCCCTATAGCACCAAGAGAATATGACTAGTTAGAAATGAAAGAAATATATAGAAAGCATCACAAAAAGAATGACTCGAAAAGCATATTACTTCTTGAATAAAGAAAAAAAAGACGGAAAAGAATACTATGGAGTTGGAACGAAAAAAAAAGCATAATGTAATGTACTAGACGGATTCGAAAGAGACCTATCAAAAACATAGAATTTCAGAATAACATAGACGAATGTTAAAAAAACAAACTGAAAAACGATGTTAGGGAAATTGAACATTCTACCAATGTTTTTGTATACGCTGACAAAACGAAAAATATATACGGAATAAAAACGTAAAACCAGAATAGATTACCAAGTAACATAAAACCAAAAAAACAAAATGTGTAAAAAATAGTGCAAGAAAACAGAACACGAAATTAAAATAAACGCAAAGGAAATAGCTAGAAGAACTCAACCAGGAAGGACAAATAAACTGCCTAGCAAAATCAAAAGCTTTCATTATGCTAGAGGACAACAAATATAGATCCAAATCTATCCCAACATTCAGACTAATCAAGCCTACAAAAGACAAAATGGAACAATGCTTGGAGATATAAGCCCCAGACTAAAAAACACCTTAACTTAAGAAATGGAGAAACACAAAATCAGCTACAGATTGATTCCGAAACATCAAAGATGAAAAGAAACTGCGCATTCATCGAACTAGACATTGGGTAAGTTTAACAAACAATAACAAAACGTATACAATATATATAAATATATATATATATATATATATATATATATATATATATATATATATATATATATATATATATATATATATATATATATATATATATATATCCAAATTTCTTTCGATGAGTGATCAACATTTTTACACAGTGATCTATGTTTTCACACAGAAATAAGGAATATCACTAAAAATTATTTCTGTGCCGTACATATATATATGTATATATATTCAGCAGGAGGCATCTAGTAGCCCTGACAACAAAACTTACCCACAATGCATAGTCCCTGGCAGTGGACTCTGGTTCCACATGGTACATTTTAATCCACACTCACACAACATGCACCACTGATGATGGGAGAAATCCCGAAACATGTATGGACTATTGACATATAAGGATTAATAAACCTTACCACCAAAAACTTCACTCCCGAGTCTGTCTCACTCTCTAAAGTACACATTGTATATATATATATATATATATATATATATATATATATATATATATATATATATATATATATATATATATATATATATATATATATATCATTAAATTGAACAGTTCATCTCCGACAAGATGTCCTAATCGTAGAGACGATTTATTCGGGAAAATCTTTCGTCCAGCACCTGAATTGAAATAGTAGCAAAAGGAGCAGTCGACCACCTGAATGAATGAAGAAAACAATTGTCGTGTGAGACTTGCATCCTCTCGGAAGCAGCCTTAGCTCGACTCTGATTCACCAACTGGAGTAATAACTTTTTCAGTAGGCAGGAGTTCTAAAAGCACGCTTAACTCTGCAGACGTCGCTATGAATATTTACACACACATGCACTCACATATATAGATGCACACTCACGCACACACACATACACACATACACACACATATATATATATATATATATGTGTGTGTGTTTGTCTTCCAGTCTTGCTGACTGTTCATATCGCTATATTAGACAGTTTATATCCAACGGAATGTTGTAATTGTAGACAGAAATTACTGAAAACATACTTCGTCCGAAATAACCGAGTAGCGGACTAAACAGCCCATCATGTGAATAAGAGAAGAAATTTAGCGTCATGCAGGACTCAAACACGCGTTCATCAGGAAGCAGTTTTAACGTGAGTCTGCTCTGCTAGTTGAGCCAGTTATTAGAAGTCTTTAGTTCAGTTGACGTTGCCTGGAAATCAAACATATAGAAGCGTTCATTTTGTGTCAAACTTAAATGACTTTATCGATAGCAATGCTTCATGTATTTCTTTTCATAAATAACTGTGTATGCAAATATTTGTAATTGAATACACTTGCCACCCAAAAGTTGATTGCTTTCCAGTGCTACTCTGATGCATGAATATTTTTAAGACTGTGTTTATATTGTTAATTATCATGAAAAAATGTATTCAACGAATTATGAAGGACAATCTTTGTCTTCCGATTTTTTGATTATCGTACGTTGCATCTTATAAGTAAGAGTAGTTCGGAAACTTCAAGAAAAAAATAATTTGAAAATCACAGGGTGTATAATTAAAACTTAACCATTTTTATATTTAAAATTGAGTAAAACATTAAAAATATGATTAAAAATGTAACGTAAATAGCGATATCTGATGGTACAAACTAAGTGGGACTAATTTTTCTTGGTACACAACTCATCTGACTCCAGATATTACCTTATAATTTAATCAACCGTTTACATTTAATGTCAACTAATTACTGCTCCATGGTTAGCCAGTAAACAATGTAGGAATACATATGGATTGTATCATTATCAATAGAACATATGTTTCTGATAAGTCGAGAAAGAGAAGGAGGGAATTTATGTAAGAGCGAGGAATATTCCGTGTTTCTTTCTTTCTCTAAATTCGATGACATAAACGTAAACATTAGAACAGTAAACGCAGTTTGCTTATGCAATAGAAATGATGCAGGTATCAATGTGCAAGCAAAACACATCAGAAACAATGAATTGGATAAACGTATTCATTGAGATGAGTATTCTATAAAATGAATGATCTGAATGTATTTCTAATAGGAAAAACCTGCGGTAAACATATTTCCCCTAGAGAAAAACAGCAACAAACACGCATAATTTGGAAAAATATATACATAGTTAAAAAAAAAAGCTCAATAGCTGCTTCTATCGATGGATACATTTTTCGACATTTTTGAGACAAAACCAAAAAGCCTTTTGACGGATAATGTTGAAATATATACGAACATCTTGAAATGAATCGA
>OY735209.1:39363069-39378069 GCA_963457665.1 Thysanoteuthis rhombus | reverse complement strand
GAATCTGTCAAGTTCGTCTCTCCATCTTGTGTTCTGTTGGCCTTGGTTTCTTATGTGATCTCTGGGGATCCATGTTGTGAGATGCGATGTCCATCGGTTGTCTTTCATTCTTGAAACATGGCCTACCCATTGCCATTTGAGTTTTTTAATAGTTCCTACGATGTCACGAACACCTGTTTTCTTCCTTATATATTGTGCTGTCTTGTGATCTCTCCATGAAAGGTTGAGGATGATTCTGTCATGTGCACGTCGCATACTTCCGAGTTTGCAGCCTTGTCTCTTGGTTAGGTTCCATGTTTCAGCTCCATAAGTGACTATCATGAGAATGCATTGGTTGCAAACTCCTCTTTTTAGAATTGGGGATCATCTGATTTTTGAAGGTTGACCTTGTTCTGCCGAAGGCTTGCTATCCCAAAGTGATTCTTCGCTTGACTTCCACCTCTTTTGAGGGTCTCATGGATATTTGCTGTCCTCGGTAAATGCAGTGGTCTACCTTGCTGAGTTTTGCATTTTCTATCTTGACAGTTATGTTCTTATTTTCAACATGATTTTTGCACATGATTTTTGTTTCACTGAAGTTCATGTGTAGGCCGACATTTTTGCTTTCTTTGTTTAGATCGTCTAGCATTAGTTGGAGGTCGTGTAGGTTCTCTGCGAAAAGGACTATGTCATGCATGTATGCATGTGTTTGATATATATATATATATATATATATATATATATATATATATATGTATATATAACAGTCATGGATGTAATGATTTACCAAGTGACACATATTCTGTGGAAAACCCCGTAACTATTCATCGAAATTATTTGATATCGTAAACTCATAAAGGAACCCAAACACGCATAAAATAGTAAAGCAGGGGTTCGAAACATAATATCGTAGCAGCAATCATATACAAGGCTCTTTTTTCGGAGCAGTCGATATTTCATACAATCAAATACATTATTCATAACTACGGGGACGATTAACCTTGCCTGGACCAAGAAGATTGTACATACAGCTGACTGAAGAGAACTGTTTGTGGTCAACATTTAAATGAGACAATTACATCGTTCTGGTTTTTTTCTAGGAAATTTTCGGTTTACAAGTTCTTATGACAAATTTGGGAGACCCCAGCTTACTGTCAACTTCTGTGACTGTATTAAAAGAATGAAAAGAAAGAGGAAGTTACACATAATCTTGTGATAATTGAAAGCAACAAAAAAAAACAATGGAAAATCTTTGAAAAATCATGTTTATCCATCTATCAATGTATCAACTATTTACATTATATATATATATATATATATATATATATATATATATATATATATATATATATACATGCACACACATATACATCTGCATATACCTATATGCAAACCCATCTATACACATTTATGTATACACACACACACACACCCACACATATATATATATATACTCATGTATACATTTATACATACATATATGTATACGTATATGTATGTATATACTTATATACTCACATATATATATGCATATATATATATATATATATATATGTACGTATACATATATAAAGATGCATTCATAAATATACATACATACGCATATATATGTATACTTATATGTAAATATGTATTTATACACATATATTGATATATATGCATATATATGTATATGTATATATATGCATGAATATAATTATATATACGAATATATGCATATATATATATACACTTACATATACACATATTCATGAACATATCAATCTGTATCCAATTATTTATCTCTCTCTCTCTCTCTCTCTCTCTATATATATATATATATATATATATATATATATATATATATATATATATATATATATATATATATATATATTAGCAGTCTTGTAATGAGTTGAGAAGGAGCCTGAGTGTTTCATGTATGTTGATTTTTTTTCTATTTACGCAGATATATTCTGACTGTGTTTCGAAGCTATATGGCTTCAGTGGGACAGTCTGATATCTTCAGCGTCCGTAGAGCGGTAAATAGAGATATAAAATCAGTAAAGTGAGACATTTCATCACAGTGTTGCTGATGTTCACCAGAAAACCGGATTGATGATTGTATAGGCTATTGTGAGAGTCAGTTTCTGGCTTGCGTGAGTTTTTGTCAGAACTCCAAGCGACAGGTTGCCATGAGACATTCCGAATGGGATGAGAAAAAGTGTGATAGAATGAAGGGATTAAAACTTGGATTAAGTGATGACATAGGTTTTTAAATAACCATTTTAGATAATAAAGTGAATAGTTTGATGATTACAAAATGCACCAGTGTTTGAAAATTCCCACATTATTGCAAAAGCAGTTAGTTTGACCCAGTTGTAATCTTCAATTTATTTTCAATCATTTTGTTTCTATATTTATTTGTTTATTTTCTTATTCTTCTAATGTGATTACACACACACACACACACACATATATATATATATATGTGTGTGCGTGTGTGTGTGTATGTGTATAATACAAATAAGGGTTGCAATATAACGTAGTACTATAATATAATGCAATATCCCATGTATCATCGAGTGCTCGATACATTATACTTTAAATCTTAAATTTGCTTAGAATTGAGCTGGATATATAGTAAAATGGACATTCCTTACACAGACACGTTTATGTTCCTGTCATGTCTTGGCATCTTTGTGTGGATGATAAGATATTGTTTAGATTCCTGATTGGGAAATAAATGATTTTGTGGGGGTTACTACGTGGGAACAGTTTTCTCTTTTTTTTTTCTTTTCTCAATTTTCCTTTTTTGATTTGTTAGGTTTTGTAGTTGGCGTGTTTAGTTGCTGGTTATAAATTACATGACCGGAGGGTATGGTATGAGTGTTGATGTTATCAGTGAGTGGCTGCTAGTTTAGTGTGTTATCCATAGAAATGTTTTATTCTCTCGTAGATATCTCAGAATTATTTCCCCATGTTAAAACCCCTTCTATATGTCCCCAGTGGTTCATATAGTTATTTTAGTTTTTGGTGTACTCTCTCTTATCTGAGGTAATCATGTTTTTTTGGTAGTTCTCTGAGATGGCTTTGTGACTAAAATATCTATGTTAGTTATTGTTAGTTTAACTATATGTGGCTTATTGAGCTATGTTTGTTTAGAATCATTTTGAGGTTTGCCGGCATTTCTACGTTATTTATTTTCTGCTTAATAGAGTCTGTTCTATGTTTTTATATTTTGCCTTCTAATAACCACACAATTCACTGGGGCCGTGCAAAAATGATCCTAACAAGGGAAAATGGATCTTAGACATACAATTAAAATTCAACTATTTTATGAAGAACGCACAAAACCACATCCACTCACTGATAACACCAACACTCATGTAATATAATTAATAATGTAATCTATAACCAACAGCAAAAACGCATAAACTAAAAATCTAACAAATAACAAAACAAAAGGAAAACAAAAGAGAAAACTCCTCTAACCTAGTAACACCAAGACCTTTATACATATGTGTGTGTGTGTGTGTGTTACAGAGTTTCCAGGTCATGTGATCTAGCTCCTCATATCAGCCATAATATCTAAACACTCCAACAAAGGTGTAGCAAACCTCATTGCTACTTTGTCAAACCCTACACTGTGAGTCAATCCTGAGAAAGTTTTACCTCGTTATTCCACTCACCTGCACTGCCGTCTCTACTCCTACTCGTGTTGAAAACCTTTCCATAGATTTTCGCGCAATATATATATAGCTAGTCGATGAACCCCAACTTATGTCATACAATCGTTATCTATCGTTACGCAGAATGATCAGCAACAACATGAAACTTTTTTGCTATTAACATCGCGTACAACTATATATATATATATATATATATATATATATATATATATATATATATATAATGCTCTGGGAATAGGGCATTCTGGTAGATGAGGAATTTCTGCGTAAATGAATGTATCGCTTGAATTCAGCCTTATTGACCACCCAGTTCCGTAGTCCAGAGGTATGATATCAGCCACCAGGTTCGATGTGAGGGTTTCAATTCTGCCTCGTGGTACTGGATGGGATAAAAGTCTGTAGCCACACTGAAGAGATGTAATGCATTGAAACAGCTGTATGTGGTTGACACAATTATATATATATATATATATATATATATATATATATATATATATATATATATATACACACATAACTCAATATATTTTTTCATATATTCATCTTAAAATTGATGGTCAACTATTTTCATTTTTCTACAATGAAATTTACTAATCGAACATAAATTCACCTGTTGTGTTGAAATCTTTATAGAAAACATAATATTGAGAATAAATATCACTTTCGAATGATATAACTATTTATGATGCTACATTTTGTACGGATGTTTTGCTTTCACAAAACTATCACAAATTTATTAAATATGGCAAAAACGTCTAATAACTTACTCAAATAAAGATAACGGTCAATATATGATAATTGTATTTTCCATAAACCAACATCCGTGCCTACTTTGCATAAATTCTGATCCCATTACTTCCTGGTCCTAACTCAACGACTTCCAGCATCGAGTTTGTTCTCAACTTGGTGATCTGATCTTTGAACAGTTCGTGTCTTCTGAATTAAAAAAAAATCATAACAGATCACAGCAGTGTGTCCTGATTTTACGTTGATGAACTGTAACTTATATCATACAAGACTTTGTGCTGTATGATTCATCCATTCGTACGCAGATTGATCAGGAACAACAAATACTCTTCTATTAATAGCATCTTATGCAACCGACTTTTCTTCTCATTTTCTGTTCATAGGAATATGAAGGATAAATCTCGATTTTATTTTGCTTTAAAAAAAAAACACCCCACGAGTTCATATAGTTGTTACTGGAATATCGCTAAATCTGTGCAAAAGGGTTTGTTTTGTTTTTTTTAATATTCAGTTTTTCAGACAATTAGTTAATAGCCAAAAGGTGAACCTGCTCCTTCTGTGAGCAAGTAGACATTTTCACTATGAAAAAATATATCGATAGAGAACAAAGCTGTTCAATAAATCTTTCATAAATGATGATTGAATGATATTCAATAATAAAAACAAAAAACAAAACGAAAAGGGTTCGTAAAAAAAAATTGCTGAGTACCGGCCGATCAATAACCTGTTGCTCTGATATCCTGTCAGTTAACACTGCATTATATCTGAATAAGTTGCTTTTAAGCTGAGTAAATGCAAGTTGATCGCTTACCAACTATAGTTGGGACCTTTCTATAAGGATATATTAAATGAAAGAAAATATGAGTTCTCTCTATAGTAGCTTCCTATAGAGAGTTTGCTTGTAAATCAGATGCATGCTTCACATGAGTATTTAGAAGAATACAGCACACTGCAACTCATAGCTGCCTACTTTGAGCTGTGGTACATAGCTTTTAGTCATGATAGCAACACATCAGACGAAGAAAATTGTATAAGCATGATTTTAAAAAAATCAAATATGTGATTTATATACCAAAAAATATAGGGAGTATCTGTAACAGTGTGTTAGTTGGAAAAGCACCGGAGACCACTTTTTTCTCGTTTTGGCTTTGTTCCTCAGTGAATCCATTTTCGTATGATTTTTTCTTCCCGTTCTTAAAAAGGTATCCCTTCAAAGATTTTTGCAAGCAATAGAACCCTTTTTGCTGTTTTTGTTGTTCTTTTGGTGTAGTATCTAAATATGATAAACGTGTGGTAGATTGTCTTTCTATTATTTCAATGTTTATACCGTAATATCTACTTGTTTTTCCTTGTCTTCTCTTGTTAGGCCTGAATTTCAATATTTTGACCCTGTTGAGTAGCAGAAACATTTGTTTGAACTTTGCTCTCGTCTGACATAGACCCAGCCGATATGTTGATGTATGCTGCTTCTTGTTGTTTTCATTTCTTGACAATAATCCTTATCTCATCCCAAAGAGAATAGTGCTCGGAAGATATGGTCAGCCATTCCAGATTTTCTATTTCACCTTTGATTATGGCTTTTTTCTGTTCATCGTCTGACCTTCTGCCTACTTTTGTCTGCTAAACTTAAATATTCACATGAGAACATATCCTGGATGCAATGTATGCAAGTATTGTCCAAATGATAGATAATACCGAGTACTTTCAATTGCACGTTCAGTCATTTTTGCAGTCGTGTTTCTTGGTGTAACTTTTTTCACAAATTTGAAGAATGTCTATATTCAATTCACCGTAAGGAATTGTTGTGTTTCCTAATGACCTTGAAAAACGATAATGACTTACAAAAGGATTGCAAAATTAAAGGAGGCTTGCTGTTCAAATACACTATATATATAAAGATGTATACACACACACACACACACACACACACACACACACATATATATATATATATATATATATATATACACTCACATACATATATATATATAGAGAGAGAGGGAGACTCACACACACACAGAAAGATAGATAAGTATATTCGGAGGTGCAGGGCAATCCAGATAAGAGTCTTCACGTGATCAAATCCGGGTGGCAGTGATTATATCCACTTTGCTTTTGCTCAATGAATCTAAATGAATACATCATGTGATATTTGTATCTATCATAGCCAAGCATTACACGAAGTTTCCCAAAGCAAACGCTTAAAGCTTGTACATAGAACAAGCAAATGATACCATCTACTGTTTTTTGTTTGGTTGTTTAATCAAAGTCCAATTCTAGAAATCTGTAAAGAAAACAACAAAAAAACAAACGAACAAAAACAAACTCTTTCCAAATAAAATATCTTTAAGATTAGGAACTACGTTCTACAATTTAGTCAACATCTGAAAGAAACGGAGGTGAAACCCAGAATTTCACATGATGCTATTAGATATATTACGGTCAAATTGTAAAGAATACAAAGCGAATAACATGCAATGTTTTCCTTCGATGTGTATGCTGACCACAGATATGGTTGAAGTTGCCCTATAAAAAAAAATGCTTGGACAATATGTACAAACACGTGATCAATGCATTCATTCCCTTGTACGTCAACAAGATAAGTTGACGAAAAACATTCCTTGTTGAATGGTTGTTGCCTGAACAAAGGCACACACATTCTCTCTCTTTTTCTCTCTGTATATATGTATATATATATGTGTGTGCGTGTGTGTGTGTGTGTGTGTGTGTGTATGTATATACACGTGTGAGTGAGTGTGCGTTTTTGTGTTAATGTATGCACGTGCGTGTCTTTCCGTACAAAAATAAAATGGAAAGTTCAAAAACTGTGAAAAGCTATATCAACGATCAAGCATTGATTTTTCTGGCTGAAATATATTCATAAGTGCGCACAACATTTACCATTTTCATATTTACGTTTGACACCAAAGCAGATAGCGTTCAACAAGCATCGATGCCCTTGGGTCCATGAGATGTTTAGAACGTGATTTGTTCTTTTTCTTTTTAATCAGACAATTGAGCAGAAGCTCACCCTTATAGTAACTATAAACCTGATACATTGTCTATAACCTTTGCACGACGTGTTCAGCATGGCAATGACTTATCCGTTAAAACCCGACACGTCTTATTCCTGCTCTGGGCATGTAAGTTGTAACAAAAATCTCTGCTTATTCCAACATCATCCATTATTCATGAGAATCATTCTTTTCCGTATTTTTCTTGGTTTTGTCTTATCCAAAAATTACCAAGCAAGAAAGGTCGGCAAGTCAGTGAAGTCAATAGAATTTTGTGTCTACATAAGATCCAGTGAATAGTTTGTATATAAAATGAATAACACTTGTAAGTGTGATAGAAATTTGTATTTAAAAGTGGAAAAAAGAAAGAGGCATCGTTGGATTTGCACAATGGAGAGAACAAAGGTTGGTATTTGTCTAAGGTTTTTTTTTTCTGATCAGGTTTTGGCTCCTTCAAAAAGGCTGGTGGCCATCAAATTTAATAGAATGAAAGAAAAATGTTTCATGAAGTGAAACAGGAGAGACAACAAGTAAATCAATGCGAATGTGAAGATATATCCCAAAGACAGTCGACTAATGCTGTGTCATTATGAGAAGAAGCGTGCTTATAGCGTGGGCTGATTTTCTAATCCAGTAAACACTGTTTATTATCACGAAGAAAAGTTTTCCTTATGAATCTGTAATATAAGTACGTTAAAAAGGAAAAAGGAAATATGTCACCATTTTTGTAGACCAGTTCCATGGAGACCAGGAAAAAAATACAATTTATGACAGTCTGGTGTATCCATGAAAAAACCAAAAACCAAAAAACAAACACACACTTTATACATCTGGAAAGGTTTCTCAGCACTTTTGTGGTTTCTGGTGTACTAAATAAGACACAACCAGTATATCTGCAGTGTTGTCTGTGGTATCAAAGCTACTCAGTGTAATCCTAGACAGCTACCACAGTTGGACTACCGGAAGGGTATAATTTCAAAGATGGCGTAAAACGCCTTATTAAAGACGTACTTCGTGAGTTGTAGATGTTTACAAACAGCAGCATACATTATACAGACTAATTCCCATATCGACCTCAAAATGTAATCACATCTTCTGCTTTTCCACAATTATCTAATTTAATTTGAAACTTTTCTAGATATCGCATGGAGAGGCATGAGTAAATATAGAAATGTTCGACAGAAAAAAAATGAGAAATAAACTTCTGTCAAAAACGTTTATTGATGCTCCTCAAGTTTTAGTCACCTCTTTTTTACCACTCCCATCGGATATCATTGAAATTTGGTTGGAACGATTTCAGATATTGCGTGGGAGAAGTGGATATAAATCAAAGTCAGGAAAACATATCTCAATCAAAAACATATTCCTATATCCAACCTGAAAATCAAATATTTCGTAAAAGAAGTCTTAAACTACAACTGAATTTCATTGAAATTCATTCAGAACTTTTAAGATATCGTTGGGACCGACAGGAGCGGATACATGGATGTGTTATACGAAGGAATAATATCTTTCAATAAAAAACGAAATCATTGAACCGCCCCAAATTTTCCTCACGCCAAGTCCCAACTTTCATCAAATTTTCGTTGACATCTGAGATCGTTCAGATATATATATATATATATATATATATATATATATATATATATATATATATATATATATATATGGATGAATATAGAAATTTATGAAAGAAAACACATTCGAACTTCTTCTAATGTGACCACTTCTCGCTTTCAACAAGACTCACAAACCATCGAAATGCCATTGGAATTCATTGAGAACTTTGGGCGATAGCGTAAACACAGATCGAGGCTAATACCAAAATGTATATGATATTACTATGAAAAATATATTTCAGTCGAAAAAACCTTTCTCGATGCACATCAAAACTTTCCCACTTTTTCTTCCTCAACGCCTAACGCTCCCAGAAATCCTCATTGAAATTCGTTTAAAACTGTTGGGAATGCTGGGAACATCTAGGAGCAATTACTGAAATGTATAAAAAAAAAGCAAATATATCACCCAATTAAAAATGAATTCCCAGATCCACACTAAAATCCAAATACTTCTTTCGTACATTGTGGCCAATCCTTCCACGTAAGTATATTGAAATTCACTGAGACATTTCCGAAATCTGGTGTAGACAGACAGACAGGTGTAAGTACAAAAAATAAAACGGCAAAAAATAACCCTTGAATAAAAACAAATTATTAGATCCAGCGCAGTCAAATCACTTTTCTGTATCTTGTAGCCCATTTTTCAACAACATTTCATTGAAATTCAATGAGTACTTTTGTTAAACTTCTGGAAAATTATACCTAATATCACGAGAATGTTTAATGACTTACCTACACAAATATCTTTTGAAACTGGAGGAACGCAAAGCAAGCAGTTGATGTTAGAGCAGTATATAAATCATTACTCCCTGACAATGATGGGTTTCCATGCGTGTCAAGATTTATAAGCTGGAAAGCGCTCAAGAATGATGGTGCTATGCAGACATTCCAAGTCCTTTGGGGAAAATAAAGATATTAACAATTTGGTAAAAGAAGCTCTCGAATATTTTTTAATCAACTAGTACTGTAGTCTACGAACCCAAGATGAACTTAATTTGGCTCAAGCAACGGGGAACTAAAACAGTATTTTTCAAAACTCTTTCCATTGTCTGCTAACATGCTTGATATGGAAAGTTCCGCCTATTCAGGAACGACATTCGCCTGATGGATGGGACGGATAAAACTAAGGGGTGGAATTTACTGAGGTGCCAATACCATGGAACTAAACGTGTGACCTGCTATCGTAAAAGCAAGATGAAGATATTACATGACGTAATAGATCTGATGCCTTGTTTTTGATATCGAGTGAGTGAATATAGAATAATCCATGAAAGGCAAATACAGTAGTCCAAAATTTGATTGTTTACGCTTTGAAAAGTTCTAGCTGTTCACGTGTGAAAAATAATTATTTTGGATCATTTTATAGTGATCTCCGTATGTTCTTGTTATATATTTTTCAATATTTCAGCTCTATACGGATCTGGTGTGCAAAATACTCAACAGGCTCTGAAAAACTTTTTTTTTAGAGTACTTATACTTGGGATTCATAACCTTACATTGTGCTCCTATAAAGATCTTCCGCAGGACACATGTATCGCTACATTTCAGCCAATACTATTATATAAACTAAATAGGTGTGCAAAAAAACCAAAAAATAGTCCATCACCGACTGATTGAATTACACATGGAATATGCCCAATGGTGAGATGAAAAGGCTAGGGAAACGACAATGAAGTTTGTGAGATGATGTGATAATTGAATATATATTTTCAAGTCACTCTTTCTCTCTTTACCCAGTCTCTCCTACCCTTGCTCTCCTCTTTCTGTTTCTCCATATATGCATACATTCATATACATTATGGGTATATGTGATCCGACGATATGGTTATAAATTGCCTTAGATTATAGGGGAAATTATCCAAAATGATCTCTTTTTATTACACAGTTAAATAAGTAAATAAAATGTACAATTGAACAGAATGAGGCTGCTGTCGGAATTGAACTTGTCAAAGTAGCAATGCTCTTAGTATTTAGCTAAACAGTTGCCGGTAATGCAAAAGGACCAAATAATATCTTTCAACCCAAATTCTCACCTTTGTTTATTCTCAGTCTTTTTATCTCTTTTAACGTGACAGATATGTATTAAGGAATGGATACATGGGATCAGACTGAAATATAATATAATATAATGTAACACACACACACACACACACACACACACATATATATATATATATATATATATATATATATATGTATGAACATACATATATATGAACATATACATATATATATAAATATATGTATATATATATGTATATGAACGTTTACATACATATATATATATATAAACATATATATATATATAAACATATACATATCTATCTATCTATCTATCTATCTATCTATCTATATATATATATATATACACATATATATATATATATATATATATATATATATATATATATATATATATATATATACAGATGTACATTTGAATATATACATATACATATATACATAAATACAATGTTTTTCCACCGACCAAATCAGTAAACACTGGGGACTGAAACTCTATAATGGTAACTTTATTCGTGGATGAACATTGGATCGATGACGCTGATCTCTGAGATCAGGAGAGAAAGCAAAAATGACATCATTCTTGGCGACAAAGCATAAACCAGAAGTGCATCATATTTAAGCTTCCGTGTATTTTATGTAAATAATAGAAACCGTCACCCAAAACCATTACAAAAAACTCTCAGCATAAGTTTCTTCAGTTTCTATGCTGGTTTGGCTTGTTGGCTTTATGTGTATGTATGTATAACATGCACTGGGCGCTCCTATGGAGTTAGCTGACTGAAATTCACAATTTAGAAATTATCTTCATTATGTGTAGCAACGTGTTTTGATTTCTTTCAAATCCCCCCACCTGATAGGGTTTTAGTTGGAGGACCAGTTTGCGAATCAAGTTTATGCTAAATTGATACCTAGTGGCTCTCACAATTGTGATCACTGCCCAACAAGAAGCGAGTGGAATAACTTTATGACTTCACCATCTTTTTTATCTAGACCCTCAAAACGGCATGCTGTCAAAATTACATTGATCACATGACTGTGTCTATCACGTGACTAGTTTGACTCGTTTATTTTATTTTTTTCAATCATCAGTAGAATTGCCGGTGGCCAGGTGTTTATCAGCATGGAAAATTGAACCGACTTGAACAGTCTGAGTTCACACAGCACTAATGTCCTTGGGGAAGTCATGAACACAAAGAAATGATGCTATTCACAATGATAAAAGTTTTTGATTTATAAGTACATACAGTTTGGGAAGACAATGGTTTTGCACAAAAATGAGAAATACAGTTTCAATTAGATCCTATTTGTTTATCAAGCACGAATTGGATGTTGACAATGCTCAAGTTACTACATTTGTAAGTTCCTTCCTTTTGTTAGCTTTACTAAAAACAAGAATACGTAAGTAAAGATCCTTTAGTGTGTATATGACGATTGAAAAGATCATGATTTTCCTCTGTGTGTGTGTGTCTGTGTGTGTGTGTTGTTGTTGTGACTATGTGTGTGTGTTTATGGGCAGCCAACTTTCATCAAATCAAAACAGGAATCTAATTCTTAAAATACCGTTCTTTGTTGTTTCTTCTGATTCCCCATTATGATACAGTTTTAGGGGTTTTGTAACGAAATTGTTTCATAGTTTAAAATGATTATCTTCAATCCCGTAATTATAAGTTAAAAATTAGTCTAAAAACAGACAATATAACTCGGATATTATATTAAACTATTCGTCGATACTTATTGAATTACCTAAATCCTACAGTTTCCACGCTTATTTTCGAAAATTGGGACATTTTTTAGTAGTTGTCATCCAATGAAAGGCGAGAGAAGTAAATTATTCATTGATATCATTTTTTTACCATAGAAAAATGGGGCTTCATGCTTGGATACGCATCAGTTCAGTTGTGCATCTACACAATTTATGAGTAAGATGTTTTGCATTTTCATGGAAGCATACTTGAACAATTTTCTTAAGTGATTGGAAGCCAATGATCTGATCAAATCAGCATTCGAAAAGCAACTGAAGATTTTCAGCATCTTTTTAAATCAATATTTCAAGGAATAGCAAACTAATGTATTTGTATTCATTTTAGTTATTCAGATATCAGGGTTAAGCCGAGTATTCCTACTTGCATTATATATATATATATATATATATATATATATATATATATATATATATATATATATATATGCTTGGTCTTGGCCTTATGGAGGTGATTTTGACGAGTTAATCTTTCGAATGAAAATCTTGGCTCTTTAGAAAATCAAGATCCAAACTTTGCCCGGACTCAAACACGCCCCTTGGTGCCGATGAATAAACGTTAAAAAAAGTAGGGACATATTTCCAACTTTAAACAAACAGCCGTGTCCATGCAATCCGGGCAGAGTTGGGTAGTTGCGTCACGTGGTCTAAAATAATATACGTTACCATGCACCGAAGAGTCTCATGGGTATACTGCACTTGATGTACTGTTGATTGAAAGATATTTGATGGTGACCCAACCGGATACTTTACAGCGCAATTTTACGAATCAATATACTTTTTTTATGATGGAGCTGGACTCGAAAAAAGCAGTGATGAACCCAATCGATCAGGGATATTTATACATCCTACCTACTGTATTTTTTTCCAAAACCTAATCATTGTGCTTTTTTTCCTCGTTCAACTTTCTGTTTTGCTGCCTAAGCAAGCTCTAAAGGGAAATCTTCGTATATATATATATATATATATATATATATATATATATATATATATATATATATATATATATATATATATATATATATATATATATTCTTAACACTAAGATGGATTAAAAAAAACACTCTTGGTTTTTTTGTGAACCAAGTATCAAAGATATCAAAACGGCCTTCATTTCAATCCATCATTTTTTCCCTATGGTTGATTTCCTCTCCAACAATGTCTTTTTAAAATGTTTGGCTTTCCCCATACCTAAAATTGGGTCCTCAAAATAGTTTGTATATATGTTTAAAATTCATTCGTAGTCTCTCTTCCTGCAAAAATATTGTAAGGTCATCGTTCCCGATAGTAATGATCTGATTTCCATCTATTTCTATATGTTACTTAAGATCTGATCCCTCTTGCCAATATTCTATTTACTTTACTGAAGGATTTTTGGCTTATCTTGAAGGTCTGAGAAGGTCATAGTTGTACACGTAGTCGGATAAAAGCATTTAATCAGGCCAGGATCTATCGATACGTATGATTATGTGGCTTCAACGATGATAACATAAAATATTGCGACCAGCTAGCCACAGATATCAGGGGAGTACCACTAAGAAAAAGCATCAAGAAAATCCAGATTCCACTCGGAACTTTCTGCCCCTTTGTGAGGTAGAAAACGAGGACAGGCGAAATTGGTTACCTCTTCGACTGAAGTAGAAAGTTCAAACTCTACAGTTATATTAGGTAGATTCAAGAGTCCCCTGTACATCTTTTACCCATTGTTAAGGAATTTTTCAAAGTGTTTTTGATCTTTACATTGCTCTTAATTACTTGTGCATATATACTCATTGGGAATAGTTTGCTTAAAAATGAAAATCTTAAGATAATGATAATCTTAAGACAATGATAAACTCACAGCTGAATACAGAAAATACATATTCGATAGTTTTCACTGATGAAACTCAATCTGAAAAATGCTCTCCCTATATGAGAGTTCCTTAACAAGACATGAAAGGGTGACTATTTGTATTCATCCATCCGTTACGTATTCAATCTAAAATGAAGAATCAACAGGTCTGGTTATTCACTTAATACAAACCGTCACGAGACCAGCATCTTTCGGCAGCATGCTGTGTTGGGTGTGAACAATAGTAAAATTACAAAACGAAGTGATAAATGAATAAATAATTCACGTAATTTTGTTTAGCCCTGATAAATCGAAGAAAAAAAGGGTAAATGCTATGTAGCACAAGCTAAGGGAC
>OY735209.1:39355569-39358069 GCA_963457665.1 Thysanoteuthis rhombus | reverse complement strand
AACATCACCGATCAAATGACCCCTGGGACTGAGAAGGAAGTTCCCTCTCGATTTTGACCTAAAAAGTGAAAGGAAATATTCTTTAATCCAGGTTTTGACCTCTAGAAGTGGAAAAAGTTTGCTCAAAAATAATAAATATGAACTGAATAAGTCTTTTGAAATGGCATTCACTAATTTGAAGCATGAATTGAGGCTCCAGTTCAGTATAATAGTTATGTAGTAATTTGAAAATACTCTCGAAACCCCTCAAGATATTACAGATAGCCCAGGAACTTTTTGCACGCTCTAGTCCTTCCCATCCACAGGTACCTTGAATAACGATTTTCGACTGCAGGAGAAGACTAATACAGTCACAAACTTTTACAAATATAAGTATAGATTATATTATTTTAAAAAATATTATCTTTTTTTGGCTGGTTGCTTGATTCTATTGTTCCTTTTTATCACCAAGACACGAAGTTGAATAGCTGCAGAAAATTGTGTTAAGTGATTATGGTTTGCTTGCCTTGAAAACCAGCATAAAAATTGTTGGCTCTTGTCTGGACTGGAACATTTGCAACTACGCAAAATAATTAAAAAAAATGTATGCATTGTAAGAACAATCATATACAATCAGCAATACTTCATGAAATAAAGTCAGACAAAAGTAGCGGAACAATAATGATAAAAAAAATTTAATATGATATTTCACACATTATTATGTTTCACTGAGGTAAGTAATAAGGCGCCGATATATGTCATGGCGACCTCCTCATTTGCAGGAAACGAGTTCAAATCTCATTCAAATTTGTAGGGATACCAAGCTCTATGAACCACCAAGCAGTCCAAAATTTAAGTTATCATTTACTGAACATAGCTCAGTCGGAAAGAAGGTCACACTTTGAAGGTATTTGGGAAGATTTAACTCACAGAGTCTGCAGAGTGGTTTACATTGGTTTTTCAAATGCCATCTTGCGCTGCAGGGGATTTGATCATTATCTCTCCGTTACTTTTTGTCCGACTTTATTCTATGGTGTATTGCTGGTGATATAATTTTTCTATTTACGCATATTTCTTTAAAATTGATTTTTACAAGAGTATTCACCTCTTACCTTCTTTCAACTCAGCACTTTGCAATAACGTTTTTATTTTAGTATTTATTTTAGATTCCATGTCTTGAATAAGTTCTTACAGCTTTCCATTTCAGGATTGTACCATTGTATATCAACAATTATACAAGTTAATACAACCATACTACAGAAGCTACGCACGTAAAGGTATTACACATTCTCTTAAGAATTAACTTATCAGTAACAGTAGCGCAGAACTCACATGAACATGAGCTTATTACTAGATTTAAGATTTGCTGTATGAACATATATCTAAACTTATATTTAGTAAAAAAAAACTTAAAGGTCGCTGCAGTCTTGCTAACAATGATGAATTATAATTTTAGCACGATGATAACCTTTACTACAACAACTACTAATTCATCTAATATTACTTTTACTGCTATCCCAGTAATGAATCTACATATTCTTCTAAAAACGAAATGCTTATGATAATTTTTTTTCTTAAAATTAAAAGCATTGGGGAGAAGAAAGTAGGAAGAATATCGTGGGGCGACAAAAGAAAAATATGATTCTTCGATCTACATACAGACTGGCTTCGGGCGGTGATCAAAAGCCAGCAGACAATAGAACGCATTGTATGGGAGGAGAGGAAGAGAACAAGACAAAAATCACCTCCAAGAAAGTAGTTTCTAAACAGAAAAGACAAATAAAACTCTGTTTGTCTCTTTCAAGAAGAGAGATAAGCATGGGTGGAGTTAGGGGAAAATCGAAGCTATAAAGAAACCGGCATTAAAAATTCTCTTTCATCTGACGCATTTTTTTAGTTGGAGAACATTCTTATTCTATAGTCTTATGTCTGCGTAGAAAAAAAACCTATAATCATGAATATGATCATGCATATATTATTACGTATACATATGTATAAACATAATTACACTTACACATATATCTTTATTACTATGAAGCCGATGATTGTTCTCTTGTGCAAGTCTTATGGCCATTCAAACGGTTGGATCCCGGGGGCTGGAAATTTGTCAATTTGGGAAAATTTGTTCCGTAGATTCACAAAGTTGGTAGTGGTTTCCACAGGTATATTTATATTTGAAACCACTAATTTGGGCCAAATGCAAAAAAGGGAAATATTCTCCTGCCACACACAGACACTTCCAAACTGTGTCAATGTAAACATTTACCTGTTCGTTATAAATATCAGTTGAAGTGCTGGAAGCCCAGCAGTTAGCAACACGGTAAATAGGATGGGCAAGTCGATTCAAACTGATTGAAATAAGCTACGTTCGCTTCCTGCTAATGCCCTTAGGGATGGCATAAATAGAAATAACTGATGCTTCTGACATAGAATGTTTTTGATTAGAAGTATTCATGTACAGTATCAATTCTAATTTAATTAGTACGGTGGCTTTTAAACCGAATGAGAGAAATTCTTCATA
>OY735209.1:39278069-39350569 GCA_963457665.1 Thysanoteuthis rhombus | reverse complement strand
TAATAATAATAATATATATATATATATATATATATATATATATATATATATATATATATATACCTTCTTTCAGGTATTACAGATACATTGAAAAGAAGGTAGGTACTGTCAGTAGTTTAGAATCAATACAAATGATAGTAATGTTATAGAACTTATATGTATAATAGGCAATTACTGACTACTGAATTGCATTGACAATCAGGATAGAGAGAATTGTCAGCGGCCGGGAATTAATGCAAGCAGTATTAACTGAGTAGAATATTGCTATATGATATCATATCTCTATGCAATAGAAATAACACTTCCCAAAGAATGGACATTAAAAAAAAAGTAGTAATACAGCATTCACCGGGGAAAAATGCTGTAGAAATATTTCCCCATTGATATTTGTCGACTGAAATACTTACTTGTGAAAGTAAAGGTTATTCAACGACTCTTGCCATAGAAAATTACAACTATATCTATGACGAAGAGATATAGTTTCCCAAGGGCATTAGTGCAAAATGAACGCAGATTGTCTCAGCCAGAGTTTGAACTTGGCTTGCCGGTCCTTATTTTTGTGTGCTGTTAACACTTTGGCTACCAGTTTCTCTGCATCCTTACTTGTATTCTATGTAAAGCCAACCCCCTGACCGATTATCTGAACTTTAGTTATCGACTGGAGTCTATGATAGAAAAAGCAGACGACCTTTTAAGAACAGTGGGTCAAACATTCAGCAGGTTTTCTTTTCTGAGCAGATAACAAAAAAAAAAAAGAGGCAAAGGGTCCTTGAAGAGTATGATATCGAGTTTGTTCAACGTTATTCTAAATATGCAACTATCAATGAAGAAAACACTGATATCGCGAAATTAAGAATAGAATAGGACGGTTTTTATATTCATGTCTAATCCCTAGAACAAAACCTGATTGTGTCGGGTCGAATGTCGGTCAGCGAATAAGATACGTATGGAAAGAAATGATGAATTTAATCTATGGATGTCAATATATATATATATAGTGTATACATATATATATATACGGTGTGTATATATATATAGTGTACATATATAGTATATATATATATATATAGCATATATATATATATAGCATATATATATATAGTGTATATTTTTATAGTATATATATATATATATCTATATAGTATATATATATATGTATACAGTATCTATCTATATATATATATATATATATATATATATATATATAGTATATATATATATAGTATATATATATATAGTATATATATATATATAGTATATATATATATATATATATATATATATATATATATATATATATATATATATATATATATATATATATATATATATAAGCTCAATGTCTTCAAAGTTGTAGTCTGTTCATAGTTCACTAGTTCTGCCAATTTTTATCCATCTATGTCGGTCTTTTGGAAGCGTCATTTTCTATATTTAATATCTAAACCAGTCGGTTCACAAATATTGATTTGTAGCTATTTTTGATCCATCCATCGGTTTTAAAAAATCTCCTTTTCCCTCTGTATCGATCGATCTAACATTCAATCTATTAATCCATTCGAGATTAGACTATTTAATTAAGGTGAAAACATCACAACTGAATTTTTCAAATATTTGCCAAATATTATTCACTCTCGATTATCCATTCAGGTAAAGGTTCTGTAGAATCTATACAATCGACCACGATGATATTGTAGGTGCAAACATATAGTACGAATGGTTTACAATCATCAAAAAGGTATGTTATGCTCGAAACCAGAGAGTGCGTTAAAAAATCCAAGAACGTGAAATCATATGTATTACGGTAAGTTTTTGGTTATTTTGTTGAATAGTTTGTTGTGAATAAGTAAAACATCCCAAAGGCTCACTAATAGTGATTCTATTCACAGCTGAAAGGAATGTAGGTTGGCATTTTCCTTCGGAATTATCAACAGTGTATATCATTCCAGAGATCTAAACTTCTTTCCATCCCGTAATACGTTTTTGGCCCCCTCCCTTGTATCATGACCGTTTCAATCTATTTCTACATTACCAGGTTTGTTTTGATTGGAGGAAAAGTTTTTCGTTCTTTTCCTTTGGAAAAAATCCCGCGTTGAACAGACTTTAAAAGTTACATAAACAGAGTAAGTCATTCGTCACTCACAAGTGATGATTCTATTGAGAGTTGGAAAAATCTTGGCTGGCATTTCAACTCTGTATCCTAACTTTTCTCTTAATCTTATTACCTTTTTGCCCCTTCCTCTGTAGAATGAACGGTTCTTTTTTTACTAATGCATCACTCTGTTGATGTAACCTATGGATTCTGCACAACATGAAATTTATCTGAGAGGAAAAAGAGCAAAAAATGAAACGAACTAGGTAGTGTAGTTATAAATAAAAGCGGTCATTTTACTTGGGGAGGCAAAAATCTGGCCATTGTTTTAAAATAATCAGTTAGTTTAAGTACTTGACTTCAAATGAGTATGCAAAATGAACGATGAGAAGCAATAAAGTTAGCCGGAAAATGTAAGCAGATTTTAGCCATTTACAGGAAGAGTTTTAGAAATTTGCGTTTGTCAGAAACTCTCTTTAGCCCTGCTACTTCTCATCTTCACTCAGTACATAATTTCATTTATAAATTTATTCAGCTATTTGCTGTTATATTTTTTGAGAAACTGTCTCTCGAGTTGATAAAAGAATTTTCCAAACTAAAGGCAACTTCAAAAGGAACAACATCTATTCTTTCTCATCTCATCTATCAATATACATCCGTATCTACCATACACACACTATTCTGTTATCCATTTCAATATACTAAAATAGCGAAATGAAATAAAAAAAAATTGTTTTAAGGCACTATCGTAGTTTAGTGGTCCAGTCTTTTACAGCCCTTTGTTTAAGATCAAAGTGTAGTTTATTTGTTTTCTCACTCCTACGAAACATGTCCCTAACTCTCGGTTTTCAATGGAAAAACGTTGGTGTATTTTATTTGGTTCCCTCAATAATTTTGGGGGGTTATTTAATTTGATTATTCCTCCAGTTGACAAAAAAAATAAACAATGGTTGTATTTTGATTGCTGAATGTTTCTTTTGTGTTTTATAAAGATATTGAAGTTATAATTTTCACGTGAATAATATTTAGATTATACAAATGCAACCAGCAATACTTTATTCTAATATGAAACTTTGAAAGGAGTCCTTCAAAAATAACGATGAGTTATGATGAGCAGAATGATTTAGTGTCTACTTGACTTTATTTCAGATGAACGAAGTAAGCTTTTAGATTTAAATGTTAAATCATATAGGTGTCAGTGACGATGATAAATACGATTCATAACAATTTTTGTTTCGGTTAATTGAAGAAGTATTCAAAATTAACTAAAATTCCGTAAGAAAAGAGCTAACCTAAGCGTGAACTCAAAAACAGGTATGGACTTCTCATCCAATAGAAGGAAAAAAGCACCCACGACTTTACAAAACAAAAACGCAGCCTCTAAGAGAAACAGCGAGACTAATGGAAAGGTGCAAAAGTCTAAAGTCGCTGATAACGACAAGAAGAAAGATTGAATCAACCAAATTGTGCAAAACCATAAAAAAAAAACAAACACAGATAACAAAAAGGATACACAATGGCAGTCGTCAAAATCATTCTAGAAAGAGGTATTTTTTTTTTAGAAAAAAGCTCTTTGTACAGGAAAAACTAAAAATAACTAGTTTAAGTACAGCAAAGACGCAAATGAATAATGTTAAAAGTAAATGGAGATCTAACAACGGACGAATCGTCAAAAGCGCCAATGAAGTCTACAAAATCATCTTTTTCCCCAAACAAGGGACACAAGACAACTAATAGGATCTACAAGTTACACGCAACCAGTGTGAAGATTCCCCAGCATTTACTCCGCGGTAGGTGAAACAAGCCATCAAACACGATAAAAGGAAAGGTCCATAGGCTAGGTAACATCACAATTGACCTACTCAAAAAAGCTTTTAGAGTCATCAACGGGAAACTCTTCCCATTCATCTTATGCCTAAGACATAGTGAAGTCCCAGAAAATTCGAGCATTGCAACCGTGATGCTGTTCCATGAAAGAGGGACACGCGAAAGATCTAAACAATTAGAGGCAAATAAGCCTAGTGAACTGCATCTACAAATCTTCCACCAAAGTGATCAATAACCGAATCACTAAAACGCTAGTTGAAAACCAATCATGGAAATAGGCTGGAATTAACTAAAAAAAACAAGTCAACTGGATATGAAATACGGCTCGACTTTAAGGAAGCCTTAATACCTAAAATCATCGACGCCATCATACAACAAAGCGTGGGTCCACGTATATGTCACAGTCTTTCAATATATATATATATATATATATATATATATATATAGAGAGAGAGAGAGAGAGAGAGAGAGAGAGGGGGGGGATAGATTTATAGTTTGATATACCGACACAGCAGTCTATATTTTGGATTTAAAAAAAAAATCCTGGGATTGTTCAGCTCGAAAAATGGGTAAGTCAAGGCGATGCAAGCTCAATCATAAAGCCGGGCTTGAGATGATTTCTGAAAACTAGACTGAGAAAGTGAAGGAATCAGATTAGACGCTGAATACTCGAGTAACTTCAGACTTGCTGACGGCATTTTTTTTGGGGGGGGGATAGACCATCATGATCTCAAAATATTGGTAGACGAACAGAATAGAAAGAGCAAAGAAGTAGATATATTCATAAATTTTGTTTAAAAAAAATGTCATATATAACAAACAGAGAGGTCTATGACGCTGAAATGTTGTTGATGATGATGATGATGTGGATCCGTCATGACATTTGGATTATACACTAAAACATAATATCGTTTTCTGGGCAACAGAATAAACTGGTAGTTTTGCTGCATGACAGCAATTCCTTCTTACTGCAAATGAAACGCAGTAATCGATTATGAAGCTAAAATGGGAAGTTATTCAACATGCAGCATATTTTCAAGACCTGTTAACTTCAGACGACCCCTTTTTCTTCTGCATACAACACACGATATCCTGGTTAGTACTTCCAACATTTTGAAAATATGAATACAATACTTGGAATAACCCACTAAACCAAACATTGAATCGTTCTCTTATGATTGAATTCCCAATCAACGTAAGAGGTTGCGTTACCTCATGTAAAGCCTGGAGAAATACTTCGGAGAAATAATTATGTTGCTATGAATGAACAATTTTGCTGCAAACTTTTGCATCGACATTATATATATATATATATATATATATATATATATATATATATATATATATATATATATATATATATATATATATATATACATATAATATTTGTGTGTGTGTGAGAGAGAGTATGTGGACCAATAGAATTTATGTTTGGTTGACTAAGATGAAAAATTATATTATAGTCCCAAAATGTTATCTCTCAGCCCTAATATTCATATGTTGAAGATTCTTTGATAATTGTTCAACACAAAACTCAGTAAACAACAGAAATAAAAATCTTTGATAAAGTCGGGGAATCTTTCAAAGGGGAGAAATTTACGTCAAAGGTTGAAAACGTTGAAACGGATCAACCAATAATTGTGGAAAATTAATAGGTTTTTTTTTTCTTAGCATCAATTTTTTTAAAAGTTCCTAGGGACACTGCCACGGTTGAATTGTAAAATAGTGATTCCCTCCATACCCACTGACCTGATACACCCCCATTTATATAGCATAAACTGTAATTTCTTTCTTACAAACCCAAGGGTAAAAGTCAACAAATACAACCCCTTTTTAAAAAATTTCACGAATATTACGTCTCAATTGTCAATCTGTAAGATCTCGTGGGTTCTGTTAATAGTTAGAGATGTTGTCATCACAACATTACCATCTTCTATTCTTTAGATTAAAATAAACGAGGACTGTGAGGGCACAAAGCTTAAAACCTGTTTGAACATCTCCAATGCACGTGGAATATCATCTGACAACCTGCACTAGAAATTAATACGATATCTCAAAGGGAAAAAAAAACCCTCAGCATTTCCCAGCGGTAGCCAAACATAATCTAAAAAAGAAAAGCACAAACGTCCCAGTTTTCATGGAAACTCGACATGTTTGTCAGGTACACTGAAGCAAGCAACCCACTGAGAAAAAAAGTGACAAAAAAGATATCAAATAACTGTCATTCTGCCTTCCATACGAAAAAATATGGCCAGATAAAATGAAGATTTTTTTTCCTCTGAGTTTTTTTCACTTGTTGTAATGGAGTCGGCAAAGACAAGAATTCGTCCAACGATATCCACAGAGGATAGTCGTATGATTGGAATTGTATGGGCAAATATGAAAAAAAAACAAAAAAAACAAAAACAAAACACATTTAGGTGATAGGATTATGTAAGTCATATATAAGATTTATTTTAATATGTGAGAACCCTAAGATACTTTACACTTGTACGTTTTTATTACGTACTGTCCATATGTGAAGACAGAAAAAGATGTTTGGGATGAATTTCATAATGCATCCTCCCAGAGAATTATTTTTTCATAAGGAATAGTGGTTAGCAAGCTTGATTCACTGACCACCAAATTTGTTTGTTAACGACGGTACGTCTCACACTCATGATCTTCTCCCAGAAGAAATACATATTAACAATACTACACACACACACACACACACACGCACACATACATACCTAGGCAGAAAAGTACACCCTATTTTCATTTATTCTTCATTTTTTCGTCTATTATTCTTCTTTCCGTTTCTATTAATTTTATTTTTATCTTCTTCGTCGTGTTATACTAATTTAAAGACTCGATAAAGAACACACACCAACGACACATGTCCCTCTTCATTTTTTACCCGTTAATAAGGGAGAAAGTCCCACCTTCATTTTTGAGACCCTGTAAGGTGCAAACTAGTCTTATTACCGATACTGCTCATATTTCTATTCTTTGTATCTGATTTCTGCTATTTATCTTAGTCTCAAATATCTTTCTAATCCATCTAAAGTATTTCTCTGTCATTTCTTCTGGCTTCATCAAGTCACATTCAGGAACCTCCAGGTGTTTATATTAATGCTCTTTCCTTTGTTGTTGTTCGGTGATTCGATTCCTTCCTTCGACATAAGCCTTCCTCTGTGCCTTACCATTATCATGCATCTTCCTATTACGAATTCAATCCCGATATCATCGATGCATTCTTAAACTATATTGAAAAAACTTTTCCGTAACATCTCTATTTTTTACAATTCAAGCAGTCAAATATCATGTACAGTGAAGATATGTACTGTGCCATTATACATCTGACTGTGCAATCGCTTCGTTTACGTTTAAGAAGCCACTACGCCTGCTTATGTCTTTTTACGTCCTGTTCGACGATCGAGGTCTTTCAAGTTTATAAAAACTTCATACGACCACAGACGTATATCCAATCAGATGATTAGTTGGTGGACGGTGAGTGGCATACACACACAAACACATATGTTTGAATATATATATATATATATATATATATATATATATATATATATATATATATATATATATATGCTTTTTGTAGGACAAGATTGAATCAGAGCATTCATGTAGTCCCTTTTGGTGTTCGGAGTTTGCATTTCAAAGCAAATCATTTAAACAGTATTTGGTGTTCAATTTCCTTCCACCGATGTCGTTAGAAATGAATAAATCTTCAATTGAAGCTTTTGAGCTGAGGATGACAAAGTAGTTTTGACCCTAGATTGACCAGAATTGACTTTGGAGGCAAGCATCTTATATCTCATATTAATCCTTGAGTCAGGCTATCTTTATTGACTATTTTCCATTTCCCAAAATGCTCCCCATTTTGGAGTCAATAAGGCTTATACACGCAACATTACAAACATATGTAATTTTTATCGAGGTATTATCATTTGTACGTATATCTATCTATATATCCATTACTGAGTACGCATATCTTCCTCTCTTTATCCATCAATCAAAAAATGTATATATATACATATATATATAAATATATATATATATATATATATATATATATATATATATATATATATATATATATATATATATATATATATGTATGTATGTATGTGCAATTGTAACCCAACTTTGTGCATACACCCATCTAAATAGCCAGGATTTTGAACGTTGATTGGTAAAGCAGACGGAACTCATCCTCTTTGAAGATTGGGGCTAAACAATCTTCAATCTTTTCCTTGAGAAGCCATGAACTAAAATAATTTATGATTGATGAATTTTAGTAGACTAGTCTTTATATATATATATATCACAAATCCAAGTCCACTCATCCCGATGACCCTAAAATATTCAATTCCAATGTTTGCTTCCAAAGCAAAACCTCTGATGGTAAATTTGTTTTTTACAGAAAACGTTCAACCACTGAATGGTACACACGTATAACACAAAGCAATGAAGATGAGAATACCACCTGAACTATGTTTAGCACACCAATTAATTCATTTATGGATTAAGTAATTAATAAACGAAATTTCCATTCACTCTTACTCCGGAGCCTGTCTCACTTCCTATTGTTTAAATTATGTATTTACAAATATATGTGTACGCGCGTGTGTGTGTATGACGTATGTGTGTGTGCATACATGAATATGTGCAAAATATGAGGTAACTGGTAGGTTAATGTTCACCCAAACGACGCAGATTATCTGTACTTGGACATAGCCTTATTCCATAAAATATATTGTCAAACTCCTAGTCCTAGAGTTAACTTCATTTTCCTATCCAACAACAGTATCATTCAGTTTCAGACCGATAACTTAAAATGTCTGAATCGAGCAAAGAGAGAGAGAGAGAGAGAGAGAGAGAGAGAGAGAGAGAGAGAGAGAGAGAGAGAGAGCGGAAAAGGCAGCAGAGGGAGAGAAAGATTCTATTTCAACGTCATCAAGTGTCGATATCAATAATTCTATTTTTCTCCATCTTCTTCTTCTTCCTCTTCTTCTTCTTCAGACAATTGGCTGAAATAGTTAATTTTCTCTTTGTTACGGGTACAGCTCTAACACTTCACCGAGGAAACTTAAATTTTCGCACACATACGCACACACAAACACACACACCCCTCAATGAGTGGGGAAAACAGAGAATAACCATCCTTGTCAGACACACCACTTTCTCACTTTACATTTTTCTCTTCCTTTTATCATTATCATTTTTGAAAATACTTTCCCTTTTCCCAATGGAATCTCGTAGAGTACGAAGCAAGCAAGCAAATCCTGTTCTTAGCCAGGCAATATGATCAGTCAGCCATGATATTAGTTTCCACTCAAAGAACACCGGAACTTTGTTGGAAGCGAATCCATCAATAAACTTTTGGCCGTGTGTCTCGTTGGTTAAAATCTGGTATAGTGCCATATTTCGTATTCCATTTTCTCTCCTTTTGTATTGTCCTCCGTTTTACCGTCTTTTTAGGTTCATTGTATCTTTTTAATTTATTTACATTTTTTGTCTCTTATCGTCTTCCTTAGTTTAACTATTTCATCCTCCCTTTCTCTCTATATTCTGCCAATCCGACTTATTGTACACAGAGCGATATAATTCACCCTTTTGATCTACTTTTCTTTCATTAGCTTTTTACGAAACTTTCTTTACGGATTCTTAAATTTGAACGAGTTTTCCATCTTGATACTTATTTAGATTCATTATGTAAGTTACAGGACTAAGCGTAAGAAAATGAACGAGGGAAGTTTTTATAAACTATTTCAAAAAAAGCTTAGCTAGGTCGGGGGTCTCAGTCAATATTGAGCTCACCAGAATAGTGATAATTTGGTCTTCCGTTCATTTTTTCTTTCCTTCTTTCTTTTTTCCTTCTTTTTCTTTTTTTCATTCTTTTTTCTTTTTTTATTTCGTTCTTTCTTTCTCTCTTTCATTGATTCTGTCTTTCTTTCTCTCTTTCATTCTTTCTCACTTTTATTCATTTTTCTTTCATCCTTTCTTTGTTTCTTTCGTTCTTTCTTTCATTTTTTCATTCATTCTCTTTTTCATTCTTTCATTCTTTCGTTCTTTTTTCTTTCATTTTTTTCTTTCTTTCTTCCATTCTTTCACGTAATTCACCGCCTATATATTTCTTCTTCCTTTTTTTGTCTTTCAATCACTTCAGATGGCTCATATTCTTTATTTCCTTTCTCTCAAGTTCATCAGCTTCTAATAAATCGATTCTCCCCTTGATTTCCATTTTTCAGTGCAATATTCCTCGCTTTAAAAAAAAAAGTTGAATACATTCAAGTCAATCGTTCACAATATGAACGGATTTTTTTTTTCGCACAAAAGTTTTATCGTATTTTATTTTTGAATGATATTGTATTTTTTCAGACGTGTTCATTTCGTTCCACCATAATTTTCATTTAGTTCAAATTCGACATACATTCCTATCTCGTAATATATTTATCTATTTTTTTTTACCGTCTCTCTTGCTTTGTTTTTACTTATCATTCTTTCCTTTGTATTCTTAATAATTTTTTTTTTATTCTCTTGAATTTGAACGCATTTTCCATCCACTTTTAATAACTTGAATTTCTCTCTTTTATTCTTCCTTTCATTCTTTCTCAACGTTGCTTAGTTCTTGATATTTTTATTTTTATTTATCTCTTCTTTGAAAACGAAGCTTAGTCTTCCTAATTCTTCTGTTCCTGTCTCCATTCAGCTAACCTTTCTTTCTTATTTGTATTTTTTTTTATTTTGCGTATTACAGTATTTGAATATCTCATTCTGTTTCGCATTGTTTTTACAAATTTTGTTCTTTCTCTCATTCCTGAATTAGTTCTTGCCTCATTTTTTGGCTTCGTTTCTGTCTTTCTTTCTTTCTTCTATTTTAGTTTTCCTTCATTCTTCCTTCCTTATAAACTTGTTTTTAACTTTAAAAAACCATCCCTATTTCCACTGATTTTACAATCCAATTTCTACGGCTCTAATTTAATCATTTCTATCTTGTCTTTGTCTGTTCTCTTCCTCGTTATCATCTGTTATTCAATCCGTATTTATTTCAATTTCCATTCTTTTTATTGAATGTTTTCTAAGCACCAATTCCATTTTTCTGTTTGTTTTATTTCGTATCATTCATTAATTTAAAACTTGGATCATTTTTTCCTCTGTTCATTTATATTTTGGTAAAATTCTTCAGAAATATTCTCCATCTTTTGCGGCTGTATTTATCGGTACTCCATTTCATTAAAAATACAATCCTCTTCTCTTGCTCCTCGTTTCGATCGTTTCTCCTTTTGGTACGTTTTTTTCATTCTATCTTTGCTTCATTCTTTCTTCGTCATAATAGAATTTCATTTCTTTCAAACCATGTATCTATTCACTGATCCGATTCTCTTAATTTAAGGTGCATGTTGCGTAACGGTTGACAGCACGGGGAATGGGGCAATTTGTGTTCGCTTCGCACTAATTCCTCTAGGAAAGGCATGAATCCACTTCTCCCCATATGTATAGGTAAATAGCCTGGCAATGCTCTTCCAAACCATGTATCTATTCGCTAATTCGATTCTTTTTTTATCCGAGGTGCAGGTTGCATAACGGTTGACACCACGGGGAATGGGGCAGTTTGCGTTTACGCTGTCCAAATTCCTCCAAAAAAAAGGCGTGAATCCACTTCTCCAATATCTATAAGTAAATAGCTTGGCAGTTTGACCCCTTCAATGCTCTAAGACAGTATGTACGGCACGTCGAGCCGGCATTCCATCTCTGTCATCGTTATCATCGGTCTTTTAACGTCTGTCGTTGAATCTAGACCTTCCCTGGTCCATCTCTATAAGAACCAACAATTGCTGTAAATAATGATAGGCTCTCAATGGATACTTCAAGTTCTGGGAACAAAAGTATTATCCAGTTCGTTGTGCTAATTGTGTTGAAATCCACCTTGCTTCACTCTATTTCATTGAGTTGGAAGATTTCCCATTAAACTTTATTATTATTTCAGTGTTTATTAATTTCTAGTTTTAACATTATCTTACTCTCATTTCAGTAATATTTATTAAGTAGTAGAATATGATGATTATACATCAAATTGATGCAGAAAATCCCCAATACAACCTCCTACGCAATGCTTGGAGAAGTTTAAGAAATGTCCCAAAAGTATATTCAGCTGGTTCGATCAATATATTGTAACACATCGTTAACAAAACCCAGGAAAAACTTGGAAGCTACGAAAACACGTTCCACGGTGACATACGGTAACGAACATTGGTCAGCCGTTAATCACTTCCCAGTTTCTTCTTGCTGGACGCATGTTCTTCCTTACACCTTGTATGTATTTTGGCTCTGTCTGCTGTTGAACAAAGTTTATAAATACAACGCTCTACCCTTTCATGTCGTTTCCCCAACATTATTTCCTTGCAGGGTTAATTCTCCTGTTACAATTTCTCATCAAATAATGACACGAAGGATCTGCCTTTCTTTCAAACCAGAATGGTGATAAATATAAATGTTTAAGAGAGAGAGAGAGAGAGAGAGAGAGAGAGAGAGAGAGAGGGGGAATGTGTGTGCGTGTACAGGTAAATCGAAGACAAAGATGAATCCATGAAAGAATTTTTTTATTCTTTTACTTCATAATTTTGGGGGGTTGATATGAGTGATTCTTGCGTACTAGTTCCGGCCATGCAGTCATCGTCAGCGTTTAGGCTGACCTGCTCTCGTTCAAAATAACAAGCCATGTCGATTAATCAAAGTACATACTATTCATGGATAACGTTAAACCTTTGCGAGAAGCTCATAAATTATTTGACTCTCTTTGATGAGTCATTTTCATCTTCAATTTTTGACTAGTTTATATTTCGTCCTATTGTTTTCTTAAGGTGATGTATTCATTTTATAGACTTCAACATTAAATGAGCAGCAAATGCAGTAAAAAATGAGGTACCCATTGAAGAGATTTGAAATCGAATCCAATGTCGCTAGGAGCTAGAATTGCCTGCTTGGACACAAAAACCAATCAAGTGAGCGAAATCAAATCTAGTCATCTAGCAATCCCCCATCATACATGATCCTTCTATGCAATATTGTTTGTTTCCAATAGTTGTAATCGAAAGGGTACCATCTACCATCCTTGTTTCAATATGTATTATATGTGTCCAAATTGGTAGAATAGGATCCCATATTCTCAGGGGCTACTTTTTAAAAAAATACATACTGCTTACGTAACAGTCATCAAATGTCAAAGGACCTGACTATTGCGATAGAAAGTACCAGTGAGATGAAAGATAAATCAGAATTAATAAAGACGTTCATCAGTATTTGCTCAATTGAATTTAGTCTGACGCATGGATATTCATTTGGAGCACTCAGAAAGGATTGAACTCTCCAAAGCTGCAGTGACCTGCTGAACCAATCCGCTGAGCATTACACAACGTTGAAGTTCATTACAAGCCATTTGTAATGATTTACTAGCCCTTTTCGTGAAGGTGAACTTTAGGATAGTGGTTGATATCAATACTTATATAGAAAGATACGAGCATGATAGTTTCTGTCATACATTGGCAGAAGGTGAAATAAATGGGAGTAGAAGTTGGAAACTTATGTGGCGCCAAATATACAGGAAATTGTGGCTTGCATGATTCGAAATTCAGCATTAGGAGTTCTATTCTTGTTATCCATAATCATCATCAGCAGCAGCCTTCCTCAGATTCACCAGAACACTCAATTATTAGCTTAACGGAGCCAAACTTAACTGAACTTGTCTACTTTGTTGCACATTTTTTTTCACCAGTTTTGTATATTCATTATATATCTTTATGTAAGTCATGATATCAAGTAGTTGACCGACATTTATATAATATGACCAGCCAAAATGAATTTGAGCATTTTTATGGTGTTTATGGTATATTTAGCCCTGAGTTTGTCTCAAAAGCAAAACGATAGCTCTTGTGGAAGATACACAACTCAGCCACGAAGCTCCTTACACACATTTATATGGCAATTGATGATAATGATGATGATAATATAAAACTCTAATCCGACCCTAATTCACTCTCTCCCTCTCCCTCTCTCTCTCTCTCTCTCCGTTTCCCTGTCTCCCTGTCTCTGTCTCTCCATATATTGAAATAGAGAGAAAGCGAGAGGGAGAGTAGGAGAAGTTGTATATACTCCCGTTGAGAGCCATAAACGTTATCATAGGATATAATACTGTAACAATTTATTTTTCCCTTTTTTCTATCTACATGCACACGCACATACCTCACATACACATAAAAATGTACCTAGATAACGAGAAAGATCGATTTTTCTATGTACTGCTAGAAAAAAAAAGCATCTTTTTCTCAAATGGAAACGCTAAAAAGGCAAAGTTCTATGGATGTATTCAAAACAACGAATCACTCAAGCATAGTAATGAAACACTGGCGATTCAATCAGCAACGGCATTTTCAATTCTATTGATTAAATCTCTTCCTTGAAGAGAAAAAAAAAATCTATTGAACTTTCCACATTCTCCTAAACCACGATGACTTCTAAGATTCTTAATTTGCTAAAAGTATCTCTTACGTCAAAACTTGGTCACATGATATAATTACCCATAAGAGACAAGTGAAATTCTTATTGCTGTTCTAAATGTTTCTTTGTCCTCTTTTCCGATATGGGATTCATTCTTATCATTATAAGATCCAACTCACAGATGAGAGCTTTTTTTCTTCTTATAAACTATTTATTTATCTCTCATCCGAGCTATGTATCAGTTTACAGCGTTTCTTTTTCATTCATTCGCTGATATCTTCTTTGCAGAGCAGCAGACGTGAACGTTAGTCTATTACTTGGTGTATCTGACATAGTTTATGGATTTTAACTCCATTAAATAGATGAAATAAATAAAGATGTACGTGCATGCATACATGTCTTTACAAAAGCTCAATACAACACATTCGTACAATATTAAAGGAATCTTAGTTGCGAATTTGAAGTCTATTCAGCACGTTATTACTTCTGCTTGTGTACTCTTCAGGAATCATACATGGAAAAATATGACCATAATTCATTTTGCTGAAAGACTGAGCTGAATATAAAAGTTCACTTTCGGAACAGTTGGAGATTCGTATTAAATCTGGTAGTCTGTGCAGCTGTAGCTTAGTATCGGATCATTGAATCTTAGGGTGATGCAGTAGGTGCAATTATGTGTCAGGAATGGTTACCAGAGGGAAAGAAAGACCAGCAAGTGAAATTCACAATTTGAAAGATGGTGAACTTGAGGAATATGTGTGGATGGATGCAGCCATAATAGGATGTAAAATTACAGATAAATGTTTGAGCAGAAAACTCAGTTATTTTGAATAAAGCATTTAACGGAAAATACTTTTTTTGGCTGATTTTGTTGTTTGAAAACGCCCGTCCTCATCTTGGAGATACTATGCAATGTCGATGAGAATTTTCTCCCAAGGAGCATTGTCGACACACACACACACACACACACACACACACACACACACACACACATTGGTGTGTGTGTGTGTGTGTGTGTATATATATATATATGTATATTTATATATATATATGTATATATATATATATATATATATATATATATATATATCACATATACGTATATACATATATGTAAATATATATGTATAAATATGTGTATATATATATATAAATATACTTACGAAGATATGTGTATATATGTATATATATATATATATATATATACATATATATATATGAATATATTTCATACATATGAGTATATATATATGTATGTACATGCACACAGACACACATACATACATATATATATATATATGTGTGTGTACATATATTTATATATATGTGTGTCTGTGTGTGTATATGTGTGTATACATATACACATATGTCTGAAATGATCTTCCGTCTTCACATGATTATGTAGCACTGTAACAATACGAATAAAATAAACAATAAAAGAAAATGGGGCTGTTGCAAGAATCGAAACTGATACCAATAGGTTAACTGCTTCAACGTAGCGATGATATTACCGTTGAAAACGTCTGATTGCGTTATTTACGTCGAGTGATAGATTGACAGTGTAATGATGGGAGATCATTTCAAAAACGTTCCTATATAAAATATATACAAACTCTTTCCATCGTAAAAAAGATAAACATCCTTATCCCTTTCTCTTTACGTATGCCAGGAAAGAATAACCATCCTTTCCCAAGTTCTTTCCTTCTACCGTCAAGATAAACTTTCTTTTTCTGCTCACTTTTTCTCTTTTCCTGCCACTATTCCTCTCCTTCTCTATTCTATCTTATTCTGAATACACATCAAAATGATTAGGAGATGCAGATCGCACCATAAACATGGTTAATGAATTGGAGAAAATCCTTTTTATTGTAAATCGTGAATATCCTGATATTGAGGATCGTAAATCTACGGCCTCAGAATTGACACTGCAATATCCGGTGCACGGAATAACATATCTGGTGAATATGTACAACGCTAAATGGGTTATCTCTGTGTACACACACACACACACACACACACACGCACACACACAGAAACAAGGATTTTTCAATTGTGGTTTGAAGATCTGGCACTTTATTTGACCTTTTTGTATGACAGATTTTCATAATGTATAAATGGTACTGCATGGCATTCGTCTACATTCATCTTCTGAACAAAACGTTTCTACCGTTTTAACCTACGACTTTCTTCGAGAGGGAGTCTTGTATGGTGATTTTTTCAGGTTGTTGAGGTAGTCTCTGTTAGAACCTTTGAACAGAAGGTTCCTATTTTGCTGTCTAATTTTTTGATTAAAGTTATGTTGTTGACCATTCTTTATGTTGTTGATATCCGAGGTTGCTATCATATATATATATATATATATATATATATATATATATATATATATATATATATATATATATATATATATATATATATATATATATATTCGTCTGTCTGTCTCGCTGTATGTGACAGCTTACTGCAAAACCTACACAACATAACTCCATGAAGTTTCCGGCGAACATTCAGGTTCCTTAGGCTGGTTCATATGAAGTCAAATTTTGATCACGCCAAAATGTTCCCAGGAGCCATTGATTGATTCACAAAAGAAAATGTGTATTAAAATGGACACAATTTTTGTGCTTTAGGCTCAAAATATTTGACTAAAGGATGGCTACTCCAGACAGAGTTAAAGAGGTGAGTTAGTTTAATCGCTTCTCGAAAAATTGAGAATCTAAGCGGAAACATTGAGTTAGCTTAGAGAGATTTTCTCTCTTTCTAAAAACTTCAAAATTCTTTCTTTCACTGTCCCTATTGCTAAGAGCTCTGGCTCTTACTCCCCCTCTTCACTATTAGAGTATAAGATCTCTGTTTATATTCATTTTATTGTAAATAGCGAATTCTGCTTCAAATAAAACTGTTCTTCCTCTAAGAAGAGATGTATTCACATTGAAACCATACAAAAATATTGAAAATTGGAACAGTAATATCCACTTATAAGTATCAAGAATATAACTTCTAAGAAAAATATAGTCTTGATTGAATAAATACATTAAATGAAACAACCTGAGTATATCTTATCAACTTTCAATTTTAACAATGACTTGCTTAAATGATTAAACCTTATAGATGTTATATTTGTTGAATTTTGTAAAAAAAAATAATCAGATCTTATCATATACGCGAAAAGTTTCTGATATAACTTTTTCTCGTTTATAGTTTTACAAATAAACAGCATTTTCTAAATGTTAGGTTTCAACACTTGCCCAATCAGTATTTGAAATGATGCACAAATAACGGACACTAGAATACCCATGCTCTGTCGAGCTGAATTAATACATGTCCGAAAAATTCATGAAATAGAAAGGTACATTGATGGGAATCAGATACCTCTCAACTTTTGTGTATATATATATAAAAAAAAAAACGATAACTAAAAGAAAAACAAAATTATATACTTCAATTTGAATTATATTTTTATTAAGATTTTTTTTTTGCTATTAATCACTTTCATTTAATTTTGGTTGCTTTTTATCGCAACCAGACTCCGACTCGAATCCATTTAGCAGTGAGTAAATGAATTTACACCGCTGAGCTGAATAAAGAATATGTTATTGTGAGAATCGAACTCCCGTCTTCCTATGTCGTGCAAATGTCCTTACCACTGAGCTATTGGAACTCAGGAAACAAACACCACTCCAAGTCATACCCTCAAACTGACACTGGTCTTTTCTGCATCATGTCAGCCCTTATGTAGTAGTTCAGTTCTACCCAATTTTAATTTATTAAAATTTTAGTTTCATCCTAATAGATAAAGATAGAGAGTGGGTTTAGACTAGAGGGTCATGATTTCGATTCTTATCAGGAACTTATTATCAATTCAATTCATTTACTCCCTGTTGAAAGGAACCTGTCCAGTTCTCTGCAATATTTTCTGAGATATCATGAAATCAAATACAAGAAGGATTTTTATGCACAAAATATAATCTAACAGATCTTTACAAAAAAAAAAAAAATAAATCATTCCGTAAATAGATTCAGTATTCAGTATGATTAAATTTCATTGTTTAATCAAATTTTAGTACATTCATAAAACGTACTGACAATTTTCTCATGGATTTTATACGAGTTCTTTTTTGACAAGGTAAACATTAATTAAAAAAAAACTTATGGTTTTCAATATTTTTTTTCTCAATGTAGACGGGACAATGTGGTACACCGAGGCATTATAAATAAATCAATAAATGACTGCATTTAAAAAAAATTCCCATACATTTCCAAATGTGCAATTGAAAATCCTTATACATCTTCAAAAATGGCAGAAACCAGACCAAGGATTTTGGATTTTTGTGTGTAACTTTTCAATATTCGATTTTGTTTCAGTATTTTCCCCTTTTCTTTTGGATTTTCAAATCTTCGGTCGAAATTCAATCAATTTCGAAGCCTTAGAATAAATTAAATCAAATTTTTCATATATATTCAGCCTAAGAATATTCCTTTTGGGAAAAGCAAACGAAAAAACAAACAAAAAAAAAAAAAAAACAAAACAACAAAGATAACAAGGACACTCCGATTCGTAAGCCTATAAGAAGAGTTTTAATGTTTGAGATGAGAAAAATTTCAAAATTTAAACAAATTATTTATACTAAAAAGTGAACATTGTTTTCTACCTATGTTCCGTGATGCAATTGATTAGTGTGTTAATTTTGTATCAGATATATCAGTGGTTTGAATCTTATGGGGAGCAACTTAATTTTAACTATAGTAGTTATAGTTTGGAGCATAGTATGTACATATTAATACAAAAGAAAACAAGGCTAGAAAGGAAAATGCATACCTGTCCGATGTGTTAATATAATTGTAGAAAGTTAAAAAGAACTGAAGAAGAATATTTCGACATAGAATAGACGGAAGAATTTCGATGCAATGGCGAAATAGGAAAAATATTTTATAAAGTTTATATACATGTGGGTACATACCACAATGAACAGCTATTCTGAGCCACTGTATGAATATTTTATGTGAGAATATTCCTCTTCGGTATTTATTTTTCATTTTTCACAAATATATCAATACATTATGCAGGCATGCATTTCCTTACTGGTAGTATACTGTTGTATAATACGCTACATATATATTTAATATTTGTCAAAGGAGATCACTATTGAAGTCTAATCATAGAGTAGTCCCCCTTACTTATTCATTTTTTCGAATGGCTGAATAATCTAGGTTCATTTTGTTTGACGTAAACAAAAATGCAAAACAACACAACGTGTGCGTATTTTTTTTAGTAAAATGCAACTGCAGAATCATTTAAATACTGTCGTCACTTTTTGTGCTGGACAATAATAAATGTAAGAAAGGATTAGTTCTCCATCATAAATCACTTCAATTTTAACATTTGAAAAAGATATTTGTGAATGCACAGCACTCATCACGAAACGTACATCGAGGTGGAGTTTTTAACAAGTTTGTGTTCTGCAGATTTTATTTGGCCTTGTGAAGATTTGCGCATGCGTGCACTTGAATGTTTACCCGCACGTCAGAGCATTCGGGAATCATATTACTGAGAGCGAAAACCGAGATTCGCAGGGTCAGGTTTTGAAAGACCGGCTCAAATATCTGATGGTAGAGTCGGTTAACCTTATATACCTTGCTTGAACTCTGGAGACGGAAAATGGGGTGCGATGTACAACCAAGAAGAGGAGAATGTCATCGAATTTTGATGCACGTGGGGAAGGATACAAAAGGAGGAGGGGAATCAAGAAAGAAAGAAACACAATCTAAAGAAAGAAATAGAGACGATGACAGTTCGCGTAAAAGAGAAGAGGGGGTGATAATGATGGTCGGGAGGAAGGGGACAGAAGAACTAAGATTGTGTTTGAAGCGATGGTGGATAGAGAAGGCGACAAAACGTAGGGAAAAAAGGGCATTGGCTAGGATCTGGGTTACGATGATTAATGAAAAAAAAGTGTAAGATGTTTAAATATTTGTGGGAAAAGAAAAATAATGATAGTTACCCGCTGCAGTAGATGAAATGAAATGAGTGAAAATAACACAATGAAGAATAAGAAGAGCTACAGGGAGAAAACAAAAAAGAGGTGAGGATAGAAAGGAAAGAAGAAACGGTGCGCCGGGTAATTTCGTCACATGAAGAAAGAGACAACATTTCTAAAAAAACACTGTGACAATCGAACTCACAAGGGCTTACATAAACATATCACTGTATCACGATGATTACCCCATTCGTTGGAATTGAACTAAACTAACGTTTTTGCTTTGGAAAGATTGGAATTAATCTCACAAATCTTTCGTGATAATAATAAAATATCTTGTGTATTCTTGTTTATTTTGTTACAAATCCTTCACCAGCTCCACTGCTTAGTGTTTAGTGTTCGATAAATGCTAGGATCTTGATTTTATTTTCAAAGAGACGGGCAGGCTCATTCCCTTCGTTTTATTATGCAAAAGAATTCCCCTTGTTTCCAGTTAGCTATGTGCCCTCTTTGGCCAAGCTTTATTAAAGTACCATAATCGTATTAGTTAAGCAACTATTTACAGGGTTGTTTGAATCTAGCCAATAGTTTGTGTCTCTAGGTGATGGGGGGTTGGGCCCTCACACAGTGACATAAAAAGGATCGTTTTCAATTTTGTGCGTATACTAAATAGTGGGTCTCAGATGTGTCATCACTATATGAAGGCAGTGACTCAGAAGCCAGCTTTGAGCGTAAATTGATTAAATGCATTGAAATATGCGTTTATCTATTGGAAAACTTGAAAAGATATTTTATACCATGGTAAAAAAAATCGATTCAAATACCTTGAATGATGGAATTAAGGCAGTGATATTCACCTGAAAAAAAGAAAAAAAATAGATTAAATAATGATTATAATAATGATCATATTAATATTCGCGTCATAAAATGTGCATCTTATTACAACTGAATATATCTGTGAAAGTGTTAGTGTTTGTGTGTATGCATGTGTGTGCATTGTGAATACTCAACGGGAGGCTGTTGTACGACGTTAACATTTGTGAGGTATGTCAGTTAGCGTACAGTGTATGGTGTGAAGTTATTTGAGTCAGCGTTTCTGAAGAAATCTAATAAAAATGAATATATCTTCTCAACACTAGCTTCAGGGCAACCAAAGTGCAAAGATGCTCTGCATCTTTTAATGTCACTTCATAAGTATGTAGAGTAAAACCGAATAGACACGCAAATGCCCAAAGCCGGAATCATTTTTTTAAAAGACAGATCAATGATTGCATTCTCTCTCATCTTTTCTTGGGTATTGATCGCTATAATCAATTGAAATTTTCGAAAATGAAGCTTGAACCCCGTCGGACAAAAAGTAAGGGACTAATTTATCGTAAAAGTATGTTGTAAATTAAACCACCCAATAAATTCGTCAGACAAAAATTAAGGGACTGATTTAGTATAAAGGCACGTTGTAAATTGAATTACACAATAAAACCTTAATTGCAGGGAATTTTCAATTTTTAAAAACTTTTAATGATTCTCTTATTTCTTTGTATTTAAATTCTTCCCAACAGATGACAAGTGGTATGAAACTTTGCAATTTACAATTGGAACCATCTTTGCTATATCGAGCCAGTGTTAGGGTTGAGTTTGATTGAGTTAAAGGAAGTAACCGGAAAGAGAAGACAATTCATGTAAGCCATGTCTGGTTTTTATCATCATGCATTTTCTTTTTCATGTAATTTTTCCCGCACAATGATCAAAATAATTGGCACTAGTTAAGTAGAGGTTTTTTCGGTTTCTGGCATCTTAAAATTTGAAGAATTTTTTTCGGAAAATAATCAGTGTGATCCAGGGGTACCAATGGAATTTTAATTTTGTAAAAAAAGTTTGTTTTTTTTTTCCAGGATTTTAAGTGGTGGGGTTGTATTTACAATCTAAATATGATGATTAATTGGGCACAAAATTTCCGTTTTTTTGAGCTTTTGCATGAATGATATTTCATTCCAAATTCGATACGCAACAAAATATAAGAGAATTAATGAAATAAAATACAGAATTAAATTCGTATATTGTTATTGCTCTGAATAAATTTAACCTAAACCGTTTTTATTTTTGAGCCGTTTTATCATTAAACAGGCGATGTTGTTGAAATATACAATCAGGGGAATAAATTTTCCTTACATTGTGCTCTAGCATAAACCCCAAATCCTGAACTTAATTTTTTATAATTAACAAAAGTATTGAAATTTGAAAGTCTCTGAATGAGATAACTTATGTAAGCCGTGCTTTCTCTCGTATTTCCGTTGAAAAATAAACAAACGGTATGTGCTCACTTCTGCAATATGTCTTGTTTGCTTCGTGAACCGCTCTTTCAATACCTTTGAAAATACTTTTTTTGAAACTGGATCCTTGAGTACCAATGAGTATCATGGATTGAACGCACAAAAAATGCAAAAAATGCGGAAATGTAGTATAGCCTTGTGGGGAAAAAAGCATTTGCACGTGACACAAATTTAAGGAAACACTATTTCCATCGTGACTCACGTGCAGTTTTGAAGGAAAGTCAATGCCATTTAAACAGATCCGTTTAAGTCACATTATAACTTCCGAAAAACAAAGAAATAAAACAACATGCGAACACGGATTTGACAAATGTAGGATTCAAATTTAAAACACAAGTAGAAAAATTTGAAAGGAGAATGTCTTCCCTGAACATCGGAGACTTGTATCGTGTATCAAAAATTATACTATGGTCTATAGCTGGTCGTTCAGTCTTCCATCTCACATGGACACTAACCCGCTATCTACTTCAACGACGTGGACACTAAACTGCAACTTATTTCATGTAGTTCATTGACAGAAAATAGCTGCAGGTGATGCATGTCGCCTCCCATTAGCCTGACTTGATAGTCTTCTTCCTACAATGCCCAATATTCCCTGAATAGCCGGGAGCTCGGGAAGATTTGACTGTTCCTGTGCCTTTTTCCTAAATACAATACAAATGCCACTGACGCTGATATCCCAGAAGAGTCGGCCATTCAGATGGAAAAGCTACTTTCAAGCTATTTGCGAACCGGTATTTAAATACCGGTAAATACCGTTTGATGAACAATACCGTTGCCTAGATACCAATACCAGGTCCTTAAGTTTTCCTTATTAACTCTTTAGTCTTAAATTAGTAATGTGTCAGCAAGGAGATTCACTTAAAAAAAGCTTTTTCGAAAACTTTCCAAATATTAGATTTTGTTGAAAAAAATATCAAATATGAGACTTGATTCAAAAGTATATGTGTTGCGTTTACTATTTCACGTCAGCACCGAATAAACTATGAGATGAAAAATATAGAATGGCTTTAACCCTTTTATTTTTGTTTATTCTTGACGGTCTTGATTTTCATTGAAAACAGATTTTTGTTTGAACTACATGAATTGTTATACGTACTTTGATGAATAAATCGAGAGAGGAGGTAATATAATGAAGATATTTTTTTAGCTTGCTCTTTTTTCCCCTTTTATCATAAGTAAGAGATGAAAACTCCCTTTTTCTCTACCCTATCGGAGTTAGCGAACATACGTTCTCCCTCTTGCTTTCAACAGAAATAGCTCTGCTGTTATCACTGTGACATGTTGCCTGTGGTGCGTATTACCATCTTATCATTTTGAAACTTTTGCATCAATTGGGGTCAAATATGGACATCAACGCTCATGAGGTCTCATAAGAAGTGAAATGTATGACAGTACTCTTTGAAATAAGGAACAGAACATCTGATTTGCAATGCTATTTCTAAAAAGTACTGGTGGTTCTACATCAAGCTTGGAGACGCATGCAAGTAGAGTTCATACAATAGATTTTGAAAGTGAAATCAATGCTTTTTTCTGGCAAGTAACAGAAAATATGGATCAGTCCATTGCTTAGAAATCTGTTGATAAAACTATTGTAAAAAATGGCATGCCAAGATTGTTTCAGTTTTAGATAGATCGTCTCAAATCAAATTATCCAAAGCAATTTTACAGAAAAAAAAAAAGAAAAAAAGAAACGTGTATGATGAGAGACTGCCAATTTCAGTGGAGTTTTAATGAAAATGGTTCTTGATTATCATGGAACCAAGAAGGCAAAGTAGACCTAATACTTTTCAGTCCAAATTGAAGTTTGATTTCGTTTTTTGATTCCACTTGCCAAATGCACATTCTCCCTAAATTGCCAGTTCATAGATATCAATGAACCCAATGTGAAAAAACACCGTCTCTGGGTTTAGTGAGCATTCATACATCGTTAAATAGTAAACGAACCACAGAAGTTGTGGAGAAGCAATTAAATGACTTTGGATTATATATGAATCGTGATCTTGTCGGTGTTACATCATATGTTGCTTCTGTTATGGTAAAATTTGGTGGGCAAAAACCATTGATCAATTGTGTCAGATACCGCCAAAAGATTGATCAGCATGATTACAATGATGTCAAGATTTACAGACCAGAAAGATTGATTTTATCTTGCCCTTGGAGTTTTTGGAGCTGTTAAGTGATATCTGACGACAAATTGAAAAAGTGTGGATAGCGTTGTAGATGTGCTTTGTCCGTGGAAATAGCTATCAAAAAATTTTCCTGGTTAGATGCTTTATTGTTGGAGGGAGAAAAATTCTATATAATTTATTTTGAAAGAATCGGAGAATCACAATTCTGTGTTGGCTGCAAAATTTAGGATAAAATGATCGAACATTGCTCTACACGTAGGAAGGAAAGACGTTAGGGGACTTATAAGGTATTCCAAAGATCTTGATATTTTGAATGATTTGGAAGAAGAATCCTAAAAATGGATAGATGAGGACACCAGGAGACATCAGCATCAGAGGCAGAAATAACAGAAAAAAAAGTAATGAAGATGACATTCAAGTTTCTTATTCTCTTGTTAATGATGAAATGCTTCAGATATATCTCACTGAAGTAGCCAGCGAGAATTGAAAAAAAAATCTTCCTCTGCCACCTTCGATTTAAGGAATCGAAGCTGCATTGAGGAACATGGAATCAGTACGACCGTTTTGAAATATCTCAAAAGAGTTTATTGATAATAAATGAAACGTGTGTTGAATGTGAGGAGGTATTTTCGACTGCGAGTACTTTGTTTCGAGGATGTGTTCTCGGCTGTCACTGAAAACATGAGGTATTTTGTGTTTTTTTTCCTGCACTGAGAAGAAAAAAGAAAATGTCTTTAGAGCAATAGCTGTGTTGATGAGTATGTTTTTCTCTGTTAAACGTAAGTGTTGATATCAATTTGTATTACCTGTGCTTTCATATTTGTCTTGTCATTACAGGGGGGGGGTTGATTTATCCCACTACTGCTACCCTTTATCCGAAAAAAAACCCCACATGTTAAACAAGGTTTCTGTAGATATCCAGATTTTGTTTATACATAAATAGAATCTAACCGTTTCAACGACATTCTCAAAGGAGCAGTAATAATAAATAATACTTTATTCGATATTTTAATGATGATATTCCTGCCCTGCAGATCAACACCATTTTTTAACCGAATTAAGATCTTAACGAAATTTTTTGTTAAGGATTGTTTTGCTATACTCTTGAGGCAATTATCTAGTCATTTTTTTTTCATGAGCGGAATACAATTTCGCGTTTATTCTCCTTTTTTTTTTAATGTTTGTTGATTGTTTTACAAAGGCTCCCTTTATCTTCTTTTGTGTGCAATCTGTTGAATGTTGAGAATTCTGGGGTGAAATCTCTCCAATTGGCTGTGATTTTCCTTTCTGTGTTCTGTTACTGTTGAGTCTTCATGTGCACTTGTTTATGTTCAATAGTCTTTGTTTTTTTTTGTTTTTTATTTTGGTTTCATGTACGTAAATAACTCTACCACAGCAGGGTTATCGGTAAACTCCCAGGTGACTGTTTGATGTTGGTTTTGATTTATTATTGAATAGAATTGTACCGAGATTCAGTGGAGTGAATATGTTTATATCTTTTTTTAATTTGGAGAGTGTATTATGTTTAATAAGATTCCTGTGTAGAGCCCCCATTCTTTTTATCATCAGCATCAGTCTTTTAACGTCTGTTGTTGGACATAGACCTTCCCTAGGATGTGCCACAATTCTCTATCATGGGCGTCTCGGAGCCAGTACTTCCTGAACTTGTCTAGCTCGTCTCTCCATCTAATATTCTGCCAGCCTCGGTTGCGCATGTGATCTCGGGGGATCCATGTCGTGAGTTGTGATGTCCGTCGGTTGTCTGCCATTCTTGTCACATGGCCAGCCCACCGCCATTTGAGATTTTTAATGGATTCTGTGATGTCCTTGACTCTTCTTTTAGTGAGGAATTAAATACGAAACTCATTTTTTAGCTATATGTCCAGAATGTCATTTCGTCCGACGACCCCTATAAAACCACTGAACGCACATGGTTCAATTCTCATCAGCTTCAGCACCCCTATCTGGGTACACATCTAGCCCCAGCGTTTGCAGCTGGCCATTTTCTCCTTCCTTCTCTTTGGTCCAAAGGTCATTGGCGCCAGGACTCCTAGCTGGACATGCTTCTGTCCCTGGCCTCTGTGGCTGGCAACTATTTCTTTCTCTCTTTCTTTCTCCCTAAGATCGTTATCATTTCGCCAACCCATTGGCCGATAGAAACGTACCCAACTAGGGATGCTGGAGCTAATGAGCACTGGACCATGTGCGTCCAGGGGTTTTATAGGGGTCATTGGAGGAAGTGACATTTTGGATATCTAGCTAAAGGATGTGTTTCTAATTTAATTCCTTTCTAAAAGGATAGGGACACTACTCCTGTTCTAACAGTCTTATTGAATGTATTTCATCATTCCTTAAGATGAAAGATTTCATCTATGTAATGTTTAATGAAGTTGGAATGTTCTATGATTTTTCTCAGATGTCATTGACAATGGATCTTTCTTTCTTTAGCTTTATGCTTTCCTTTTCTTCCTTCCTTCTTTTTTATGCCTTCCATCCTTTCTCCTTTTTATTTTGTCTTTCATGCGTAAATGAATGAATATAACGAGACAGGTGACAAAGTTACGTTTCTCTTAAACTGTGTTTTGAAAACTACGAACCAAAACTAATGCCCAGTCTTACATAACAGTCTCATTGTAAAGAGAACCGCTCTAATAAAAACCCAAGTGAAAAGTTTTTTGGTAAAATATAGAAAAAATTACTCGACATTTATTAAAATTACGTGCAATGTCTTAATTTGATGAGAATTTATCGTAAATTACATCGTGTAGGCGTGCGTACATACAAAGTTTTTGGTTATACTACAAGGAAAAAATTGAGTTACGCGAGTTAAGAATTTTACCACGCACTGCGCGCTCGATAAATCAGTTGACGAAGCACTTGCAATTACATCAAATATCAAGAACGTCCATAAAATAGAAAGTTTTCACTGAGTTATTTACTTTTTACTTTGGGGTGAAACACAACTTCTATTGAATCAACTTTTTTTCCCGATGTATTTATTGATTGCTTCCCAGTGAACGCCAGCAGAACGGTGCAGTTTCCGCCTGAATATCCTGTTAACGTTTACATCCACTAACTTCTAATATGCAAGCATTATGTCGGCTATTAAACAAAGAGTTTACAATTTTCACACATTACCCCCCTTGACTTTCACTCTCTAATAATTGCTAATAACGACTACACATAAATGTTTGATTCGATTTTATTTAAAAAAAGACTGAATATATATAAAATTGATATCAAATAGTGTTTAATTTAATCCGTTCAATAATGTTCTGTTGTCCATGAGCAGATTACTTATATATTTCCTTTCATTTTTTATTACTTTTTCTTTTCTTTTTTTTACTATTCTTCCGATTCAATAATTTTTGCTGTCTCATCAGAATATAAAATTCCATTTTACTACGTCAGTCTCATTCTTTATCGTAAGAGTGTAAAAAAACACATTGCATATCATCATGTATAGATTACGTATAATTCTCCTTTCAATAATCATTTACTTGAAATATCATCAATGAACTTTCAAAGAAAGCGACATTGAATAAACAAATAGAAAATAAACTCCGAAAATTATTTTGACCTCTCTCTGTTGCTAATGTTTCCATAACATCAACGTTGATTGATGACGTCACTGTGCATTATAGACAAGGGATTTGTTTTGCTGAAAATAAATCGTGAACCAAAACTTTCGATGAAAATATTCCCTGGCGTGGGGTTCGAAAACAAATTTTCAAAAAACCTAACCCGTGGTCAGATTATATTTCGTGGATTAATGTTGTGTGGTTTCAGGGAAGTAGTCACATACTGACAGTCGGATATTTGGTGAAAAATAATGAGATGACATGTGTATCGACTTGGTACACAAACATGAACCTTTAGGATATATATATATATATATATATATATATATATATATATATATATATATATATATATATATATATATATATATATATATATATATATATATATATTTTATGTATTTAGCATGTAAAACAAATACTATGCATTATAAGCCAAAGGTAATTTTTGGTGGCGCTTAGAACAAACAAAAATTGGTTTTATTACAGCAATGGACTAGCTTGAAGTATTGTAATTACATAAAGTCTCTAATGGGCATTTCTGCTCATGTGTCAGTAGGTTGAGATATTAAAGTATTCTATAGTTGCAAATTGTCATAACTTCAGTAGTTTGCGAATGAACTGGATTTTCCCACCTCCAACATTTCTCTCTGTAATTTGGATTCGATCCTTCTATTTTCTACATGAAAGAACGTTCAGTCTATTTTTGTTCTTTTGTACTATTATTCCGGAATTATATTCCGGAAATCAAAATAAGGAAAGAAAACATTTATGAAATAGATTTTTCTCAAACATAATCATTCACGATAGCGAGCAAAACAATGGTGACAGTTGTTATAAATGTAAATATATATATATATATAGAGAGAGAGAGATCAATATATATATATATAGAAAGATATATATATATACATAGAGAGAGAGAGAGAGAGAAGGAGATGTTTAGATATGTATGTATAGGTGTAAGTGCATATATGTATATATCTGCATAAATGAATATATCGCTTAAATTCAGCCCTACTGACCGTCCCGTTCTGTAGCTCAGAGGTAGGATATCGGCCTCCACGTCTGAAGTGAATCTTTCAATTCTGCCTCGTGGCACTGGATGGGATAATGGATAGTCATTAGCCACTCCGAAGCGATGTAATACATCGAGACAGCTGTCTGTAGATAACTGGTTAAATATATATTGTGTCATACACATACAGCTGTTTCGTTGTGTGGCTCATAGCCTATCCATTACCACGAGGTAGGATCGAAACCTTTGCTCCAGACACGGCGGCCGGTAATGTACCGCTGCACCACAGAACTGGTTGAATATTAGTGATATATTTATCAACCATATATTTCCCATCCATGGGAGAGCATTGCATCAGCTTATCATGAACGAGTTACCTCACTTCAAGAGTGTTCAACCCTGAATAAGGGAGTGTTAATTAATTCTCCAATATATATATATATATATATATATATATATATATATATATATATATATATATATATATATATATATATATATATATATATATATATATATATATATATATATATATACATATATATATATATATCAGTAAAAAAAATATGTGTACTTTTATAATGTGTTCATATGTTATACAAATTTTGGACGAGAATATATTAACATAAATTAATCGAAAATAAAAATTAATCCTGTGGAAAAAATTGAATGATTTTATTTCTTAAAAGCATAATTAAATTTGGTTACATGTCATTGAAGATAGCTATTTCGAGCCAGTGCAAAAGTATTTTTCATATCTATCCAGAATATTTCAACATGAAATAGACAAAAAATAAAGATCAAAACCGAACAATGTTATCTGAAAGAACAATGTTATCTGGAAGAGTTTAACAATGCCATATGCAAGCTTATTACAAAAGAAATTGACAGTTTTATAGTGAATCAAATAATTTCAGATGTTGATACTAATGATCCACAGTTTTGTAGAAAACTCTTTCAAGTGTGATACCGTACTGATCTACAGCAAAAGATGTTCCTGTCATCGCTGACACACGATTGATTTTTTTTTTTAAAGCGATAAAAAACTGTAAAAAAAAATGTTTTTAAATATCTTGTGAAATGCATATGCAGATGTTCAACTCCCGGGTCGAAATTTTGTTTCTTATAACGCTGATACAAACTTATAATTTGTTTTTAATTGAAAAAACAAAACAAAAGAAATATTTTCATAAGTTATCTAGTTGAGTACACGTGCTGATTTGTAAGATGTTTGGTCGAAAGGTTCATCTGGTATCGCTGACAGAAGATTTTTTCGTCAAGTAAAAAAAAAAAAAAAGAATTCCATTATGCAAATATTGTACGTCTGTAAGTTGCAGTAATGAACTTTAAGTGTTTCTCTACAGAACCGTCCATCGTGAGTGTCAGTATCTTGAAATGTACCGCTTTAATACATTTTTACTACCGTCTATTTCTTTTGGAATTACCCTGTATACCGATATATCCTATAACGTTCACACACAGGCTGACAAGCCTTCTGCAGAGAAAAATATATTCTACTTGTGAGTGTGGCTGTCAGTCTGTGCATTCACACATAAGTATCTATTAGCGAGCATATATATGTGCCTGTATCTGCCCATGGGTGTGTCTGTGTGTGAAGGCTGAATTTCGAGGGGCGAGTGTCCATCCAACTCAGCTTCAGAATATATTGATCCGTTGACCAATTTAACAATGCAACGGTTCAGCTTATAATCGATAGCAAGTCCCAATATTTCCAATCAATATATTTCCATTAGCCTAGCGTCACGTCTAAGCAGGGTTGTCTCGTGACGGATATAATACTGACCACCCCGCCGCACTCACTCCAGTCTCTGCTTCTACACCCTACAATCGTAAACTATCAAAGCAGCCTCTCTAACAAGAGCTACTTTTACTAAAATTAATATCGCCAATCGTATCCATTAGCTATTAATTCAACTACTACTGGCACTGATACTAAATCTATTACTAATAAAAATACTGTATTTGATACTTACTAAGCTCAGGTTATGTTGACACGGAGCCTAATAGCGAAAAAAGTTCACAAGAATACTGAATCACGGCAATCTTTTTACAGTGATGTCCTTGAAAATCAGCATAAGAAATACTGACTTCGAATTAGGTTTGTATGTTGGGAAAAAATTCAACTTTCTAATCCAAAAGATAGACTCTAAAATGTCCCCTGAGCTTAGTTTGGTCCGAAACAAGACCACGGAAATGATCGTGTTTCTTATGGGGATTGAAACTATAATACTCGAGAAGGATCTGCTAAATGCCCATGAATACGAATACTGCAATTAAGAGGTAACTTTATTTACTGCAGTACAGGGCGATATGAGAACTGAAAGGTACTGCATCAATTTACCCAGCAAGTATGGCCTGCCTAGCTTGAAAATCAGCGTCTGAAATCTTGCCTTCAACAGGAGCCCGGATGTTGACTAGCATCAACATAAAGGAAATACGCTACTATGTAACCCCAGCAAGTAAGCCGTAAGATATCTGGCACGTAGCCAAACGTTCAGAGCACATAGTGAGGATCGAAATGTCTACACACAGCAAGTGGTCTACGAGGAAAGCTTTTTAATTGTGGAGCTGGGTCAAGTGCCCTAGATATTACAGCAATTATTCGTATTAAATTGATTGATCGGTACATCGGTACGGACGCAGTAGCTATTGTAACCTTGTATGGCCTGTGTCCGACTGTTTTGTCGACGTCTAATGTTTTGTGAAAAAAATGGTTCTCTATTCACTGGGACTGAATCGATCATCAAATCAAGAAAATGATAAAAATGTTTCCTAATCTCTGACCATTCATTCTATCAAGAATCGGTCGTTGCTGATTGAAGTTTGCAATGAAATATCTAAATGTATACTACATATATTCTATATTTGCTTAATATATATATATATATATATATATATATATATATATATATATATATATATATATATATATATATATAGATAGATAGATAGATAGATAGATAGATAGATAGATATAGATATATATATATATATATATAGAGAGAGAGAGATAAAATTTTGAATATGAAATTCTATTAAGATTTCTGAAAATGACGTTAGTTATTTATGTGGATGTGTCAATTCTGGGATAGAAATGTAGGTTTGATAGGGGTTTGGTTTTATTTACGATTAATCGGACTTGTACCCATACTTTCTGTCAATTGTACAAAAGTACCGCTTTGATGCACCACACTTACTTCAGTTGTGAGGCTGGAAATTTTTAGGGGAAGTGTGGGTTGATTAGTAATTATGTTCAGATTGGGATCTGTATTTTTGAAACCTGATTTTGAATGTTTGTTCTATGGACGAAAAGCATAAGTTCATCTCAACATTATTGCAGAACGTTCAATAGAGGCCCAACAGCACCCTAAACATGAGCATTATTTTAGATTTTGCTTTTCTGAAGACTAAAGAATTTTCATTGCAAGCAGCAAGAATTTTATTAGGAGAAAAACTCAATACAAGTTGAAACAAATTTTAACCTGAAAAAACAACAAAATGAAATGAATTGAAGGTAAATAGGAGTGAAAACTCAATAATAAAGGTTTACAGTATTTTGTCTCTCTCTCTCTATATATATATATATATATAATGAAAGCAAAATACATCTGTTACACATCAACAAGTCAATTTAACAAACTTATACAACTTCGAAATTGACAGAATTTGGGCCAAAAATGCATATTTTTTTTTTTGCACGTAATTTTTCAATGCTCAATTTTGCTTATAAATCTTTTTAATTTTTGTATTTTGTAATATTTGAGTCCCACCTCCTGCAACGCACAAAACATGTCATATTAGGTTTTTGCCTTTATCTAAGAGTCTATCCCATATACACCCTTTATATTTTGAGAAAATCACCCTAAGATACAATTGCATAAATGCTGTAAATTGTATGTTTCTCGTCATAAATATGTAGGTACGAATAGATATAGCTCAAGTATTTTTTTTCCAATCTCAAAACAGAACTTCAATCTAAATATCTTCTTTAGGGTGCTATTTTGGCTGTAATTGCTGAAAGTTAGCGTAAAATAATAGGTATTTAGGTTAAAAAATCCGTCCACTCTGAACGGGATCTGACATTTTCACTCTAAATCTGTGTGAATAGGAGATATACGTTGGGTTGGGTTGAATACATTTCTTGGTTGAGTAATACATATTTGTGGCTTAAAAAATGCATTCTCTGATTATCAAGCTACAGACACATCAATATATATATATATATATATATATATATATATATATATATATATATATATATATATATATATATATATATATATATATATTCCTTTGATATTGTAAAGCACAAAAACTCCGTCCACTTTTTGAGGTTTGGGGATAGTGGGAAATCTCTAGAATAGAATAGAAAATTGAGAAAAAAAAAACATTGCTGATATCTGTGCTTCGAAAGAAATCAATAGATTTAGAAATTTGGCTGTAAAAATATATTACGCGATTCTAGGTAAGAGATCGGTGTCAAATGTTGTCACCGGAGAAAGTATACTCAAAAAACCACTCAGAACAACAGAAATATAATGAAGGAAAGCTTGAACGCCCTCTCAGAAAAACCTGGATGTAGCAAAATATGAATTGGAAACTTATGATATAACTAGTGATGGGAATTGGACGCAAAATACCCTAACAATAATGAGTAATAAACTTTGTTCAGAATCAAATTTATAGAGAAAAACTGTACAGTAGATTAAAATAAAATCAAAATATCACAAAGAAGTAACACACTATTATAACGCCAGAACAACTATGGAACAAAGTGAGAGATAGTTCTCTTTTTGTGAAGAAAACAAAGTGATAAAAAATTAAAAACTTGCTTGAAAGCAGGCTGATAATGAGAATCACAGATTAAGATTACTTGTACAAATAATATGTATGTTTTTAAACAAACAAATAAAACATAAATGCATACATGGAAAAATCTTCATAAAACGATAGAAAAAGTAAGTGCAACTAACTGTAATGTAACCTGAGTTAACAAGCCTAGATAAAACAATATCCTATAATGCTTGCAGGGTAAATAATCACAATTTACTCCGTAACATTTCAAGTTTGAGTGGAAGTTATCTTCCAAGTATATAAATAACTTGAAAGCCCAAGGTACACGTCTATCAGATGAACTGAATATAGCAAAACTAAGTTATACCATCGTAGGGGCTAAATTTACGGATTGAATCGATATATATATATATATATATATATATATATATATATATATATATATATATATATATATATATATATATATATATATATATTTATATATATATATCAGTCTCCGTTCAGTCTGTACTCAGTGGAACGCCCCATGTCTAGTGGGCGTATACTGGAAAAACAGTACAGAGATCCCAGGATACCCAATTAACAGAGTCACCTGATCGGCCTTACTGACGTAGTTTTAAGGAAAGATAAAGTATAGGTTGAACAGTCTGGATTCTGCTTGGCTGGAAAAGCTGTAAGACGTCCAATTAGGAGTCAGACTTGGGGCTGGTTCTGTTGTCCTTCTCTCAGACTGGTTGCCTTTCTAGTTTCTGAGCACCGTCCAAATTCTTCGAACTTTAAGATAGTTTATAGTATATATATCTTTTTCAGTGTTTTTGTCAACTAAAATTCATTTTTCAGTGCGCTATATATCCCAACTATATTCATAAAACTTTTTTTTTTTAAAATCAAAATATCGGTTTTTTTTCTTAGGACACACTTGGATTCATCCCTAAACAGTGAAAATCTGATTTTGTTTTGTTTTTGTAAAACGTATACACTGTGTACTGAAATTTGATACGTTTTCAAAGGTTGCAAATTTGAGCTGTTGAATCATCAAATTCAAGTGTTTATTACACTACAGTTATTTTTCTCTATTCATTGCTTTGTGAACGACATCCAAAGCTTACTTTGATGGAATAACATGATTACATATTTATAGCATTTTCTGTTTCTAAGCCTAATCTGATTAGAGGTGTGCACAGACCTCGATGACGAGGAACGGTTTCACGGTAACTATTTAACAATAAATCGAAAACCAAATTTTCAAGTATTCTCAGGATTTGGTATGAACAAAATGGACGACCGATTCACAATGCAATTGACACCTGAGAAATGTAAAGATCTGGCAAAAATCTGCATACGAGTAGATTTTGATAACATTTTCGGTACTTATTCATTGGAGAATGAATCTTTTTAAAAATAATTTTCTACCCCGAATTCCGTGTAAAGGTTTCTCTTGAAAAACCTTTTTTCCATGACCACTTCTGATAAAACTTATCTGTACATGAGATATATACCAAGGGCGATAATTTCTATGAAATTCAAGACCTTTTGATATTCATCATTGAAGGGAAGAACATTTGAATGAATTGTCCTCTTATTTCGATTGGTACTGAATATAGATATGGATACATCTTTAACTAACCATATAGATAATTAGAAACACTTATCAAAACAATAATTAAACATTTTCAAACAATATGTAACAATGCATGCAATTCGTTGGCGGATATTAAATACATACATCGAATGTTGTATATGTTTATGTTTATTCATTATGTTTTGAAAAGAAAAGGTCCTTTCGAATACCCCTTCAAAAAGTTTTTAGTTGGGAATTCAATTTGCAATGTACGTTCATGGTAGTTGGGCCCAGCAACAATCACCCATAATTTTTTTTTATTTCAAATCAATTTTTCAGTGACCACTACCCCTAAAACGCGATATAACCCATTCGTTGATCATCTCTTTGTCCAATGTTTTAATTGATACCCCCTAACACGGCATTTCTGCTTATGGACGATGGTCATTTGACAGACTCTATGGAGTGACTAACCAGACGTATAATAATTATCATTTACATCATTATCTTTGGTATTACAACTAAAATTCTGTCTTTTTCTCCGTTTATTATTATTATTATTATTATTATTATTATTATTATTATTATTATTATTATTATTATTATTATTATTATTATTATTCCTGGGGTTGTTTATACTGTAGATAGAAGATATGTTATTCTGTCTCTTTCTGATCATCCCAGTGAAAGATAATATGGATCTTGTTGCTATGGTAACTGAATCGAATGGTGGCTGCTGCACCGGCCGCCCGAACTGTGATTATACATTGTCGACCACGGAGTTCGTAGCTTCGATAGTGGCAGGGTACGTATAAGTATACACACGTGAAGACACAAGTGTGTACTTGAGGAAAAACCTAGAATAATAAATGAGGAACACATACACACACACACACACATACACACACACACGCTAATATATCATCATCATCAGCAGCAGCAGCAGCAGCAGCAGCAGCAGCAGCCGCAATTGTAAGTTCACCGCAGAACAAATGACTTTCCCTACTCCTTCCATGTTGGCAGTGATTGTGCTAGTCTCTGACATGTCTTACCGGCACGCCTTTCAAGCTCATGCTTCCATTTTGTGTCCGGTCTTTTCGTACTGCGTTTGCTGTTTCTTGAACACTAATCCATGAACTTTTGCTCCATTTGTCCATACATCCATCTTGCTTATCTAATTATTTGGATGATATCCTTCACCCTAGCCAGCATTTGGTTCCATATTCATCTTTTTCAATATCTTTGTTGTAGTTTTAGTAATGATCCTACCATTATTCTCTCTGCGATTCTGAATTTGTCTCCAAGTAGTCTTGTTAGTATCAATGTTACGCATGCGTACGTCATAGTTGGTATTATGCATTCATCGTAAACTCACATGACCCTATTTTTCGTAGATCTATTAATAAATCAGGGGTAAGCAGGGAGTTAAAGAATGTCAAGGATAATTCCAATATTTATGCACAAGTATGAATATACATATATAAACAGCAGTAGCCTTTCAGTGATCGTAATTGGACATGCATCGTCTCCAAGGTTCAGCAGGCAACTCTACCATCGGCTTTGCTGATGCAGGACACCCTTAACTTGGTTAGTCTGAAACACCATCTCGTATTTTGCCTACTGTCTTTTTCTAAATGATCTTTGGGGATCAGAATGTCTAGCGGTCGTCCTATATTCTTGGAGCATGGTCATCTTTCAGCATGGTCAGTCCATAGCCATATGAGTTTCATAATGTTTCCTACGGTTCTCTGATTTTTTCTGCTATGTTTTGTAATGTCCTGTGATCTCTACATGTGGTGCTGAGCAAGATTCTCCCTTGTACACGGTGCATGGTTCTTGAAAGCCAATCATTTGGTGAGGTTTAATGTCTTATTTTGGTATCACTATCAACTGCCTGGTCTAATCCCTGACCTGAACTGGTGTCACTTTCAACAGCGAATTCCTTGAAGAAGTTGCTTATAGTCAGGTATGGATAGTCGTAGGGTATTAAAGACCTAGGTGATGCGATGTTTTGCCAAAAATAAAAACAAACAGCGTGAAAAATGGAAAACCAATTGCACCTTAATGTCACCTGAGCAATTAAACTTGAAAGTGTCTGTTCAGACTTAAGGAATGAGTTCTCTGATTGACCCCTGGTTTAATCAAAGCTCTGCAACCGGTTTTCAAAATGGCTGAATACTTCTGGGATAGACCGCTTATATATATATATATATATATGTGTGTGTGTGTGTGTGTGTGTGTGTGTGTGTGTGAGTATCTATATACGGTAATATATATATGATAATATATATATGATAATATATATATATATATATATATATATATATATATATTAGAAATAGTAATTCTTTTGTATTTTATAAATGCAGAGTCTTTGAGATAAGTTGCATAGGAGGAATATCTTGAATTTCTGATGAAAATCACGTTTTGATATAGAGAATTCGGCACTGATTACCCTTCATGTTTAATCTGGGGTAAAAATCCAGCATAAACAAGACAATGGATAACAAAAGCTTATGGCAATCATTAAGTGCGATTCCATATCGGAAATAGTTTGTTTAGCCTGACCAAGCACCAAACAAAACCCACTTTGATCTAGCAAGATTATTTTGAGTTGATTGTCTAAATCTATGACTGCTTTTAGATTTGCACTCGAATACCAGGCTTTACTTGAACTAAAAAAGGGGGGAAGGGGTGCTCAATTCCCTTGTGCAGAAAGCAATCTATGCATAACATTCTGACTATAAGCAAGTACAGATAGAGGGCTTTTGGTCCATTCGGAAAAAAAGCTCCATTTTCTATTTGATCAACCAAGTAAAGTAGCAATGATTATGCTCAGTAGTTAATGAAGGATGACTAAGGATAAGTAAGTACTGTAAGCAAACTGAGATGTGTGTTTCAGACAAAGCAGAACTTTGTAAATAGCTAAATGTGTGTGGCCAACTTCAAAGTTAAGCTGGTTGCTCATCTTCCAATTGCATCAGTAGTCAGTGTTCAAACCCAGGTAAAACATGGATATTTTGGATCCTAGTTCTGAAACAGATGCAAGCATGAATTGAATTTACCCCAGTTTTGCTATGAGACCACAGGGATAGAGCAATCAGAGAGGACTATACCCATTACTCAAAAGTAATGATCCACGAAAATATCTTGCTGAATATTACACATCAACAAGGCACTTTTGGATCTCTAATGGGGATTTTGAAGCAGTACAGAGAATAGAATATGAGTGACAAACTATCTTCCAAACTGGTTGAAATGAGCTGAGCGAAGTGGGGAAAATAAAAGCCCACGGACAGCCTCAAAATTGTTAGTAAGAACTATGCAAAGACTTGTGCCTTTCGTTTCATCAGCATCGGCTGTCGCACTACTGAAGTCCTGTGACGGAATGAGTAGAAATTGAGGAATAAGTTGCACCATCCATTTCAGTGAATGATTGCTGAAATCCATTAGAGGTGAATTTTTTTTTCAAGCATGTTTCTTGCTGACACTTGATTATCAGAGAATTTTTTCGCGTTTTGTACACGTATCAGTGTATCAATTAATGTCTAAACAAATTATCATGTGACTGATCCCAGCCAACCGATGCATTAATCACGGCAAAACTATAGATACGCCCACATATACGCACACTGACAGAAAAATACAAGCAGAAACACTGGATCACAAAGTTACACACACACACACACACACATATATATATACATATATAAATATATATATATGTATATGTATATATATATATATATGTGTGTGGGTATATATATATAAATATATATACACACACACACATATATATATAAATATATATAAATAATTATATATATATGAATATATATACACACACACATATATATACATATAAATATATATACGAATAAATATATATATATGTGTGTGTGTGTTTGTGTGTGTGTGTGTGTGTGCGTGTGTTTGTGTGTGTATTGGGTGAATACAAGCATACACGCACGCACATACATACATATGTATACGTGAAAACTCAGAAGCACCATAGCATGCATATATATATATATATATATATGTGTGTGTGTGTGTGTGTGTGTGTGTGTGTGTTTGTGTGTGTGTTCGTGTGTGTGTGTGTGTGTGTTTGTGTGAGCATAAAGAAATGGATACATATCATCCGACAGAATGATTTTAAAATGCGTCATATTATATAGAAACTTTCGTTGGAAATGATTTCCCGTCGTTACACGGTTGATACACTTCTTGAACTACACAACATATATAGAATAAACAGTTAGAGAAGATGGGACTACCGCTAAAAATCGAATATGTGACCGATAAATGTCTATTTTATTTACGTTGTCTTGTTCAAGTGATACATTAGCTGTGCAACGACGGGAGATCATTGCAAATGAGAGTTATATATATATATTTATATATATATATATATATATATATATATATATATATATATATATATATATATATATATATATATATATATCTAATAACTCTCCTGGGTCTGGCTGACCTTATTATAATCTTTCGTTCTGCATTGATGCTAATATTTATTTTGTTGCTTGGATGGACAGCTAAAGAGATGATGGCTTGGTTGGCATGAAAGCGATTGGCACAAATTAGTCCGTTGAGGTAACAATGACATGATATGAAATGTAGGTTAAGCTAATTTAAAACATCATGTGATTGATCTATCTTCGTCGGTTTGTATCGATCTCAATGCATTTTTATCGGTCTGTCCGTCATAATGTTCATAGTGCTCGGTCTATATATCTAAATCCAATTTAAGGGTAAGAAGGCGATCAGTGAGCATGTGCTTCGTCTTGTTGCTCGTGACTTTGGTCCTTACTGTGCACTCTTTGAACCTGAGCTTGTGTCGATGTTGTATGAGCTAGATTAATATCGGATTCTCTTTCCGTCTCCTTTTTTTTTCTACGGCTTACTTATATACTTATGTGTCTATGTGTTTATCTATGTATATATGCTTCTTTTAGAAACAGTCAACATAGGTTTATTCCGTTTTCAAGATGGTCTGGATAGTTCACAATGTATAACGCGTAAACATAGCCTCAGTTGAGCTAGAGGCTGAAAATGTAAATGTTCAATCTCTTATATACCCGGAAGAACCTTTTTCTTTGAATCCTTCCGTAACGTAGTTCTGTTAGAGGTTCAATCGGTAATGTGAGCTTATGCTAAATCGGACCTTTAAAATGCTATTCACGTGTGTTTCTTGAAAATGTGGCTTTCTTTATAATGATCAATAGAGAGAGAAATCAATTGTTTATTGATCACCCCTTTGTCAACATGTTCAGCTCATCACACCGGAACCGGGTTCTATCGAGTGACTGACTATATTATCTATACACCTTTCTTGAATCATCTATCCATCTATCTATCTATCTATCTATCTCTCTCTCTCTCTCTCTCTCTCTATATATATATATATATATAGAGAGAGAGAGAGAGAGAGAGAGAGAGAGAGAGAAAGAGTGGGGCAATTGCTGCATCATGGAGGTAAGCAAAGTAAACCATTTCAAGAGATATTTTATATTGGGCTAACATACATGTCAGTAGCATGTCATTTTTAGCTCAGCAGATTGATTCGTGCCAATGGCCCTCATACCCATCCAGTCATCATATGTTTTCGATCTTAACTGGGGACCAACTAATATGGCGTTTGCAATACATACATATACATATACACACACACACACACACACACACACATATATATAAAAAGTCATAATCCGTCGGTATCACTTGCATTTATCTTCAACTATTCCATTGATATTCAATGCATAGAATATAGACTGATTACCGAGATTAGACCGAGTAGATTTTTGATCAGAAATAAAGCAGTGATGAAGTCAGTGATTAGAAATAAAAACAAGTGAAACCCTTTTTTGGGGTACGATATTGATATATCATATACCAGGGTTCTGATGGAGTTGGTACTAAAATGCAGCAAAATTTTTTTCGTAGCCAGAACATATGTTGACTATAACACTAATATGTTTTTAGTATCAGCAATTTAATTTTGATTTAGTATATTATAATAGAATACATCACATTTTAATGTTTAACAGTGGATTTATCCAAATTATTTTGCTTTTGGAGAACCAAAGAAGAATGTTATCATATGGAGAGATCACACGAAGACAACACATTACATTAGAGAGAAAAAAGGGGACTGATATTCGAAAAACAAAAACGAAAACAAAAAAAAAAAATGATATCACATGGCAATAGGTAGGGATGTTGCCAGAAACACAGCTCACAACGTGGACCCCCAAGATCGTATGCAAAATTATGGCCAGCAAAAAATAAGATGGCGTGATTATCTAGTTCATATGGTAATGGCACCGTGCTGCTCAGAATCACGTGATCCAGTATGTCTTGGGGGAGGTCTGTATGGAACGAGGGGTGCTAAGAATATGCTGCCGATGATGATAATGATTTGACAGAGGCAGTCTTTTAAGAATTCAGTTCACTGGTTTGATGAAAAAAAAGATCATGTCTGGTAGGTAAGTGATGGACAAATACCTAATTCTATCGATAAGGTTGTATTGGAAGAACTCGGGAACAATGAGTCAGCGTAGGTCGTTCATGCAAACATATACGAAGCCCTCACACACAAAGACTTATATCCAAACACAAATGTGCAAATACACAGACATATACATACACCTGCAGACACACAAATAGACATTCAAACACATACACGCCGGTACTGACATGCACACGTATGAACACACGGATATACACGCACACGTGCATGCACAATCGTATGGACACAAACACACCCATAAATACACACGCAAGCACAAACATATGCAACGATAATCACAGACATATGAGTATACTTATACAGTCGTACACATTTACTCATACTAATACGTACAGACACATACACATTTACATACGTACGAGTTGATAGGTCGATTGATATATAAATCGTTTCTTCAAATAACTGAGATCTTTGAATAATAAATCGATTTTTCTACGTATCTCTCAGATGTCTATGTAATTTACCTAACAGTTCGTTTACAAATTAATTGCACTTGATTTTGTTCAGATTTATTCTTTCAAATGTTTTGGTCATTTGTTAATGGTGATAATTCGATTATAATGAGTGGCCCTGATTCCTGGGTGTCTATCTCACTGACAGCACCTCTGTATTGACTAATATTTTAGTAATCCATTGTCCGTTGTATTTAGGAACGTCATAACTTGGTCTGCACTTATTCTGCCATGTGCATCAGATCCAGTGCCTTCCAATTAACGGTTTTTCTAGGAGACCAATTACGGACAAAGTTTCCCAATACGTAAACTAATCGAGTACACAAACACACACACACACACACACACATATATATATATATATATATATATATATATATATATATATATATATATAATCAATTATTTTGTCATCCACAGGCAGCTGTTTCGTCGTATTACGACTCTTCAGTGTGGCTATAGATTCGATATTCCTACCAGTATCGCTTAGTGGGATTGAAACCTTCGCTCCGGACTCGGAGGATGATGATATACGCAGAACTGAATTAAGTGATATATCTACGCTCTATTTCCTATCAACCAGAGTGGTCAATTCTCCATCAACCAGATTGCTCAATTCTAAAGTTAAGAAACCATTACACATTTGTATATAGCAGATGGGTGCCCTACCTAAGCATGCTCAACCCGAGAGGAGGGAGCGTTATTTATAATAAATGTCATGTACAATCAAATGTCCCTATATATATGATATGTATATGTATGAATCTATATCGACGAATATTTATGCATGTAGGAAGGAAGATAAAAATAATTCTACAACTTGACACGGAATACTAGCTGGGTTTCGATCCGAAATTTTCACTGTATAATGTTCGAACTGTGTGATTAATATTCAAAACCAATCTTGGCACCTTGAACGAAAGGATGTTTATGCTGAAAAATGAATATTCGTTTTGCATAATAAATGCCTTTTTAATCATTAGGATGAGGACTTATCGATCCACCTACATATATATGGCATGCAGTATTTATAATATGCATATATATGCATGCATACACTCACACACAAACACACACTCACACACACACACATATATATATATGTGTGTGTGTGTGTGTGTGTGTGTGTGTATATATCCGATCTTCCTTTAACACTGTGATTGAACTGAGATTAAAACAAAATGATTATGAAATCTTGTCTGGAAGGAAGTACAAGTAATGTGATCTGGAAGCTGATTGTTCCTTTTGCTGGACATATTTATATTTGCTGACAACATTGGTTCCTTCGTATTGATTCGTTGGCCATTTTGTATTCTTGCATGAGCTCCTGTAAATAGAACAGCCTCGAGTCGAGCAGAGACTAATGAACGTTTTTACTTGACTCCTGACGGCAACTTGGCGGCCAACACAGAGTGACCTTGTTGCCAGGTTCGGCCGACATCAGAGTGAAAATGGCTACCAATGGAAACGAAAGAAGAAAAAATTAACTCATTTTCATAGAAAAATCCATAAATCAATCTATTTTTATGTCCATGATTCATATATATATATATATATATATATATATATATATATATATATATATATATATATATATATAAATCATCATCATTGCTGGACATATCCCTTCCCCATCCCCCTATCAGGACGAGCGTGATTGCGCTATTCTCTGTCATATCTTAACGGCAAGATCTTCTATTTCCTCTCTCGGTCATGTGTCTTCTTTTTCGTACTGTTTTTTTTTCTGTCCCACGGGCGCCAATTGCTTAGCTTTTTACTCTATCTGTTATCTCCTCGTCTCTCCATGTATTCTTCACCACTCTATTTTTATTGCTCGATTAATTTCCCCCACCCTAAACCTCTGTTTGATCCATGCTTATATTTTTCTGTCGCGAAGATCTATTCCTGAAATTGCCCCGTCTATGGCTCTTTATGCTATCCTAACTTTTTTTTTTTTCAGTCGTTTCGCAATTTCACAAGTTTCACACCCGTACGCCATGATTGGTATTATGCATTGATTGTATATCGACGTTTTTAGACTATTGACATTTTTCGCTTCGGTATCTCTATTTATACAAAATGCTTTCCAGTCAATCGTTATGAGCGGTCTCATTTTGTCTCCATAGTCTTTCTGCAGCTTTATCGTCTGATTTACATAAACGTATCCCTCAATTCTTTCAAGGTTTCACCATCTACTTTTAGAGGGTTTTTTTTTCTCTAGGTTTTATGATTGAATATCACTTTCATCTTTATTCTGTTCAGCTTTAACCTCCTTTTTTTCGTTTTGGCTCCTGTATCAAGATCACTTGACATGTTTTGTTGATCCTCAGCAATTTCCACTTTTAATGAACCTTAAATTGTTCTGATATTCTCCCTCTCTCTACACACACACACACACTTACACACACACACACACACACATATATATATATATATATATATATATATATATATATATATATATATATATATATATATATATATACGTGTACATCGTAAAAAAAAAACAGAACAATCACCGCTAACTCCAAAGAAAACAACTATATACTAAGACTCCAAAACAAATTACTATTATCAAGCTTTTCCATATCAGCAAATATAATCGGCTATTGCCAATATTTATTGCCTAAATTTCAAAGGAATTTGCTAGATCTTCTAAAAAAAATCATAATCTAGCTGGTCTGCTTTTTTTCCACTCCCTCATCAAAGTTCCCATTTTGGCCCGTATCGACCTTAAAAGTTGACACAACACTATGTCCATCAACTGAACTAAAATATGCTTAGTACATTATGTTCGGCACTTTGCTATGGACTAGTTGATAACAGTCTAGACTAGAAAGCTATTACTTCTGTGATGGGTTCGTTTTTCACAAGTTTTGCTTTGTGATTTCGTGCCAAGTTGTCTTGTGTAAATACATTTACAGATATAATATGGGTCAGATCTCTGTACATCAGTCAACTTGAAATAGAATGGAAGCAGACGTACATAATTCTGGTGATTTAAAAGTACAAACTTCTTTTCTATATCCATATTTATCTGCTCATTCTGATATATCTTCCTGTATGCTGGTACACCCATTGAATGCGTAAATCTCGTTTATTCTGCATCAACCGGAAGAACCTTTATTATAAAACACGATTAAGTACCGGAAGAGGAGTGTCATTGAAAGGAGAGAAGCGTTGGTCAGTATTTTCATAGGCATGCGTGTAAGTATGAAGACTACTATGTTGTTTTCACGATGCGTGCATTTGGGCTTAATCTCAATTGAATTCATATCGATCCTTATCTGTGACAGCTCATCAGGGACACAATTTCTCTCCTCCCTCTCTCTCTTGTGTAAATATGGTCACTTTATCTCTCCCTGCACTTGTGTTATTCAGACAGTCTCAATGCACCTAAAATAACAAGAGTGAATAGGTAATTAAGCACAGATTCTACACTTCTACCGTCTGACTTGATGGTTCCCCGGTCTCAGGTAACACCCCTTTCCTAACTAGTCCATCCACCATTTTGATTTTTCGTGTAATTTTTTCACCGATATAATTTTCATTACGCATTCTTCCCTTGACTAAAATGAATTTCTGATTCCTAACCTAGCTGAAGTTTCTCCCCTGAGGGACCAAGTACCCCCAGTTAGAGGATCATTGGTCTACGACTGAAATTTGTCATAGAGTTTCATCATGTAAATGGAGAAGAGGGAAAAGGCAGGTGATCAAATATTTGTAGTATTTTTGTTTCGATGCATTTAGAGCTATGACGTACAGATCATAAAAACAGGAATCGATGTCTTCCCGTTGATTGCGATGAAAATGGCCAACACTGAATCATTTTCTCTCTTTTACGTGCCGATATGACTCATTATGAACTATTCTTTGGAAATGAAGCAGAATCTTTATAGTAGTCTGTCATGGTCACAGCGACCAATTCTAAAAAAATGCTATTGTGATTTTTAAAAAAGCTCTCTGACCGAGACACTGCGTGACACTTCAGTTTTTATCAAATGAAAGTTGAGGCACCAAAAATAGTGCAGTGGTCTGAAAGATCATCACACAGGGCGATTTGCAAGTGTAGGGAGTTCAGTTCTCAATTGGTGTTCTGATATTATGACCTTGTGCCAGACTCAGTCAATTTTGAAAGGCTTTCCATGGATAAATGTTGATTAAACGAGCGTTGCCGACCATTGACTATCCCTAGAATATTCTTCATTCCATTTTCCTTTCTTTAGCCTGGTTTCAGGTTGAAAAAGTAACACTTTATTACATGAACCATAGTCAATTATTTCTAATGTTATACTTTATTTATGCTGCCTCTTATCATAACTCTCAGACAGTCATTCTACAGCCCTCATTAAGTAAAGCAGTTTGGAAATAACAAAACTACAATCCCCTGAATTCATTCTATAGATTCAAATGATATTACTGGTTGATATAAACAAATAAGGCTGCATATAAGATGTTCTGACAAAATAAATAATTAGATTTTCGGTAACCGGCTGTTATAAATCGGTAATGAAATTGTTGGACAGGCAGACACTCCTAGAAAAAATGATTTGAGATCAAATATCACTCGAAACTTACTCAATATTTCCTGTTGTGCTACTCACTAATAACTTCTGATGGTCTGGAAGATCTAATAAAAGTCACAGATTTAGTATGGAAAAAATTGTTGTGAAAAAATAATGATTGATTCTTCCAAGTAAATCCTATTATATATTACCATCAAAAATGCATTTTTGGCCAATAAATACCAAAAGCACTCAGAAAATGTATCAAGTGTACAGTATAATGTTTTATAAAGTCATAAGATGTTACTTCGAGATTCAACTAGATTACGGAATTAACGGAAATGCATTGAATATCCATGAATTTCATTTAATCAAAGTTGATGATTGAAAGCGCTGTTGCAACTTGATTATGAGGCATGGGTTTCATCATTAAGACTTGTATAATCCTCTCAGTGTTTCAGCCATCGTACAAATAACTCCTAACGCCATTGGTTTATGTACAAATGGTCTTTTAATCAAAGGAGGAACACGAAAACTCCGATAAAATCAGAAGATGTAAGTTGTATGCCTACAGAAATTTACTGCTCAATATATACCGATTTCATGCTTACATAATACTCATGAACCTTCTTCTCTCAGGATCAGTTATGGCTCATCTTAATTGACAGTTGCATGAGGAGAAGAATGAACTCGACCTACTAGTCACATGGTAATGTATGTAGTTTGTTTTTTTTCTATCAAGACCTTTATGAATTTCTCTGCCTATCACTGTGTTCACATAACTTGGAATTAAAAGCTTACAACGCAGGATTCATGTATTTACATGCATTTATTTATCTTCTTTTATATGAAAGATAGTACATGCAAGGGGGTCATTTACGCCCTACTAATGATGCCAACAAATAGAAATTCGGGGCATTTTATTTCACTCTACAGCAGCTGTAAAAATAGGCTGATTAGTCCTAAATATTTTGATTAAACCACTTTCCTATCCACCGTATTTAAGCACAGAGGAGATGGAAAACATATACCTTACTAGAGATAATTGTATTATCTTCTTTATGCAGATATTGAGCTTGGATTCCTTGTCAAAACACAGTGACGTTGTTTCTGTTAATAAATTTGAGCACTCCTACCTGATAGCATTCGTGCATACAGAGACTTTTTCGACAAATGTCAATGAAAAAGTCCACCTCCTCATTATTCGTATCTCCCAGTATTTGATTCAGAACAGAACGGAACATGGTGCCAGTGTAACAAGACGACATCCATGGTCGATCTGTGTGGTCGCGTGAAACGCTCAAAATAGCGGAAAATCATTCATGGATCGAATGATCATTGTAGGCTGTCTACCCCTTCCTAGGTATTTTATTTCTTGTCTCTTTAGTCCTTATTATATCTTGTTCATTTCTGTGTTTCGTGTTTATTTCACTGCGTTGTATCTTGTTTCTTGTCTATGTCGGCTTGATTTATCGTGTTTTCTCTGTCAGCCTTTTTTGTATGTTTTTTCTATGTCTTTGATGCCCACTTAGCAAACGCTGTGTATTTTTAGACCCAGACCTCCGGCATTGGCTCGGAGCATCTTTTTACAGGAGAGAGCAGTTCAAGATAGCCAATGGGATAATGAGATAGGTTCGTGAATAATAACAGCTTCAGAAAGTTATTGCACTTATGGAAACCGTGGTCGGTTGCCGTATGGTTGTCAAACAGAATGAATGTTTACTGAAGGCTGTTTAGTCGAGTTGAATTTTCAAGGTAATTATTCTTCAGCTGGGTACCTTTTGCTTCCTTCTTTAATGGTATTCTACGTCTTACCTCACAATCACAACCGGTTTTCGGCAGCTCTTTCCTTCGGTCCTTTGGCAGCAGCTGTGAATTGGCGTGAAAAATCGTTTTCCTTTTCTGGAGGTCGTGGCGTCTATAGGGGTTTAAAAAGTTAGCATCCATTTGAATTTACGTTATCATCAATCACCCATCGGAAAACTTGATAATATAAATTTAGGGTGATAATTCTATATTAATTGTAGAGCTTCCGTTTTGATCAAGAATTGAGCTCAGGTCTAGAACCCTAAACTGCAATAGATGAAAAAAATGTAATCTTTCGTACCTGGATCACGTCGAAGCTGTTATAAACCATATTTACGTCTAGCGGTTTATTTCAACACCATCAGTTATATAAACAAAACAATCAATTTCTGACACCATTTTGAAGTGTCCCTGTGAGGGATTTAACTCAACACTATCGTTCCAAATTCAAAACGTACTTTCTTTCAAGTTCAACCAACCACAATCTGTTATTCAACCCGCTCTGATGCCAAAAAAAAAAAATCCTAATATGTTTGCAAAGTATTTCACTGCATGGAGATCGTTAAAATGGGCTGATTAGTCCCAAATATTCTTTGCAAATCACTTTCCTATCCACTGTATCTAAGTACAGCAAAATCTGCAAAATACATGGCATGATATACCCCATCGTGATCAGCCGTTATAAGTCCACTGCTGGACGGAGGCCTTTCCCATCTCCACCAAGACGGACGTGATTGCCGTAATCTCCACACTGTCGTACCAACATACTTTTCTTTATCATCTCTCCATCTTATACATGGTCTTTCCCCACAACATTTACTGTCTTTTTTGTTTTTAACCATATTTCAGCATTGAAGTATCTTGTTCGCTATCTATTTGGGCGTTTCCATGTCTTGTTGTTTATGTAGTAAGATCTTGATGTATCTCATTTTGTGTCCTTTTCAGTCGAGATGTATCTTGTTTCTTGTTTATCTCCTCCTGGGTGTATCTTGCTTATTGACTTTGTGGATCTTTCTGCTATTTTGATACTTTGTATACTTTAGTCTCGTTGTATTTTGTTCCATTTCTATTTCAGCATTTATGTATTTCATTACTGGTTTTGATGTCTTTTACCGGGGACCGCAGATCGTATATTTCCCCTACCCAATACCCGAGCAGGCCCCAATATTGCTGTGGTAAAATGTTTCATTATATTTAACCTTTCTATTGATTATTCGTATTCCATATAAATGATTCATACAATCAGGTCATAAATTAAGTTCATGCCGGCAAATCAGAGAAAAAAGAATAGACATTGGATGGTCTTGAGTATTGATAGTTATTTTCGGAGTGAGATGTCATAAAATTGGATTTGTGTATGTGTGGGTCGTGAAGAGGTGTACGTCACACCCCTAAACATGTGGATATTTAAATGAATTGAAAGAATAGTAATTGAGTTGGAATGAGTTTACGTAACAAGTGATTATCTTTCAAATCAATGCCAATTTGTTTGTATAAAGACTAGAAGGGGTGTGTGAGCGAGATGCAAAGATTGAATAGATGTTTTTTGAGCGAAGAATTATGGCAAATAAAATTTGTTTTCTCTTAAATGGACTATTCTAATTGATAATTTCAAATAATAAATCCTCATCTTCTTTTACCTTTTCTTCTTCTTCTTCTTCTTCTTCTTCTTCTTCTTCTTCTTCTTCTTCTTCTTCTTCTTCTTCTTCTTCTCTCACCCTCATTTCTCCTTGTTTCCCCACCCTTTGCCCACTTTATTTTCTCCTCTCATCTTTCCTCCGACGCTTCAGAAGGTCAAATTTTTCCCTTTTATCTATCTATCCATCTATCTATGTATCTATCTATGTATCTATCTATGTATCTATATATATATATATATATATATATATATATATATATATATATATATATATATATATATATATATATATATATATTCTATTTATTTTTTTTTTGCTAATGAAAAATAAAGCGTTCAAAAGAATCTTTTCTGTAAACCAAAATGGCGTAAAGCAAAGACGAAATTATCATTAATGTATCTTGGAAAATTTTTCAGGACCTCGAAACTAAGGATGATGTTTTGCTAGATTGGATCATCAATTGTCGGTATGATGGGAGGGGGGTACAGAGAAGTGAGATCGATGGAGAAATAGGAAAGGAAACCCGATGCCCCCTCTCGCTCTTTTTTTCTCACTCCCTCTCTTTCTTTCTTTATTCACCGTCTATCATACACGTTCCCCCACTCTTTCTCTCTCCCTCTCTCTCACTCTCTCTCACTTCAATTATATATAACATCATGATAAACTGTTATAAGTCCACTGCTGGACAAAGACCCCCATCCTCTACTAAAACGCACGTGATTGCCTCAATATCGTCACTGTCTTACCAGCAAACTTCTCCATATCATCTCTTAATCTTGTGCATTATCTTTTCCTATGACCTTTACTGTCCCACGGACACCAGTTGATAAGCTTCTTCATCCATTTGTTGCTCTTTTCTTGCTTTGCTTCATGCTCGGCTCAATTTTTGCTGTTTAAATACTTGAACGATATCCTCCCCTCTGCCTCTCTCTCTCTCTCTCTCTCTTTGGGATCAACATTGAACGCTTTTTTTTTATCGTACCCGTACGCCATTATTGGCATTATGCATTGATTGTATAATTTTCGTTTCAAGCATATTGGTAACTTGATTCATATCTCTGATCTTCTATTTCAATCTCATGACCTATTTAAATGTATTCCATAATTCCTTCTCAGGTTTCACCATCTATTCTTATATTAGACCTTATTATTGAGCATTCCTTTTATCTTCATTTTGTTCACTTTTAACATTATATTTTGGCCTTCAGTGGGCAATATTTCTACGCCAAGAAATGCTGAATGAAAATATCTATAAGCTAATTACTGTTTATTTTCACGCAAGGAACACACACACACTTGCACAAACATGTACACACACACACACATACACACAATAACACACACACACACATATATATAGAGAGAGAGTGAGAGAAAGAGAGAGAGAGAGAGTGAGAGAGAAAGAGAGAGAGAGAGAGAGAGAGAGAGATTGTTATAATATCCCCGAAACAATTAACAATTCCATGGGAAACGACTGATGATCTCTACAGAGGAATTAAACTGAAAGTACTGTGAGTTTTAATTCTGTTTATGAAAAAATCTCTTAGAATATATTTGATTTATACTTATCAGTGGGTAATTGATTTACATTCTGTCATTGTATTAAATACAAAAAATTGAAGAGAAACAAAAACTAATATAAGATCTTTAAAACATCGTAATACAACCTTAAGTGCTTCAAGACTGAAAATAAACTTTCCACACTCATAAAACGAAAACGAGAAAAAACAAAATTAGAAAATCAAATATATTGTTTCGACTCTGAAATACGAACAGATCACATAAAAAGAAAAAAAAACAGAAAATTAGAAAAATTACTTCCCAGGGAATATAAAAGACAGAAAATATTGCAGACGAACAATCGTGGACATGACCACGCAAAGGACACCTGAAGAGAGACAGACAGACAGACAGAATTCTTCATCATGGCAGCTGAGAACAAATGCATCATGACAGATTATTTCATGGTAAACATCAATAAAACTCAGAAAAAACATCGAATGCCGCCTTTGTGGAGAATACGATGAGACGATTAACCACATAATCCTATGTAACAAGAGGCGAAAAGCACCTCTTCTGTCTCATTCCTGGTTCTTACTGTTCTTTCTAGTCATTATAGCTTTCAACTCCCTCTCGTATCTTCTTCTTATTTTCTTCATAAGTCTCTCTCTTTCCTTTTCTTTTTCTTTGTTCTTATCTGCCTCTTTCTTTCTTCTTTTCTTGTTATTTTCTCACGTTAGCATGTATCTTAACCACATTCGATAATCTTCGTCTTCCTTGTGCTACTCAGGCTAATTGATGTTGTCTGTCCCCAGCGATATACATTAATGACATCTCTAGCAATTGTACTTGGTAACTCATCGTGCTCAGCGTAGGCGTCACATATTACGTCATTTCTCGTTGAATATCGTGCAAACCTATCAACTCAAAAACGTACTCACAGGTTAGCATCGAGGATTGCGTGCTACTCATTGCACTATTTCCTTGATGCCACAACATGGAGGGGGAAAAAGAGCTCCAAATATATATTGATAAACAAACAGCATCTTTTGCTTCGATGATAGTGAAGAATAAGCAAAGATGTTAGCCATGGAGAGGAAAGAGGTTACTGAATAATTACTGAAAATTCATTACATAAACACAATTACATACTTCTTATTTGTGTTTTTGTTTGTGTGTGTATGTGTGTGTGTGTGTGTGTGTGTGTGTGTGTGTGTGTGTGTGTATGTTGGTGTTAGGTTCTGTGCGTGAATTTATACATGAATTAATGCTTACTTATTCATTGAGATAGAAACTGGAATCCTAAAATATATAATTTCCTTATGATTTCGACTAATATTCCATGACATGCAGTTCATATTTCTCCAACGTACTGTTATTCTGGTATTGTATGAAAATTACTGGATGTGAAAAAAGGGGTTTGATTGTCGAGAAACAAAATAACAGACGCTCAGTCATCTAAAATGAACGGAACGTTTCCAGTGGGAGGAGCTATTTTTACCTGAAAAGGTGAGTTCGGTGAAAACGACTGAAACAGCAGCTGATTTCCCAGGGAAAATGATGATGGCAAATCATCAGAAGAAATCCTTTCAGGCCGAGAGGCTGCTGCTGATGACAATGGTGGGGCACGCGAAGATGAATAAAAGCATTTTAAAACGATGTTTATCGTTTTCACAGTTATTTTTTCCCGAGCTCTTTGAAGTCATCTTGTTATTATTGTTGCTTTCCAAGTAAAACATTTTCATTGTCATTATATCGACTGCTAGTTTTACTCCATCTCATTAGTGTCTTGTTTTGATTGATTTTTTCGCTATTATTTGTTTTAATAATTCAACAGCATAACATCGTTATACATAGAGATAAAGCATTTCTTATCATTTTTACTATCTTTCTTCATCCTATTATTGTCATATCTTATCCGAATAAGTACCACAGTTATTATTTTGTTGATAATTATGCTCTTATTATCGAGGCTTTAGACATTCATTTTTTGAGATTGAGAATTTTTACTATTGTCATTTTCTACTCATTTTTGTCTATCTTATCAGTATAGCTTTTTCCTAATGGAGAAATCTATCATCATCTTTACTAGTTTTATCCCATAACATTATAGTTGCTGTTATCACTCTACTCTCGGTCGATGTACTTTTCAACCGCTACAACAAACACAGCTAAATCAGAAATAAAGTACTGACCATCGCTGAGACTTGAACTCGCACCTCAAAACTCGGTATCTCGTCTTCTAACCCAAAATTTTTTGATGAAAGCAAAAATGATAGATCGATGTAAATAGTATTGTACAGATATTAGTAAAAACGTTTCACCAAAAAAAGTAAAAAACAAAAATAACAACCAAGTTGTTTCGATCACTTCCCTTTGACCGTTTGACTTCTCAACTCTAAGCAAGATTCACGTAACATTGATCAGTAGTTTGAAAAGAATAGCAGCTCAAACTGTTTGTTGAATAGAAACAATCGTACAGATAAGAACCTCTGTCAGCAACCATGTTGTTGATATATTCTCAAATGTTTCGCTAAGCATGTTCCTGTGGGATTAAACTTTTATTATTCATCGTGTAGCTACGGAGTTCAGATAGTTTCAATATCATACTATTTGAATTAAACCATGTCCATCCTTCCACATCTCTCAATACCAATCTGTAGGTTTTATTAGAGCAATTTCAGCTAAAATTCCGCCAGTGATTCTCAAAGCCTGTTAACCGTCCATTAACGAATTGAGCATTTATTTGCTCAGCTGGTCAAATGAATTGCATTTGCGTCAAGTGGGCAAGACTAAAGGCCTGCTGTGTTATTGAAATTATTGTTTTTCCCTGCACTCGAGGCGAGGTATAAAGCATTTACTTCTAATGGTGATTTTTGTGCTAGAAAGCAATTACATGTCCCCATGGAAGATTGGTAACAATATCTCCCTGTCCACTCACTGACTTTGTGTCGCACCAAGCTAAGCTCAGAAATATCAATTAAGCACCAAATGGCCCTGTAAACAAAATTAGCACTCTATGAGCTTTCGACAATAAATGAATGATCTGAAGTCACTTTATGTACCTAAGTATCTCTTTACATGGTATTCTCAATTATATATACATTTTTATATATATATACATGTGTGTGTGTGTGGATTGGGTATTTATTATATCATATCAATTATTTATCTGCCAACTCTTCCTGTAGTAATGGTACTTTCAAGTACATCATTCTTTGTCAATTAATTTGAAACTTTGTATTCTAGCTGTATTTGTAAGTCCAATTTCTACTTTTCAACAGCGTCGCAGAGCCAGTACTTTCATAATTTGTCTAGCTCGTCTCTCCATCTAGTATTCTGGCTGCCTGGGTTCTGCATGTGATCTCGGGGGATCCATGTCATGAGTCGTGATGTCCATCGGTTGTCCGCCATTCTTGCAACATGGCCAGCTCACTGCAATTTGAGCTTTTTAATGGATCCTACTCTTGTCCCTGACTCTTGTCTTTTCCCGGATGTACTGTGCTTTCTCCTGGTCTCACCATGAGAGGCCTAGCATAATTTTCTCATGTGCACGTTGCATATTTCTAATTTGCGGATCTGTCTCTTGGTTAGCTTTCATGTTCCAGCTCTATAAGTGATTATTGGGAGGATGCATTGGTTATACAACCTTCTTTCTAGGATTAATGGGATCTTCTTATTTTTGAACGTTGAGCTTGCTCTGCCAAAGGCTTGCTATCCTAGGGTGATTCTTCGTTTGATTTCTTCTTCTTTTGAGGGTCTCATGGAGATCTGCTGTTCTAGATAGACGTAGTGATCTACTTTTTCCAATTATGTGTCTTCGATTCTGATCTCAGTGTTTTTATCTCCGATGTGGTTGTTGCACGTGATCTTCGTCTTGCTGAAGTTCATGTATTGGCCGACTTTCTTGCTCTCTTCGTTCATTTCATCTATCATTAGTTCGAGGTCGTGCAGGTTCTCTTCTCAAAAGAATATTGGGAGGTAAAGATGAGCAAGAACAGAGGAAAGAAGGAAATGGAGAAGGGGGAGGGTGAACAAAGATAGGGAGTAAGTGACAGAGGGACAAACAGATGAAGGAGGGGAATGAACAGAGAAGAAGAGAGAAGAATGAATAAATGATAGAGCGAAAGAATTTCAAAAAACAAGAAGGGGGCGATTTTAACGAGAACATGCCCAATCAAGGAACACATATTCGAGCACTTGTAACGGTTTGAACTCGTGCCGAATGAAATGATCGATATATTTATTTTGACGTAATAATTGCCCACAGCCAGCCACGGAGTTCAACTGAACTGTAAACTTTTCAATATTCGACATAAGCGATGTTTTTCGATGAAAAAAATTTTTTAAATATGAGGTAATCATCTCCGCCAACCATCGAGGTCAACAATTGCCCGGATGTTTCAGAGCAAGGAAAAGAAACAAAAGAATATACTCGTTCGTGTGAGAAAACGCTAAGATAGCGGTACATTCAAAAAGCTCCCAGTGACTTATCAACTTCCTCAACTGCAACTTTTATGACTAACCAAATGATCATTTCTCTACACTATTCAGTGGTGTTACCCACACGGCACTGAGATGCTATTGTTTGAGCTTGTCACATTCACGGTAAGCAAGTTTGTCAATTATTCACATCACCTCACCAAGTTTTGTTGGCTTCCACTCTAACAATGGGGAATGCAATAGAGGGTTTTGAAAGCTATTTTTAAGAGTAAAAGAGACGCTTAGATAACCGAATGAGGTTCAAAGAAGACTACTTTGAATGGGACTAAGGTGTAATTGCCCAGGGTAGGTTCTCTGGTGATATTGAATAACTTGATTCCTCTCCGAGAAGACCTCGTGAAATCTATGTCATATGTGCAAAAGTCATCCCCAAAACTCAACAAATGAGGGGAGCAACGGTATTAAGGAAGTTTCACAAAGTTGCTTGTTTTTCTAGTGAGTTCTATCTTTCTTAGGAGTGCAACAACTCAACCATCGTTCTAAACCAAGTGAATATGGGGCCAGACTAACCAGAAGGTAATGGAAAATATGAGGTTTCTACTATAGAATGATGAATAGACAAAAAATATTCAGAGGAAATTAAATATAAACGCAATCAAAGAAAGAAAAACGTCGGATGGGTGAGCTAAAAAAATAAAGAAAAACATTTTGAGAGTGAAAATGGATGAAATGAAAGAAAGAAACAAAGGGAAATGGGACAAATGATGAATAAGTGAACAAATAAATAATATGAAAACCAGGAATAAATGTGGATGAAATAACAAGAAAATGGAATTAAGAGTGGACAAACCCGACTGCCATGGGGGCAAAACTATCCTCCAACTTCCACAGTGAAGATGATTACTGCAGAGTTTGTAATGTACATGTATAATAAATACATTTGTTGATGTATAAGTATTTTCAGGTGAGCGCAGTTGACATGATTGCCTTCTCCCAATCATATGGTCTTGATTTCAAAACACAGTTTGGAAAGTTATTCTGTCAACTTGACATGATGGGGAAACAGGCTACAGTTTGTCCCCTGAACTTGGTGAGGATTGTTCTTCTACTTATTGTTACGATGCTAAAAAATCGATTCCAAATTTGACCGGAGTTTGACAAAAAGAGAAGAAGAACTGCCTATCCTATCAACTCAGGACGTGGTAGGCAATGGAGCAAAAATGAAATATAATTCGAAGAAGATTTGAAAAAAAAAACAAAAAAGAAAACCCCCAAAGAACTACTGATTGAAAGGAGAAGAAGTTGAAAGAAGAATCACGAGAACTAAATAGGAAGGCAGGGATATGAAGGAACAATACGAGCATGTATGAATGGAGAGAGGATGGTGAATCCTTTCGAACCAAACAGAGGAGCGTGAAAAATCCCGCCTAGGTGATTCAATGAAGGTCATATCTTTATTAATCAAAAGAGCGTGACATTACAACGGGGACAAACAATGTGTTTAGCAAATGGGCACGAATTCAATGAAGGATAGCAAATAGGCGAGGAATACACATCAACTTGCAGGCGACTAAGAGAAATAGATTTCCCTTAAGCAATGATAGTATCACGAACTACAGTAAAAGAAGACAATCAAGGGACAGGTTTCCTGGGAAGACTTCGTATAAAGAGAAAATTGATAGAGAAAAAAAGGAAAAGAATTTAGTCTTTGGTGAATAGATAGCTAGGCTGTTTGATGAATAATACTAATAAAAAAAACATAGAACGAAGATAAAAAAAAACGAAAGATAGAGGGAGGGAATGAAGGAGAAAAAAGAAAGAGATTTAAATTAATGGTGAAAAAAGAGAAGATAATTGATGGGAATGAGACTGAGAATAGAGAGAAAAAAGAATAAGAAGAGCAAGGAAAGGAACGAAACATGTGTGTGTGTGTGAGAGAGAGAGAGAGAGAGAGTGAAGACGAAAGAAAGAAAATGTTGAGCGAGGAGAAGGAAATGGTTGAAGGTATAGAAATACAAGAATGTGGGGAAGTTTGAGAAAGAACAAAGAAAGAAGTGAATGACAGTTAAGAAAAATGAAATTCGAACGGGGGAAAAGCTGAATAACAGATGGAGAGGGAAACGAAGGAGAAACGTGCAAGAAATGGGTGAAAGAAAGAAAGAAACGTGGAACAAAAATTAAAATCACGTTTCAAAAAGACGGAATAGAAGGAACAGGATAAAATACGAAGGAAATAACAGAAGAGGAGACCAAGAAAGGGAGAGAAACACCCAAGAAGAAGGAAGAAAGTGAGAAAGGAAAAGAAATGAAGGAGAAAGTGATAAAAAGGGGGGATAGAAGAGGAGACCAAGAAAGGGAGAGAAACACCCAAGAAGAAGGAAGAAAGTGAGAAAGAAAAAGATGAAGGAGAAAGTAATAAAATGGGGTAATGACAGGAAGAAAAAGAAATGATTTTGATGAAGAAAAAATGGAAAGGAAGCAGACAAATGAAAGAAACTGAAAAAAGAGCTGAATAGAGAAAGTGAGGAAGAGAGAGAAGAAAGATGTTAAAGATACACTGAACGAGAAAGCAAAAAGAGAAATGGAAAAGAAAATGAAAAAAATATTTAAGAATTTCAATGAAAAAAGGAAGAAAGACGGAAGAGAAAATTGATAAAAAGGGAAATCATCTGACGAGGAAAGGAAATAAAAAGGAACTGAAGAAAAAGAAAGAGGAAAAATGTTTGATGAATGAAAGAGGTGGAAAAATAAAATAAAGAATGAAGCAAACTGAAGATGATAACGAAGACGAAAGAACAAAGAAAAGTACGAATGAAGGTTAATGATGGGAGCAGAAAGTGGGTGGACGGATAATGTATTTGTTGAAGAAAGAAAGAAAAAAGGGATGAAAGACTGAAATTGAATAAGCGAGCAATAAGAAATAAAAGAACGAGTGATAAGGATAAAAGTTTCAGTGCAGGAAAAAGAAAGAAAGAAAAGTAATGATCGATGATAGAAGGAAAAGATGTCAGAGGAAGGCAAAAAGAAGTATAAGAAAAATAAAGATAACTAAACGAAGATATTTACGCCCCTTGATAGTCATCTATGGAGCTGAATCAACGAACCTAAACAAGAGACGGACCCATTAACCGAGAGCCATGCAACGTGCATATGAGAAAATCGTGCTCAAAATAACATGGAGAGATCACAATACAGTACAGTATGTCGGGAAGAAAACAGAAGTCCAAAACTAAATAGAATCAACTTGAAAACTTGAATTGCATGCCGGTCATGTTGCAAGAATGGCAGACAACGATGGGCATCAGGACTCACAGCATGGATCCCCAGACATCACATGCGAAACCGTGGCCGGCAGAATACAAGATGGAGAGACCAACTAAACGCCCACTACAAAGAGATGTGATGAATCCTTGGATAGCTCTCTGTCCAACGACGGTCGATTAAAGACTGGTGACGATGATGATGACTCATTCAATGCATCATGACTAACCTCTTAACATCGCACACTTTTCACTGTCCATTCTGCTAGACCTGATACTATATTTGCCACTCGTGTTGAAAACGAGAGAGACTTGACCGGCAAACAACAACAAAAAAAAAGAGTAGTCTGACGAAACACCGTTTGAAACGTTATTCTAATGGCAATCACCGCTTTTCCTCCGGTATTATATTGCACCAGAGTTCTTCTTGGTTGAGTGGACATTCAGACACATGCTATTTCAAGAATGGTAGAGAGGGATAGAGACAAATAGACTGACAAACAGAACGGCAAGCAAATGATGAGAAAATGGAGGGGGCTGCGTGATTGTCTGAAAGAATTATTATTAGTTTTGGAAGCGAAATCATTGAAGCTCAAAGAATTCTTTATGACTAATGCTCATCGTGTAAGGTGTAACTGAAACTGCTGCTGATAGATTGATATCTTCTTCAACCTTATGCTAGCTTTGTATTTTGTGGAAAAAATAAATTACTATTTCTTTGAAAACAATTGTTTATTATTTCACCGGGATCAAAGATCGCAGATAAATATCAATTTATAATAGTCGATTGTATTAGGAATGATCTTTAATCTTGGTATTTAGGAAATCTGTATTTGTGTATCCTGCATTTCATATAAAATATATGCAAATAATCTTGAGAAAGATGTTGGTATTTTTTGGGGGGATCCAGCAATATAATGCCAATGACGATGCCCAACAAATTTTGTAGTACATATACCTAAATTGGAATAATACAGAGAAAATATATTCTTTATTACCGATTAAAATCTCAGCGTAAGGACATGTGATCAGAATCAAGAGAAGTCCATTTTATGACATGGGAACAAACAGAAATGAATCACATAGTTCATCATATGCACTTGCTGGACACCTTCTGTAGGATTGGTATTCGTCCCTGTAAATAATAATAACTCCACTGTGTCTGAGTTGTGTATTTTACACCATTGCAATTGGCTCATTGTTTTGTGTCTGGCAACGTTCATGCTTATGCAAAGATTTACTGACTATAATCCATCAAATGTCATTGTAAGTGCCGGTGGCCGATCGTTTAACAGTGCGTAAAAGCTACTTGGCGACTCCTGTTATAACAGAGTTGAGACTGAGATTTGAACTAATGCTCTTTGGTAAAAGTGAGTGACTCTACTCTGGATGTTTATCGCCTCTGGGTTTACTTCGCACATAGCAGAATCTGAAGAACTATTCGAGACGGATGTACTTCCACGTGAAACCCAGGCAAGGGCGGCGGAAACTGTAGCCAACGTAAGGGCACCACTTCACTTCACTAAATTAGCCACTAACTGATTTTCAGGTTTATATTATTATCATTATTATCAGCAATTCCATTCCAGTTGCCTGGTGGTTACCGCTGGAGGTTCAGTGAAAGCAAGTCTCTCCCCAATTTTTTATTATTATTATCATTTTTATTATCATTATTATTATTATTATTATTATTATTATTATTATTATTAGTAGTAGTAGTAGTAGTAGTAGTAGTAGTAGTAGTTTAGTTTGCCCAATATCCTTCTGACTATAATAGCAAGACTTCTACAGTTAGTGACCTCAAATTTGTCTAAAGTTTTTAATTGCACCCCAGAGCATGTCTTTGTATATTGTTCTTTGAAAATGAAAAAAAATCGAGGGGTTTGCACTCTTCCTGATAATAATGAGTCCGTTCCCATGTCTCTATTCACCTCGTTGATACTAAAATTCTTATCATACGTATGTGTACATGGCCGGTATGTAGCCAAAGTGGTTAATTGTAGCTAGTGTTGAAAAAAACGATGTAAACTCTGGAAATAGTTTTTAAGTCCAAAAGCCCCATTTAGGCCTTTTGCAGGAATTGCTTGCAAATCTTGGCCGTAAAGAGGAGTTTTAGTTAGTCAATAAATTGTTTTTTCTATTTTATGTCGAGCTCTGCTTGCATTTTCCTGTCTCTTTGTTAGTCACGATTTAGTGACTATTTTGTTCGTTTTTATGTAGTTCTACAAGGAATTGTACGAGATATTTCTTGAATATTTCGCTTCAAGCAAAATGCAACCTGTTTCGATGACTGTGGATTTAGAAATTAATCCCAACCAGAAGCCCTTCAAACGAAATGATAGATCCGACCCACAATAAATATAAATCACGGGCTGCTAATGCAAATCATGATACTTAGAGACAAGTTTAAACACCAATCAGATCCAAATTTGCAGACATTCTAATGGATTATGAATACAGGTTAGTGACACAACAATATATATATATATATATATATATGGAAGAGCAATCTGGTGGATTTTCTGTGTAAGTAGATATAAAGCTTTAATTCAGCCTTACTGACTGTCCAGTTCCGTTGTCCAGGGGTTGGATATCGGCCCACGGGTCTGAAGTGAAGGTATTGGATGGGATAATGGAAAGTCTATAGCCACACTGAAGAGATGTAATACATCGAAACAGCTGTCTGGGGATGACACAATAATCAATGCTCCTCTATTCAGGGTTGAGCACTTTTTAAGTGAGGTAACTCATCCATCGTAAGCTTATGCAATGCTCTTCCATAGGAATAGGTGGATGAGGGATTTCTATGTAAATAGATATAACGCTTAAATTCAGCTTTACTGACTGTCCAGTTTCTTAGTCCAGAGGTGGGATATCGGCCTTCCATTCTGCCACGCAGTACTGGATTGGATAATTATAGCTACATTGAAGAGATGCAATACATCGAAACAGCTGTCTGTGGATGACCAAATAATATATATATATATATATATATATATATATATATATATATATATATATATATATATATATATATATGAGAGTTTGGTTTGTTCGTACTTCAATTTTGCAAAAACTTCGAAGCCAGCTGACCTGATATTTGGCAAGTACAATCAACAAATCACATAGACTTCTGAGGTCCTCCTCGAGCCAATCTTTAGTTTTGAACATCAGAATTTTTTTTATAGTGTTGGTGTTTTTTGATTGGATATCACTTTTTGGGGAAATAGAACATTGATACTCCGTGTTATTTTCACTGCTGTCCAGTCCAAGGATGTTTTTGTTTCTCTTTTGAACTTTCTCAATTGACAGAATCCTAATGTAATCTATTTAATAATGAATGGAAACCTCTCTATCCTCTAATCTTTTTCATTGATGAAAATTCAAAGTATTCCAGTTCAGAGTGAAGGGAATGCAGAATAGGGATGAAGCTCCTTCAGTTAATTTTGTACGAAATAACTTGAGAGTAATTATTCTATTATTTTTTGTAGACCATTATCAGTAATGTTTGACTATTATTTAGGTATGTCAATTTCTTTGATCTCTACTCCAGTAAGGCTATCCGATCACTTCTTCAGCAAGGCCATCATTCTACAGAAGTCAGTAAACAGTGCATATCAGTAATGATATTTACATCTGTGTGTATATAAGGCTTTTCTCCAATAATTGTTGGGTTGAATTCGGTTGGAAGCAATCAAAGCATATTTTTGTTGTCTAATCCGAGGTTCAGTTTTGCTCAGGAAACTTAAGGGTAAAAATGAGGCAACATTTATACAATCAGACATAACTGATTTTCATCCATCAATAACTGAAGAAATCCTGGATAACACCATAGAAATGGCAAAGACTGATATCAACATCAGTGACTCTGATATGATAATAATCAGACTGTAAAAAATGAATATTGTCAATAACGATGAACGGCAGTTTAAAGAAAAAAGCATCAGCTTAAACTTTGACCTTGCAATGGGCGCATGAGATTCTCACCAGACGTCGGATTTAATCGGATTATGTTTTTATATTCACTAACAACTGACCTCTTTGACACATCCAGTATAGGCTTATATAGAAAAGACAATCATTTTTTAATTAATAATTGCAATAGCCAAAAAAAAAAAAGAGATGAAATCAGGTAACAATTAACGAGAATTCGAGAAAATGGGTTTCAAAATAAGAGTAAATACAATATCAAATTTGCCGACTTTTTAGTTGTTACCTCCAATCTATAAACCCAAACCATAGAAGCATACAACAAACCAAACAGTTCCCCAATTTATATAAAAAGAAAATCAAATCACCCACCCGCTACTCTGAAACAGGTCCCAAATTTAGTTAATATTAGATTAACATTAAATTCACCGAATAAAAAACAAATTCACCAAAAAGCTCTTACAGATAGTGGATCTGTAAAACATGGATTTGAATGAAATTATGAAACAATAAAATGAACGAAAAGCACTAAAAACAACAATAAATGTACAAATCGAAATATAATTTGGTTAACTCCATCTCTGAAAAAGAAGGCGATAAATGTCTGCGAATTTTTCTCGAATGTTGTTTAAAAAATTACTTCCCACCCAACAATAAATTACACCGAATATTCAACTCAAACAAATCAAAATTCCTGTACGAATGTCGCATGAATAATATGGAAAGAATCATCCATAACCACACTAACAAAATTTTAGATAAAATAAATGATAAAAACTCAAATTAAAATCTAGGCAAAGTACGCAATTGTTGAGAACTAGAAAAAATGTGCTACAGAACAATTGCCTAACACCAGACATTGTATATAGAGCGCAAATATATACAGATTAAAGTGGTTCTAAATTATACAAAGGAATCTCTAAATCACATTTCAAGAATATATCAACTAACCATCATTTCTGCTCTGATCTTGAGGCAACAAAAACTACACTGCACTATCTGTTAATTTTAGGGGACTAAACGATAAAGGGAAATTCTAAAGATAGAATAAAGAGTTAAAGAAGTAAAGTTTGCAGAAACCTTAATTCAAAGTGCAATCCGTGCCTCGAAGAGAAACTCCAACTTTCAAAATTTGGGGATAAAATACATTACACAATTTTAGGTCTGAGGTCGGTGTCAAATGTCGTCACCGGAAGAAGATTACTCTGCATAATTAAAAAAAAAATGTAATAAATACACCGACAAAGCTCCCAAAAAACGGGAGGAACTATGAGAGACAATAGCAAAATATGAATAACTAGAATTATTAGAAAATAACTGAGATAGGAATTTAGCATAAAATAACCTAACCAAACAATAAATTTCGCACAAAAACGACCAAGAAAACATTGAAGAAGATTAAAATAAAATAAAATAATACGATTCAGTTACTAAGTTTCACAACATCTAAACAAGCATAAAATAAATTTGTGAATAATTGTCTTTTCTTTGTAAGATAGAAACAAAATGATTAAAAAAAGTAAGCATACGCTTGAAAGCATACTAATGCTGTGAATTAGAGATCAAAATTACTTCAACAAATAATACATTTTGATTTACCGGATAAACAAAACTATGCATACACAGAACAGTTTATAAAAAACTCCCAAAACAATTGAAAGCAGAAGAAACTAATTATAACGTACACTGAAATAAAAAACAAACAAACAAACTGATCTACAGTAAAACAATACCATATAATGCTTGCAAATAAATAATTACAACTCCATCCAACCGCCACATGTCAAATCAAAGTGATAGTTATCTTCCGAGTATATGAATAACCTGAACCCTCAGTTACATTGTCTATCTGATAAGCTTAATATTGCGAAACAGGGGTATGCCATCGTCATTGACACAATTTCTGTATTTGCGTTGACCACGTGTTATGAGTACCGCTGAAGAGAGTTCAAAACGACAAAACCAGATTCTCATGATATTTAGTTGATGGCGGGTAGCATAGCTTTAAGATAGATAGCTTGTAAGATTTGGGGTTTCCTTTTTGTTGTTGGAATTATGGAGTATATTTGTATTTTCACGTAGTACCTTGTGGATATTTCAGAAGGGGTAATGGTTTGGTGCGAGGTGTCTATAGATGGATTTCCGTAGGGACAAATGGTATGTTGAACGGCGTTAGTGTGCAGTAATTCTGTATCCGATATAAGAGGTTCTTTTTTCGATTGTTTGATATGCAATCGTCTCAAGACGAGTATACTGGTTCACAAAATTCGTTTTGCAGGGTATTGTTTGGAGGGGGGGGTATATTAACAATCATTAAGTTTGACGTTTTCAATTTTTCTAAGTAAATAATGTCTTTGAAGTATTCAGCTATTTAATAAAAAGATAAAATAAACACACACACACACGCACACACATACACACACACACTCTCTCATATATATATACATATATATCATATCCGTTTTTGTTATTATTCAATGGTTGAATGCTTCCCAGACTGACCTTGTATACAGCAATATGAGATTAGTCATGAAGGTAGATAGATAGAGACAAACACAATGTGGCAACATTTTCAAGGCAGAAGTTTAGATGCCTTACCTGCAGCTGGTCCTAATAAGAAGTGCATATCGATCGTTGTTTTACTTGGGCTTGTGTATCGAACACTGATGCCAGTAAAATAAAAAATCCAACACTTTCAAAAGCAGAGGATCTCGGCAGAAACTTTAAATCTATGCATTTGTTTTAGGGTGCATTTATTTATTTAGTTGCATGCATGCGCTCGCGCATGTGTGTGTGTGTGTGTGTGTGTGTGTGTGTGTGCAGACAGAGAATTTCAGAACAATTTAAGGTTCATTAAAAGTAGAAATTGCTGAGGATCAACAAAACATGTCAAGTGATCTTAATACAGAGGGCAAGAAGAAAAAAGAAGGTTGAATCTGAACAGAATGAAGATGAAAGTGATGTTAAATCGTAAAACCTCGAGAGAAAAACAAACTCTAAAAGTAGATGGTAAAACCTTTGAAAAATTGAGTATGATATAGATGCTATGATACCATCTTAAAATATTGATCCTCATTAATCTATCGTTCTGCTAATGTTTGATCGATTTCAGTCTTTGGGAAATCTTGTACAGTATGATCTAGATTGCCCACAAAGCGGTAACTGAATCTACAGCTTATTTAATTTGGTAATATGTCAGGTCGCAGAGAAAGTGGGGTAAGTATATTGTACTACTCGAGTATTACCAGTAAGGGGTCCTCCCTGCATAGAAATCCTGGTTTATTTGCTGAAAACGGTTAAGATCAGCTGGTGAAAAGAAGAAGAACGCATTCACCTTAATCCTCTAAGACAGAAATTCAACGTACATTTAAACGAAATTATTTCGGCAACAATTATTTTCCATTTCATAAAGGCATTATAAATAGAGAGAATAGTCAAGTGTTATGCTAAACTAGAATTTTGTCATTTTCTAGAATGCCACGGATCTAATGAGATTTTGGTGCATGTGCTGAACCAAATTCGGTAAGTTTTCCTCAAAATCAATTTACCCACCTAAAAACGTTTGAAATTAAGAAAAGCCATAGAATTTCTCCCGCTTCTTTTGTTGTTTTTGTTTGTTTGTTTTAATCATGCTGAACATTTAGTTTGCTTTCTAGATTGAAAAAGAAAAATGGTTAAGAATCTCCCTTGATGAATTTTTTTCTAAACGTAGTTGAACGATTGAAAAATAAGTATTGGTATTATAAGATGGCATCATATATGAGGCCAATTTATTCCCCGTGTGCAGAGCGAAATACGGGTTTCAATAATTATTTCGAGTGAAGGTGGGTCATAGAAATAGGTATTTTAAAAATACATATATTTTTTTTTCTATCTGTTTCTATTTTCTTTTTATTGCAACTGTTTGGCCGTTTCTGTATCTAACTAAAATTATGTCAGCAGTATGGATAAGAAATAATTAAAGAGATATTGATGAGATTAGACATTTATACCCCCAGGAAAATGTCTAGCCCAAACTTCGCCTTACCTTACGATTGTTAACCAGCAAAATCATGAGATGACAAAAGAACAAAAAACAGAGAGTCACGTTAAAGAGTGGCAAAAGTTAGATAGTAAAAGAAAAAAAAAATAATGTCAATGCTTAATCTTAGACATCGAAGTAACTTAAAACTACTCGCTCTGCTATTTGTAAGTTTGCGATGATGGCGTTCTGTGTTGATTCCATTTGGAAGTTATTCTGGTCGATATGTCTCCTTGGGTCTGAAAAGCCACATTGGGCTATATTCTAGAATTGGAACAAATCGGAAACGCCAATAGCGTTCCGGGAAACTATTACGGTTCTGTCGAAGGGAATTGTCGACGCAATCTCACTTAACAATCGCGGAATTCCATATATTTGGTCGCCCGCTGCTGTGATTGTCGTGTAGAACCTGAGTCGTCTGGCGTGATGTAAGTCGCTGTTTGTTGCAATGTATTGTTGAGAAGCGCCTGTTTGCTTAGAAGTTTGTCTTGACAGAAATCTAGTGAGTGCGCTTGATTTGTGTTTTGTGTCTTAGAAAACGATTATTGTCCCAGACCTGAATATATTTCAACAATAATCCCATTGATAGAAAAAAAAAATGATACAATGTGCGACTCCAGAATTCAGGGAAGCTAAAAGAAAATGTATATACCTACTCATCTGTCAAAGTGCCCTGTGTCTCAACGGGTATTTCACAGATCTCTCGAAATCAAGCCAACAAGGAATAAAGAACCCACAGTTTTATTGTGTTTGGAAAAGCTAATTCATCTCTGAAGTTGGCAAAAATTTATAGTTGAGTGCCCCAACACATAGGTGTGTGTGTGCATATATCTATAACTATAACTATATCTATATCTATATCTATATCTATATATATATATATGTATTTTCATATACATATATATATATATATATATATATATATATATATATATATTCATATTTTTATATACATATATATATATACATATATATATATATATATACATATATATATATATATATATATATTCATATATCTATTTATATATATGCATATTGTGCGCATGTGTAAAACTGTGCTCGATGGTCAAAAAGATTTCAAATATATTAGTGCACTGAAAAAGCAATATATATGTGTATATGTTTACATATATATGTGTGTGTGTGTGTTTGTTTGTGTGTGTGTGCGTTTGTTTGTGTGTGTGTGTATGAGAGAGAGTGTGCATTCATAAATTCATACACTTGTAAAACTGATTCCGTCATGGTCTAGTTCTGTGACATTTAATACTTCTATATTTATTGGATCTTAGCGTGTGTTCCAACGTATGTTATTTCTTGTTTGTTTGTTTTTTTCGTCCTGTGTTGTTTTGCATCATTATTTATTTATTGGATAGAATATCACCCGCCATATGTTATTCATGTGTGCATGGATTGACAACAGTGATCCCAAAACCAATGTGGTAGGTAATTTAAATGCATCAGTTGTAATCTACGAAATGAAATCTGTATTAAAACTCCAAGTGAAATCAATTAGTTTTTTTAATTTTTTAATGTTGATCAGACATAGATTGTTAAGATGAACTGTTATGTAAGGAAGATAACCACTGATATTGTTCGGTATGGAAAAAATACTAACAGAATTTGAAAAGTTGAAAATTTAACTTAGCTCTTATAGAATGATATTCCTGTGATATATTTCTTGAGGAAGGTTCATTAAGATACTATGTAAGGGAGCAGACTTCTCAGATGATATAATTAGCAACTAAAGCTGTTAAATCATTTAATAAAAATTGAAAGAAAATATTTGAAACTGTATTTCAATTAATCTATCTACAAAAGATGAATTTCAGGGGTAGTGTTTAGGGTCAGGCTTAGAATCCAGGGTTTGTATTAGGGCTGGGGTCATTATTAACAACAGAAAAAATAAAATATTTATGGATACCGTTGCTCTACCGCTATCCTTTGATTTGCCATTTTAAACAGCTAAAAGTGTCTAAATATTTCCAAAAATAGCTTTTTAAAAGATTCAATTTGTCAGTATCAGAACATTACCAATAAATGTTCGGGAAATAATAGATACTAACCCCAAACCAACTTACTAACCCTCAACTCAAAACCTACCAACTAACCGTAACTCTAAACGTACCTACTAACCCTACCATTATCCCAACATACTGAGCCGGCAAGCTTTGCAAAGATGCATTCGTAGCTTTTTTGACATGGGGAATTCTATGGCTAAAAGTGGCTATATGTTTACCATTGATAAATTGAATGATTTCTTTTTAAACATACACATGCGCATTACAAATGTGACCCATAAAAAAGTCAATTTGTAAATCTAGACGTTTTAGCTTTAAAATGGCCACTACTGGCCACATAGCTACCTGATATGATTTGGAATGTTTGCTTACTGAGCCAAACACCATGTATATGCGGTATTTACTTTAAAGTGCACGGTATTTGTAGATCGAAAATAACATTATTCGATCAACAGAAAATATCTAGCCACTATCAGCCATTAAAATTGGCCAGACAGCAGCTGATCGTGAATGGAGTATTATCTCCCTTACAAAATATCTATAAATTATTTCGATGTACTTAATCCAAAGAACAATCCATATTTCTTGCCCGGAAAATGTGTTAATTACTGTATCACATGATATCAAGCAAGATTTGTCTTACAAACTTTTTTCCTAGAAATAATTGCTCTGGTAGAATAAAGCTAAATTTGTCAAGAATCAAAAGAGGGGAAATAAGATTGTAAGTCGATTTTTGAAATAAAATAAACTAAAATTCTGTTCAAAAAAAGTTGTTAAAACATATCTCATCATGACAATTGTTTGGGTCAAACATACACCAACTTTAAAAAATCTACCCCCCCCCCCAACAGAAAAAGTTTAGTACAGTGAGTTGAGATTGTACCATGAGTTTTCATATCTGTGGACCGTTTGTTTCAATCTAAAGAGAAAGGATATTACATATAAAAATATTGAAAACACAACATTTCCCTCTTATTTGATACGGTCTACTCTCTTACTTCAAAATGTTATTTACCATTATTCGAAATACAATATATTTCTCTTTTTATTATTTGTTTTCTAGTAGATATACTTCTAATATGCAATAAGATAAGTTTTTTTCCCTTTGTTTATTTTGATAATAATTTATTCGATGATTACCATTATTCAAAATACAATATTTTACTTTCTTTTCTCACAGCCTTTTTTACATAAACATATATATCAATCCGAAAAAGAGAAAAAAAATCTTACTTTGGGGTAAGTTTTTATCTGCACTTTTCACTTTTTTTTTTTCATTTTTATCTACAAATGGAAATAATACAATACAAAAACTATTCAAAATACATTTTCTCTTCGTTTATTACACTTCTTTCTTATGTAAATATTCTCCTATCATGCAATAAGATATTATTAAAAACATTTTTGTCATATTCTGTAACGTTTTAAAAGAAAAATTATGCAGTATTTACCAATATCCCTTCATTCTTCCTTCTACTATTTTTTTTAGAATCACAACATTCTCCCCTCGCCCTATGTATCTTTCAACGCAAGCATATCTATATATTTCTTTTTTCTTTTTTAGTATACAAGAAGGTCATAGATTTTATATATTTTTTAGCCTTATTACGAAAGCATTAAGATTCTTTTGGTGCAGTTTTAGATTTCTGTTTAAATACTTATTTAAGTTAGTATGTGTTCATTTTGTATGCAAGTTGAGTTGCGAGAATAGATAAAATTTACAGTTTGAAAACTTGAGTTCATCCGTAATTATCCTGCCTTTCTAAAAAGTATCTTCTAATTTAAGATAGGAAACTTTAATTCAATCCCAACCTTAGCCATAAGCACATTTTTTGAATTAAAAAAAATGAAGTGATATATATTTAGTCATATTATTTCGCCAAAGCTTGATTTGAGTTGAGACTCTGAATTTTAAAAAATATAAATATGTACCCAGTTTTCATTGATAATAAAATACCTACCATGCTAGTGTTAATTAGATTGTTCCGGTTGCAATTAGCAACAGAAGAATATTTATATAGAGAAATATTCCAAAAGCAGCAAATAGAAAGCATTATTATCAACAAAATGTATCAAAATTTTGAATTTATTGGTTTGAAAATAAATAAGAAAAACCCATGATGAAATATTTTATCAATGTTTTTCCAAATAACAAACTTCAAGGATTGCTTTTTGATGTAATTAATTAGTTCACACCTGTGAAAAATGATGATATAATCTTTCGCTATGTTTATTGTACTTGCTAGGCTTTGCTGATTTGTCAAGTTTTTCTTTTGAATAGATAGTTATCTTCTTTCAAAATTCAATATTTTCTTATGAAAAAATGGACTTTAATTTGACAAATTTGGCTCTGATTGAGAATAAAAACAAAGGCAAGATATCGTCCAATCAGAATATTCCATTTGATCTCAAACAGAAAAACCGGAAATAGATTTACTTATCTGCTCATTGAATGATAAGATCAACAACAGAGACAAATGATGAATCAACATCTGGAACCGGAATATATCAAGTAACATGCAAAGATTGTGTTGAGAAAAT